>CM068369.1:147364239-148027573 GCA_034769895.1 Magicicada septendecula
CGAGTGTACGATGGTCGCTACTTCTAAACAGAAGCTTCTGTCTTTCCTATGACGTACGTAATATTCTTACTACAGTACTATGACTGCTGAAAAACACACCTCGTCTATGGCTCTACGTCCATGAAGAAATATAGTTTAACTGCTACCGTTAACACAAAAATGAAAGGGAGCCGCTTGTAGAATGGTTATGGTTTGAGATTAAACAGACGGAACCGCACGCAAAACTAAACTAAACTCTGCACAAACAAAAAGGTAACAGAGATTTAGTCAACCCTCTCGAGCCTTTTGTAGTGTTTCTGTAACTAAAATAACGTGAAATATCATATCAAGAAAATTATTTCAGTTTGGTCAGTTGGGTACCTTAAACCATGGTGTGACTTCCTCACCGCACTACACTTAAAACAAAGATTTTCTTGAATAATCAAAACCTCCACTAGTTCAACGATTCGCTAAAGACAGGCGTAGATTTCAGTGTACCATCGGAGGGAGTAGGCATATTATAAGAATATGTGGGACATTTATGTGTCGTTTTTATTTATCACCTTTATTATTATTCTTAATCCTTAAATTTGTAGTGACCGTCAATCAATGAATTTTTTAGTGGATGGTTAGTGAGGATCGGTCAAAAATAACACAAATTTTAACTATTTTGCGTCGACATTTCGACATTGTTTATTGTCATCTTCAGGTCCTGTGTATGAAATACAAAATAAATGTCAAACACAACGGAACAATTAAATATTTTGGTGAACGTGTTCGTGTATGTGAGTGTGTGCGTGCGTATGTATGTATGTATCATTGTATATGTGAAGACTTATGATAGTTTGTTTACATCTTCCAATTCTCTTTAAGAAAACTAGCAAATTATAGTGTGACAGAACTTAATTTATACAGTATTACAATTTAAATTACTAAATGTAATGATATTTTAATTAATTAAACAAACAGTAATCAACAATTGGATATTAGATTGGTACATAAATTGTTTATACCTACAGCAGTCAACATATAGCAAAGTAAAATATATTACCTTTAACTAAAACAGATTAGGGGATGTTCACTACGTAATTATTAAAAGTTATTTTTAACATGTTTCACTCCCTACTGGTATTAACAAACAATCATAATTTAGAAACATACAATTTACACAATAACTGTAGAACGTTACGACTTACATCAGATAGTTGACATAAGGTTACAAACAAACGTTTCTGGCAAATTTTACTAACAGATAAACTTGGATAATAATTGTAATCATATTGTAAATTATAGTCAAGACTACTATAGAATATTGTAATTTATGTATGTGTCCACAATCACACCTTCTCTCTCACCCATTCTCCCCCTAACAATCCTCACAGCCTCTCACTCTAACCTGAAATCGCTCTATCACTCACTATCCCTCCCACTCACTCTCTCTCTTACTACATCTCACTCACTGTCTCCCTTCGTCCCTCTCTCACTCTTCCAACCTTCTCACTCTCTCTCTCTCTCTCTCTCTCTCTCTCTCTCTCTCTCTCTCTCTCTCTCTCTCTCACTCACTTGTCTTTGTCCACAATTGGCACTCTAAAACACTCGTCATTTTTTATTACACTATCATCCTCACATAAAATAGAGAATTATGCACACGATAACAGAATAGTTTACCAACTTGCATTAAAGAGTTACAAACTTTTATAACACAACATTATAGATAACAGATCTATTATATATGAAAATGGTTATTACTTAATATTTACATTTTGTACAATGTTATTTACCTGGAACTTGGTCCATACAGAGTACCATAGTCTCATGTAGTTCGTATATATGTCGGTGAGAGACTGAACACTAGTTAATCTTTACCACAGTACTGTGGGAACTGGTGCACATCTTGCCAGTTACAACGTCCAATCGTTCAACACTAAAAATGGTCTCCAATGGTGTGGCCGAAAAGTCGGTTGTTAAAAACAGTATTAGACCACGGCCTAATAGCCCGGCAAGGAACAACGATATCAACAGAGTTGACGCCAGCTGTGAGAGCCTAAGACATCAATTAATCAGAAAATTAAATTTTATAAAAAAGTACATTTTTTGAACTCGTACCCATGGTTAGCGACAGTTTATTAATTTTAGTTTCACGCTTCCTGTGTTGTTACATTGTGAGTGTTGTGCTGCTGGTCCTGTTGCTCATCAAACTGTTTAGAGATTAGGCGTAGACCTACCAATTACGTAAACACCATATTCTTAAAAACATACCTTTCGGTTTATTTTATTTTATTACTTTGAAAATTAAAGCATTTGGATGGGATTTAAAAAAATTTAAGACTGCAGAACATATCTGAGTGTTCTTTTTACAGGTTATATGATGTGCATTGTGTATGAACGACGTAATGTATTATATGTATATGTTAAATATATTAAAATATATGTAATATATATATAGACTACAGGGGTCAAAGCCCCAAGGTAATGTCTTTGAATTAAATGGAAACATCAGGAGTTTCTACAAATCCCACCAGCTAATAACATATATTTGTTGTTTTAATGTACTTTTCACAACATTTTTTTGTAACAATTTTAAATAATTATACAAACCATATCTTCGTATAGCCTATAATGTTATCGATCCATCTGTCTTCATCATTGTTTTTCAATATTAATAATCAAATTCTAATTTAATAACTCGTGACTAACGTTTTTGTAGTTGCTAGTCGATATTATGTCTATAGTCTGCTAAGCAAGTTACTTTGTTTTACTTCGTGCTGTAAGAAATATTGCCGACGGCCTGCCTTTCCGTATCAGTAAAAGGGATAGCCTGCAAATAAAGTATATATCGCTTATGTATAAGCGTATAAACGAGTTTGATGTACCGTATATAAAGGTTTTAAAAAATACTTACAGCGGTCAATAACCCCAAAGTCAGTAGCGTTTCCTCCTCCTGGTGGAATAAATTTTCTCGGCATGCAGTCGCAGCTAGCGGGAACCCACGCACCGACTGGAAGTACACATAACTGTACGTGCAATTTTATTGCTTCATGCCAATAAAGTCTCCGAGTATTTTTATGCTCGTGATTTCTTTTCCCGTTTCCATAAAACACTGTTATTGCCCGTGGCTGACATTAAATTATCAGCAGTCTTATTTATTTGCCCAGTTTTTATTGAAATATGTACACATGTTATTTTCATTATAGGAAGTATACGCTTCCTTTAGCGTGGGACGTTTTTATATACGCTGTATTTTTATACGTATTGTAAAAAATGTATACTATAAATTGGTTTTAATACTACATACAAAGGGAATAATCAAACAAGACAAATTTTTCTTATCTTAAATTTCCCGATGCTTTATTTAGGCCCACACATTCTTAAATGACTGTCTATTTTGTCTTATAGATTTTGAGAAGGAAACCTTAAACGGATATGCAGGTTAGTGGTAAGATATGTGAAACCTAGATTTCATAGTCTAGGAGTTAGACAATGTTCAACAAATCCAACAATTGAGCTGTGTACGTAACAGAATAAAGAAAATTGGAACTCTACGAACTACCTAAGGAAAATATGAATTACAAAAATTAAAAACGTATCAACGTTACAACGTAAGTTTGAACATCGCTTTAAATTAGAGGGTTACAATTTGAATAAAACAGAGATTCTCAGCATCCACATTTCTTTCACACTAGTTATCTATCTCAACGCCAAAAATTTTCATTCAAGCCAACGATTTTCTGTCATAAACTGGAAAAATAAAACTGATCATTACACACAGTTTTGTTTCGAAAGTACATTTGGATTCTCGATATGGGTTTTTGCTGGATTTATTTTTGTAGTTCATTTTCTTCTTCTCAGTGATTCTTTTCTAAATTACTCACAGCTGCAGTGGTATCCGCTGGGAGGGGCGGAGGACCGTAGGGCTCGAATTTTTGGGAATGAGGAATTCTGGAAGTATTATAGAGTCTTTTCGAATGTTACCTATACTGAAGGTGTAAGGATTCCCTCCCTCACGTTAACGTAAGGATCCTGTTATCTTTTCCCGTAACAAGCTACTTCGGAGAAAGAACTGTCGACCGTTTAAGACTGATCAACAGTTCGAGAAGCAGCATGGATCTACAGTTTACACTTATCCTTTCGTGTAAAAGTGTAATACGCAAGTAAAATAAACAAGTGTGAGATAATCTTAGTACGTAGGCTTTCACGGCCGGTGTCATTATGATTAACTAAAACTTCCGGGCTGAAAGGCCGTGGTCGAGTGCTTGATCTAGTGTAGCTAAACGTTTCGGCCGCACCACCGGTGGCCATCTTCAGTAGCAAAAAATGTGTTCGAATAGATGACACGCCGAACACGTCTCCCAATGAACTGGGAACAAGCAACCAAAGTTCTTATATTTCGTTGCTACACTAGATCAAGCACTCGAACACGGCCTTTCAGCCCGGAAGTTTTAGTTAATCATAAGTGTGAGATATTTTCAAACAGTTTTGGTATTTCCGATGTACAAAGGAAAGAATTAAAATTGTACATTTTAATTACTTTCAACGTACACACGATTCCTTAGCTGGTTAAATAAAATATGTTCGTCTTGTTCCATATTGAAATACAAAACTGGAGAATTTGTTTCATTCAAAGAAATTGTATTCGTTTTCATTACTACCATCCGATTTTAGATAACCATATGTGCAATTAAAAATATATATTCCTTTTTATTTCCCATAAACCTAATTTAAATGTTTTTATGAACGCAAATACAATGCTAACCCATTAATCTGCAAATTACGATAAAAAGATTTATTCTTATCACGGATCACGGTTCGGGAGTCCAGCAAGTGACTGCGGTTGTAAAAACGTAAATATTATGATGAATATTTATTTCGTTTTAAATGATAACTAAAACACGATGAGTTCCTAAGTTCAGTAAACTTTATCGCTTTCGAAGATACAACTCGTGAGATGAGATCTTTCGTATGGGTTTAGTTGTGCAGTAAACTAGTGAGTGTGGAATAAGCTACTGTTCGGTAATGACGGGAAACCATGAATTCACTTAGAGAGACTTTGCATTCGAATTCAATTTTCTACGCTTCCCGTCTTTCCCGTTCCACCACGCGTCAAAACCCCTCTTGCGCATCTGACACGACATGTCTCACCAATCGATTTGTAATCAGCAGAATTATTGAATATTCTGGAACCTCACAGAGATTGCCCGATCCATCTGAAATTCTCTAGTAAAAATTACGCAATCTGCCTTCTTATAGGCCTATAAAGACTAGTCGAGTTCAGCGAATTTCAGTATCTTTCAGTGGTTGTGAGATCAGCGACTACTAAAGCGAATCTGTTGTGCGCTGATAAGACTATATATTGGTTTAAGGAACAAACGTTAATTATTTATTTTGTTGTGGGCGATTGTAATTTAATTACTTGGTTACTACTATTTATTGAACAATTCCATAATCAGGACAAGCCGACTAATTTTGTAATATCAACTGTTTTGCTTCATAGAAGTGTAAATAAATTGTGAGTATTGATTTTTCTGACGTTCAATAATTTAATGAACTGTGTTAAGTCGGGATCTATGCTACTCCTATAAGAACTTTCTGGTCCAACAGAGTCACAAACTGGAGAAGAAAAATTAGTGACAACGATTAAGCAAAGTGAATGGAAGTGATTGGCCGTACACAACATTAAGAAAACGTATAAGAATACAGCAACAGACTCCATAGGCTGTGACGTACCAGATGGAAACTCTTGATCATTGACTAACAGAAGAGAACTGTTCGGGAGCGAGTCAAGGCACGTTATAAGAATGGAGCGAGCTGTGTCAAACCGGTCTCCTCTACTAGTTCCCGTTGTTGAAGACAAACCGAACGGATGTTCCTTTTGTTTCAATTGAAAACTACAAAATAATCAACAATCAATCTCTTTAGTAATTACAACTTCTAGATCAAACAACAACGACAACATTAATAATAATGGCAATAATAAATTAGTTAAAACTTTATTAGGTTAGAAAGTGTAATAAAACTAAAGAATTCATGAAATTATCACTTGAAAAAATTAATATTCCGGCGGCTGAGTCCATATCAAAAAAACAAGTGTACGTAATATTTCTCTCGTTGTTTCATACGACTTCGGAGCCAGGATTGCAGCGAAACGCTAATTCAGCTCAGCGTCATAATAATTGTAAGTCAAAGCGATGGCAGTATTTTTGTGTATAATGTTTTTATCTTACTCTGTAATGTGTAATCGGAGAAATAAGGAGTCTAAATCACAGTTTAATAATTCAAATTCTTTTGTAATTGATTGGTATTTTTATAATTGTCTTAGCTAAAATAGAAGTTTTTTATCAGGAATAAATTCTGTGATGCATATGCACGTTTCTTGCCAGAACTCACACTATATATTTAATTTTGTGCTTATAAAAATGGTTGTGTGTGTAAGCGCGGGCGTGTCCAACTTGTTTACCGGTGGCTTTTCTCGTACATTATCCACGTATTCTCTTGTAGTGCGTGAAAGCTCGACTTTGAGACTTGAAATAAAAGTTATAGTTCAGTAAACCCAAATTCTGTTGCTGCTGGTGTAGTCCTTAAATTAAAGCTCTGGCGGATATGTAATTTTTATTTATACATACAAGCTTCAAACATTTTGTATCAGCATCTACAAAATGTCTTTTCAAGTCAATAAATGTTTGAATTGTCACATTGTTAGAACACTGAGTAAAAGGATTCGTGTTGTACTCGTTTGAACAAAAATATGGTATAATATAATATAATATAACATGTCCATAATGTCCATCATTACTGAAGAATAATGGACAATATTGTTGTATTAGTATTGTTGAGATAGCTGTAACTGATCATAACTGCTTCAGCCCCTTAGCTGGTTCGATGGTAAGTAAGATAAGTGTTATTCCATTTGGGTAATCTCTCAGGGCATTCCGAAACTCCACAATGCAGCATAAAGCTGTTGCTGCTTATACGTCTGTATAACGCATTTTGAAACAGACCAAGGAGCGCTGACGACTACTCATGGTAGCACTGGACTGAAACAAAATCACTCCATTTTCGAGTCACTCAAATAAAAAGTTGAATACTGAAGTCCATTATGTTTCGGGAGAAGTCCACTACACTTAAGCACGATCAGATTTTTTTGACACATATATCGTTGTTGAGTTACTTTGTAATTTAAATTACCTTAGGGTAGTTTAAGTCTATACTTGTTTGTCACTGATTAGTTTATCGATTAACCTGTTTCGTATAGAGATTGTAATTTTTTTGTAATATTATTTTTAACGATGCATATTAAAATTTTTATCAAGTTCAGAAACATGAACTTTTACTTATTTTTTAAGGTTGTTCAATTTTTATGTTCTGAACACACGCAACTATTGCGACACAAACAATACTCTGACTGCAACTGGAGTAGAATTCGTAGCATCTAAGCAGTGATACTGGTTTCTCAGCCAAGAAGCTTTGCCGCGTGATCGGTTTCCATACCTTCCGGCAGCGGCACACGGGCAAGTAACATTCAGTATTCAAATGCCATTATTCTCATTATAAAAGCGAAGACCTTGATATTATACGGGGGGAATAAGGTCATCTATTTAGATTAATTCTATTTAAATCAGTAGGTCTTGAAAACAGATAAATCTGATTAATACATTATGCAAAACAGCTAAACAATGCTGTTCAATTGGTTGTCAAAAATTAAACAAATAACCATTGTGTTAAAAAATCAATGCCCCTCGACATTAGAATAAATATAAGATAAAATTGGATTTACGATTTTGTTGGTTATGAATAATAAGCCATCAATTTAAGGCTAACTCAAGCTGAATGGCACAGTTCGGAACCAGCGATCTGTCTTCTGATCTACTGTGTCAATGTGACCAGACGTTTCTATGAAATATTACAACCATTTGTGTGCACCATTCACGCGTATCTCCAAAACATTTCAGGCGCGGCCACTCAGTAATTGGTATCTTAACGACGTCATTACCGATAATGTGACAAATCAAAAGACATTTTTCGGTCTTCAAATCTTCGTCACGCCTGACTCGGACTGCCCTAGAAAAGAATATTAAGGAAAAATTAGTCGTAATTGTGTCGAAACAAAACAATATGTTTGATACTCTGTCGGTGGTTGAACGTGCGAACAGTCTTACGTTGTCACTAAATTTAGGTGGCCAACCGGAATACCTGTGAAAACAATAATTATCCCTTTTATTGTGTAACACGTTTATAACATTCACTTGCGTTCAGTATCAAACAGCGAAGTGCGAGATCAATTGATTTTGAAGAAAAATACCTGATAATACGAGTATCTTTTTATCAAGTATTTTTAATGTAAATTGTTCAAATTATAATTATGCCTATATTTTGACGACCACATGGCGGTTCGTTAACTGGGAATCTCTACATTAGTAAGTGTAGTGGTTTACACAGATAGACTGACAGACGGACACACACACACACTTTGACTAGAGTTTTTCAGTTTTCTTGAAGGCATTATTATACTATTTAATAATAAACCACCTTTACAAGGACTTATTTTGTTCAACGGTCATGTCCTCTCCAGGTTGATTATATACGCGCGCGCGTGTGTAATGCACTGCTTATATTGACTTTGAGTACCCTATGTACACGTGGAGGTTAGCAGGCATGGCGTTTCTCTATTGTTTGTCAAGTGAAAAAAAAAAAAAATAAATGGTACCATAAAACATTTTGTGGTGGACTTTGAATTATCGTGCGTTTTTTAGCCTGCTGGTCGACATAGACTGTGAAAATTTAAGTTAGCATCTAGTGTAATAATGGTGGGCGGCTGAAACCTAGTTCTGGCCACATTACATTGTTGCATGTATACAGCCTACTCTACCTCTCCTAAGCCAATTTTGATAGCATAGAAAGTACTTGACTGTGTGTGTGTGTGTGTGTGTGTGTGTGTGTGTGTGTGTGTGTGTGTGTGTGTGTGTGTGTGTGTGTGTGTGTGTGTGTGAAATCGTAGTTTGTATATTTGGTTTTACGAACATCTTACTATACCTGCAGTAAATATGTAATTACTGATGTATCTTATCCTTCAAAATGAAGTAGTTTATTCGAGATCAGAAAAGTAATTTTCAAAAAATACCCCTGCTCCCTCCAACTACCATTTTCGTTTATAGAAAAGTACCCCCTTCTCCTTCAACTACCCTTTTTATTTATAGATATTTTATCTATTTTTCTACAATGCTTATTTTCAGGATACTTCATTTATCAAAATTAAGTACTTTACTCTTGTTAAAACGTAAACTGTTTCCGGTAAACTACCCCTCCACCTTAACCGATCTTTACCAAAGTCAATAGGCCTTGAGTCCTCTACAAGTCGGGCACATATGCAAAAAATTATTTGATTGTGTTAGAATTTGCGGCAGTTAACGTTCGCCATAGGAAAAAATTCTACATACAGACACACATACACAAAGAGACACTTTTCGGAAAATGACTTTTCTTCATGTTTTGAGGGTAGTAAAATCACTATCAGCCATTATTTCGAACACGATTTTCTTCGCGATCACCACACTTCCATTTCCTTAAGGAACATGGAAGTAAAACAAACATTCTGTATTAGGATGGTGTAGATGGTGCTTTGGTAGGCATAATAATTGTATTCATACGCATGTTTAAATTATTTGGCTCCATTATCTCTCTATTTTTATAAATTATTACACTCTGTAAAAAATACTTGGGGAATCATGCCAGTCTCAAAGATCTGATAAAGAATATTCTGTAATTATATAAACAAAATACGCGGAAGCAGGGAACACGTGGAGAGAAAGATGTTAGCAACTTATGGCCTTGTTGTCATTAACAATATGCAATATTGGGTGTGGGGATAATCTGGCGTTAATTTACGAATAAAGTGGTAGCTACGAATTCGATCTCCAAATCGAGAGGCGAGCGATTGAAGCAGACAGAAACTTTACGACTAATTTCTAGCTGTGTTAACAGAATTTACATCTCCTCCTTTGCGAAAAGACTGGTAATGTATTTCTGTATATAAACTATAGCTAGATTTAAGCGATACATATTCTTATAAATGGCGATAAAATGCCTATAGTACCTTCTATAGAAAATGTCTGGTAACTGTAACGATACACTTATGCGCGCGTGCCCGCTCGCTTGAACGTCAACAGATAAATTGTTTACACGGAGAAGACACGCGGCACGTGACAAGTGTTACAATACTGACGCAACGTGTTACGGATCACATTACGCGCCAAATTGCACACGTTTGGTATAGCAACTGGGAGAAAGCATGACGGCTCATTGCACTTCCGTCCTGTCGACACCCGACTCTAGCATGCCGATATGCATCACATACTTAATTGTCACTTCTACTGATTTTACTATTCATTAGGCTTAAACCTAAATAGTTTAGAATAGGCTAAGTGCCAACAGTGAATGCAGCGTGAATTCAAGTTGGCGCGCGTACGCGACTAGAAAGGTGTGTGAGCAGTCAGTTGTGGAGCCGTGTTTGCTACTGTGACTTCTTCACTGGTGAAACAGTAATTAACTTCAACGCTTACAGGCAGGAGGAATCGCCCGAACGGACAACAGTGTTGACGTACGTAATATTCAGTTTTGCAGTCGTTTCTCCTTTGTGGCAACTACTTCTGTTACATTGGGGCTGTTATGAGTTAAATAATTTATTTATACACGTAATTATTGTGTGAAAAATGTATTCATGTGTGACTTCGAATGTGTAAATATTTGTGTCGTCAAGAGCAAACACCTTTTTCGGAACACAGGTAAAAATATTATTTTTGATAACTGTAAATTTCATCTATCTCGTTAAAGCTGTGAAAATATTTGTTTCTAATATGGCGTGTGTGTGTGTGTGTGTGTGTGTGTGTGTGTGTGTGTGTGTGTGTGTAAGGACTAAGAGGGTACAAAAGAGGAGGGTTATTAACACAGTGTTTAATCAGAAAAATTCACATGAAAAAAAAATTATAATAAAAGGACTTGCTTTCTGATTAAATTGTACCTATTAATAGGCCATATGTAATAGGGATTAAAATTAATTCATCCAAAATTATGGCACAAATTGCATCAATTTATCTGTATTTCGTGCGTCTGTGTGTGTGTTTTGCCTAACGGACGAGTTTAGCATAAGCAACATGTATTTTCATATATGTATATATGCACTCTACACATTTTCCCAAACGAAACGCTCACAAAAATAGACTATAGATGATACCCCATCACTCACGATATTGTTAATCACACATTTAAAATTGGGTTCATATTATTCATAATAATATTGCACTTTAACTGCATTTGACTTGCATAATAACTACATTTTATCCTTTTATAAATAACAATAATATCATCAACATCAACAACAACTACTACTGCAACCACAATAATAATATTAGATAATGATTGAAGCTTTTTCATTTTTTTTTTATTTTTATGTGACACTGCAACAGTTATCTTATTTTTATTAATAATGACGATGAGTGTTTTACTTAGAACATTATTCCAACATTATCTTACTTAAAACACTTCATTTCTTCATTATATTTGCTACTAAATTTTCAGTTGTGATGACATAAAATTATTATTATTATTATTGTTGTTGTTGTTGTTGTTGTTAAACATTTTATTTATTTATTGTTATTATTTAATAAATGTGTACAACTATTTGTGCCTCCACAATTATGTATAATTTGACCACAAGTAAGTGCTAACGAAGTGATAACTACATGTAACACTTAGCATCATCAATACATAGTTATGTCACGTTTATAGTCGTAAGTCTGTAATTCGAATAGACACAGGTAATTTTATTTTTCTGCACCATATCCTACGTGAAATTTGTTCTTGCATTACTTTTTCAATACAAGTTGTGTATATAATTGTGTACGCGAAGAGAAAAAAACAAATGTTAATTTTTATGCCACGATTACTTGTGTAGTAAAAATTTGTTTAATGACTCAGAAAATTAGCTCTCAATCAAATATTTCTTTTCTTCAGTTTTGACTATATATTCACAGAGTAGTAAAATATTATTATCTACTGTTTTAAAGGTGTAATAGTACAGTAGTCGCTTACAGTAAATTAGTTTTCTGGACACATATAATTATTCAATTAAAACTTCTGTTTCCGTGAACGTAATAATCTGCAAAAGTAAATTTCACCAAAACAAAATGTAAAACATGTTTTCAAAAATGTGTGAATCTGTGTTAGTTATATTATGTTTACCTATATGATAAACTGTGTGATATTAAAATGTTGGCTGATATATTAATTAGATTACATCAAGATATAAATGTCGTAAATAGTGGTAAACATACGTTTGCGAAACTATAAGACAAGTGATAATTTCTTTATATACTATACAAGTGCTCATCCGCTACTTTATAAAAATCAATGTTATAAAAATAATAATATAGTTTATTATTTAATAAAGAGAACAAACTTAACGCGTAATAACAAATATTTTTACTACAAGCATCAAAACAAAAATATGCAAGCAAGCGCTGATAACGTAAACACAACAAGAAGGGAAGCGAAAGGAGAAAAGCAACTTAGAAAATAATAGTTAACTGTGGCATAACTTACCAATTACATTAGTATAATACTGTAATATAGTTATTAAATGATTATATTTAATAAATATTATAATTTTAATTAATGTAAACGTCAGTATGTAAGTACATTAGTGTATGTGCGTGCGTGTATTAGTCGAAGCGCAGCGGAAGACAAGGTGTTGGCAAATGAATGAGAAAGGAAGCGTGTGTCCGCGGTGGTGTGGAGACCTCGATAGTGGATTGTGATTGGTTAGCGGACTCGCGAGTTCACCAAGCTCACTGTAAGATCGGTTCAGTCTGGTTTCATGCTTTCTACTGAACACATCTGCAGCTCTAAGTCCTGACTAGGGGTGGGAATTAGCATCACGTCATCGCCCCACCTGAGTGACCTGCGCGCGGTGAGTTCTATTGCACTTTCTTCATCATCATCAACTAATAATGGGTGTGGTTTAACACAAAGAATAATCGTGACACTAGCAGGGGTCAATAATAAGGTTTCATCTTCATTTGCGTTTTGCGTGGGGTCGAAACTTAGACAAAGACACATAACTCAAAGGTCGATCGGTCTCGCTCCATAGGTCGTCTGTACGTAGACGCGGGTCAGTCGTAAAGTCGCTGCCATTCGTACTGTTTCGATACTTATCAACTAGAAAATTTTCACTTATCTAGTAGGTATTTAGTAAAGAGAGATAAATTCATTAAAGTATAAAAAACTATGTTCATAAAAATAATCAGCCCAATAATAAGAAAATTTTTATCTTACATTGACAACCGGGTGTATCATAAACTTTCAAATATTTAAATTAGTTGACTTCTTTTATTAAAATTTTTTACGAATACAAAATAAATTTACGTAATTAAATAACTCTATTGATTAAAATATTTATTTAAGTTTGTAATGCTTAGTGGACCGGTTAGAGTAAATTAATACAAAATTAAATATAAGTTTTATTAAATTTTTAAAATACTCACGAATGCTGTTGTCTTATTTTTACAAGATAAAAACATGATTCCTATATGCGGATGACCAAAGTTAAATCGACTTCGCATATTAAATTAGCGAAACTAAATATTATGTTTTCCTTTGTAGAATGTGAGAAAGTTAAGTAGACTATTTAGAAAAGATACAATATTTTCTTACATAATGTACGCTGTGTACCTATTTGAAATGTAAAATAATCTTCCTGATACAGCGTCAGTGAACTGTACAGGGAGGCATTTGTTATAGTAAATATAGTTTTAAAACAGTTTACGTTAAAGTCATTTTTTACAGTGTCAGGAAGAAAACATTAAAAAGAAAGGTAGACATTTGTATCATTCAGAAAAGTTAAAATTAATGAATATAAATGATAATAATATTATTGCAAGTAAACAAAAAATTAATACGAAAACATATTTAAAATAATATTAAAACAGTAACATTTACAATAAATATAATTTTAAGAAGTATTTATTTTATGATTGTTAATGAAATCTTAATAGCTATTCAAATTTTAACACCTACGTTGAGCTAATAATTTTTAATAAGTCTGCTATAAACGTGTTGTGATGGAGTAATTAAAATAATTTATTTGTAGAATTTAAATAGCCGCTCTCATTATTTAAAATTCTCTGTATTCAGTTCTATTAAAGTATTTGTAACCACTCTGGTTGCTCTCGTCGAATAAAAGGATCTATGCACAATTATTTTCCGCTTGGAGATTTAAACGCGTGGTTAACAACGAAGTTTTGAATTTGGATTACGCAAAGCATTCAAAGTTCGTCGCTGTTGGTTGGATTCGTTTAATATTAGGTACCCTGTATAAGATGGATGTATAATATAATATTAGATATCATAATAACATAAATACATATTTACGTAAGTATTAGATATTAGATTTAATGACACTCAGTAATTACCAGTATAGAATTTTAGTCATTTAATTTGCCTGAGTTAATAATATGAATATAGGCGTATTATTATAATGAAATATAATAATAATAAATAATAAAATACATACATTTTATATTTAAAATATAATTATATAATATATAAATATATAATAATAAATATAATAAAAATTTATAATATTTTGATAGACTACATGTGTGTATATTTCAGTTGCTCTAAAACTACATAAAATGATGAAAATGGATGATCTGTTTTGCGTTTTATTTATATGATACTATGCAATTATAAAAAATTACTATTTACTAATGTAATAAATAAATTTAAAATAAAGTATTTTAATATCTAATAATCTACAGGTTTAGGCCTATACGTTTAATTATTTTCGTACAGGCTGACTTTTCTTTTTAATTTTTATGGTTTATTCATTTCAATTTTTGTTATGTTATTTTTTTTTACATTTTGATAAATGCGTAGAAAAGACATAGACAACATACGTCATTTTCAATTTCAGTGACTCATAAGTGTGACTCACGTTAATAAAGTATTAGGACAAAATTGTGTTGCTCTTGAAACCGTTTTTCGTGCGCAAACCTTTGTTTTCTGGGTTTTGTCGGCTTCATGTATGGCATTTATAAAATTCCGTTTGTTTATACGCTTTATCTCAAATTCATCAATATAATCAAATTTGGTTTTTAAAATTTTAATACTAGTCGTAATAATGGTAATGTTATACATATTTTGTTTACAATTTAACATTATTTTGGACACTGTTAGAAAATAAAATTAGAACACAAATAAACATAAATATATACTCCACTAGTAGCACTGTATACAGATCAATAGCTTGTAAAAATTTTAATGTTTAGAATTTGCAAGAAATTTTTGTTTGATAAATAAACGTGACTGCAGTATTTTGCAAATTTAATTATATAATAAGAAAGGCGGGGAACAAGATTTGTTTTGGCGCGAGGCGTTTCACCTCGACACTGACAATGATCGCCGCAGTCAGAGCCTTGCTCTCAAGCCGAGCCAAACTAGTTTTCTCCTTCTTTCACGACCACTTCAATGTCGGTATGTTTACTACGGCTGACAGCTGCTACATTCGGAAAGTGTATACACGTTTGATAACGTTTACTCGTCGGGCACATATAAAGCGAACAAGATACACCCTGTCATCTCCTTCAGGTGAGCAATTTACTACTAGCGTAATGTTTAGGTTACGTAAACGTTCCGTATTCATCTCGCTGTCATGAATTGCTGTATTTGTATTGGTTTGTCTGGCCATCATCTCTCTGCGCCTCCAACGGTTTCTCGTACTCTCTCTCCCTCCGTTATGTAGTGTCGACGTTCCAATGCAAGCTAACAATTTGTATTACCTAACCGTGTGTAACAGTTCCTAATCTTTTTGCTTTATGTGCATCAACACGTGTACGTTTTGGGCGTGTACAAAATACGTAGGTACATGTCGAACAAGGCTGTCATTTCCATCTCAGTATATGATAATGCCATCAGCAATTTTGAGCATCCGAGGAACCTACTTCCGTCAGAGTCTAGAATGCATACGAGTAAGCTTCTTCTTATGGTCGTTTTATCTGTTAGTTTCTTTATCCATTAATGTTGTGCTTCCTTTTATTATCACTTTAGCTGTTTAATTCTATTTCCACTCAAGCCCCAAATATTAATTTTTTTTTAAAGTGACTTTGAAATATGTTGATATAACCGAAATTAAGGTATGTATCCATTATTTGACGTGCATACAGTCCAAATGTTATTGAATTTTTAACCAATGACAACCTCCTACGAGGGATATTTTATGATCTGATGACGAAGCATACGCTGTGAAACGCGTCTTCTATATATAAAAAAAAGCCACAAGGGTGATTGGAAAAGGTTAGTTTATCTATGTATAAGTCTATACAGATCATATTAGTACCATTAACACATTACTTTTCTATAATGTCTAGCGATTTATGGCACATGATTTATAGTCTACTAGATTTATAAGAACGATAACTACATGTTAAATATATCTATAGTCTAGAACGATTTTGGGCTACTCTAGCATTAAGGTAAACATGCGTGAGGTAAGCAGTAAGAAATTTTAAAAAATGCAATTTTAATCTAATCTGAGTTATAAAATCTAAATTAATTAAAAGTATAATTTTGACCAGTTTTTAATATGAATAAATTTTTGCTTAGAACGCTGAAACACTTAACTGTAAATGTGGTAACATTTCAAATTCAGGAGCTTAAATTTATTTACAGAAAGAGGAACGCTTAGATTTTAAAAAGAAAAGATAATTGCTTACGCAAAATTATGATTAAAAAGAAGTCTGTCTAGAAGGAAGTGTGTTAGTGTTCACAAAAACTATCCCCTTTCGCGTTAGTATTAATAGCAGTAATTCAAAACATATGCAGTGACAACACTAGAATTAGCAACCGTTGATTGTAGTCTGCACAAAGTACTTCAAATCTATCAAAAATTGGAACAAAATAAGATTACCCAAATTGGATTCAAATATGTTGGTTAATCGTAGGGAAATTTCCTATTACGGTTTTACGGCTTATAAATTGATATTCACAATAGTTTTCAAAAAAGATAAAATTTAAATACATACAGCTTGTCTTTAATTAATAGTAATCCAGTTTAAACTATATGTAAAGAATGTTTATGTATTTTTATGTCTTATTTGATGACATAAATGTATTATGAAAATAAGTTGTAAATTAACTATGTATTGTAAAACAAAAAGAATGATCTTCTGCGATTCATAAAAGTCTTACGTGTAATTATTTATGGATTATGGATTTGAATAATTATAAGACATAATTTATTGCTATTTTGAGGTGTAAGCTCGAGAGTCGTGTCCAATTACGCTTGGAATTAATTCAAGCTTCAGCGGCGTACGTGTCACTGTAGACGCAACGTGGACAGTGCAATATGTGTTGTGGCATAGCCTAGTACAGTGGCTTGATTGACAGTGGATGTGGACGAGTAATGGAGTTGCCAGACGCAGGTAGGTAAGTTGCCGGAACTACAGCTCAGACAGATACTGTACCTACAACTAGGCCAACCGCCTCTAAATCACTGTCATCTGCTGTACCTGTACCTGTATCGGAGAAACATCAGTTGAGCCGGTAATTATGCCGAGAAAGTGTTTGTGGAACGACAATAAATTTACGTCTTAAAAATCGTTACGTCCAATTATTTTATATAATTAAATCTTAATGGTCTGTGTTCAGTCATACAACAACTTACTGTATAATAAATTAACCAGTGACGTTAATATCTTCTCTAGTAAAAAAGTAGCTGTGTATCCTTATGCCAGATGGCTAGTAAAATTATATATGTTTGCGAAAGAAGTTAGAGAACAAAAGGGCATGCGCGTTTAGTTGATTACATTTGTCGCTTCTTGTGTGATGATTTTGTGTTATGATTAAACACATGATACTACAGTTATTATAAATACTGAGCACAATATAATGTTTAGGCCTACATAAATAAACAGCAAAGGTACAGTCACATAAATAATAAGAATCTTTTCATCGATTATGTACGTCTCGAACGTTAGTGATATCCAAACATTCCTTATCGATCATGAAATACTTTAGACTTAATGAAGTCGTGTAGTGTCTGAACCGATTGATTAGCAGTTATACTGTATTGATTAGGGTCCTTATACTGCTTAAGTTATTCAAAACCAGATTCTAAAGGTAGAAGTTTAATTTTAAGGAAATCATTTAAATAAAAGATGTTTCAAATAGGAAACCCCCTACTGACCCTACATCTTACAGGCCAATAAGCCTTCTTCCACTCTTGTCAAAAATATTTGAACGACTTCTCCTGACCAGACTAAAACAAATAGTACCCTTTAGGTACCTGATCCCTGAACACCAATTTGGGTTCAGAGAAAAACATTCTACAGTGCAGCAATGCCACAGAATAGTGAACAAAATTAGGGATAGCCTGGAAAAGAAGACGATGTGCGCAGCTGTCTTCCTGGATATTCAGCAGGCTTTTGATAAAGTCTGGCATGAGGGCCTTCTGTACAAGCTGAAGAAACAACTTCTTGATCAACTATATTTACTGTTGAAATCATATGTGCAAGATAGACACTTCCAAATCAAAATCGAAGACACTGTGTCAGTAATCTCTCCTATAAAGTCGGGAGTGCCTCAGGGCAGCGTTCTGGGGCCATACTTATATCTTATATTTACTGCCGACCTACCTGTGACAGACTACACTACCACCGCCACCTTCGCTGATGATAACGCTATCCTCGCAGTAGATCCCAACCCGGAACGAGCCTCTGAGAAACTGCAAAGCCATATTTACCTCCTGCAAGATTGGTTCCAGCGGTGGAGGATCCGAGTTAATTCTGCAAAATCCACTCAAATAACCTTCACCATGAAACGTAGCTCTTGTCCACAAGTCACCATAAACGATGCCCCCATACCTATAAAATCAGAAGTGAAATACCTGGGGCTGCATTTGGACGACAAATTAACATGGAAAGCCCACATTCAGGCTAAGAAACAACAACTCAACTTAAAAGCTAGGCAAATGTACTGGCTCATAGGTAGAAAATCTCAGCTATCTCTCGCAAACAAAGTCATCATATATAAAGCTGTGCTCAGACCAATCTGGACTTACGGTATAGAATTGTGGGGCTGCTCTAAACCTTCCAACACAAAGATTCTGCAGACAGTTCAGTCAAAAATCTTGCGTTGCATAACGAATGCTCCCTGGTTCATCTCTAATTATACTCTTCACAAAGACCTCAACATTCCATACATTTCTGATGTCATCAAGATGCACGCCGCTAAGTACAGGAACCGCAACATAGGACACAGCAATAACCTGATCAACGAGCTCCTCAATCCATCACTGGATGTAAGAAGGCTGAAGAGACAGTGGCCAGATGACCTGACCCGGTGAACGTGGTAATCATCGCTGGATGGTTCCCACCTCAAGTGACGACGTATACATCACTTTTACTTATTACTCTGTAAAATGAGTAGATTGTAAAACTGCATTATAATAAATAAAATAAAAAAAAATCTAAATCTTTGCCAACATCAAAAAGATAAAACAAAGTCTTAGTTTCTCTCATGTTTATACAAAATAGCACATTTTCCACAGTCAAACTATTAGCACTAGAACTTACAAAATTAAAGTCGCTTATTTACCTTACCTTAAACATATATCTAGTTGTTCCGTTGGGTTAAGGTTTATATTTTTATGAAACGTCTAATGATGTGTCATAAATTCTGTTATTAAATATTATAAAATCGAGCACGTTTAAATTCAAAATCCAGAAACAAAGTATACTGTTTTACTTTATTTACAATATTTACAAGTAAATCATGAATGGTTGGTGAGGAATAAAACTAGACTTTTGCTTATGTTTCTGGGGTTAAATACAACGTAGTACGTTGTTGGATGTTTTCCTGCAAGACGTTTTGACTTTATTTGCGATAGCCGTGTTTCAGTGCAGCATCCCAGCCACTGCAGACGTAGCTGAAACGTTGGGCTGGTAAAACATCCAATGATGGAGTACGGCCTGGAAAACCAAACGTTACATTACATTCCATCTTAAAAAAAACAAAAGTAATATAAAAGTAGCGGTTTACTCTACTATACTAGTGACTATGGCTCCTGGCTGTTAATCTCTAGAGCCCGGGTTCGATTTTCGGACGCACCATAAAATCAAGGTGCTGCATTTTTCAGCCTCAATATCAACTCATCCTGTGGAAATGAATGTCTGAGATAACATCTTGGGGCAAGAGTGGGGTAATCGGCCACACTATCTTCCTTGTATCAGAACAGCTCACGTATGACGGCTCACCCGGTCTATCTCTTAAACTGCTTCGGTTGCTCTAAAAAGAAACCGTTGTTGCTATGCATAAAACCAAATATGTTTCGTCCCCATTTAACAGTGTGTTAGAAAAAAGTGGTATGGAAAACCATACATGACTTCCATGTTCTAAGATTTATATTTAAAATCATTTTCGAAATCAAATATTTCCATAGAAACTACTTCTTTCTTCAGCCTTAACCACAGTACTCCGTTCGCTAACGTATACCACAGTACTGCGGCCAAAACGTCTGGTTTTGCAGAAAACATTGGACCACGGCCAAGCAGCCCGGGAAGGAATTTTAACAACAAACTACTTCTTTGTTGCCGATAACGTAGTACACATATAAAAAAATTACCCCCTCTTCCTTCAACTATCATTTTTATTTATAGAAAATTACCCCCTCCCCTTCAACTACCCTTTTCATTTATAGATATTTCATCTACCTTTCTACAGTGGATTATTATGACCTTCTTTTCAGGATTCTTTATTTATCAAAATTAAGTACTTTACTCTTGTCAAAACATAAAATGTTGCAGGTAAACTACCCCTTCCCCTTAACCTATGTTCACCAAAATCAACAGACCTTGAATCCTCTACAATTTAGGCAAGTATGCAAAACATTATTTGATTCTGTCTGAATTTGCGGCAGTTATCGTTCGCCATAGAAAACATTGTACATAGACAACACGGGCACTTTTCGGAAAATTAATTTTCTTCATATTCTGAGAGTAGTACAATTAGAATCAGCCCTTATCTCGAACATGATTGTTTCGAGATCACTATACTTCCATTTCCTTACGGAACATGGAAGTAAAAAAAACACACACTTTAGGTCTTTCTAAATGTTATTATTTTGTGAAAAGCCAAGAGTGGAAACAATTAATGTTGAAAAAATCATATTCTCAGCCATAAATCGAAGAATAAAAATGTGTACCAATAAAAAAATGGAAGCACTTAACGAGTTAAGCAGGAAGGCTGATGGAAAAATCGGAGAAAGTTCAAGAGTGGTCGATGTAATTTGATGCAACAAAGTAAAGCCTGAAAAACTGTTCCTATTGCGTAATCGCTTTAGTTTTTAAATCATAGCGTTTGTACAAATCGCTTCAGCCTTTACGTTGCTAAACCGTAATCTGATAGCCGTAATTATACGTAATTTCGGTAAATCAGCGGTAATAATAATTAATGCAGTGAAATTCTGGTAACTGCCGCACTTCCTTGTAACGCGGACGAAGAACGCACGCACGGTTGTAACTTTCTTTTGTCGACAACTTTTAATACGTGTTATATTTGATCCAGTTATTGGCAATGAACCAGACCCGCCGACTGCTTTGCTTTTCACAACTAGTTATGCAAAACGCACGCACGCCGGAACACAAATAATCGATAGCATAACACACGTTTCCAGTATAGTATGTAATCTCGAGTATTAATTTTCTTTTAGCAAATTTGTAGGCCAAATAAGGAAATGTGGTAAATTAGAAACAAATTCCGTTGCACTTTGCCTAGGAGCGGTCTCTTTCCTGTTGGCGAAACAGGGATTGTAAATGATTAATGTAATTAACAACTTTGTCCTGTTCGCTTGCTAAACTGCTACTTGTCATGTTTCGGACGAGAGCTTTCAGTGTTTCCACCATTTTAAAGTCCTAAACCACTGCATTTAAATATTAGTCTTACCTTATGTACCCTATCGCCACTTTCCACGTGAAATACGCTGTCATTGCTAAATTGCTGCATAGGTCGTGGTTTAGGACGTGAAAATGGTGGAAACACTGAAAGGCCTAGTCCGGAACATAACAAGTAGCAGTTTAGCAAGTAAACACGACCAAGTTGGAATTACAGAGACTGCTAATTCAAATAACAAGATAAATAATGTAATTAGATCCATTAATCACTCGTGTGTTTTGTAACATGTGTTCATATGTTACTATTATTGGTGATGTCGTAAAGATACACTACACCAACTTTGTAAGCATCATAAACTCTTGTGTGTATTGTAGTCTGGATCTTATCCAAGTACTCAAATAGAGAGTTAATTGTTACATAGTAATATTTGTGAACTCAGAATGACAATGGCAAATGCGTTAGATAATAAAGAATAACGTCATGTAATTTGCACGAAAACAGTAGTAACGCATACAAGCGGAAGTCACAGAAACGTAATACCTACTACATTCAGATACAGTCAATCGTCAACGTCATCTTCAGTAAGGTCTCAAGCAGATAGACTAAAGCTGCTCACTTGGACGTCCCGCAGCTCTCTATCCTTATAATTCAAAGGTTATTTGCGGATGCGCTTTAGTCATCCATTCGGTTCAGACGTTTTAGCAGATTTTGGGCAATTCTAGATACAATCAGTGTAGGTAAAACAAATGTGTTTGTGAAAAATGTACAAATATGGAGTTGTAGACCTATACCCTATACAGTATACTGTATAATACTTTATGCTGTGTACTATGTATATTGTATACCGTAACACAACCAAGTAATAAATCAGAAAATTAAACATTAAATTACAATTTCTTTAGTAAGGATATTTCTTTTTATTTTATATTCTGTAAGGATTCTTTTAGCCAGAAATACAAATTTTAATTTTAATTTTAATCTTTTAATTCCACTGACGATGGCAGCCAATGATGCTGTTGAAACGTTTGGTTTGTCAATAAACCATAGGCTAAGGCCAAACAGCCCGGAAAACTTTACTAATACAACTGACACCGGCCGTGAAAGCCTTAGGATAATTTTGTTCCCACCAATTCAGTCGATACTTGGCAATTCTGTCGAGTATACTCATGATATCCAGTTCCTGCCGTATATTTGTGTTTCTTATATGGTCATTGAGAGTATACCCTGCCACGTGCATGAGAAATCTCATTTCAGCCTCTTGGATACAACTGGCCTGACCTTTCGTTAAAGTCCAATTCTCATATCCATAAAGAAGTGTGGGAATAGCCTTATAGAATTCTAGGTCCGTTCGTTACTTGCTGACTTAAGAGTTCGCCTGATGGTCTCACACACAAGGTTGAACTTATGCAACTTTCTAGTTCCTAGTCCTTTCAATAATTATTTCGTTGTTAATGCCTTACTAAAATTTCAAGTTTCTGAAATAAATGCATGCGTTATTCCGATTTTATTATGCAGATTATCAAATACGAAATTGCCAGGTTGGTAATTTGCTTTTTCCACAGAGGTACAGAAAACGTTTATCGTTAAATTAATTACCAGAACTGTTTCTTGTGGTTGGTAAAATATTTGCGTACCTGTTTTTACAATATTTTCAAATTTAATACGTATTAGTTTTAGACACTTCAAATATAAAACAAATGTGTATTAAGGGGACGGCTGAAGAAGGGTTATTCTGAGAAAATATTGAATAGGAATAGAAATTTAAAATCCCTTTGAATTGAAATTGTTTAAACAGTTGGAAACCAG
The DNA here is from genome assembly GCA_034769895.1 of Magicicada septendecula. Lineage (NCBI taxonomy): Eukaryota > Metazoa > Arthropoda > Insecta > Hemiptera > Cicadidae > Magicicada > Magicicada septendecula. The sequence goes on from CM068369.1 coordinate 147,387,961, forward strand.
CACGTTCGTCTCCGAAGGAAATAACGAAAATGAAGAACGGAAAATATAAGTGAAATAAATATGGAGACTTATAAAAACAAATATTCAATAAGTTTAAGTTATTTTATCAAAACAAGTTTAAATGAATCTAGAAGAGCATAATTAGACAAGTTGTAGTAAACATATCAAGACAGCAGTTTAATATAGACTTGAGAGAAGAAGTGATTGCAGGAATATGCTAATAACAAGCAGGAGAATGTTTAAAAAAACCTATTACTTATACACAAAGTGTTGAGTATTGCTTTAAATTTCTCTTGACTCCATTAAAATAAATTTACTGACTTTTTAGATAATGTTTTATTTTGTTTCCTTCCTTTACCTCCCCAGATTATTTATCTGGTTCTAAATAAAACTCGTGTTTACTGTAAACATTTTTGCTTTACACGAAATTACTATTTTAACAGCTATTCATTACAAAATTAAGTAGAGTTTTCTCTTAAAGTTTCCAGATAGGTTGATTTACGTTAATGGTCTAAAATTAGAGTTAGAATAAAAATGATGCCATTTGGCTCCCCTCCATACCAAGGACATTGTGCTGTAATTAAAGATCTCAATTAAGTTAACTTATAATTAATTAACAACTAATAAACATAACTTAATTCACTCAGTCGAGTAAGACAGCACACGTTCCGACCTCCACTGCATAGTAAATAACAATTTATCACACAAACAACCGGACTATGTGTTTATCAAAAGTGTGGCTGTGTGCGCTGATGGAGAGGAGCACGTTAGATCCATCATCTAAATGCAAGAAAGGCGTGACGTCTTTACACTGACTTCCGTCATTCTTAATATTCACATTATGTCATTTGTTTCTCAACATTTTCGTAATCGTACGCACTATACACTAATTTATTTCTCTCTGTCCATTTGTTATGTGTGCTGCACGATTTATTTTTAACACTGAAGACATTCTTGTGTTAAGTAATAGACTACATAGGGCTAAGTAAATGCATCATGCGCCGTTACATAAGTTGACGTTGTATTATACGTAGTGGTACACTGTGTCCTGATCAACAAGTTGTAGGCCTGTATACGCTCAGGATGTGTCTGTGTAAAATAAATATTAAACCATATGTGTCGGACGCGTGTGAACATACAGATTACGCATACATGCCTTTAAAATGTGTCGGCTTAATAATATAATAACAACAATAGCACGTACTATAGCAACAATAGTAGAATACAATAGCAGCAAAGATTATACATATTACACGAGCGCAAGCCCCCCCACCACACACACACGCACTAAAAGAGTTTAAGAGTTTAGTGGTTACTTATTCAACAAATATTTAAAAACTTAAATTAAAGTAATTTTCAATTACTTTTACTTTTGATACAAAAACACGCAGATCTCATTTAGCCCTATTTTTCATCTCTCACTCTCTCTCTCTCTCTCTCTCTCTCTCTCTCTCTCTCTCTCTCTCTCTCTCTCTCTCTCTCTCTCTCTCTCTCCCTCTCTCTAACACACACACGCGCGCGCGCGCGCGCGCGAGTGCGTGCGAACTGTTTTCTAACCCGAAACGAAGCAAACACAGATAGTGGAACTACAAGTGGAGGACAATCTTAAAAGCTAGCATAACTATGATGTTATATTTATCCTGAATGACAGGATCAAGCCGTACACGACAGGGACGGACGGACCATGTGCAAAGGCTGCATCAGGACAGATTACCAAAGCAACTGATTTTTATCTTCCCAGGGGAAACCGCAACATCAGAAGACGGAAGAAAAGGTGGTCAGATCAATGAGTGCGCAAAGGACAGGTCGAAGACCTGAAGAATATGAAGAATGATGGATACGGGGGGGTGTGCCGATACAAACTCTAAAAATCACAACCGTTAACCATAAGAAAAGAGAAGGAGAATTAAACATTAAACATTTATACAATTATTAAACATCATTAGGATAACTAATATGGAAGATACGTTTGGTTAAGCCACAGCAGCTGAAATTTATTATTATGGGCAGATGCTATGATCTAGTAGATTGTAAGAACTAAATAACATGTCACTGCTTATAGTATCTGTTTTTCACTAGGCTACTGTCAGCGGTAACAATAACAGTGTTTACAGTCGAAAGTTTTGTAAACCAACAACCGCTACGTAAAACTTTTATTTGTACCGGCCATCTAACGACCACATGCCAATTTCAATTCTTTATTCCTTGTTCTTTTCTTTTTCACCAATATTCTTTCATCTTTTCACTGTCTCTTCTTCCTGTTTTCAGACCACTTAGAACATACGTTTTTCTCTCTCCTACCCTGGACTCCTTCCATTTATAACACTTTGTCCGAAAAATTTCTCTTTCATTTGCTTCTTCTGCATGTATATTATTTTTTTCTAAATCCTTTTGGACTTCTTTAATCCAACTTGATGTTGACTTCTTCCCCCACAGATATTTGAAGATCTGCTTTGTTAACCTCTTGTCGTCCATTCTATATAAATGTCCAAAAATAATAGTCTTCTTTTTCTCATTGTTTCTGTTATATTTTCTACACTTTGATATAATTTCATCATTATACGTAAAAATCTTATTTTATGTGTTTTTCAATGAAGTGTTAATAAAGATTGTTTACTTCCAATTTAAATGGTGGCAGGTGGCTGTCCCACTGACCCTTATGCATTGACGTTCCTTATACACTTTCTTTGTTTTCTTGTAGAGAACAGTAAAACACACAACGGTTACAATCCAAACGTAACGTCAACACACTAAATAAATATATTAAGTAAAATTGACTTCAAGAAAAAAAACTCTTTATACTACGGAAAGTTAATAATAAAGGCTAACAAATCATGGCACTACAGTTTAAATAGAAACGTTAAAGGAATTTTACAAGATAAACATAGCAAAAATTTGAATTAACTTATATAACATTTGATTTCATTTTCTGATTGTATAAAGGTACACACAAATCGCTTATACCTGTAAAATAAAACATTATACAATTACTACATGTATCGTAAGTATATGACTTTAGCAATAAATTTTCAGCATAATAATATATTCGACTTAAAGGTCTGAGTATGAAAAAAGCGACAGGGCCTGACAGTCTACCAGCAGAGCTTTTGAAAAATGTAGGGGAGAGAACGAAAGACCAGCTATTTTGAATAATTACTGGGTGCTATGAAGAGGGAGTATTGCCAGTTGATTTCATTAAAAGTAGAACAATCACAATACCAAAGAAAGGTAAAGTAGACGACTGTGCTAATTATAGAACGATAGCCTTAATATCTCGTGCTGCTAAGATTTTGCTGAACATAGTGAAGAACAGACTGGAAGGAAAGATTGATCACACTTTGGAGGAGGATCAGTTTGGATTTAGAGCAGGTAGAGGAACCAGAGAAGCAATCTTGGCTCTGCGGCAGACCTTGGAGAGGAGAATTGAAGTGAATAGGAAAACCTATTTAGTATTTGTGGATCTCGAGAAGGCGTTCGACAATGTTGATTGGAAGCTGTTGTTTCAAACTATGAGGAAGTCAGGACTTGACTGGAAAGTTAGAAGGGTAATCTTCAATATTTATAGGTTGCAAAGTACTGAAATAGACATAAATGGATGTAAAAAGGAAGCAATAATAAGAAGAGGGGTAAGACAAGGTTGCCCACTGTCACCGTACTTGTTTAATTTGTTTATAGAAGATGTTGTAACTCAGATGAAAAGGAGTTCTAGGGGAATTAAAATAAATGGGGAACGGATACACAATATTCGCTTCGCAGATGATATTGCACTGATGGCTGACTCAGAAAAGGATATGACCCGAATGTTAGGTACGTTTACCAAAATTCTTCACGCTTGGAGATTGAGGATAAATGTTAGGAAAACTAAAAACTAAAATAATGGGTGTAAGTAAAAAAAGAGAAGACATTAAATCAACCATTATGTTGAACAACACAATATTGGAGCACGTTACTGAATTTTGTTACCTGGGTAGCATAGTTACAAGTGGGAATAAGTGTCTGGCAGAGATTAAGAGGAGAGTAGCTCTGGCAAAACAAGCATTCCAGAGCAAAAGGAACTTATTAACAAACAACCATATTAGTATTGAAACAAGGAAAAAGTTTGTTAAGGTATTTGTATGGAGTGTGTTAACTTACGGGTGTGAATCGTGGACCTTAGGGAAGGTGGAGAGTGACAGACTTCAGGCAATGGAGATGTGGATTTGGCGGAGAATGACAAAAACTAGTTGGACAGATAGGAAGACGAATGAACAGATCTTAGAGGAAATAAATGAGAATAGAACACTGCTTAGGAGTATAGAGGTGAGGAAGATTAAGTTGATAGGGCGTGTGATCAGACATAGTGCTTTTTTAACTAACATCTTTGAGGGCAAAGTAGTGGGGAAGAAGCCCAAAGAAGACCAAGAACTGCATACTTCCGCAGCACAATGAGTGTCGTGAATAGTGGGTCCTATGGAGAAATGAAGAATATCGCAAGGGATAGAGTGACGTGGCGACAGCGACAAGGCATTGCCTTTAGGAGTTAAAAAAATATATATTCGACAAGACACGAAAGAAAATTAAATATAATGTTAATTATCTGCCCTAGAAACAAAGTATTTACGGATATGTGAAAAGAGCAAACGAGAACTTATATAAGTCTAGCTTCTAAACTGCTTTGACATTAAAATCAAGAAGACTGCAGTGGTTAGGTCAATGGATTAAGTAAAGAAAATAGCGAATTAAATATCTAAGAGTGAATATGCAAACAGGATATAAAACAAGTAAAGGAATACAAAGAAAATTGTGGTTGGATGCTGTCAGTATCTAATTAAAAAAAAGTGAAAAATGTCAAGAACTGGAAACACCTAGTCAAAGATACAAAAGTATGGGAATGAATTACAAACCTGTGCGTCTCCGTAGCCTGCCACAACTATTTAGTCTATGTTTAAATCATCCATGTCTAAGCATCAACATTCTACAAATATAAAACTTTCGTAGTACACTTAAAACACATTTGATTTTGCCCGATTGGAAACGGAAAGTCGACGTATTTTATGTTACTTGCGTTTCTAATATTATATAAGTCAGATAGTCCAGAATTCTATACGAGTGTTAAAATATTTATCTCCGCATAATACGTGATAGCTACATACACGGAATTGGCGATTAAATAATTACATAACCGTAGTGTGTTCTGCAACACCTGGCTCATCAAGACTAGATAAATATGTACTCATTTTGCTAGATGTAACTCACATTTAGTGTTTTCTTAAGATCATAGAATACATCTCACGGTCAACATCATAAGGTCGGAGAAAAAATTAGTCTCTTCATTTTTAAGTGTTATATACTGATTCGTAAAGTACTATTACACAATAGGCCTATTGAATCATCGAAATGGCAAGAAAATCGATATGATAATATCATCAGTTTAAGAGTTTTATGGAAAACAAAAGGTTTTTTGGAATGTGTATAATTTAATTAATTGTAATATATGAATGCCGCATCTCTAAGTCGTTTTTTAAATTATGAACCACGTACGTACAAAAATTAATAGGTCAATAACGTCATGTATTGATGACTTTCATAACGTGTACCGTACTAAGGGGAAAGTGTGTTGTTTTCCTGCAATATAAAACGTTAAGATAACGTTTTCGATCGCTTTGTGTAATGTATCGCGCCTTAGTATTGGTGTTAGGCCTACTTTAATGGTAAATAACCCCAATACTGCGTACATCTTAGTACACAAAGCACAGCGATAACGGGTCTAGTAACAATGACTTCTGTTGGTACAGCACTTGTCAGCATCGGCATTCTTTTGTGTGGGATCGATAAGTGTAAAACGCATGCAATATGACAAGCAGTGTTTCTCGATATCGTGATATGGCGACTTTCACCGTAAATATTTGTATATGAATAGACAGACTCCTGTGCCTCGTGTTTATAACACAGTAAATAAGATTTTATTGTGTACCCAGACAAAAGTAATGTATATGAGAATATTACTGATTCATGCATAAAGCTACTGCACGAGTACGTTCAATTGTATGTGAAGATCCTATTAGTATAACTATTACCAGCACACCAAAAAATTACTTGGGCCAAACTAAAACAGTGGGATTTGAAGATTTTTTTAATTAAATTTAACTCGTAGAGCAGACAGACGTTCATAACTTAAATTACACGCCAACATCAACAAGTTTTATGAGTTTTGAAACAGATGTGATGTGAACAAAGATAACAAAGAGTAACCACAAGAAAGCTCTAATGTGTTCTTTTATTACTGGCAGAGCACACTGAAATAATGTGGGAAACATTTTATTTTGTTGACAATATCGTCAGTATTGTCCTTACTTTCACTTAGTAAGTGTATTAAATAAACATGATATATTACTGAAACACCGTTGTTCACTTAAACGTATTTTTTACTTTTTTACTGGCGACGTCAGCAGAGAAATTTAATAACGAAAGTTATTAATTCCAGCTGGTAAGTTGTGACGCTAAAAGAAAGGGACAGATGTATGACCTACTTTGTCATGTACTTCGGCGGTGCTCAGCGTGTGTTAGTTTTAGTCCACAGTATACAGCTTGACCTTTCGTTTTCAAGTACTATACTGTCAGAAATTTAATTAAAAAAAATTACGTCTTACTTTCTAAAGAAAATTTATGAGATTGTAATAAACCGTGGATTAATCTTTTGTGTTGTGTTATTTTAAGTTTATTAAAATTTTTTAAGATATGTGGGCTAAAATAAGTGAGCTAAGATCAGACAGTTAAATAATATTCCACTGAAATAGGGCTGAAAATGGGTGCCACTGTTTTATAACATTTCATGCCCAGGAATTTTGCGGATGATTCCCACACTGGCTGTATTTTTCGCCGGGAATGGTGGACAGTGGCCTGGATGTGAGTTCCCGCGATAGCCTTAGTAGGTTAAGCTACTGTTCCAAGAAATCTGTCTAAACAGTTTCCAGTTAGAGAAACCTTATTTAGTCACGGCAGCTTAGTATGTCCCTCTCCAGTCCCTTGCCAAAATTGACTATAGTGCTACTGAGGTTAGAAAACCAATCCTAACCCATATTACATAGGAAAACAGTCCCAGCACCTGAAGGTGTAAGACTAGTTGCACACACATCGATTTCGATCGTACGGTAAAATATCGTACGATATTTTATCGTGTGTCCGTTGCTTTCACACACCACGGTTTTTTTCCGTGTAGAGTCCAGTCGTTTTAGCTCGAGATCACTCACAGTTGTATGAAAAATAAATCCAAAACGTGTTGTTGCTATGTGGTTGGTGTACCGTCGTCTCAGGCGTCGTATTATTAAACGAACTTACTGGGTTCATCCAATTAACGAGAAAAAGGAACAAGCAGGATCATTCCGCACATTTTTAGAACTTCGAAAGGATGAGAACAAGTTCTTCAACTACACCTATTTTTGAATGTCAATACCATCGTTCGATGAACTGCATGAACGACTTAAAAGTGAAATCCAATTGTTGACATATGTACAGATAAATAAAAATTAAATTATGTGAAAACTCAACGAATTCATTTTTTTCCTTGTCCTCCATATCTTCAAAATCCGTATTTATTTCACAGCAGACGTCTTTCCATGCATTTCTGGTAGCATTTCTGTCTTTGTAACGTCTAGTGTTTTGTCCCATAGCACTGGTCTTATTTGTACCAATGAAATAAAATTTCATTATCAATATTTTCAGCCATACTTAAAAAAAATAACACACTAATTAACTACCGTATCACAAACTAAAATCAATATTTGAATACTATACAGAATAATCACTTTTAACTATCCGTTAAAAAAATTCTCGTGTTTACATGTAACCTCGGTAGAACCTCCTCATTATTAAACTAATAAAACTAGTAAAGGATTTTAAGTGTTCGATTGAAGTGTTTATAAACCAGAAAAACTAATATTATTATTTAATAAAATTTGCTAATAATATTACTTACTTTTATGAAATAGGTTCGAGTTCGGTCAGAAGCAACAAGTCAAATGAAGACGGATTTTTACCGTACGAATATAAATCGTGCAGTGTGCAAGCATGCATTGGATCACGTACGCCACTGAATTCACGGACACGGCACGGCGACCGTCTCTTTCAGTGGCAATGGACGGCAGCTAAACGGGATCGTGCCGTGCCGTGTGAAGATCGTACCGTGTGCAAGCTCCCATGCTCTTCTTCGTTCTACTAAAAGAATTCGATCGTACGATATTTTACCGTACGATCGAAATCGATGTGTGTGCAACCAGCCTAAGGCGGAGGACACAAGATGTACTTCTCTATTCACCTTCCGTTGCAGTACCAGCTGACGTATGATCACGAAATTGTCTACACTGGAAGGCAAGGTATAATAACGGCCGTTCGTAAAATCGAGGAATAATTTGTTAAATACTGTGGTACAGTGAACTAGGCGACAACTGCTCAGGAGGCAAGTTAATGGAGATAAACCAAGGAAGAAGCTTGCGTTCAGCAGTGAGTTACTGATAACTATGGTATCTGATGGTAAGCAGCACTGGCGATATACAAATGATAATGTGTGTAAGAAAGTGTTCACAATAGATAATACACAGTGGCAGAAGAATGATAATGGCTTGCTGATGTATAAAATATTTTCATATTATATTATCTATTATATTTAAAGATATTAAGAAAAAACTAAGGTGCCATTTACTGTAGCCTGTTAGTTTACAAAACTTTGATTTAGTTGTAATAGAATTATACATACCGTATTCAATATACAGACAGAGGCAGAAGTGTGTTTATTCTGCCACACACTTTACAGACGCAAGAAAACTGATGTACACTTTCTACAATTATGTAGTGATACATATTGAAATAAAGTATGTATTATAAATATTGTATTATCTGTATAAATAAATAAAATTACAAACTCAGGTATGCTGTATCCGGTATTTAGTATAATACGTATACTATTATAATACGTATATATTAGATACGTATCCGGTATCTAAAACGAATACGTTTTAGAGAAACGTATAATCTCGAATAATTATTAGTAAATATTAAATTTTTATTGTCGAATGCATACGTTGGCATACAGATACACGTGAATGAATGTTACGTATTTCTGCATACTTTCGTATGCCATTATTTTTCTAATGAGAAATAATATTTTACGGAATGTACACAAACATCACGCTTTCTCATCTTAATTAACAGCTTTTGGATGTCTTCCAGACAAAGAATTAATTTAAAAAAAAAAATTGAGCTTTTAAACCGAAAAAGGTCTATGTGACATCAATAAAAAACCAATAGGAGCAGTAGAAAAGCGAAGCTCATATTAATCGACGCAGACGAAGACGAAGGAGCATACTAAATCAAAATGTTTTGTTCAAGGAAACGTGGTTTTTACATTGATTGTATTTTTCTTCCGTCTTAGCTAACAGGAAAACATATACAAAAAGTCGAGTAGGCATAGAAAAGGCAATTAACTTGGCAACAGACTGATGTTGTTCCAAATTACGTTGGTAAACGTTAAGCGTAACGCATTGCCAGTGTTACGAAGCAAAGCAAATGTGACAACACGTAGACTCATTAAGATGGGGTTTCATGTACTAAAACTAATTAAGAGTCAGATTTATTGAACATGGCATAACAGAAACCAGAGGGACTATAAACGCGGAGAACAATGCTATCCGCTATGAAATTCTATTACCGGAGATGGATGTGGACTACAATAAAAAGGTGATAGCTTTTTTTATATCATGCTAACTCCAAATTAAACATATTCTGTTCTCTCCAAACAAAAACAGTTATTCAAGGACAATCAACAAATTAATAAATTTAAATTAGAACAAATTTTTACTAATTACGAGATCGGTAAATTTTGATATTCATGAGTCGCTCTAAACAAATATTTTATGGTATGAAATAGAAACTGTGTTCAAATTAGAAAAACCTATGGGACTTCAAATGACACATTATTATCCGGAAGTAGATACTCTTAAAAACCATATGAGAATAAAGTGCTAAAATGAAGTTTTTTGATCGTAAATAGGTTTCACACTGACTGAGAGAATAAGTGAACACGAGACGAATAATAAATATGTTTAACGTGAACTAAGAAACGAAAGAATTCAGAAATAGTTTGGAATATCGCATTGAATAAATGTAAGAAATGATAATGCCAAAACTGAATTACTAAACATAAACCGACTTAAGGAAGAAGATACGTAGGGCGCCCATGAAAACGTTGGAATTATCAGGCGTGGAGTGAAGGAGGTGTAAACCAAATTAGTCTAAACCTTAAAGCCGTTAATCTTTGAAATAGATGATTGCGCACGTAAATATATTTGGCATACAAAAATATATTCATATTTACAGAAATTTCAAATTTACGGTTATTGAGAGCTACGTGGTAATTAGTGACGAAAAAGTGTGATTATAATATTAAGTTACACTAACGTATGGGGGAGGTTCATCCTATATTCCAAAAGAAACGTAATGTAGGTGAAATAAGCACCACTATGCTTAACATGAATTATTTGCATATAATGACTTGATAAAAGTAAAGAATCTATTACTTATTCTACTCTGGTTCTTAAAGTAGAGGACAAATACTGTTCTCCGTAGTTGAGAAATAAAAAAGGATACGTTAAAGGACTTGACCGACGTTATTTGAAGAGCGGTACAAACTTAAGTTAAATAAAGAGATGTAGACAGTGGGAAGAGAAGAAGGAAAGCAATATGTAGTGAAAAATGGGGAGGAATCGATAAATGGTAGTTTGTGTATTGATGGAGGAAAATTAAATGGTGGTAAAAGCGGTAAAGAGATCAAGTAAAGAATAAGAGAAAATTTATGAGTAGATGATGAAAATATATTACATAATGAATTCTGAAATTTTCATTATTATTGTTATGTTTCTCCGTGAGTACTGAACTCGCAAAGTACACATTGGCGGCCATTGTGCAAGTTATCGTTTACTGTACGTGAAGCTATTATGACTACTATAGGATTAGATGTTATATTCGTTACACGTTATAGGTCGTAAACAGTCGTGCAGCGTGTAGATAAGAAGTGTAAGGATCCATAATCACTATTAACGACGCCTTCCTGAGATGAAATATAGAGTGAATGCCTTTTCGTGGGTTATAAAACGGTTACCCTTAGGTAGTTAATCATGATTTGTGTAAAAGTCAATTAACTACTGCGGCCATTTCAGTAGTACCAGAAACGTAATTCTGTTTTTATCACCTGCCATACAGACGCTGTAAATTGTGTAAGGTACCTTACAATTTAAATTAATCTTGATTCTTGATTCCCATTGTATACATCAATACATGTTTTCGGAAACTTTGGTGTAGCTAACAGGGTCTGTTATTGTTCACGTCGGTGCTGAATAAAGTAGTGTTACTCTCGTAAAATAGCCAAAATTTATATTCAAAGTGGTGTAACCAGTTCTTGAGTAAGTGCCCTGTTTTAAACAATCTCCCTGCTTGTTAAGGAAAGTGTCATTTAGTGTTCTAAAATGCTCTTTAAAAATAATTTTCGGTAAAACTGTAGTGATGTGTGTAGGTCTATATGGTAGTGACGTCACTAATGGTGAAGACAGCGTTACACGTAATGGTTTTATTAGCATTAACACTAATATTATAAAGACCGAAGATGTTGCTAACGCAGACTCCACTACTCACGACGGGGATGTCTACGAATATAATTATGGCTGAATGTATGTATACCGTTGAAGAAATAAGAGGTTGTCGCTTTAAATCACAATTTCTGCCTGTAGTCATTGGACAAGCGGACGAAGCCAGTTTTGTCTTAACAATTTGAATGAATTCTAATAAATATAGAACAGCATAAATAAAAATACTATCAGGAAAAGAAGACTAAGCCATTATGATCTATAGCTAATCTTAGTTCACTTGTGTTTCGGTGTTGCTTGTAACCATTGAAGTATGTGTTGACAAGAACACTTTGAAGCAAAAATCTGACTTCTGTACACCAAATAGAAAGCCGCTAAGCGTTGGATACGTAGTGCATACCGTGAGAACATACTTAAGTCTGAAACGACATATATAATGCGGTTATCTGAGCATTAGACGTAAAAACGTGCTATTCATGCAATTCATACATCTTCGAGTTTCTAGTACAGATCATTACGTACCACAGGTAATGATTCGTAAAGTTTGTCTGTACATAAATATTATAAAAATTTGTTACAGTTATCAAACAAAGTAAAGCAGCAATCGTTGGAAATTACCGTAAACAATGACTCTGTAGGAAATATATTAAGATAACCATCTTTACAAACATAATCTCACTTATGGCAATAAATAAGTATTGGTAGGTTATTAGAATAGTCTACTCCTGTTTCAGCTATGTTTTAACTAGCCTCTCACCTATTCCTTTTCATCCTTCGACACGAAAGTGATGTGCTCCGTCACGATTTTAGACATTAAGTATTTATATTCTTTTGGTTTTTCTGGCACAAAAAAGTCTGTTCCATTCTTATCAAATAACATAATGTTTCTGTGCCTACAGTTTAAAAGTACCTGCATTCATTAGCCTAATTTCTTATTGGATTTTAACGAAAACGTCCCATTCTACGAAAACGTGTAATTGGTAATGTCTTTGACTCCTTGTGTCTTCTTTTATGAATACCGTACGTGAAACAAGATTATCAAACAATTTCAGCTTATTTACGCATTGTGAAACAATATATGTACGTTAGTTATAAAAATACAATTAAAATAAAATAACATTAATGGCTTAATATGTACATTGCGATTTAGCTCTTTGTCGTATTTAGTTTTTTTGCCTTCAATAAGTAGCCAGTTGTATTGTATAAAAGTCACGATTTCCATGAATTGGTATTACGTACATGTTTGTGAAATTTTTGTTAACAATATTTGACGGAGTTTGATAAAAATCTAAATAAAAAATATTTTCATTTATACTTCAAGCTACTTGACTATAATTGTTCCAAGATTCCTGCCTAATTTATCAAGATGTAAAGATATCACATTTAATGATTATTACTCATTAAAACCATCATTATTATTCAGTTAAGTTCATCTTTTCACTGATTACTAATTAATTAGATGAAACAAATGTTATGCCTCTGTTTTACATTGGAATCATCTCTTCACGTAAAAATTACACACTTATAGAAAGCACTTTTATGAAAGTATTTTACTGGCTACAGATATACTATAGTGTCATATAAAAAAATGAAAATTATAATATTACGTAAAAAGTATTAGGAAATATTATAGTTTAATAAGCATATAATACTTTTGTATATTCTAAACTGACATATTAATGGAGTGGTTCTGAATTTGCTGAAGTAAATGTAACCCCTTTGACAACAGTGTGTACAGAATTTAGCCATTAATCAATTTATTCAATGTGCTGCTGTTTCTGCGTCGTATTCGTCTAGTGGATCAGAAATAATGCGTTTTGTATTTTCGGACATTCAGGTGCTGGTAGTTTCAGTATCTGTCCACCTAATCTTTGATCTGTCAAGTGAAAGTATTTTTTTTCTTGTTAGCGTGTTATACTCATTTCCTTAAAGTGTTTCTTTATATTATCTTGTTCGTTACAATATTTCATTAAACTACACCGTATAGAATAAACTATTCTCTTCTTTATTTGTTTCTGGATTCTTTGTATGAACGTTTCGAGTCCTTTGATTTCTTACAGAAAAGGATAGTCTGTCCGACCAACATAATCTCTATGTTACATTACCGTACACTAATTAGGACTAATAGGATTAGGCCCTAATTTCTGTACGGAATTTTATTTATATTTTGGTCCTAGTCAGATTAATGTTTTTTATTTATTGTTGTGCTTATCTTTGTCACTTGTGTAGTAAGTTAGCGTTTTAGAACCATAAATAAGAATGTACGGTTACCCAACCAGTTAAACAGTTTCACACATTCCAGCAGTGAATTGTTCATTACAGCATTATTTTAGATAGTTTTTTCTCTCTCCTTAAACACACAACTGTTATTTAAAGTGTGACAATGTTTCCATCATTTAAAAACCATAATTTGGAGATGAAGAGATTGGAAGATGACAGATGGCCCCGCAAAATATTGGACTGGATACCACCGGTGAGGAGGAAAAGAGGACGTCCACGGAGGAGTTGGCGAGATGACGTAGCGGAAGCAATGGTTGCAATAAATTTAGAAGAACATACATGCTACGATAGGTTACAATGGAAGTTGGGGACGGAGAAACGGTGACAGCTGTAAAGATCCGTTATATATATATATATATATATATATATATATATATAAACCATAATTTTATCACTATATTAATTGATGACTCGTTGGGCATAATTTTATTACCTGCTCTTTGTACTCGCCTCTCAGTATTTCACCTAAGTGAGATGTTGCTTGAATTTCTAAGGGGACTTTACAATTGTGGTCTACTTACATAAGACTTAGGAATTCAGTCTACTTTCATAGTTACACAATCTATAGTTATATCATTACAGAAAATGTATGTGGAAGGGAAACTTTGTATCTTAATGTCTAATGTCTAATTAGGATTATCTATTTTATAGGTATTTATTAGATGTTTGCGAATCACAATGTATGTATAAAAATAGTTAATATTTAATTTGAATCATAAAAAATAAACCGCATGTTTACACACAGACGTATTAAACACAGTATTAGTACTCCATCCGAATAACATGAACACTGTACATAATTCCATCAGATTAGCACTAATAGCACTGTAATAGTCGCTGTCTACGACATGTAGGCTAAGTAGATTTATAACTCTCCGCGCCAGACGTCAGCGACTCTGGTAACAGGACCTAATTCTGTAGGATATTAAACTATTGTTATCAGCGTTATGTCAGAGGATATGATGTTAAATTTCAAAGTTTCACAAAACTAGAACGTTGTCGGATTATCAAAGTTGCAGTCAGTGAAATAAACCCTGCAGTGGTCAGTCCGCAGAATCACAATAGCCGGTATTAACTGGCTAACGTGTGCTGTGTAGATTTAATATTCCTAAACCGACTGGGAGGAAACTCAACGTTAGATGTTTTCAGCAGACTGGTAAATACTCGCCTAATTATTTCTAACTCTTTTTCCAGCAAATGTTTTATGTCTACTGCACACTTAGTCTTATTATTTAAGATCCTTGTATCAACTTGTACGTTCCTTTTCATTTTGGAAACTTTATGAACGATACAATATGTAAATTTATCAATTCGTTTAGCTCTATCCTACAAAAAAGTTTAACTATAAATTTGTTTAATTACAATAATAAATACTTTTGTAGGAGCAATAATAATAATTATTATTATTACTATTAACATAAGTAATTACAATTTACATAACTGACAAATTTCTGAACAAACTGACTGACTTTATTGAAACCACGTGGATAGCTGAGTAACTTCCTCAGGATTGGACAACAACACCGATCCGTCCACTTCACAAGAAAGGCGATAAACTCAATGTAGACAATTGCCGACGCCTTTCGCTTCCACCAGTTACCTATAAAATCTTCTCCAAAGTGTTACTAACCAGAGCAGAAGAACAATTAGATCCACAATTCGGTAAATATCAATGTGTCTTCAGGAAAAGTAGCTCATCCATGCAGCGGATTTAAAATTTAAAATTTGTAAAGCAGAGCCAAAGATTTGTTTACTCAATAACTTTGTTGAGCCAAAGGGTGAGTGTTATTCCTTAGACAACACCTTAAATTAAGTAAACGCTAACAAATACCCACTCAAAAGGGAAGCTCAGAGATAAAATTTCCATAGAATGAAACAAGAGTTATAAAGAGATGAACTATCACCGTTGCTCTTTAACTGCTTTCTTGATGAGGCAATAAGAGAATAGAGATAGTCAGTGGAAGTAAATCAAATCAACGGGAGAATTAGACCAGGTTACACAAGAGACAACCTTTCAGTAGACTGCCTTTCCTTTGTAAATAAGCAATCCTGTCACAGTTAATGGAAACAACTAATAAACAAGCTGAAGTTAGAAAAAAGCCGAAAATGCTGTTTTTTGTTAAACAAAATACACATAGTGACAATATCAGTTTTATGTATTTAATTAACGGCCCAATAAAACATTAAGAATTGAAGTAAATTAAAAAGTTAATGAAAATATTATATTTTAATTACATTTTAATTAAAAATATAATTAAAGTATAGTATAAGCTACTATAAACATATTAATAAAGTAGAAAATCTGAAATTTTTTTTGGATTTTCAGTAAACAAATTTGAAGACTTTTACTTTATTAAGAACAGTTTTCTTCTAGACAAACCAACAATTGTTCAAACTCCACGTCGCAACATTCTCCACGTCTTCTTAATGGTCCATGGTCAATATTTTAGAAAGAAAAGTAAATAAATAATTAGACATTTATTTAAATTGATTTAGCTTGCCATTTCGAAATCAGAAAGTAATCCAGGATCTTTATATTTTCAACAACACATTAAAAAAATACGCATTTCCTGTTAGGCCAAATGTTTTGTTGGGAATGGAATATCATAACACACTTAGATTCTGTTCGAATTCCGTAAACAAGGTTTTGTTTGATTAAGAACAAAAGGGGTAATATTTAAAGTAATATGAACGCTTTTCTTAGTATCAATTTTTATGAAACTTAGAATTACATATTTGAGACATCGTTTTGAAAATTTTTAAGATAACATTTTGGTTTTCTTGTAGGATGCTTATAAGAAGTGGCAAACGTAACGTGTTTATCAAATTTCAATACTACATCGCATCTCATTAGGCAGTTATTAATGCTTTTTTAAAAACGCGGACGGAAAACGAAGCCGTTTCCATCATATATTTATTAGATAATTTTCTTCAATTTAATGAGTAGAATCATTTCCCGAAGTTTGACCCTAACCCCCCCCCCCGACCTTTAGGGAACACTCCGTATATACATTATACAGGTCTATGTAAAAACGACGGGTTCGTGATTACTTGTACTTATGATCACGAAAACACGAATAAAATTTCACAAGAACTATATTCCAAATTCTGAAAACTCAGTTCTGAATTTCTTCTAAAACAATGTATTGTGATCTTTTAAAAGTTACAACACAAAAATCGGGTCACTGGAATAGCTGGCATTCCTGAGGTCACGCGCCTCTTCGAACCGCCCATTCAGATCTGACAGATTCATAAATATCGTTTATTTATGGCGAGCTCATCACGCGGAAGAAAACAAAAGCGTAAGTAAAAGTGAGATGTCACGAATTTATGTGCAACAGAACGAGGTGACCCACTTCGAGTGGATAGCCTAGGTTGTATCCAGCGAGTTTAAGAGCACAGCCTCCGCGAGAGGTGAACGCTCGCTGGAAAGCCAAGTAGAAAGTATATTTGATACACTTGTGGACACGGAAAACGTCATCGTAGGGTGTGCTACACGACATCGCTTGAGTAGAAAGAGATCAGATTGTAATGTACATTAACATTCTAACACTATAGCTTTTAGATGATGTAGATATAGAATTAAATTATTCCCATTCATGTAAAGCATGCTAATACCACTTTTGCAGTACACAAAGTGCCCTACATATTTTACATGTCGGAATTATTTAAGTTGACATGTGTAATCGACATGAAATCTAATCCTCTGTTATATATTTGTTCATATGTCTACAATGAAACACTAACAAAGTGAAACAGTAGTTGAATTTCACATTTTTTGTGTTATTTGTTTAGTATTTTTACCAATAGTTCCCGACTACCACTTCTCTCTGCAAAAATTAAACATACATAGGTATTCCCTTCTTAGTTGCCAAAAAATCTGATGATGCGAAAATTAAGTAAATACAAGTCAATGATTCAATAAGTTGACCTACGTGAATAAATAAAAATATAAACGATTAGTAACTCAACTATAAATACAAAGTTAATTTTTAATGATTAATTAAGTTGTTCAAGAACATATTCATAATCTTTGTAATCTAAAAACTTAAGCCTATCTACAATATGTGTTTTATAAGACAGATTGTAGGCAGTGACAACATGGATAAATTCAAAATGTGAATTTTTTCGAATGCCAAGCAGTCAATCTGTCTCTAAAGTCTGAAAGATTTAGTAATCTAAACAAATACTCATCATGCAGAATGCTCTTTTACATGAAAAAAAAAACACAAGAAAGATCTCTAAAATCGTTAAAAGAGTTGCTTAAGTTAATGTTTTAGACACATTGGCAGGACATATATCCTTATATGCACATTAGAAATAATGTTAACTATTAAAAAAAACCCATCACTTTTTTCTATGTTAACTGAACTTGATCACAGAAAGGGTCGTTACATTTTACCTCTTTTATTTTTAAATATAATAACTTTATTTCCACTAAATGAAACGAAAGTTTTGGTTTACAAGCAATTAACAATAATGACATATTTTATAGAAAAATTCATTTGTTGTCCTCGAACGCTTGGTGTAAGGATTATTTTTCCAAAACGCTTCACTTCTTAATTAAATGGTTTATGTGCACATATGCAGTATTATTACTGTCACATGAAAGCTCATCAGCTATGCATTGGTGGCAGAGTAAGTGCACATACGTACAGATGTGCACTGTACAGGGGTACAAGTTTGAAATTTTAGAAATATTTACCGTTTATTAAAATACCTATTTTTTAAAAGTTAATTTAAACCTTGTATGTTACTTGTGTGAATAGCTTTGTAACAATATCAGAGTTACAACTTTCATAACGTTGGGACACAGACGCGGCCACACGGAAAATTTCGTTAGCTGGTCTACAGTTGTATATACTGTACGTTGGTAACACTGCAGGAGATAGTTATATGTATTTCGTAGGGAGGAATACATTGTCGGCATTTAAGCCGCTTCCTACAATTAGCCGAAACCTCGTAACGAAACGCTTTGGAAATTCACTATAATCCAGTATTGCTTGACAGGTTTTGTGCCTTTCTCTCAGCCGTTCGTTAAACCGAAATGAACATTTCTGAAACAGGTGCATACTAATTACAGGTGTAATTGCAAACCTAACGAAGCTGTTGTTACAACGTATGAGTTGTTTCCTCAAAATCAAATGACTCGCTTCGCCTGAGTTTTCGTTTTCACTCATTAATTGTACCCTAAGGTGTATTTCATTATTTAGGCTCACTTGAAGTTACTTATTAAGCGTAACCGCTGTCTGATAACTCAGAATATCTAAAATACAACAGTATTTAATAATAAAACATGCAGTTTTTTAGGTCAGAACATTTACTTGCTTAAAGCCGAAACTGTCTACATTACAAGCAGAAATCACCTGTTATTTTGAAGGCGGAACCTGCTGCGGCTTGCTTATGCCGTGTTGTGAAGATGTTGAAATTAGTTTTTAGTTTCATCAACAGTAAATTTGTTAAACCTCCCGATGAGCCTTAAAAATGGTGATATCATGCGATGTTAACGTTCCTCATGCGAAAAAATTAATGTATTATATTAAAGTTCTGACTGACTGCCGGGCTATTAGGCAATGGTCTAATGCTGTCGGTTGGAACACACGTTTCGGCCTACCATTGGAGGCCATCTTCAGTGTAACAATTTGAAAGGTAAGGCACGCTGTTCGCCAGGTTCCACAGTACTGTGGCAAAGACCGATCACCGTGCCACACTGAAGATGGGCCCCAATGGTGGGGCCGAAACGACTGTTCTAATCGACAGCAGTAGACCACGGACTAATAACCCGGCAATGAGTCAGAACTTTAACAGAGTTGACGTCGGCCATGAGAGCCTAACACATCAGTTAGTAATGTAACTTATAAACAAAGTTTTGTGGCAAGTACACGAGTATCAAGAAATTCGCAAGGAAAAACGTTCACACCAATCACACAATAGAAGACACACACAATCACTTCTTACTCATATTACGTTGCCTGGGTAATACGATTGAAATTATTATCTTCGTCCTCTGTGTGAGTTCAACAGCTGTGCACACAATATCCCAACACGTACGCTTGCGGTAACATTAATACAATTGCTTCTCTCGTGCGGTTATCCAGTGGCTTTTTCTACCGCTCTGCTTCATCTAAGATGCGACGTGATTTTCGTGGAGAGCAAGAACATGCCGAACTACTGTTGCATCTCACGCGTCGAATGAGAAGGTGTTCATGAACTGATGAATTGATGACTTACTTCCAATTACGAAAGAAGTCCAGTCTACGATTCAACATTCTCTGTAGTTCGACGTATGATTCCATTACTTACAAAAGGATACATCACGTATACCATTGCGCTGTTCGTTGAGCCTGGAAATAGATAGGGCTTGTTACGTACAAATATTTGTATTAAAATGCGCCATTTATGACTTCCAATATGATAGAAGTTAACCGAGTAGGACCACTCATTCATAAGATACAATCTCAAGATGTACACAGTAGGCGTATGGAGAAATACACTCAAGCATTAAAATTTAAACATTGCAGGTCTCACCAAACCAAGAAAATCCTACGGACTTCCTCGTCTTTTCATAACCCTTGTTCTAGGCTTCTTTCTCGACGTTTTCAGATAATTAGCCTTATTTTCATTTTTGTGAAGTTGTATTTTGTGGCATAAGATTAACTAACATAGGCCTGTGTAAACTTAGGCGTATACCTTTTAAAGGTATGTAAAATTGATTTGTAAAGTACTGCTTAAACTACTATAAGTTAATTGTTCGCTGATTGATTAATTTAAGTTATCCTGCGTAACTTTCGTAGTCATTTACTTGAAGACGTTCCATATTATAGGTGTCGAAACGTTGTTAATAAAGCGGTGTTTCAAGGTAGCTGCAAACCCTGGCTTTTATTACACCAACGATGTCTTACCTTAAAAAACGTTAAACTGAAATCATTTTAGGAAGAAATCTTCTTCTTCTTCTTCTAGGCAAGTAGGCCCTATAAGGCTCAAAGCCTATTACTTCGTCCGTTGCTACAACTGAGCTCTCCATCTTTAATCGGCAATCCCAGACAAATTTTACCTTTAGGCACATATTTTGCACTCCATGTCATTACTGGTCGGAAAGCTAATCCAGGACGAATGTCTTCATTCCTAGAAAGAAATATTTGCTTACTAAATATAGTTTTCTGAAATATTTCGTGGTGTCTTGTATTGCGGCATCACGCAATTGAAACAGTTGGATTGTTAGACAATCCTTAATGAGGCTAATGGACCTGGTTTATCTGTAGTAATTGATCTTAAATCCTTAAGATCAATCTTTTTATTGCTATTAGTCATAATAAAATAAAATATAATGAAATATAATAAGTGTTTTGAAGAGTAGAATATGTTTATAATACAAAGTCATGGACGAATTATTATGTCAACTTGCGTAACTCAAAGCACTGAAATAAAATTATTCCGGTGCATAATTCTACATGTTATATGAAACATTGATGCCTTTAAAAAAGTGAGAAGTAGGCCTACATCTATACAGAAAAAATTCTTTGATTAAAGAATTCAAAATCTCACGTTTTTTGTTTGCCTTGGTTATGAGTGCTTGACTTATCAGTACTTTTTGAATAAAATTCATGTTTAAGAAATTAAGAATTTTCGTAACTACTCCAACTTCAAACTTTTTGGATTTTGAAAAGTTTTAAGTGTATATATATATATATATATATATATATATATATATATATATATATTGTAGCGTGACAGATAATCCACACAAATGCATTACTCAATGATCATTAATAAAGCTCTAATATATGGAATATCCAGATGAGAATCAATTAAAATGCACTATTTAATAATATATTCACAAGAAAGGTTAAATAAAGAAAAATTCTGCAAATAATATAATATAATACAAATTTAAAAACCCAGGAAACTAAAAATGATAACAACAAAATTACCCAGGTAAGATAGAAGCAGGCAATTAATATACCCCGTCAAAGAAACCAGACCAGAAAAAACAAAGATACTGAAGACAGAAGAAAGAAGAACTTATTAAAACCACTACTACAGAAGAAGGAAGAAAGAAGAACAATCAAAGATACAGAAGAAGGAAGAAAGAAGAACTAATTAAAACTACTACTACTGAAGAAAGAAGAAAGAAGAACAATCTAAATCTAATGAAGAAAGAAGAACAATCAAAGATACAGAAGACAGAAGAATGAAGAAAGAAGAATAATTAAAACTAGAGAAGAAAGAAGAATAACCAAGACTACCACTACTAAAGAAAGAAGAAAGAAGAATAATTAAAACTAGAGAAGAAAGAAGAACTAAGTAAAACTACTACTACTGAAGAAAGAAGAAAGAAGAACAATCTAAATCTAATGAAGAAAGAAGAACAATCAAAGATACAGAAGACAGAAGAATGAAGAAAGAAGAATAATTAAAACTAGAGAAGAAAGAAGAATAACCAAGACTACCACTACTAAAGAAAGAAGAAAGAATAATAATTAAAACTAGAGAAGAAAGAAGAACTAATTAAAACTACTACTACTGAAGAATGAAGAAAGAAGAACAATCAAAGCTACTGAAGACAGAAGAAAGAAGAACTTATTAAAACCACTACTACAGAAGAAGGAAGAAAGAAGAACAATCAAAGATACAGAAGAAGGAAGAAAGAAGAACTAATTAAAACTACTATTACTGAAGAAGGAAGAAAGAAGAACTAACTATAACTACTACTACAGAAGAAGGAAGAAAGAAGAACAATCAAAGCTACTGAAGACAGAAGAAACAAAACTAATCAAAACTCAAAGAAGAAAGAAGAATAATCCCAAACTAAATCTAAGGAAGAAGGAAGAACTAATTAAAACTACTACTACAGAAGAAGGAAGAAAGAAGAACAATCAAAGCTACTGAAGACAGAAGAAACAAAACTAATCAAAACTCAAAGAAGAAAGAAGAATAATCCCAAACTAAATCTAAGGAAGAAAGAAGAACTAATTAAAACTACTATTACTGAAGAAGGAAGAAAGAAGAACTAACTATAACTACTACTACAGAAGAAGGAAGAAAGAAGAACAATCAAAGCTACTGAAGACAGAAGAAACAAAACTAATCAAAACTCAAAGAAGAAAGAAGAATAATCCCAAACTAAATCTAAGGAAGAAAGAAGAACTAATTAAAACTACTATTACTGAAGAAGGAAGAAAGAAGAACTAACTATAACTACTACTACAGAAGAAAGAAGAAAGAAGAACAATCAAAGCTACTGAAGAAAGAAGAAAGAAGAACTAATTAAAACTACTATTACTGAAGAAGGAAGAAAGAAGAACTAACTATAACTACTACTACAGAAGAAGGAAGAAAGAAGAACAATCAAAGCTACTGAAGACAGAAGAAACAAAACTAATCAAAACTCAAAGAAGAAAGAAGAATAATCCCAAACTAAATCTAAGGAAGAAGGAAGAACTAATTAAAACTACTACTACAGAAGAAGGAAGAAAGAAGAACAATCAAAGCTACTGAAGACAGAAGAAAGAAGAACAATCAAAGCTACTGAAGAAGGAAAAAAGAAGAAAAATTAAGACGATCCATATAAAACAAAAACCCCATAGGGAAAGAACCCCCAAAAAACCCCAAAATCAATGAATGGCCAAAGAGAAAGTATAACACCCTAAAAAACCATATCACTGTAAAACTGACAAAAACTAAAAGTGTTAGTAGTATTAAATATTAGTGCATTCAAAAAGTTATTATTTAGTTTGTATAGACAAGTCTTCACAGTTCCCCCATGGTTGAATATTTCATATTAAAAGCTAGAAAAAGACTAGTAAATATATTGATAATTCACCATAGACAAGCGCAAGTGATCAAATTATAAATAATAAACTTTAAAAGGGTACATGAGTTGCAGTACATAATAACAAACTTTAAGTTTTGTGAACAGTGCCTACTTTGATAATGAAGTAGTAATATTACTAAATAAAAGCTACTAAAGCGATATGAACATTCCATAGAATGGAATATAACTTAGATAGCCAGGGTTATACTTTAAGAGGGGGCATAAATCTTATAAAATGGGGAACTACAGAACAAACTGTTTATGATGAAGTTTATAGAAGGTGTTAACAATTATATATGGAACCAGGATGTTAGGTTCCTATTACATATAACATTTAGATAAATAAGGGTTAGTCATAAGAGATATTAGTATTATAACTGTTATTTTATTGTTCAGTTTAATTTAGGAATGCACTGTCTAAAAATAGATATCATTCCAATGTTGTAGAAATACTCTTTATTATGTTATTAGATAATATACTAAGCAATGTTATTCAGAACACTAGTTGTGATATAGAGAGATGTTATATGTTAATTATATAATCAATAATTTATGTTATACCAGTCAGAGAAGGATATAAAATAGCTACATTAATAAAACATTTGGAAATTAGCCACACATCAGATCTAGGCCAAAGAATAAATTTAAACTGCAGAATAATTAACAAACCTAGTCTTATAAACCATATAAAATGACAATATTCAGGCAAAATACACCCAACATATTAAATACTATGTAAATAAGGCTTTCTAAAGATATGGTCATTCTATGAGTAAAATTATTTATTTGTATAATGAAATACCATTTGAAACTGAGATAGATTCACTAACGTTATCATAGGGGAAGTCATATACAATTGAATTATATTAAAAAACCATCATTAGTATACTAAATTGCAATAAAATAAGTGAGAATTGATAATTATACAAATTTCAGATTTCATAGAATAATAATTATATTAGTTAAAATGGCTATTATTTACATAGAAGACAGGGAAGTATAATTTTAGGCCTACCTCCCAAAAAATTATAAGAAATATAATTTTCAGATAAAACTTTGTAATACTAACTTAATTACTATAAAAATAAGTAGAATAGAATAGTGAAAACGAATATGTATTTTATATTTCAAACAGTTAACTAATAACGAATTTATTTTTTGAACATAAAGTATATTTTTAAAGTGTATCGGAAGTTATGGCAATTTTAAACAATGTCTTTTTAATATTAAATTGGCTAAGACGTTTCGGATGAAGAAGAAAATAGGACAGTTCATTATTATACATTGAAGAGAGCACTTGACATGAATATTTGATAAAACCAAACTTAATGGCGGTTACGTATAACAAGAGTTCGGAATCAGTTTTGTGTAAAAATTAAATTTTTAACTATTCTAATCATTGTGAAGTGGTGAAGTTGCCATACGAACTACATAACACTAATAAACAGAACCACATATAACTATTTAAATGAAGTAACACTGGAATCACACCAAATACCAAGTGAATATTCGAGGTTAAACGGACACACATAAACACCAATTGATATACTTAATTAACAACATTTTAACACCAAGTGAATTAGTCCATCTTACTACAGTGACATTAAACTATACACCAGAAGATAATATACGATTGCGAAGAAGATTTAACCGCAGAAGGGACATATTTATTCCATAAATACTTTGTCAGTGTTAGAAGGTGAACTCCGCGCATGCGCCAGGCGGCCATTTTGACCCAATCTCATCATCTCAACTAGACGACTGTTTGCTGAACTGGGGTGAATAAAAATTATATATAAACTTTTATTATTAATAACTATCATTATATTGTTTAATTTTAATACATTTTTAGAATTGTAAGTGTTATACTTTCTGACCCTGACCTTCTCTGGCTTTTTATATAATTAACCGTTCGAAGAACCTATTTTTATAATACCAATATAAAATTCATAGATCGACCGGCCCTGAGCGAGTCGATACGGCATGGTAACATTGTTTTCAATTGAGCAAATTCCTTATTTTGTTGAATAAACGTTTGTTATCTAGTAAATTGAATTTGATTTCTCTAATAAAAGGACATAACCATTAATTAATAAAGAAAACTCGACAACCTTTAAAGGCAGTATATGCGAACTACTACATTTCAAGAGTAAGAAGAAGAGAGCCGTTCGCGCCTAATTTGAAGTTAACTGGATTGTCTTTTTAATAAATTTACAGAAGGGAAGATTATTACTAGAATACACACCATACCATCCTATTTATAATTACAATCAACAATCTCAATTTATTTCTAAATTTTAAGAATATAAACACATCGAAAACAATTTTTTCAGAATTTATTTTTTTTTGTATAAATATAAATTTTAAATTTATATCACCTTTCAAATTGCTGCAACAGCAACATACATCTAGAATATTTGATAACAACATTATCCAGGAACATTACCAAATCGACGTCTCCCAGAGCGGAACGTCACTACTACACATACGCACCATAAAAATTATTCTGGGTAATATTATACCAGAACACCATTACAATTACCATTATATATTACAAAAGTGAAGACCAGTAGTGAGAGCCGAACGAAGATTAGAAGACATTAGCTACATTACTACACATAATAGTGAGAGTACAATTCTCATACATCAACTATTTATTTATTTTTATATTTAATATTTATCGTATTATTACAAAATTGGCGAGTCCAACTTGTGGGGCTCGATTACCGCAGAATACCAGAACAAGCAACACTTTATAAATTTAATTATAATTTGTAATAAATAAGTTATATTACAAAATTTAGCTTCCATCGCGGGGCTTGAAGAAATCAGGACTTCAATGATATATTACAATATATATATATATATATATATATATATATATATATATATATTGCAACAGATCAAACTTTATTATTCTAATAAGGATATTGTGAGTGTGTAAAAATCGATACAAGTCTATTATGGAGGAGATGAAAAATTATTTATTATATACCAATATTGTTTATAAAGATGTATAATGTATTTTAAATTGTCATGTATTGATAATATATTTAATTGTTTGTATTGTTCGATAATATAAATCGATTTTACTTGTTTGCTGCAACGTCCTCCTCTCGTCTCGTCGGTCCCGTCTTGGCGTCCTCTTCTTCCTGTCCCTCCTTCCTGGTGTCCTCTTCGTCTCGTCGTCCTCTTCTACAGCTTCACTCGTTCCTGGTGTCCTCTTCGTCTCGTCGTCCTCTTCTACAGCAAGCGGCCCCAGCGGCGATATTTCACAGAGTCTCGTAGTCATGTTTGACTGCTAACATTGATTAGTTTCTTGATAAATTGTTCACTCATAATGATTATGAATTTCATTCATTCAGTTTATTATTAATTTATATTTTATAATTTCTTAATCTCAGGATTTAACGGGGTATTTACTAATGCGGTGCGTTTAATGTACACCTTCCAACGATATCTTGTAGTGTCTTTAAATTCCCTAAGCGGATATCTTAACTTACACGAGACAGCACTGTATTATATTTTAAATTTTATTAAATTATTTTCCCTCTCGGTTCTTATCGCAAAACGTCGTTAAGAATTTCAAGGTTTATAGTTTATTTTATACAAAATATTCCTCTATTCCTTCTTGGTTCTTACCGCAAAACTTCGTTAAGAATTTTAAGGTTTATGGTATATTTTATATAAGATATTTCTACTTTTGTAAGAGAACAACTCTCTTACCCGGGCACAACTTCGCCTAGCAACGTCGACAGACAGACTGTGTCCATCCTAGCTCTGCAACGTATAAATCTTACTGAATTTGGTGTATTTTGATAGGCCAAGCTCAAGTCACATGATTGATGGAACTACCAGATACACAAATTTCATGAAAAACTTTGTATAATTTTGCATAGTCCTGCATGGAATTATCTAAAATTTTTATTACCCTATCATTGATAAGAGTTACTCTTGAGTTTTTCTTTACTTAAAAAACCATATTTCTAAAATAGTTACGAACCTCAGAGTACACAAATCGAAGCTATTTACTTAAATAATTCCTTGTCAAATTTTCATGTAAATCGGTTAACTACCACTGCCGCTATAGCGATCGCAGATTATCACACCCGCACACGCGCACCAATTCATACAAAAAATACATGACAATATAGTACATCTTTTTATGAAGAGTTTGGTGTAACCTATATGCTTATCAATTTTTAAATACAAAACTTATGACTAAAAGACAAAATATTAAACAAAACAGATTTAAACAAGGAAATGCTCGTCATTCATGTACTCTGATATAAACAGCATATTTTATCATCCTGTGTTCTGTTGCAGGATTAACCCCTCCACGTGTAAAAAAAATTTTTTATATGGAATAATTTTTTTTTTTTTTAACCTAAATCGACATAACTTCTTCCCAATAATCATAATCATCTAAATAATAACATAATAACATCAAAAATAAAAATAACTGAATAGCTTCTATCAAACAACATTTCCCCAACTGTCACTTTGACAGCCCTAATTGTAAACAAACAACCGCACATGGCTGCTTATCACCAAACATTCCTGAACACTGATATGGATGTCAATGTCAGACGTCATTCGGCTATATCTACAGTTCAACCATACATTTTTCAACATGATTACAATTATTCTTATTTTACACATAATTTTATACAATTGCATAACACACACACTCCTATATCCTGGCATATTAGATTCAATTATCCTTAATTTAATTTTTAATTTATCGCACAGACTCATGCCGCCCAACCTTACTCGTTTTTTGATTGCTCTTCGCTTGCATTTGTTTCGGTAATTGCCGATACATTGCTTTGATTTAATTTTTAAAGGTTTATATGTAATGCCAGTTGTATTACCCAGGCCATACATAGTATAATCTCCTTTGTACAATATGAACTCATTGTTTGATTGAAATTTTTGTGGTATCATCTGAAACATTATTTTCATCAAGTTTTTACAGTGATCAGTATCTAAGTGCACTTTAAAATTTTTTAAAGTTTCGGATTTGTCTGCATACACATTCATAAAAAGACGAACACACAGTGCAGTACAGTGAATCTCCAACTGTATAAATAACACCTGTATTACATTTCATATGTGGTTGAAAACACTCAGACAGTTCTGATCTTCTGTCAGAATTAACCTTATCTGTGTGCTTTTCCTCAAATGCACCAGCTTTAGGAACAAAACTACTTTGTTTACCCAAGTATTCATCAAATACCTTATGTACATATTCATTTTTATAATTGTATGGACTTCTCAAGTATTTACACATTTCATTACTGAATGATAAAACATTACCAGAATGGATCTGCATCTTACAGACACGGAACAGCAAATAACATTTATTGTTTTCAAATACTCCACCGTTTACCCGTTGATCATACAAATCTGGATAGATGTGAACCAATACTGAGATAAGGTTTTCCCTATTTCTCTTTTCATATTTATTTAAAATATTATTTGATTGTTTTCGTTGATCAGCTGTTATCTCCTTATCGGGCGCTCCACCGTTACCCGCTACCTTATCTACGCGATTACCGGCTGGTTTATGTATGTCGACGGGACTATATCGGTCAATCGCATTGTCACATTCACTTTCCTGCCTAAGAAAATAATTCAACTTAATTTTGGCTTCACATTCCCTGCTGTGAAATTTATTCCTTTATAAGGCGGTCTTACTACTACTACAAATTAATTCTAATTTATCAGCTATACGTTTTTCGGTTAACTCTAAAAGTTGTTTACTTTGTTTAGCCTGGTCATGAACGGCTGTATAAATTTTTTTATTCTCATCATGAAGTGATTGTAGCGACTTATTTTTCTTCACCGCTTTATTTATAGTAACGGCAATATTTTTTTATACGTATTATTTCTAATAACGTCCGTTTATGTTATTTATTATTATAGTCCAGTCTCTCAATCAAATGTAAACAAGCTTAATCTAACACAGATACCAATAATAATTCAACCTCCATACAGATAATTACTCTGTTGTTCAAATATCTGATAAGAGAGAGTATTCAAACTTTTATCAACACTCCCTGATAACATAGAACAGCACATATAAATAGTTCAATGAATTTAGTCTCTACACACTCAAATAAATATTTCTTTTTTAAAAATAATGCAAAAATCGAGCCCAATGTTGGCAAGCGCCAAATATCCTTATGCAACAGATTAAACTTTATTATTCTAATAAGGATATTGTGAGTGTGTAAAAATCGATACAACTCTATTATGGAGAAGATGAAAAATTATTAATTATATACCAATATTGTTTATAAAGATGTATAATGTATTTTAAATTGTCATGTATTGATAATATATTTAATTGTTTGTATTGTTCGATAATATAAATCGATTTTACTTGTTTGCTGCAACGTCCTCCTTTCGTCTCGTCGGTCCCGTCTTGGCGTCCTCTTCTTCCTGTCCCTCCTTCCTGGTGTCCTCTTCGTCTCGTCGTCCTCTTCTACAGCTTCACTCGTTCCTGGTGTCCTCTTCGTCTCGTCGTCCTCTTCTACAGCAAGCGGCCCCAGCGGCGATATTTCACAGAGTCTCGTAGTCATGTTTGACTGCTAACATTGATTAGTTTCTTGATAAATTGTTCACTCATAATGATTATGAATTTCATTCATTCAGTTTATTATTAATTTATATTTTATAATTTCTTAATCTCAGGATTTAACGGGGTATTTACTAATGCGGTGCGTTTAATGTACACCTTCCAACGATATCTTGTAGTGTCTTTAAGTTCCCTAAGCGGATATCTTAACTTACACGAGACAGCACTGTATTATATTTTAAATTTTATTTAATTATTTACACTCTCGGTTCTTATCGCAAAACGTCGTTAAGAATTTCAAGGTTTATAGTTTATTTTATACAAAATATTCCTCTATTCCTTCTTGGTTCTTACCGCAAAACTTCGTTAAGAATTTTAAGGTTTGTAGTATATTTTATATAAGATATTTCTACTTTTGTAAGAGAACGACTCTCTTACCAGGGCACAACTTCCCCTAGCAACGTCGACAGACCAGACTGTGTCCATCCTAGCTCTGCAACGTATAAATCTCACTGAATCTGGTGTATTTTGATAGGCCAAGCCCAAGTCACATGATTGATGGAACGACCAGATACACAAATTTCATGAAAAACTTTGTATAATTTTGCATAGTCCTGCATGGAAATTATCTACAACTTTTATTACCCTATCATTGATAAGAGTTACTCTTGGGTTTTTCTTTACTTAAAAACCCATATTTCTAAAATAGTTACGAACCTCAGAGTACACAAATCGAAGCTATTTACTTAAATAATTCCTTGTCAAATTTTCATGTAAATCGGTTAACTACCACTGCCGCTATAGCGATCGCAGGTTATCACACCCGCACAAGCGCACCAATTCATACAAAAAATACATGACAATATAGTACATCTTTTTATGAAGAGTTTGGTGTAACCTATATGCTTATCAATTTTTAAATACAAAACTTATGACTAAAAGACAAAATATTACACAAAACAGATTTAAACAAGAAAATGCTCGTCATTCATGTACTCTGATATGAACAGCATATCTTATCATCCTGTGTTCTGTTGCAATATATATATATATATATATATATATTGTTACAACACAAATAAGCCACCCCAATACCAGGGATAAAAAAGATGAATCAACAATATAAAAAGTAATTCGTATAATATAAATTGTTTAATGAAAATAAAATGACAATGACGCGACCAAGGACGACATGACCTAACCCAAGTGATTGACCAAATAAAAGGAAACTAAAGGAGAAGGGGAAAACCGAAACCAAATAAGATTTGGTTGGTGATTGACTCAATACTACCAATTAAAATAAAATCAAATACGAAGGTAGAAAACCAAAATAAAATGAAATTAAAACGAAATAAGATGAAAGTGAAGAAGAAGGAAAATGAAGATGAAACAAAACAAGTATAAAGGAAATAAAATGAAATGAAATAAAAAGAGTCACAAACAAATGACATAGAATAGAAAAAGGAGAAATGGTACACTCAAATATAAAAATGGAAACGAAACCAAGGACTAACCAATGTAAAAAAATAAGTATTAGTATTGACTAAATGATAAATGTAAATGATAATTGATAAAACCCGATAAATAAAAGTACACTAATCCAAGAATTAGAGTTATATGTAATAAAGAACTCTATAAAGACATGAACTTACTAATAGTATAAATAATATTTGTAAAGAGAGAGATAGTGAGATAGTGAGATAGTGAGAAAGTAAACATAACTAAGTGACAAAGAGAAAGTAATGGTAGGGATTACCCACTAATAAACACTTAAAATAAAAATTTAAGAGGTGCAAAAGTGAAAGTGTAAAACCCCCAAAATAATGAGAAAATCTAGTGATAGATAAAAAACGCTTAGTGAATCAGTGATAAACACTAAATGGTTTAAAAGTGAATATTACTAATAAATAAGAATATTGTAAATGATAGGATTAGAAAATATAGTGATAGATAAAAAACGCTTAATAAATCAGTGATAAACACTAAACGATTTAATGGTGAACAAATAAGAATTCTGTTAATGATAGTAATTAAAGATAGTATTAAGATTAAATATAAATGAAGGATACGATGTTATTCAGGGGAGGAAGCCCATAGAATGTCAACAGTTAGTGTTACCATGGACAGAATGTAAAGATAGTAAAAGGAAAAAATATAGTAAAGAAATTAAAAACAAAATCAATAAACACCCCATGTTATAAGGGATAATCAATTAAGTAAGTTTAAGTGGTGTGATGATGTGTTATCACCCAAAAAATAATAAAGAATGAAATGAATTGTAAACAATCATTACCTAATAACTGGTAAAAAATTGTTCAATTAAATTTATGAATAGGATATGGCTGAAGGAATTATACAGACCATAGGCCTAGATGTTATGTTTTATGTAATAAAGAATAGTAAGTAATAGCCATATTGTTAACAAGGGCAAAATTGATAAATAAGAAGGTAAATCAATACTGATCTAATAACACTGGAAAATCAGTTAGGAAATAATTAACAAGCCATGATGTAGAAAATAATGGTAACATACAATTAGTATAAAAACAGATCCAAAACTCATCAACAAATAAACAAATCAATTATAATGACAAAACAAAACACATTAGGGTAAAATGAGATGTAATTTGCATAAAATAAGTAAATATAATCAATGGTTACTTAGGCCTATAAAATGCCTAACTGTAAAAAAAAATAACTACAAATTGTAAAAAATTAACAAAGAAATTAGCAAATCCAATGCGAGTAACTAGCCAAGGATAATTTGTGAATCATTTTAAAAGAAAAATGTTAGAATAAGGACTTAAAATAAGAAAGAAATGTAATTAACAAATATCAACATAACTGTCAAATTTTAATACATTAGAGAACCCAAACTTATGGGATGTCAAAATAATCTTTGAAAGGAAATACAAACAGTAGTGATAATATTTAATACATAGGAAGGAAGACGGAAGAATAAAAGCAATCAGAAGATATACAGTAATTTTGAATAAAAATTCAAAATTGATAACAATGGTTATAAGTCATGATCAACCAATCAGAATCAATTAGTAACCATGACAACGGACCGTTGGTTACGATTTTTCCGTTAAATCATAGTATTCAATAAGTGACGCTCTTCCAGAATAGACGCCAGGCCGTGAATGACCAAAATTTTAAATTAAAATGTATAAAATGTAATCAAAATTCAAAAAGATGGAAACGTAAGAAGTAGACGAGGAACGAGAACATTTAACTGATGCCAAGGACCAATTTAAATAAATTTTAAATGAATAAATTGCTACAACTAACATGTAAAAGATGCCAGAAGCCCCAGATAATTGAAAATTGACCACTATTGAAGTCCTATTCCATTTCACCTGAACGACTGTTTACATCAAGTCTACTGATTTGATAAGTATCATTAAATTACACAAATTTCAGAAATAAACTCATTTTAAATATTTCTCACAGTCATCTGAACTCTCACTATTAACTGAATATTATTTCTTTCAAAGATTATGTAAAAAAATAAAACACTGAAAACAACCTGTTATGTAATTATGTAAAATTATTTGTTAACTTATAAAATAACCTGTTGTTAGATTACGAACTTTTGAAACACACTTTACTACACTGCAGGAACAAATTATAGTTACACATTATATTATTTAAGTACAAATAATGTAAGGTAGTGTACTTTTTATTGTAATCATTATTAATATTTTTCTCATAATCACAAGAACCCAAGGCTTTAAACGAGAATAACTGTAAACAAACAACACAGTCGCCATGTTTGACTGTATAATCCGTTCAAAATCGATTCGCCAAACCCTAGAGAGATTAGACTCATATTAATTTTCGGTGCAAATTTGTTGAATAACCAAATATAATTTTAATGTCAAACTGAATAATTACCAATCACAAATTAAAGAAACTAGTACAGAGTGTAACCATTGTTTTTATTTCATAGGGAAGTGTATTGTATAATTTGTGCATTTTAGCGAACAACTAGGATTGACGGTAAGCGCTCACGTCCCAAACTCGGCGAACTACCTGCTTGATTAAGAAAGTCGAACGAAGGCGGGAATAAATTTGAATGCTCCAGGCCGTCATAGCTAAGATCCCTAAACCATAATATTTATTAATTTAATTGTTTTAAGTAAACAATTTGGCGCCACCCGGGATTAATAAACACCTATGAAACAACAGGTAAGGTTTCCACTCGCGTTGTACTGGTAATTGAAGGATCGCTACGGACATCGTTAGCGCAAAACATAGAAATAACGACAATTTGTGTGAGGCGAACACACTATACTTTACACATTTTCAGAGTACGTAAGAATTTTTCACGTTACAATATATATATTCAATAACTTTCTGCTACATTCCGTTTCTTGATGTATATAATACATTTAATATTTATAAATAAATTTACCTCAAGATATACCTTTTCTTCCTTATTAGGAACATGTTTCGGTTACTATCCTCAGCCTTCCGGTTTTTGTGTCTGGTGAAGTACATATGTGTTGGTTGACTATTATTATTGTGGCTTCCTGTTGGCTTCTGGTACTTCAAATTGGTTTTATTGTGTGTGATTGTGGTGTATGTGTTAGATTTTTGTGTATTTTCGATGTTGACTGCTTTCAATATTGTGTCATGTTTTGTATTGATTTGTATTTGTTCAGGTATTAGATTGTTTTGTGTTTTATGTTTGTATATTTGTAAATTTTCCCATACGTTCATTATGGTGCCTTTGTGTGGTATATGTTTTATTAGTGTCACATTGGTTATGTCTGGGAATTCATGTCCTGTGTTTATATTGCATGTGTGGCTAAATTGGATTTATATATTTCTGGTTTTTTGTATGCGTTTAGGTGTTCAAAATAACGTTTTTTCAGCTGTTTTTTTGTTTATCCTATGTAACATTTATTGCAATCTTGGCATTCAATTTTGTATATACCGTTAGTTGTATTATCTTTGTTGTGTGAGTTATTTAGTTTTTGTAAATTATTTTTATTAGTTTTGTATGCTATTTTCATATCTGTGTTTTTAAATAGTTTTGTTAGTTTTGTCATTTTATTATTTATGTATGTGAATGTGGCCCATTTTTTGTTGTTGTTATTATTTATGTCTTGTTCAAACAAACAAGAAACTGACAAAGAAAGAAATATAATATACCAGATTGGTTGTAAAAATGGATACAATGAAAATACTGGAAACAAAATACAAAATAAAATCAAATATAAAATAAATACTGAACAATTAAGAATTAATCAAAATGAACAACACATAAATAATAATAACAACAAAAAAAGGGCCACATTCACATACATAAATAATAAAATGACAAAACTAACAAAACTATTTAAAAACACAGATATAAAAATAGCATACAAAACTAATAAAAATAATTTACAAAAACTAAATAACCCACACAGCAAACATAATACGACACTAATGGCATATACAAAATTGAATGCCAAGATTGCAATAAATGTTACATAGGACAAACAAAAAAACAGCTGAAAAAACGTTATTTTGAACACCTAAACGCATACAAAAAACCAGAAATATATATATCCAATGTAGCTACACATGCAATAAACACAGGACATGAATTCCCAGACATAACCAACATGACACTAATAAAACATATACACACAAATGCACCATAATGTACATATGGGAAAATTTACAAATATACAAACATAAAACACAAAACAAACTAATACCTGAACAAATACAAATCAATACAAAACATTACACAATATTCAAAGCAGTCAACATCGAAAATACACAAAAAACTAACACATACACCACAATCACACACAATAAAACCAATTTGAAGTACCAGAAGCCAACAGGAAGCAACAATAATAATAGTCAACCAACACATATTGTAATATTCAGTTTTTGACGTTAGCCCCACTGTTGGGTTCGCCAAATCTAATATTCAATTAATACCTTCCTATTATTTTGTCGTTGATAATTTTATTTTGTTCAGCCCTGAGTTGGGATCACCAATATGTAATATTAAAATAATTAGTACCTCTGAAGTTGATTTGTAACTAAAAAAAAAAAAATCTGTGTTTTGTTTTTAAATAGAGGATTATTTATCTGAATCTCAGGGTTAACATACAAGTATCGTTAAAGTCTGGTACAATTTACACATAGAACAGATAATATAATTTTTATGCATGAGACTTGGTAATATAGTGTTGTTAAAGTCTGTTGAATGTTTGTGGGTTCTTTTAACAACCCATCTTCTTCCACTCAAAACATTAATTTCTTTAGTTAAAGGCCATGGCTATATTTTTTATGGGTCACAGGTTTGGTGTACCATTTCTAATTAATAATATTCTGTTGACCTTTACTTTATTTTTCCTTCGTAACTATATTATTATAAGTTTTTTAACGTAAGAGTTTCTATCTTTTAAAATATTTACTTTGTTTGATTTCACTATATGGGTTATATACCTGTTTCATATAGATTATGTATTTCTTCAATGCTCATTATAATTATGTTCAATCACTTTCATTATACACAATGTTTCCTTTTTACCGTATTTCACTGTTATTCTCACTTTCTAGCACTGTCATACCATACCACTTTTATAATTATAGTTTGATCTTATTATATTTGTAAAACTTAAATAATTCACTTTTATGTAAATTTTTTTCTTGATAAATAAAATAACGGTCTGAGGTGCGCAGACCTCCCCATAGTTAAATTAGATTTATTTACATTTTAACTAGTAATGAAGTTTTCAATAATAATATAAATTGTCTTATTACAATGAATTAGTTTAACACAAAAAAAACATGTAAATGTACTGAACAGTGTGATTAATTACTCTTATTTATTTACATCTTTTGTCCTGGGATCATTAACTTCTTGGTTTTTGGTCATTGTCAGCCATAGTTTGTTACAGTCAGTAAATTATCTTTTAGTTAGTATGTTATGTTTTATGTTTGGTGAAACTACGCGCTACATAAAGCCCCCCGTTTAAGACAAGTTATTTCAGTTATGGTAGTTTTAGGAGTTACTGAAATAAATGGCAAAAATCTTCAAAAAAATTCTTCACTTTTCATAAAACCGCTTTATCTCGGTTTGGTTATATATTCCTTGGGGTATTGCTACAATGGGGCTGGTATTTAACAAACTACTTTTTCCTATTATTTCTTCCTTTATCATGCGCTGGATTTACTTTCTTACAGCTTTCTTTAACAACTGCTTAACCGGATATTATTTAAATTCTTCACTTTATTCGGTGAGTTGGAGAATACGATGCAGTAATTATTGTAATTGTTCACTAACCTCTTCTTTTGTGCCACACTCATGATATCTGTATATCCTTTTCCTTGGAATGCCCTGATTTCCTGCAGTCTTTCCTGCCATGATTCTGGTTCTGTTACGGTTTATTTGTTTCCTATGGGTACCCTAACATTTTCCCTAACTTAGTATGCATTCCTGTCCTGAGGGGCACTTGTGCTTCCCATTATCTCAGCGGATCATTCATAATCGCAGAGTGGCGCCGTAGCATACAACACTATTTATACCTTAAAGAGTAACCCTTGGGTTATAATAACACCATAGGAATTCCTATTCCTTTTGTCGTAACATTCAGGTTTATTTTCTGCTTTTGGGTTTTATATTATTTACCTGTGGCTCCTATAATTGTATCTGGTTTATGGGCAGCGTGCGTATTCTCTCCGTTTTATTCTCCTGCGTTTCGTTTCATTCCTGAAGTGCTCGCTCATGTTTTGATCAAGACTGTTGTCAGCACCCCTTGTAGTGTTTACTTTGATGTACTCTATGTCTCAGTTTGTTTTCGCTTTACCCTGTTTTCTTTCTAATGAATCCCTTGTTATATTTTTCTAAATAATATTTTGTCTTAATTAATTGTTAGTTTAATACTTTTTTCTTCTTATTTTTCCGTTTATATTCCCCTTTTGTTCCTTATTAGATTTTCTTCAGTTTTTGTTATGTTTTCTTAATTATCATTATTTTCTTCTTCCTTTC
The DNA here is from genome assembly GCA_034769895.1 of Magicicada septendecula. Classification (NCBI taxonomy): domain Eukaryota; kingdom Metazoa; phylum Arthropoda; class Insecta; order Hemiptera; family Cicadidae; genus Magicicada; species Magicicada septendecula. Next base: position 147,426,258 of record CM068369.1, read on the forward strand.
TTAACTGGTTTGCCTTGTCGGTACACAGAAAATTAGTCCCTTCTTGCAATATTGTTCCTACTTGGTTTATCCGTTTTCGGTATCTGCCACGATCCGGGTTGCTCCACTAATATGGTTTTCCGGTGGGTTCCGTAGGTTATATGCGGTTACAAATCTCCCTACGGGATCGTCACAGCGTGGATCATACACATACGGTTCAATGTTGCCTTCGTTCCTTCCATCATCATTCCTGGAATCGGGATTAGGTTCACGGTTGCCACGACGGTCATCGTATCTCCTCGAATCCCTCTCATCAGCCATCATATAGTTTACTTGGGCTTGGTTGGTTCCCTGGTTGTCTCTATGCTGGTTTACTGAAGGTGCCTTTCGCCTTCCTTCCCGGTTCCTAGATCTTCGACCTTCCGCACGGTGACTCCCCTGTGGGTGCCGATTTTCTTCCTCTCTTCGGTACTGATCGTGGTACGTCTGGCCATTATTAAAACTTCGTCGATGGTTATTATGTTGGTTTCGACTATTGTCGTTATTATTGTTTGACCTGACCTGATTTACTCGTGGCCTATTTTCCCAGTGTTGCTCGTTCTGCCGATCGTTCTGGGGTTCCAGTCTCCTGCGACTTCTCCTGTAGTAGTCCTCCCTTTCATAACTTTCCAGGAGGGCTTCCATCGCTCCAATCGTCTTCACCTGACCGCACTGTCCGGCTCGTGTTATGCCTTCCTCGAAATGGTAAGAAATTTTCGTGACCAGACATTCTTCTGGGATCCGTGGTTCGAGATGTCTAGCGATGCAGACCTTACCCAAGAAGTATGCTGTTGGGGATTGACCTCTTGTGGATTCATACCGTCCATTACATAAATCGTCTCTAATGATGTTTTGGATACTCTCGGACCAATATTTGGTCTTAAATATCTGGTTGAAATCTGTATAATTTTGTATTTCGTTCCTCATTGCCGTCCACCAATTTTCTGTTATATTCTTGAAACTCTCGTCAAGCAGGCATTTTATCATGTGTCATCGGTTTTCTTTGTTGCGAGCAAATAGCTCTTCTAACCTCTCGAGGAATTCCAATGGGTTTCTGCGGTAATCTCTGAAGTTGATTGCCTCTCGGTTTTCTCCTATTGGTATGTGTGTGTAATTTATCGGTCTATTTTGTAGAATTACCAGTTCTTCCTGGATTTGGCCTACCTGCCCTTTTACTTGTCCTACTTCACACTTGATGGTTTCGATTTGACCACCTATTGTTTCCTTTATTTCATCTAGCTTCTTTTGTGTTTCTGCTCGTACCTCCGTTATACTAATTTTGTTATTATTTTCTACCTGATCTATTCTGGCATCTACTTCTATTCTGGACTGTACAAATGTTTCTTCAGTTTTCTCCAGCCTGTCCTGTGTATCGGCTACCTGCTGTCCAACTTCCTCCTTACACTTGTCCATCCTCTGGCTAAGTGTCTTACTGACGTCTTCAATCTTCTCATTGAGAGTTTCCCTTAACTCCTTGTTAGAGTTCTCAATTTTCTTATTAATTTGCCTAAAATCTTATTTGTATCCTCTTTAGTGCTGTCCATCTTTTCATTCATCTGTCTTAAACTTTCTTCATTTCGTTCAAACTTTTCGTTTTGTTTTCTAAAGTTCTCATTATTTTCTTCATTCAATTGTCTTAAACTCTCATCATTCCTGTCAAATTTTTCGTTCATTTGTTTTATCAAATTTTCACTCAAAATTTCATTTTGTTTCCTTGAGTTCTCATTAGTTTCTTCTTTATTCCTAACCAATCTTTAATTCATTTGTTTTGATAAATTCTCATTAGTTTGTTTATTTTGTTCAGTTATTTTTTCCTCCTGTTTCCTAAAATTCTCATTAGTTTCTTCTTTCATTTTTCTCAAATCTTCCTTCATTAAGTCCCATAATTGTATTAAATTCAGGTCTCCCCTGGCTTCCTCTTTATCACCTGCTGGTTGTTCCATTTCAGTGTCTTTGACTGTTTCTTCTTCTTGTTCCCGCCTATCTTCTTCTGTCTCTGGCTTTTGTCCTCTCTTCTGAGAAGCTTCTCGTCGTCTCATTTTTTAGTCTTCTAGCAGTTGCCAGCTAAAATTAGGTCAATCGTTATTTCACTAATTGTGTTTCGGTTAGTTGGTTTTGCCTAATTTCAGCTCTACCGGTTGGGCGCCAGTATGTAATATTCAGTTTTTGACGTTAGCCCCACTGTTGGGTTCGCTACCTTCCTATTCGTTCGTCGTTGATATTTTTATTTTGTTCAGCCCTGTGTTGGGATCACCAATATGTAATATTAAAATAATTAGTATCTCTGAAGTTGATTTGTAACTAAATAAAAAAAAAATCTGTGTTTTGTTTTTAAATAGAGTATTATTTATCTGAATCTCAGGGTTAACATACAAGTATCGTTAAAGTCTGGTACAATTTACACATAGAACAGACAATATAATTTTTATGCATGAGACTTGGTAATATAGTGTTGTTAATGTCTGTTGAATGTTTGTGGGTTCTTTTAAACAACTAGAAACTATAACAAAAAACTCTTATGATTAACGACTATTTTCATAATAGTGTACTAAAGTAATTCACAATTATTATTATTTATTTATTTTTTTATTGTTTTTTCAGTTATTGTTTTTGTGGTATGATCTCACCAACTTTGCAGTTTTCCCAATGGATTTATTCGTTGATTCTGCTCCTGGACACCTGGTTTTTTGGTCTCTCTCTGTCAAAACATCATTCCTCTAGGTCTTGGGTTGGTTTTCCTGGTCATCTCAGCTTTTATTGATCTTTAATTTCCATCAACTCAGCAGTCATTTATCTTAAACGTTCTGGCTTGCAATTCACAATTTTTGACAACCCATCTTCTTCCACTCAAAACATTAATTTCTTTAGTTAAAGGCCATGGCTATATATTTTATGGGTCACAGGTTTGGTGTACCATTTCTAATTAATAATATTCTGTTGACCTTTACTTTATTTTTCCTTCGTAACTATATTATTATAAGTTTTTTAACGTAAGAGTTTCTATCTTTTAAATTATTTCTTTGTTTTATTTCACTATATGGGTTATATACCTGTTTCATATAGATTATATATTTCTTCAATGCTCATTATAATTATGTTCAATCACTTTCATTATACACAAGTTTTCCTTTTTACCGTATTTCACTGTTATTCTCACTTTCTAGCACTGTCATACCATACCACTTTTATAATTATAGTTTGATTTTATTATATTTGTTAAACTTAAATAATTCACTTTTATGTAAATTTTTTCTTGATAAATAAAATAACGGTCTGAGGTGCGCAGACCTCCCCATAGTTAAATTAGATTTATTTACATTTTAACTAGTAATGAAGTTTTCAATAATAATATAAATTGTCTTATTACAATGAATTAGTTTAACACAAATAAAAACATATGTAAATGTACTGAACAGTGTGATAAATTACTTATTTATTTACATCTTTTGTCCTGGGATCATTAACTTCTTGTTTTTTGGTCATTGTCAGCCATAGTTTGTTACAGTCAGTAAATTATCTTTTAGTTAGTATGTTATGTTTTATGTTTGGTGAAACGACACGTTACAATATGTACTTCACCAGACACAAAAACCGGAAGGCTGAGGATAGGTACAAGATAGTACCCGAAACATGTTCCTAATAAGGAAAAAAAAGGTATATCTTGAGGTAAATTTATTTATAAATATTAAATGTAATATATATACTTTCGCATATATATAGACGCTTGTACATTTGAAGCTAATGCTACCTGGTAACTCATACTACATCTAACAGAACACGCCACTTTATTTTGTTAAATTATGTTTTGCCTTTTGAGAGAACTTCTGAATTTTTTTTTGTAAATTGTCTTTAATAGTCATCGGTTTGCATATTCCTGTCAGTTTCTAGCGACTAACTTTCTTCGAAATTTTTAGGGTCACACGTGCGACATACATTCTATGAATTGCGTGTGCGGGGGGGGAGACAGCGAGATAGTGAGGGCGCGCGCACGTTCGATTAGTCAGACACATATATATTTTTCATTCCTGGAAGTGCCTATATAAAATATGATCTCTATATTGATGTTGAATTTCTAACGGTGTTCCCTTAAATATTACAATATATGCGAACACGTTTATAAAAACCCGCGCGCACGCGCGCCTGCGTACACAATTTTTTTATTTCTCTTAATTTTAACGTAACTGTTCTACTATCAAATAAACCTCAGTCTGCTAGTCATATATTAGACAGGCTTTAAGCATACGGCAGTATGGAATGCACATACTAATGGTGTATTTTACTTTTTTTTTGAAAACAGAAAGCAGAATCACTATATTCAGTTCATAACTTGTATCATTAAATTCATTATTTCTGCAACCTGGGAAAACTGTTAACGGCCCATTACGCCAACACGCACTGCCATATTCGTTTTTGGCGTTCAATTGTTTTAACGAAGTACAAAAATTATACAAAAAACAAAAAATTATTATTTTCGTAATTTCAAATGTCAAACGTACATTGCAACATTGTTTTCATTCTTAGTAATTTTCACTATTTTCTGAGCATTAATTTAAGATTGGTTCCATATTTGGGGCTGATATTTGTTTTAAAATGGGGCTTTATCCGGTTTTTGTAATGAGTTTTTTTAATTCTATAAAAAACTGTAGACTACAGGGAACTATTGCCACTGACGTAAAGTAATGGCCAACTGCCATAATAAAAGGTTGCATTTCTTCCTTCTTTGTTCAAACTAACGTTTTACGTTTGCCTTGAGAGTTAGCCTTTATAAAACTACACTCGTTAACAGTTTGTGTGTGTGTGTGTGTGTGTGTGTGTGTGTGTGTGTGTGTGTGTGTGTGTGTGTGTGTGTGTGTGTGTGTGTGTGTGTGTGTGTGTGTGTGTGTGTGTGTGTGTGTGTGTGTGTGTGTACGAAACACTTAATTACGAGGTAGATACAAGCTGTGCTGTTTATATACATAAAACTGCAGTCACACTCAGCTGTTAAATACAATGTACTTTATGGCATACACCAGATATGATGTCTTGTCCAAACTGTAATTCACAGATAAGATCAAGTAAGACTGTAAGATCACAAAATTCGGGCCTAAATAAACAAAACGTGAATTTCTGGCACGAAAAGACAAGCAGAGTTGAGAAAACCTTTTTATTTTTTATTTCGAGCATCGAAATTTGACTGACCGTACGACTGTCAACGAATTCATTGAACAATCCACAGGAATGTGGTATGTAATTTAAACTGGCAAATGACAGGAATAAAATGAACAAATAAACAGTATTTTTTCCCTTTCCAACATATTTCCCAATGTTACATACACACTATCGTGTGTGCGCGGGCGTGTATGCACGCCCGCGTTTGCAATATGTATTGTCCTGTTGACAAATTCAGCTTTTTGTGATACTTTTTTCTTAACTCACTATTGGTTAACAAAGTAAAAAAAAAACACTTTTCAATGTTCATAACGACCAGCAGGCTGTAAATGTCATGATTTATTTTGTAAGTGTCCGGCGTTTTTTTGTGCACGCGAATTCCACGGAGCGATTTATTGCACTTTAATGTAATCTATAGGTAAACACGACACGCAGACAAAATTGTAATTGATTTGTTATAGGCCAAAGTGAACAAAGTCAATGCTACTAGACACAATATCGAAGTGAGCGTTTAACGAGTGTGTGTGTGTGTGTGTGTGTGTGTGTGTGTGTGTGTGTGTGTGTGTGTGTGTGTGTGTGTGTGTGTGTGTGTGTGTGTGTGTGTGTGTGTGTGTGTGTGTGTGTGTGTGTGTGTGTGTGTGTGTGTGTGTGTGTGTGTGTGTGTGTGTGTGTGTGTGTGAAATGTCACCGTGGTGTGAGCACAGTGGTTACGCTAGCCCGAGAGAGCACACGTCCCGTATTGACTTTCCAAACACAATATCGCGATTTACAAATATCTCTTACATAAGCTAAACAAGTGACCGACCGGCCATTCGGTGGATTCGATAAAAACTCTATTTGGTTTATGTGCATGACCGAGCCACGAGCCACCAGCAGCGCTGGCCGTTTAAATCCCAGCAAACGGAACATTTAATTACGGTTTTGTTACCGAACCTGACTGGTCCTGACTGCCGTTCCCCGTCAGTGCAAGAAAGTACATGCGGGTTTATCTGTATCTGATTTCGTTACAGGCTATCTACTGGGCACCGTCGTAACAAAATCAAACTGCGAATTAAATTGTTCTACAAGTCACTATTTCTTTTACTTTTCTATGTGGGTACTTTAATAAGTAAAATACTTTTCCTTTTTTACAAAATAAGTTGAAATTTTGTGTGTGTGTGTGTGTGTGTGTGTGTTCGCTGTATAAAGAACAATATGAAAGCGACGAATAAGCGTGACGAATCGTTGTGGTGAACCCATCTTAGGAAATTGGCGGAATTCAAAAGTATATCATTCTGAACGAAGCAGATAGATTTTGTATGCCATATTCAGAAGCATGGTTCTCAGATAATGCTTACAAACTATCATTCACTACTTCTATTCTTGTAGTCGTATTTCCATTTCTATACCGACTTCTTGTTAGCCTTTCAAATATTTTAATATCATTTCTATTATCTTTCGTATTGTTTAAATTAGCAGCCATCCTTACTATTTCTATTATCCATTTCTACATATTTCCTAATTTTACTTAGCACCAACAGTAATCTTATAAAATAGAAGCATACTAATCCTCTTCACTAATCTTGTCATACTATTCTAGGTCTTCTATCGTGTCCAGTTTTTATTGACTTGCTACGAGTTTGATTCAGTATTTTTTTTACATTCCTTATCAAATAATTCGTTTAGTCTTTCCCACAAACGTGTTGCTGTATACATCACACTGTCCATTATTTTTTGTCATTCTCCTTCCATTAAGCCTTCGTTATGCGCTTTCAGTTTCTCTTCTACCACTTTCCTATAAGTTTGTTTAATTTCACTGTTACTTGATTAATCTACACGCAGTTTCCTCATGTTCCCATTTTTTATTGTTTATATTATTTCTTTATTATTTTAACAGTCGCTGTGAAGCGGTCTAGTAGATACACCTTGTTTTATGACCTGTTGATACCAAAGATTCTTTCTGAGACAAGGTTCAACATCTGTTGATAAGAAGTTACGAAATTAATAATCTCACAGTTTTTCACCACAAACTAGTCTTATACATTTACACAGTTCATAGAAAATTTGTAACAAATCGGAAACATTATTTCTGAATGTGATTTATTAAACTGAATCTGAACCAAAGTGAGACTGTTATTGTAGTATAAAAACCGCTAATGAATCACATATGAATAAAGATGTTAGAAGAAATTATTTTAATAGTTAAAATAATATCCAGTAAATTCATTACGCTGGCGGTAAAATAATAAACTAAATAGTTTTGGCAACCGGACGTGGAAATGTGCACGCGAACACTGGCCCGTGGACATCTTCCTTTGTACAGAGTGTAACCTATTCAATTCACAAAACTTTCAGGTGAACCTCTGTATTGTGCTCTAATCGAAAACAATCGGTAGTCTGTAAAAGGAGAATTTTATGTAGCAATCATCTCGTAAAGCAACAAAAGGATTGCAAAAAGGGTGTTGTCCCTACACATCATTGTCTGTTTGCAATACGCTTTAACTCGAAATGTCATGCTCAGCATTCAGGAGCACGGCTCACCATGACTACCATCTTCCTTTTCAGCTGTTTATTTTTTCTTGCAATTTGGACTCCCACATAGCACGTTTGACGTCTTGTATTCACGACAATCATTGACTGTGAAACAGCAATTACTAGCGCGAGTATTTATTTTGGTATAACGACATCTGTGCCTTGTAGGGAAGCGGTTCCAAATCTTCTGTGGAACGGCATCTACCAACAGATTTTGAAATTGTTTTGTTATATGAAAGTTTATACAAACAATAATAGGGGGACTCTTATTATGTTGTAAGATTACATAAAATAAAAATAGTGCTTTTGGAACTCTTTTTAAACTCATACAAAATCTTTTATTAATGAGAGTAAACATAGTGGTTATTAAAAATAATACAAATTGTTACTATAGCGTGATGATGTACCAGACTATTTAGTGTCAAGCGTGCAGAGACCTAAAACTTAAGTTACACCTAAGGGTAGGAGAGTGTGAGTATGTATAAGCATTTAAAGATTGCGTTTGATAGTTTTTTCTATTGTGTTAGAAATTTTTCTGTTAACGAAATTTAACAAACTTTGAAAACATAAATATTATCTACGTAACAATTTATATTCCAATAATAAATCTGTGTTTTGATTAAAAGAGTCAAGATTCAATCTCAGTCAAATTCTACCGGAAGGTTACTATTATTATTTTTTTTTTTAAGATTGTAAAAGAAAATTTTCATTTTGTATTCGCAAAATGATTACCTGAGCGCATTCCAAAAATATCTCAATATCTCAAAGCGATTTGTGATGTTTGAGGATGTTGTTTGCCCATTTTATCCAAAACAGGACTAACTTGAGTTAGTGAAAACAGATTTTTAACTGCATTCAGTAGAGAGTTCTATATGCGAATCCTTCTGGCTTAAATTATAGATTCACGTCGATTTCAAATTTTCTTCAGTAAAAGGATTTTTGAAACCGCTACCAATTGTCAGTTCTTTGCTCAGACATTTTAATTTATGCGATATTAAAGTAGAACAAGTCTTATTTACCAAAGCTCTTATTATTAAATAATGTATTAAGTAATAATTATTAAGCCGTCCAATCATTCAGACATTAGTGCATTTAATCGTGTTACGAACATGATTCAGTACAAAACACTGTAGAGTAATAATTTGTTTTGATCTTGCGAAACATAAAATAAATATTTTCTCTATCCACTATTTATGAACAGCTCTTCAGAGGCTTATTTACCGGGACGGACGAACGGGACCAGGCCCCTCCATCCAGAAAGGTAAAAAATTTGACAAATTTTGTTAATCTCTTAATTTTTAAGCCTTTTTATTATTTTTTCAGCTATGTTTTTAAGCTGCTAACTCTTTTATATTTACACAAATAGGTTTATTACACAGCATCTGCATATACCTTTGAAGTATGAAATATAGGAAAATCAATTCAGACAGTCAGTATCTTGTAAACAACGTTTCAGTAACGAGTATTTATTGAGTTATTACCGTTGGCTTTAATGAGATTGATTTCGGAATGTCATCTCACGTTTTTCAGCCACTTTGAAAATAGTAATGTTGATTAGTCTTAACTTGTTTCTTCTGTATGAACCCGACTTGACCGGACCCCGGACCCCCTCCATGCCAAATTCTAGGTACGCCACTGCAGTTGTTATAGACAAGATATGGTAGAAATGGTTCCATTCACAAACCATTAGCAGAGACGGTATTACCAAACAAGTAATCCTGTGGAGATACTAGTACAAAACTTAGGACGGTTTCACAGGGTTATCCGATCATTACTTAAAAATTCGATCGTCACATCTATTTTTACATAAAACAGAAAACTTTCAGTTTAAGTTTATTTTAATTTCCTTTAAAGCACTAGAATTCGACAAGAAAAGTAACCTCCATCTGGCTTATTTAGTATACAAATACTTATCGACTGTATTCCACAGGAAAAGAATTTTAAAACACTGTAGAAGTCAATATAGAAGACACAACCTCGTAAAATCTTTATCTGTTTTTACTATCTTTGAAAACTCTCACAGAGCTGTATTTTATACTAACCCACTTAGCATTTCATAAAAATATTTAAAACATATTTCAAATTAAAGCAACGAAAATGAATTTCAGTTTAACGACCTACTTAACGATTCACAAGTACCTACTGAGCTAGTTACGAGGTCAGTTAGCTGAAGGAAACTCTAGAAGAAAGAGATACAGAAGAAGACCACGTTTACAACGTGTCCAGCTAAGGATCCTGCAGACGACTGTCGCAGACCAATCTGCGGACCGAGTATCCAAGAAGAAGGAGAAGTACTTAGCCATAAAAGTCTTTGAATTAGCCTATTTATATTTTTCCGCTAAATGTTTACGAGGCACATCGCGTTCCACTAATCCTGGAAAGAATCCAATACAGAAGAGGACACCAATTTTTCGGTACATCCAACAAATAAATAATAATACCCTGGCCAACAATATCCAAATGAACAACGTCTTATGGTATTAGGCTGTGGGTAGAGATCACACAATGAAAGTTTCAAGTAGGCCTATATATACGTAAACAGTGATACTTTCGTAATGACTGGATATAAAATATTTCGATTCCAGAAAGTTATCATCTTAAGTAGATATTGCAAATACCGTGAAACGTGTAACAACATGCGGTGTGTGTGTATGCGCGCGCGCGCTGGCTCGCGAGCTATCTCGCCTACGTATCTATATACATATATTTTTATTTTTATAGACACATTCATATGAAAACCTTGAACAGAAACCTTGGCGACGAAGTGAGTTATCGTGTTTCTATATTTTTCAACAGTTCGTGTACGGTTCGGTGGTGCATCTATACATAAACGTGTGATGTGTCGCGTCGCAGTATCTCTTTAAATTACGATCGTTGTTTTATGTTTTTTATTCTCACGTTTTATGAGTACGCGTAGCTGCACACCGTTTCTGTACATCGTGGTAAACGCAACTTGATTTATTCTCAAAATATAACAGATTTATTAACATCCACGAGCCTGTTAAAAATAATTGAACAGAATCTCAGTCATAATCTTAATTGTATAATACTGATATAAATAAATCTTTAGTGTTTTTTTTTTTTTAAATTGTCGGTCGTGTTAAGCTACGCACTGTGTCATATATAATAGGGCAACGAACAAAAATATTAAATTCATCGTGCTCCTAACTGACTATTATTCACTACGGTTCAGTACTTAAAATTCACATAAATCAGATAAATTCTAATATTCAAAAGTTTCCTCTCCCCTTCCTATTAAAGTTTTCACAATATTTTAATACGTTTTCGTCTCCTACTCTCCACACTTTTAAAAAAATTCTTTTTGTTATTTCACCATATATTTATTTTAGATTTTTTTTAATTTGAAATTAGTTCTTCCATTAATAATTGATAATAATGACATCTAATAACATTATTTTTAACTAAAGTAACAGAGTTTGTTATTTAAATGCACTTTATAAAGGAAAATCTCTTTTTAAATAAATTTTTTAACAGAAAGTAAGGTGTAGGCGATTACAGAAGCGATTTGTTTTACATTGCACATCTCCTTTTTATCATATTCAAGAGATAGTTTGTGCCGCGACCCGCAACATGCACCACTAAGCCTTTGACAACGACTTCAGGTTGTGTACAAGCAACGGGCAAGCTGACGATCGCCATTACGCCACCTTCGATCTTCAGATGAGCTCCCGCCGCGACCCGGTGACAACGACGACTCAAAAGAGGGGCTTGCTACCGGCCGTAGGGTTGACCGAGCCGTAGGTCGATAAGTGACCGAGGACGCTGATAAAGGGGTTGGCCTGGAAACGGGCAGAACAGTGGTAGAATTCCTGTAAAGTGTTCGTATGGTGGCATTCAGGGAACGGACACCTAGGCTAAACCTTTGATGAGAGTTGTATTCTTGTTGCCTTTTAATATTTTTCGAGTAATGCTATCTGTGTACCTACATTATTCCGCTAAAATACCCATACCTCAACGTCTTCACAAACATCTTATCCGATTACCCATAGTTCCATTACAGTACACCGTGGCGTGGCCAGAGTAGTATAAATTGACATTTGACAAATCTCTGTGGCTTCAGTTAACATAAATACAATTATCTTCTTACAACGGGGCCACATCAGCTGCTTTAAGCAAAGTAAATATTCAAGACACTGGTTGCGATGATTAAAAATCTGTTAAATATTTCGTAAGTTAGATACAAAATATTATTTGTTTAACTCCCAGCAATAGTTGCTTTTTATTTGCACAATTAGGTTCAGAAGATGTTTTTAAAGCATTTTCTGACCTGTTAACGTAAAAACACAAGGTTGTAACAACAGCATATGAAACAACAAACGCAGGAATTTAGGTTTAAATTCTTTTCCTCGAAGATCACACAGATGCCGCACAAAACTGCAGACGCTAGACCAGGGGTCTCCAAACGTTTTCACTTGAGGGCCGAATTAAAAAATCTTGGACGTCAGGAGGGCCAACAATATATGTATATATTATATTTAATTTTTATAATGAATTTAACTCAAGCTATTTCTTTCCTTATTAGGTAAATGTTTCGGGTACCATTGTGTACCCATCCTCAGCCCTCCGGATTTTGTGTCTGGTGAAGTACAAGTGTGTTGGCTGGTTGCTATTGTGGCTTCCTGTTGGCTTCTGGTACATTAAATTGGTATTATCTTATCCAAATGCCATTTGGATCAAAGGAGCAATATACAGAAAACCAACTTCCACTAACATCATTATACCTAACCTTTCTGACCACCCACCACAACATAAAATGGCAGCATTCTATTCACTATGTAACAGAATGTACAAAATACACCTAAACAAACAAGAAACAGACAAAGAAAGAAATATATATATATATATATATATATATATACCAAATTGCTTGTAAAAATGGATATAATAAAAACACTGTAAATAAAATAGAAAATAAATTCAAATATAAAATAAAAACTGAACAATTAAGAATTAATCAAATCGAACAAAACAAAAATAATAACAACAATAAAAAATGATAAATACAACATACATAAATAATAAAATGACAAAGCTAACAAAACTGTTTAAGAACACAGACATTAAAATAGCATACAAAACTAACAAAAATAATCTACAAAAACTAAATAACCCACACAAAAAAGATAATACAACAACCAATGGTATATATACAAAATTGAATCCCAAGATTGCAATAAATGTTACATAGGACAAAAAAAAAACAACTGAAAAACGTTATTTTGAACACATAAACTCATCAAAAAAACCAGAAATATACAAATCTAATTTGGCCACACATGCAATAAACACTGGACATGAATTCCCAAACATAACCAACATGACACTAATAAAATACATACCACACAAAGGCACCATAATGAACATTTGGGAAAATTTACAAATATACAAATATAAAACAGAAAACAAACTAATACCTGAACCAATACAAATCAATACAAAACATGACACAATTTTCAAAGCACTCAACATCGAAAATACACAAAATACTAATACATACACCACAATCACACACAATAATACCAATTTAAAGTACCAGAAGGCAACAGGAAGCCACAATAACAACCAGCCAACACACATGTACTTCACCAGACAAAAAATCCGGAAGGCTGAGGATGGGTACACAATGGAACCCGAAACATGTTCCTAATAAGGAAAGAAATATCTTGAGGTAAATTCATTATAAAAATTAAATATAATATATACATCAAGAAACGGACTATAGCAAAAAGTGTTTATAAATATATATCATTTTCTATATAAGTAACTCGATGTTTCTTGCAGTAATTATATAATTTGTGATGTTTTAAATTTGTTTCTTCTGCAAGTAGATAATATTGTATATTCTTTTTAAAAATTTCTTAAAAAGAAAAAAAAAAAAAAGAATATACAATATTATCTACTTGCAGAAGAAACAAATTGAAAACATCACAAATTATAAATATATATATATATATATATATAGTCAACTTTTTATGTTAACGAAATAATCAAGTCAATAAAATATACATTTAAATAGAAGTAAGCAGACTTATCAAAAAAAACAAATTCATTTATGCAAAATAATGTAAATAAAAATAAGGAAAAAATAAAATTAAAAGATATTTCTTATGTATTATTTTTTGGCTTTCTTATGTACGTATGTGATGTCTGGAGTTGCTTCTGACATATAATGTCTGACCATTTTGGGTCAAATTTTGACCTAACCTTACCTATCACTAAAATGGATTTCAAGTGTTCGTGTGACAAGTTAGCCCTGTACTTTGATTTTACTAAGTTCATTTTGAAAACTTTTGTTCGCAGATATAGGTCGATCCAAACACTGAAAGTACTGCTCTTTCCGAGCGCACGGGAGGGATAGGAATCTTTCCTTTAGGTTGATGCGAATGAAAAGCGTGATTCATTCAAGGCAGCCAGACGAACAAGCACATTAACCACGTAAATGTTTTAACTTGTACAAAATATTATAACATTTTACTGTACTTATTTCTTGTTTAGTTATTTAGTAAAATGTTATAATATTTGAAGTATTTTGACGATCTATTTAAAAACTGCACGCAGCATCGTCCGGATAGCCGCGGGCCGGGCAATGACCCTTTGCGGGCCGGATCCGGCCCACTGGCCGTAATTTGGAGACCCCTGCGCTAGACAAACGCTAAAGATAGAAATAAATAATTAATTGCAACGTGGGGAAAACCCTTGCAGTTTTTTAAAATCTAGAGACGGTATATTATTTAATCGTTAGCACACAATTTTCATAATTGATACAACATCCTATGTGTGTAACATGGATTAAAAATAGCTTACAATGAGAACTAACTACAGGTGTAATTAATTACTATGTGAAAACATCTAGCTGTTTTACAAGGTTACAATTGTACATAAGTTAAAATGTGAAGCAAAATAAAACGAATTCGGATGTGCTAACAATGCAGATACAATGTCTGAAAATAGGACGAACCGTGAATTTGGTGAGTCATGGGTTCAGAAATAACCTAAGAAACTGACGTTGATTGAAAGGTCTGTAATTATTACAATAAGTTTTTTATTTCTTACTACGTTTGTTATTGTGAAATAGCTTTCGCAATGCTTCGAGCAGTACCGACTAATTAATTACTTTTATTACACAAAAATGCTAAAAACTCATCAAACTTTTATTTTGTCGTGTTGCTTTCAACAATATCTGAGAAAATTCCCATGCGTGACACGTTTTTTTGCATGTCGTGTGTCAAGGATACTTGATTAAACACGTGTAACAACGGAATTTTGTAAACGGTAAGTGGTGGGAGTAAGGAAGCTTCAGGGTGTTGCGTAGGGCAACTCATTGAGTATCTATACTTAGACTAGGAGACAGAATCGTGTGTTGGAACATTGGTTCTATACAGTAGAAGTAGTGAACTTGTGAGGAAACTGTGTTAATTTGGCCAACAGACGCTGAAGAGGGAACCTATTTGAATTTGGAACTAGGTATCGTTAATATAACTGGTCTGATAATACGCTTAGGTTAAGTAGAAGTATCCTAGTTTAGATCCTAGACGTTCTAATAATGGTGTCTTAGTTTTCTTCACGCGTAATTCGGTTACCCATTGAAAATGAAAAAGTGTTTCCTACATGAAACAGTAAAGTAAGGGGTCTCGGGTACTCATTAAACGTATGTATGATATTAGTTTATTTCTACATATCGTACTCACACACGCGCGCGCGCGCGTAAGTGATGAGCGATGCGCCAAGTTTTCATATTCGTTTTCCAAGTTGTGTCGTATACTGTACAGTGCCTCCAATTGCGACCAGTTTTCTCGTATAAAAAGTTGTGTATTAAACAGACAATACGAACATTTCAGAAGGTGATGCAGATTTCATAAATTATTCACTGTGTGTTTCGTCAATTACTCAATAGAAAGTTTTCTTTAAAATCCTTCCCGATTATCTGTTTTTCTGTTATTTAAAACATAATTATGTACTTCAACATTTTCTGCAAAACTTTTTAAATTTTTATTATTTTTAACTTCTTAACAAAAAATATCTTGTTGATTCATCCTCTTCGTTCACTTTTTTTAATATTATTATATAGAAAAACTTTCACAAATAAACTAACATTTGTGAAAGTTTTTTATATATAATAATTCTTAACAAACTTTCTTCAGTTTTTACTTTCGTTATTTTTTCTATTTAATTATCTTTTAGTCATACGTTAAAATGTTTATGCTTCTTCGAAACTCGTTAAAGATTACTTGATAGTTTTATTAACTTTAGTATCCTCACAATTTACAAATTATGTTTAGCTTTCTTCAATTTATGTTTGACATGACAATGTAAAATTTACTTTATGATTTATAAATACAGAATTTTTTATGTAATGTTAATGAAAAATTATTGATAATAACCTACTACGCGTAGATTTCAACTTACATTCTGTTTACCACATTACGGTGTACACATAGCTACATATTTATTTTTAAATAAGAACAAAAATGTTGTTTAATATGTACACCATTCAACAGTGTGCCCATAATCACACTAGCATACATCTTATGGATTATTGGAATCTCTTAATTTCATAAGTAAAGTTCATAAAATACTAATTCTGTAACTGTATAAGAAAATGCAATAAAATCATACCAGTAATATCGTACCTGAAACGTAATAAAACATGTTTGATATTCCAGTTTTAAGCATTTTACAAGTTGTTATTTGTATTTTATAAATTTCACTTTTGAATTGTGTCATCCTCTTTTTTAAGCAAGTCATATGTCATATGATTAGCAAGTTACATCCAGATGTTAATAAAATAATTTTTTAAGACCTCAAAAGTAAACGTCATTATTTAAATTAAAAATAATGCTGTCATTTCATCGTTTGTCTAAAACTACGCATTTGTTTAAAATCTAAACATATGAAATTTTGATTTATCATCGTGAATAAAATACTAAGTCCAAAACATGATAACATAATTATTAATTCCGTAATTTTAACGTTTCGGCTTTTCAATAAGAACGTTGTAATTTAGTGAAATTAGATGTTGCATAAACCGCTGTTCCAGTTTCCTCGTTGGTGATTCACGATTATTTCTAGAAAGAACCGACGGACGTGACCCGGAGACCCCTCGGGGCACGCCTTTATTCTGCATACGATGAATCATCACCTAAACGATCATATCACCCGTAACGTATAATAAATGCAGTGGGCGTTTCATGACGGAATTTACAAATACGTCACAATACATAAACTATGCAGTAATGGTTAGTGGTCAGCAACGGGTCGTCCTTCACAGGGGTGAGTCGTAGCTACAGGATGTAATGTCCTGTAGGACTTCTTAGTCGGAGAATTTCGTCACATGGTCAATGTCAAATCAGGATTAAACGATCGGACTCTCATAACAATGTAACTTAACAAATTCAATATTGAACTGACCAAGTTGCAATAATGGAAATAATATATTCATTTTACAGATTTTCAAAGCTGTCAAGGTAGTGTCAACTGACATAAAACTTCCCTCTTTTTGCGTCATGGCTGAAGCTGGCACTACAGCGACTCAATTAGATCACGGGTTTTATCACGGACCGAAGCTCGGGATATTATATTTCAATCTAAATAAAACTGAGTCATCAGGATTACTGAGTTAGTAGCCCTCCGTTGCTTTGATACCAGCCTTTCGCTGTTCGAGTATTACACGACTGAGTGATAATTCACCACGGATACGCGTATATTGTACTGTAAAGTCGGTCTGGGATAAGAAGGAACAAGCTTTACACAAAATGTCATGGTATTATTTTGATACTGTGTATTTTACAAATGAAACGGCAAACACTCTAATGAAAATCGAATCCTACGGTGTTTACGGTACGGGCCGCCTGTGCTTGTGTAATATGGAACTGTCAGAGCTAACGTTTAATTGCCAATACATCAGAGAGCACGCGGCCGCTGACTGCCAGGCCAGCTTGAGCAAAACAAACACTTGGTGAAGGGAAAGTGGTTACTTTCTTCAGACCCGTCGTTGTTGTTTACTCTATTGAATAACAATTGAACTGAAAAAGTAAATAAAATCGTTTTAACCTGGTTCATTTCTGAACGGACTGACCATACTGTTTAATTGTGTGTCGTAACGCCATCCAACGTTCGGTTGACGCAATATCAAACTCCTCGGTACTGCACGACCTGATGATCTACCGCCGTTCAATAAAGTCAATAATACAAACTGATGATCTACGAGTAAAGACGATTAATTAAAAAATTAGGAAAAAGGAAAAATGGTACTTGTCCACTTTAAAAATCGTTAACATAAGATTAATAAAGTGTATTTATTTATTTAATATACAGTGGTGAAGTAAGCATTATGTTACATTCATTTTACATTGCATTATTTTTAGTCAGACCATATAATACGTACTCACTCAATCAACGCCACGTACGTACACGTTATAATACAATCAATTACATTTGAGATTTTTTGTACATTTTACTAAATTTTTTCATTCATTTTTATCTCTCGGTAACCTCTTCGGTTCTTCCAATGATATCCCCTCTTTCTAAAATTTTATCAATTACTTGGTTGCATGTTTGTCTAAGTCTTCCTACTTTTTTTGTTCTTCACTGTTCTTGATTTCAGGGTAGGTCGTATCTCTAATTCACTTGTTATGCTAGTACTTCTCATCTTTCCTTCTTTGTTACCCCCAAGACTTCTCGTATACTCCGTTTCCATAGCCTGTATCCTAGTCTATGTCACTCAATAACCAAGTCTCAGTGCTAAATATCAAAATAAGTCTATAAATAGTCTTACGTATCATTATTTTAATTTCTCTAGAGATTTCCCTCTTATTTTTGAAGTTGTATTCGTGGCTTAGCACATTTTCATCGTTTTCCCAGCTCTTTCGTTCTTTGATTTTTTTTCTCCATCTTGTAACATTCATTCGTTTCTTTGTACCCGTGAAGTACTAGAATGTTCTCACTTATTCGTCCATAGTTAGCTCAATGTATATTTCTATATCTTCTCTGGTGTCGCTAATTACCACCACTTTGTTGTTGTTTTATTAATTTTCATACACTTCTTTTCCAATACCGAGTTCCATACATTCATTACACTTGTCTTTCGCATGCGGCTGTCAGCACTGCATCATTTAAACTATATACGAACGTGAATAAGTTATTAAATTAAAGAAATAAAAGAATAATCTAATACGTAAATTTTAAAATTTAGTATAAATATTGTAACTATCCTATAATTAGAGTATCTGCTAAAACGTTTTCGGATAATTGAACTGCCAGATTACAAAGAGTAACTTCTGGGAAATATGTTATTATCGTACGAAATCAGTCAACATTAGATATTTAAAAAAATGATAGTTGGTGATAAGTTAGCTACAAAAAATTATCTTCTTTTTCGATAGCTTTTCCCTCTTAGGAGTCAACTTCCTTAACACAGATCTCCCCAGTCGCCAGTCTCAGGCTGTTTGTACGCCAAGCTGTTTGTCAGGTATCTTTCCAATTCCAATGCCCAATGCTGACTTTTCTCGCCATCTGGGTGGCTGCCACTGTAATGTGGTTCTGGGTTATCTATGGATTGTTATTCGTTGGGGCTTCAGGGCTGTGTTTTCATGGAGCGAATTATTCCAATTCGTCTGCAATTCTTTAAATTCCGTACACAGTCCATTCCTGTCAGTTGTAGATGTCTTCTCTTAACAATTTTTTAAATTTTCATTAATATGAGATTAATTTAGATTGCTTAATCTTTTTGTTGTTCCTTAAATTTATAGAAACTAGAGGAGGAAAAAATGTGCTTATTTTTACTGGAAATTGGGCAGAACTCGTAAAACCTCAAAGAACATTCCACCCGCTAGATTCTACAAGGATTCTTGAGAACTCTTGGCTAAATTGCTAGGATATTGCATTGATTTTCACACCGTTTGTAGTATGCATTATCGTTAGACGAACATTTTTAATCTTTTCAAAAACGTGATGGACAATTTACACTCCAAATAAATGATATCCGGTCAATCGACGCTATAATGTATACCAAATTGTACTAATCGATAAACTATTATTAAGTACGATCAAAAGAAGTCTATATTCCCTAATCTCTCTAATGTTTAATATGCTGTAGAAACGTAATTCTCTTCATTCAGTCTGCGTACGCCTTATACGTATAAGTTATAGCCTATACAAGTCACATGCTGAATTTAAATGTTACGGGTTATGAAAAAGTAACATAACATGAAGAAAACTGATTATTATTATTGCGCAATAAAATAACGCCATGACATAAGTCGAAAGTAAAACGCTAAAACGCTACAGGCCACCTGGGAATTCCAAAATATATTTTTACGTAAAGGTCAAAAAGTAGAATTATAAATTTGTTAGCCGTGTCTCTCTTCAAGTGTCTTATCGCAGGAGAATACTTACAATAGTAACATAAATTACGCATTGTTCGGAAGATACACGAACAGAAGAAAGAAATCATGAACGCCGAATTTTATATTGTATGCAAATCGACGCGAACAAATAGTGAAAAATATTTAACATACAAACTTTTCATATACAAATAATATAATGTTTGTTCACGACAATCGTGACGACGTAGCGTTTCCTTTTCGTGATCTGCCTGGCAAAGACGGCCAGGCAATTGGAAAGCATTGATATTCTTAAATTATGTACTTTGCAAATCCGAGCATGCATATTGCTATCTATTTTAAACCCCAGCATCATATCTTTTATGTACGCTAAGGAACAGTCAGTATTTACAGCATCTTGGCATTTCATATGAACGAGAAAATTGTGGGAATGATACTAATATTACAGTAAATCTTGTCTACGACATTAGAGACTCAGAAACAAAGTACGTAAATGTAAATATAAAATTAAAATTTTTAGTGATACAAGTTACATGTTGACGTAAATGATGGAAATGATGGAAATTCCAACGCAGAAAGTTTGTTACTAAATTACCGAGAATTAACACAAACGTGTAAATTTGTTGGTGAAAGGTTAAAGATTTAAAGAACACTTAATCTTTACTGATTTACAGGAGCAATTTCTACCATTACTCACAGGGTATACTACACGTTTCAATAAATGTACAAAAATTCTTTACAAGTTTTGTTTTTAACTTTTATGCATTTATTAGTCATTTAACAAAGTTATTGTACTTCTAACCTAACCTAACCATTGAGAAAAATGGTGTAAATAAAGTCAATAAAAATCAACAAAAACTTCCAATTGTTTCCAATTTTCCAAAATTTGTTTTTAGGCAAAGATTTTTCTGTTTTACGTCGGATATCATGAAATTTATGGGAGATACAGTTCTGCGACCTGTTTTATTCGATTTTTCAGGTCAAAAACCATAAGAAACAGCAGAATTCGCCCCTTCCCAGAATTTCAGAAAGTCTTCATTTACCCGGGGGAACCGAAACCCGGGCGAAATCTTTCGCTAGCTGTAACTCGCTAACGAAGCATTTCCGGACCTATGTTTGTATGCACTTTTTTTCTTATTTTTCGATGTAGATTCATCTCCCGAAGTATTTCCGTTTCTTCGTGAATCACCCTGTAGTTAACCTTCGAAATGATTAAACTATTACTATGGTGACATCGATTGTGGTTACACAAACCGTTAAAACTTACGTGGTTTAGGAATGTGTTATCTACGCGTTTAAATGAAATTTGAAGTAAATTTTAAAATTAAATTTTACAAAAATATTAACGTCATTTGAAAATTTATAATCATTAGTAACTGGTATATTTTAATTTCAGTAGAAGTAAATTTTAAAGGAAAACTGAAAACATTTTTTGACATCGAATAACCTACGCGTATACGCGCCAGGCATGCGGTGAAAACGCAAACAATTTTAAGAAATTAATATTAAAAAATGTTAGAAATTAAAAAAAAAATACCAAGGCAAATATTCTTTAGTTAAAATGACTGCGTGCCTAGAAAAAGATCTGAAACAATATAGTCCAAGGAATGAGCAAATCTAAACGAAATAAACTGATCTCACTCGTAAACTTTCGTGGTTTTCGTTAATAACACAATGTTTTTCGGTTTAACACATATCGTTTTATTTCTCTTCAAACAAAATTTTTCGACCATACTACGATAAAGCATCCTGAGACTGTCTAACCAGTGAGGATGCATCATCGTAGTACAAACGAAACGTTTGTTTTTAAAAGAAATAAAACGTCGTGTGCTAAACGGAGAACAGTGTTGTTCAAACAGACTTATTGAAAACACTAGAGATAATTTTTGTCGTAACGTCTCCTTTTCGGATTGGTAAAAATGCTAAAAGATGTTATCTGTGTTCTATGTTCCTAGAATCCGAATTCATAAAAACGGGACGGCAGGTTTTTGGATATGAGATAAACATAAGTGTACAATATCGCTGGCAGATAGTTTGCAAATAATGATGGTTTTCGTTATCTTTAATACTCGAATATTTGCATTTGAATAATTAAGGTGTAAGATGTAAAAATTACATATTTCTCATTAGTTTAATTTCAGAGTATCGTTTATAACCAGGTGGAAGTAAGTTAATAATTATTTCATTGAGAGCACCTTCCTCGAAGCGGTGATTTTGCCAAATAATTACATATACTCGTATTGTTATAAAGAGAAAAATTAAAATTGATTTTCAGGTGGGAAACGTCAGTTAAATTATCGCAGTTACAGTATGTTAGAAATGTAAAACGGTTAGGGCAGGTAGAACCGATAACCGATACTACTACATATCTGTACATGCAATACGTGCTGTCTACGTCAGAGCTTTTTTGGTATTACAGTAACCGCAAATACATAATGCAACTGTTAGGCGATCACTACGTATTTACCGACAGGGTCACCAACTGTGCGATGCGGTCTGGCTTGCATACGCGGATTACGTCATCCGGTATTACAGCTGGTAAGATAAATTGGTCGTTAGCTGTGTGTAGGGAAAACGTAAATTCCTTAACGATTACAAGCAGTCTACGTCATAATTACTGATTAGTTTAACGCCCAAGATAGTTTAATAAATTATAGGCGTCATTTCAGAACGTACTGTAAATACGAAGGGCTTATTATCCTATCGAGGGAATAATTATCAACGAAGTTTTAAATAAGATCGGTGACCAGTGCTGGCGGTAATAATCAGCGATTTGTGTAGCCTAAAAAAGAAAAGCGTAGGTCTTCTGTATATGATTTTGAGGTGAGTTAACACTTACACACCAGACTGAGGAGGACTGACGGAAACCATGGAGATACTGAGAAATTGTAAACAAGTATATTGTCCCTCGTTGCATGATGTGCTGTTGTAGACCGGACTCTTAGAGTAAACAAACAACATGAATAAAAGGAACTTATAGCAAATTTATAAACTATAAAGTACCTCAGATTAGGTTGATATAGATAATTTTAATATGCGTGACTGCTGACGGTAATAGATAGGTCACCATAAGTAAGCACGTACTGTTAGACAAACAATTGCTGCAGTAATTAATAATCCTACTATTACCATACAGCAAGAAGTCGTAAGAATAAACAATTTAAATTGATTGAAAGATCGAGAGAATACAATTTAGAATCGGGCCTTGAGAAACGAAGTAAAAACATTCATATATGGTGATATTATTAATAGGAATATATTAATCTTGACTTTAGTTTTCGACTGTTTTTAATTGTATGCTCAAATCCTAGTATCTTCGGTTTAAAAATATCTATTATCGTATGTGAGAATTACATATTTGTGAGGGACAAGTCCTGAATTTCTGTACAAATATAGGCCTACCACTAAAACCAGGAAAAGGCTATAGAGTGTTCCAAACTGGAAGACACCTAAGGGATTACAAAACCCTTATTCCCGCAAGCACACTCACAGCCGGGCCGGGCCGGGCCGGCCAGGCACAATTCGGGCGGTTCAGGTATATAAGTATACGGTTCAATTCAAAAAGTATAAAATTTTTAAGTTAGCTTATAATCCAAATTAAACTATATTTTTTGCAATCTCCGTTAAATTATGAGAAAAATGAGTCCAAACAACACATAAATGAGATAAATATGAGTATTTTAGGGATTTCTAAAGCAAACGCAGAGTTTTTAATTAAGATATTGTTATAAAGTAATAAGTATGTTGGTGGTATCTTGATGACTGTAAGAAAAAAGTGCATATACAATTTACATTCGTGGTGTAAAATTACGTCGGTAATACGAAAATGTGTATTTTTCCTACAATAAAACAAATGCTGTCTTGTATGTAATATTCATAAAAAAATATTCGTCTAAATTATATCACTACCACGTCGTGTTTGGTGTCATTTTCTTTACAATTTTATGCTAAGGTCGTTTGTTAAAAAATTCGAATTATAAAAGTTGCAGTTACGTAGTGGACGTCTCAGTAGATGATTCATACCCCAGACATGCGGGCCAGCTGCATTTGTGTGTGTGTGTGTGTGTGTGTGTGTGTTAGTAAGGGTCTTCTAATCCCTCAGGTGCATGCGACTTGGAACATCGTATGTATCCCTATTTTTATATACCATATAACTAAGCCTATATAGCATGATATACACCTTATACAATACTCAATTATTATATAGGTACATTTAAAAGTTGAGATTGAAGTACCTAGACCAATAACAAAGGGAAAATAAGTGATATCAGATATGATGAGTGCCTATCATAGTTCAGGACAGAGGTGGAAGAAAGTTCGCTCTTCATGGAAACAAAATTTAAATAATTATTAAAAAACGTTTATTTTAAAATTAAATGTAAAAACATGGTTCGAGATAGTTCATGTAATAATCTGCTACTGAAACCAGATCTTCAAAGTATCCTATTACTGTTATCAAAATGACGGCCAAAGTGAGTACATATCTCAGGAAGGGAACTGTAACCTAATATCTTAGAACGGAGAGTTGTTGAAGTCTTGATCGCTTCTGTCACGACTCGTACTGTTCGCAGATAATGTCCAGGCTGTGGGTCCGTGTTCAGCGCGCACCATACAGTACCGGGTTCACGACGCACAATTGTGCAGCCCATAAAACTACTCGAAATACGGCGAACGCTGAGTCTTATTGTTTGACTCTATCGTGGCGTTAGCTTAACTAACGAGCTCGGCACGACGTCAAGCCTGTGAGTTCACCGATGTAAAACAATTGTTTCTTTTAAATATTGAGGAAGTGAAGTTGAAGAAAATAAAAAGTTCCCCGACGCAAACGTTTTCTTCGCTCTACTACCGCAATAACGCAAGGAGAGATAGCGCGGTTAATCTTCCGCATCGTCTTCTGTCTAACGTGATGTCACAGAAACCAGACGTAACTTAACTTCTGCACATTCAGTTGTGTTTATCACATTCTACCGGCATAAGTGTAGCGTGTACTGTAGCGTCAGAAGCTACCCGATCCGAATACCGATGCGCTGAATGACGTTACATAAACACGACAGAATGGCCAATTGTAGGCTATAGCCTAGGAGGCGCGACAATATCGTGAACCCACGGTGAGTTGAATAGAAATTTAGTACACCTCATCTTGGTGGAGAAAATGTTTTCAAAACAAACATTTCTCGATGGAGAAATGTTCTCTCCTACAAACATAACCAGTAGACACAGTTTACGTAAGTACCGGCACAAAGCGTTCCACCTAGAGTATGAAGTGTTTCTCACTACTTTTAAATGACAACATATACTTTTAAGACGGTACATACGTATAGCTTATGAATTTCAAAGAGTTAGTTATTCCACGATACAATTTAAACGTTTCTCTGTACTATCAACGATGATTGAAGTAAAAAAACTTTACTTATACAAGATGCTGTAATCCTGAAACAGTAACAAAAATAATTAGAGTTGACTACAATATAATTTTTAAAATCACTAGCTTTTGTAAAGAGATGAAACCTAATAACACACGCGCGCGCGCGCGCGTGCAGTGAGAAGGAAAACAGTAACGTGACATGTCTGTACAATTAAAGAGCTTTCGAACACGACATTACATACGATACATGAAAATATATTCACTTCGACTCATTCGTCAGGGTTATAAACAAAAGTGTGAATACAATAGTAATGAATGGTTTGCAAGAAGATGCAAGAGGGAAATCAACAAAATGGACGACGTTTTCTCGATAACACTAATGTAATTACATAACTTACAGATTATGTCTAACAATTTTTAAGATGGTTTAACTTCAAGGTAAATAATATTTTTTCTAAATTTTCCTACCCTTGGCTTTACTGTCCTGCAACATTCGCCGAGGCCTTTCTCTATTCATCCTGAATTTCAGGCTCAGCACAACTACTCTGATTACTGTCCTTCACTCTTTCATCCTTACTACATAGCCTGACGACATCAATCTTTTTGGTCTGTCGACCAGATCTGTTGCTGATTCGCCATAGCCAAGGTACACGTCCTCAGTTGTTCTCCTATTGTATCCATCTTCCGTTTTTCTTATCCTTAAAGTTCTTCTAATCATCTTCCTGCTCCATCTCCTTAGTGCCTCCTGTGTATTTTTATTCACAACCCACGATTCAAATCCCAATTAGTGACGACGATTTGAACACAGATTTCTAAATTCCAAGTTTTGTACTTCTGGACAACTGTTTCGCCCTTATTAAATAACTAATCTTTCCAGCACACCAATTTGATCTCCTTCCCTTTTACACATTACATGTCACGACGTTCCTGTATACTAAAATGAAATACATTTCCTCATCCGAGAAGTTAAAACGTCATAAAAGTCGCAAGACAGAATCTGAAAGTTACGTAGTTGGAACCCCTAATTAGCCAATAAATTATTCATTTCATATTTATTATTGTTACTAAGAAAATTTCTTCCAGTCTGGTCAGTTTTTTCTTGCGTCTCAGTAAACCATACATTACTGTTGTGTTGGCACATTTGTTTATAATTCCGACGGACGTTGCAAACTGTACGTACTTTACGAGTGAGACTAGGTGCTGTCGCAGAAACTAAATTTTCCGAGATTTAAACACTTCTTTATGTACATGCCTTTTACGTTATTCCTTTTTAATGAGTTACTAAAATACCTCTTTTACCTGAGACGAGAGTTTTCCTGCTATGTGCTGTATTTTATTACAACTTCTGTGTGTCGTATTTTTAAATAGTGAAGGATTATTTTATATTTTAACTCTGATTTCTTTTTTGACATTAGGTCTTTTTTTATAAGTTTTTTGATAATGTTTTAAAGTGTAAAATTACAGTGGTATTTTGTCGTCAGTTTTTAAGCTCTCTGGTCTCTGTAAGAGATAGGGTTCATTAGTTTTCGGATGTAAAACATTAATGGAAAAAAGGAAAGGTTATAAAAAAAAATTGTTACAAAAACTCATTGAATTACGAAGTATCTGTTTAACTAAACATGATGTGAGCTGCTTTACTGCTTTCTCTATAAAAGACTGATTATTCAAAGATCACTCGCTTAACCAATCTCAAAATATAAATGTATTGTGAAAATATTAATGAAACGGTAAGTGATGGAGCAGTGAAATAGAGTCGATTTTCAGTCTCATTTCATTTCAAAGTCAAGCCGCCGTTTGGCGCAACTAAGAATCGGTCTCTCGGGTTTTGGCGCGACTAAAGTGTTGTCAAGTACCTGAGTCAGGCGGATTGGCGCAACTAAGGTGAGCAGTCTTTTCATAATCTACCATGAAGCACTCGTGCCTCGTAAACAGTACCGTACCTTTCTACTGGTTTTATGTTGTGCTCATTGTCGTCTGTTAAAAGTGCATTTAATTTAGAGTAAGGACATTTCTCCTTTTCTATCGGTTATCTGGACAAGATATACGGGTATTTATGTATCCCTATAGTGAGGTTAAATTACTGTTTTCACAGTACGACTTTGTGGAAGGCGTCGTGCGCAATTGATCCACTAGAAAGCAAACCGAACGCTAGTTCCGTAATTATGTTCGTACTTTATGCTGCCAACTGTGCGCCGACAAAGTATTTCACTTGTTTTCGGTGTTGCCCAATATCAATAAACAATGCGGCGAAACCCGGCTACCTGATGATGTCAACAATGGCGGGAGTTACGCAGTCCGTTTGCATGTTCTTGTCGATTGCACCGCTTGCAGTAGCAAGTCTGCGGCACCGACAGCGAAATGTCAAAGCGAGTAGGAAAGATAATCACGAGACTTCGCGTGTGTACAGTAGAAACTCACAGCATGTTATACTAACGTAATTATGCAATTGGCTCATTAATCAAAATTATTTATATCCTGTAAATAAAATATAACTGATAAAATGTTGCAGATCGAAACAAGTGGAATATGACGAGGAGAAAGCTGGCATTTGTAGAAATATTATTTACGAGTTCAAACACACCTTAGTGAAACTAGCGGCTCACCACACACACACACACACACACACACACACACACAGAGCGACCGACAGGTTAATCCCATTACAGATGTGAAGGGAGGAGAGCGCGTCCTGTGTTAAATGTCAGGCTTTTGTTTACGGATGACGAATTCGAAAAACCAATTTGGCAACTAATTCTGTCATTAAAAAAAGACGAATCATTTTTTTAAATAAGCGTCGTGAAAACCTTTTATAGCCTTAGCTACCTCGACAAAAATAAATATTAACGGTTATCAATGAAACTAAATTGTAATAATATTTCTTAAATAATTTACTGACGTTCATGATTATGGTTAAATGACGATGATATTGAAGTAAATGTAATAACTATAATAATTCGTCAGAAATTAAATAAATAAAAATATAATAAGAGGTCGCAAGAAGGACGAAGGGAACTTAACTTTGAAAGAAGTAATAGGGAATATTTTTTTAATGTCAAGGAGAAGTATGTATTAACAAAAAAGAAAAATGAATTGTGAATTCTACTATTGGTGTTCTCACGTTTCGTTCGTGGAGTAAATTAGCTCTAATTATTAAGTAAGTAACACCTTGAGGTGTACACTAACGGAGAGTGTGAGTAACAGGTGATGTGCTATTTCAGGGCTATTTATATTTGTGAGCATAAAAAAAATGAATTTTCATGTAATAATCCTAATGTGTCATTATTTTTACCTGGTCGTCCATTATGTGTAATTCAGTTAGAATTTTGACGTGTCTATTGAATTTATAACAAATCTAAAATTATGTTACAGCAAATCTTCATTATTAGCTTCAACCTGGTGATACGTTTCAGTACATCGTGCTTGTTATTTCTGAGCTATGAATGATCCTATTCAAATTCGGCAAATCGAAATCAAAATGTGTTTCTGATCTCTAAAACCAACTTTATTCAGATCATCTAAATTGATATAATTAACATCTTTCTAATTGTCTGCATACGGGGCCTTGATACTGACGCTCAAAACACAGAGCGTTTGTCATTTTAGTCGCCGACCTCGGTAGAAGTGCTATGTAGGAGAAAAACCGTGATAGTGGTAATTTCGATTACTTGAAATTGCTTGAAGGACAGGAGCTCACGTAAGTTACTTGAACGTAAACTACACAGACATTTATTTAATAACGAGAGATTTGGTCTGATGTTTGTACAAACATTCATTTTCTATGTTCTCTGTTTTAGAACAGTCCTAACATTTTTTATATAAAGATCTTAACAGTTTCAGGTCCATACCAACTGTTTGTGAAAGTTAGTCGGCTTCTGAATTTCCAGGTCTCAATTTATAGTATTTGAGGACGTGACTTTTGTTCAAATCCAGTCTGAGTTTAGAAGAGTAAATAATTTACAAATCTAAGTCTGTCACGGTACAGTGTTTACAACACTGCACAGTTTTATTGCTGTAAGTTCTGAGGTGTCCTTTGTACGGCATAAACTGGGAAGCACGATAAGTTCTGCTTTGCAAAACTAGAGTATATTTTCATAAATCCCTATATTTCTATGATATGTATTTCTAGTGTCGTTCTTGACGGGTTTCCCAAGAATAGGTAGTCTATCGCTATTTGTTTCAACATTCACGATTGTAGTCTTGGTTAACCTATATTCGTACTGCGAATGTAACCTTATCATTATCATCATCAGCGTACTAGGCATACTTTCTGCAGCACTTTATATTAAGCGATTCTGAAGGTTATACCAACGTAGATTTAGTTGCTGAAAAATATTTGTCTTTAGAGAACATGGTATCTCTTGATGACTTCATCGTTACAGGTGTTGCCAATAACTAGTGTCCACGGTGTAAGCATTTCTCAATCAGATGGTGTAATCGTCAGTTCCTATTCGGTTTTATTAACAAGTTATTTGTTTTATATTGCGGTTTTTCTTTTTAAAACTCGTATCCGAATTCTCTCCTATATCCCAAATTTATTAATTAAAATTTCTTAGAGACTACAATTATCAAATACTAATAAGTCAATTTTAACTTTATATATTCAGTATGAATACGTACACGCGCGCGCGCGCACACACGCTCAAAAAACCAGTATATTTGTCACTGAATCACTTCCGTCCTTATTAACGGAGAGTCCACTAGCAGAGATTAGCCGTATTATTGTCTTCCAACGTGGACGCTTCCATACGCGCGACCGCCGTAATTACAGTCGTAGTTACGTTGCATGAACTTACACTCAACCGTCAGCTGCAGATCATTAGAAAACTGGGACTTGAGTCGTGAAAAGAATTAAAACATTAATCTGCAGAGAAAGCGGTCGAGAGAAGATATGTGCGAGTGAAATTAATGAATCTTTGTTGCGGTGAAAAAACTAAACGCGACCGGTGTTTGTACTAGTAGTTTGCGTAATTGGCCGGATAATACAATGCATTATAAAGTGATTACGGCGGCAGAAGTAGGAAAAGAAGCTGGCGACCTGGAAACAGGAAGAGTTTGTGAAGCAGGAATACGAGCGTCTGTGAGAACCACCTGTGTTCTGGTTGAAAGTCCGTCTCGCCAATAAATTGTGGCTAGCGCAATACACATGCTTAACGCGCATTGTCTCTGACAAATTGCAACCGCTTCAGACCATAGCGTAAATAAACGGGTTTAACACCTCTATTTCGATGTGTCACCCTGCTTAGCAAGTGGAACACATTCGAACCGTTAGTTCCGATAGTTTTCGTCAAAATTGGTCGCTGTTATAAATATTTTCTAATCCAGTTATGGCTAATTGTCCGCAAATCCTGCAAAATTATAGATTGGGAAATACTGACTACGCTCTACACTTTCGTACGAACGGAAATAGATCTGAATGTTGTTTCAAAGCAAGTGTGTAGCAAGAGTTTATGTTAAATTAACACTGTCGTTGTCGATAACTCGAAAAAAAGAATCAAATGGTACGAGGTTTTATCTTTCCGAGACAGAGGTAGCTTACCGTATAATATTCGCAGCTTCCGGCTACTCATTTGTTACTTCCATAACAGTCTTAGATATCGGCATTCCCTTCGTCACTGCTCAAGTCCTTATCAAACCGGAAATGTCAATACGGAAACCTGGCCGTGACGAATATTTCGCTCTTTCTCAGAGACTTGTAACTTTTGCAGGGAATTAATTTTCTTCGCAGTTGCTTATCATGGATCTGACCTTGCGACCTGTTCCGACTCCACAAACCACTGTTTCAAGGGCGGTCGATACTGCATCTTCCAAAAGGTGTATAGAGGAAAAGTAGGTTTCACATCCTGTTGTATGCCGTGTTCTTTACACATGATTATACCATCGCTTACGATGACTAAGGAGAAAATTCTGAGATCCTTCCGAATGACATTGTTCCTAAGCTGACCCATTTAGTGCAACTCGTAACAGATTGGAGGCATTTCATTTCCGTTGTCTGATTACTGGTTTTATCACTCTGGTCTAATCAACCATCACTCTGTTTCACAGTCATATTTATACTTAACATTTTTTTATCATTCCTATTAATACTTCTTCCTTACCATGAGTATGTTCTGTGTTCCAAATCTTGACATTGTTTTTGCTTGTCATCTACCTTTAGTCCATCAAGGTACCAACGCTTGTGCCGCTATTATAAAATTTCAGTCGTGTTGCCTGTCTACAATGACTATCCAGAGTCCCCCTTATCGTGCTAGATAACATAGATATACCTTTCTTCCAATATCCTTATCAAAATAAGTAATGTAACAACCCAGGTATCTGAAGTAACATATTTGTCTCAGGTTAATCCCATCGAAACATATCTTGGATGGAATATATGTTCCCAGGAAATATCATTGTCCTAATTTAAACCACGAAGCACCATTATGATAGTTTAAACTTGCAAATTTCACATCTGGGCTAATTAACATACTAATTACAAACGTTAATTTTAGCACACTCATTGATTCACCTATCAATAGTTTACAATACCCTTACAATTAATCGATATATCGTCACCACCTACTCTGTTACAGTTATCATTGTCATCACCATCATCACCACCGCAACCACTGTTATTACTAATTTAAATCTTCTTCTTCTTATTGTTCTTGTTGTTGTTGTTCTTCTTCTTCAGGCTGTGGACCTTACGATCCGTTGCGCGCTCCTTGGTCCGACCATCTTTTCTTTGGTCTTCCAATATTCCTATCGTTCTTTCGGATTATAAACCAAAATTTGTTTTGGTATCCTGTTCTTTCCATCCTTTCAACATGGACTGTCCAATCCTGTTTGTATTGCTTTATCGTTTCGTTTAGGTTGTATATTCCAAGGATGTTCCTTATATCATCATAAATCTTAATCTTATCATCATAATTTAAATGTTACTATTAATACTGTTGTAGCAATATTTTAATGCATGTATTGAAAACCGCGATAAATAAATATCAGTTAGAAAAGTTAATACTATGTCACCAAAACTGTCTATCGTTGTTCTAGAACACGTGTTCAAATCATTCAACTGGGGTAATAAAGGGATCGATATAAATGGGACAGGAAAGTAACCACCTTTGTTTCGCGGATGATATAAAGATGAATGATTGATGAATTAGGAGGAGTAAGAGGCGGGAAAACTGGCTTGAAGACAAATTTTATGGAAATCGAATTTACTAAAGACTTAATCCTATTCGGGACCACAAAATTAGTAGGCAGGAGTTGGCAGTATCGGAAACACAAGATTGGCGGTGATAACTGTACCTGATTAGTAGAGAGAAGATATTGACTTGAGCAGCACGTGGAGAGTTGGCAATTTATTCAGGAGCCAAATCCCAGTGACTTTAAATAGAAAGTTATGTGACAAATGGGTGCTCCCTGTTAATTAGAAACGGAGCCGCAACTTTAACCACTGCAGCGCTTCTAAAGTTCAAATGATGCGGAAACATATGGAAAAATCTACACTCTGTGTCGTTTTAAGAGACACAAATAGTAGGTCTACTGATGACTTAGATTAAAGGACAGATTCAAGTTCCAAGTTATGCATCTAATAAATAAGAATTTTCCTTATTAAACCTTTCCATCGTATTAAGATAATCTAATATTGAAGTTAGACAGACGGTGTGTGTGTGGGCGCGCGCTGTATTGTCTGTAACGTGTGTCTATGTGGGATATGCATACGGTATTAGGAACGATTATAGACGTGATATCTTGTGATCAATTGTTTGAAAGCTCTACCGTGCCGTTTACTACGTATTAATCACTTTCCTGTTTCAGAATGTATTGAATTAGACACACTGTGTGTGTGAGTATGTGTGTTTGTGGGCGCGCTGTATTGTGTGCAACGTGCACCTATGTGTGTGGCAAATGCATATGACATTAGTAACGATTATTGACGTGATATCTCATGATCAGCTGTTTGAAAGCTTCTACAGTGCCGTTTACTACAGAATTTTAAATATACTCGTCAATAAGACGTTTAGTGTTTCTGTTCTGACAGCCGTTGCATTATTTATACAACGCCGCCGACTTGCATATCGCCCGAACCGCATTCCACGGCTACCAGTCCGAAACAGACAGGCGGTCTGCTTTACTTCTACAATTCGTGTTAGATTGCTGATTAGTTTCTAGATACTAATCACTGTAGCGGAACAACGATTCATCATGAACGTCACACGAAACGTCAATCTGTTTCTCGTATAGGCTACGCATATTACATTACTATGAGCTTAATACCAGCGCTCTCGAGTCATTGTATCGCGATACAATCTACATCGCGTGCAATCTACGCATTTCTGGAAATCAACTAATTTTATTCATGTTTTGACATGTTACGGCCATTACAACATTAACTGAATCGTGATTTTGAGCACTGGAATTGAAAACAATTTTACCTTTTCTTAAGAAACGGCATAGTATTCTAAACTGTCTATTCTAAATTATAAGTTATATGGAAAGACGAATACACACAGTAAGAAAACACGTGTCCAGTCAACGGATAAAAATGAAAGACTTTTCGTCATCATCTTCACAACACGGCATAGGCAAGGTGCTGTCTGTTCTGCCTTCAAAGATCCTCCAGCCATCTCTTCTTGGGTATACTCACACACCTGTGTCCTATAGGTTTGTATTTTCAGACTTGTTTGACCAGCCTTGAATCTGACATTTATTCTAAGTGTTGTTACACCATTGTTCGTAATCTTCTAATTTTTCATTGAAGTTCAAAACTTGTAACTCTTCTCTATGGCCTTGTTTTTTATACGGTCAAATTTAGAACACCGTTTAACTCCTCTCAAGTACGCCATTTCCGAGGCCTGTATTTTACTTTCTTGTTTCATGGTTATTGTCCATAATTCACACATACAGGACAGTGCAGGTACTGCCATAACATTGTAACTTTGTAAATGACTTTTCATTTTCATGTATTAAATTTCTTTTAAAAGATTTTAACAATGAGGTAGTTATTAATTTTGACAAACATTCTATTCAAGCTTGACATGTTATTTATGGTATCACTAATTATGTTTTCTTCATCCGCAATATTACTTTAGTTTCATCAAGATTTCACATATTTGTTATTTCTCTTCTTGACGAATCAGTCTCTATGATACTTACTTCTCGCTTGGATTCTCATAGTCTAAGTCTTCGTATCTCTGACCAAGTCCTAGCGCGGGAGTCCGACCGGCCTGGATGCCGGAATAAGCAGGCGGTGTCCCGGCATAGGTGGAAGCCTCCCACGTAGGGAATAGCGCGGGAGTTGTCCGACGGGCCTTCCCCGGATTCCGTCCACGGAACCCGGCGAATCTTAGGTCGGATCCTGCGAAAGATGGCCGGGCCAGAGTCCACGGTTCTTATAAATAAAGATATAGGTTATGATATCGAAGGTGGTGTATGCATCTTAAGAAACTTCTTAATAGTGCGTGAATTCAGAGTTGTTTCAGTTTAAATTTAAAAGTGGATAAGTTAAGATCGATGTAAGTTATAAGCGAGTATAAAAAACAACGTTCTGATAGCGAATGTATTCAGATCGTAGTGTTCAGACAATATAAATGCGCTTGCTTCAGTTGAATTTAAAAATTGATAAGCTGAAATCTATAGAGGTATTGTATTGTTAGAATAAGTTTAGGAGACACTAATTTAACAAATACCTTATTTCAACATTAACACAATGAATTATAAAACGACAGTTAAATATGCAGCGCGTTCAAGTACTGTAGACATTTTATTGAAAACTAATTTAGCTGTTCGCCCTCCCCCAGAGTTAGAAATCGAGCAGGAGCATCACGCGCAACAGAATTCTTCTCCAGATATTAGAATAAAGTTTATGACATGTTCTTAAACAGGTGCGCTACAGAGTATTCTTCCAGTGAGAATGCGAACGTAACAATATAAGGAAGATTATACAATATAGAAGTAATATAACGTTAGAACAAGAATAGGTGCCTATGAGCCTATGAATGAATTATGAACCCGAGCAACGCTGGGTAAATCGGCTAGTTAATTAATACAAATAGACCCAATAATCGTAAGCTTACATTAGACCCTTCTCTATTTCTATACAGTTATATAATATTCAGATTCTCTTATTCATAGATTTATAGGGTAGTAATTGTGGAATTTTAGATCACTGTGTATGTGGTGGCTGCGGGTGTAGTAAAGCACTTGGGTTACCAATAGTGATATAAATTGTAAGAGATATAACAGATGGGTTGTAACCCATTTTTCAGAATTTAACATGATTGTTGTTCACACATTCAAAAATACGAAATAAACAGTATCGATGGATGACCATGTTCCATTATGTTTAAGCTGTTTAGAAACTTGCGATAGGTGTAGAAAAAATTGAGGTTAATTTTGTCTATCTGATTTTCTTTACTTATCTGCTTTGAATTTTGAACACTTTTGCAATTCAATCACTTCAACGTCCGTAAACCCATAAAATTAAAAAATTTTGATTAAATTGTGTTCAGCCGAAAAGGAAATAATTGTATGTTGTTTGGAGCTTTTGACAAAACGTCTTTCAAGGAACGTAAGCATTTTATCAATACTCTGCCCTCAAAAATTCGAGACAGATCGAAATAACATTTCTGATGAAGTTTATAATTTTGCTTTATAGATCGGGACATCGAATTCATTCATAATTACGAGTCAATTAAACCTACAGTTACAGGAACAACAGTTTATGTAATTAGGAGTCCGAAAAATATTTGATTATGACAAAAAGAGAAATGACACTAAAAATAATTATTTGTTTATTTCTTAATGTTTTCATTTTGCTGATTTTCTGTCGTTTTTAATTACTTTATTTTTATACGTTTCTAATATTGTATGAATTAACATGTTGATACCTAATTTTATAGTTTGCAATGTTCTAATCTTATAAATTTGTCTTAAACATTTTTATGGAATGGCTCTATAGGCTACTTGATACTTTACGCTTTCATAAACTTATCTGTATACTACTGTTACATATACGCGAGCGTGCATTCACACACACACACACACACACACACACACACACACACACACACACACACACACACACACACACACACACACACACACACACACACACACACACACACACACACACACACACACACACACACACACACACACACACACACACACACACACACCTGTGAGAAGAGGGGGAGAAGAAAGAGATAGATCAGTTTCAGTATAAGTAGTTAATGATAGGTTATTAATGTGGAATAAGTGATTACTCTCTTAGTTTGACGGGGTAGAAGCTTTCTATATATTAGGATCTTTCTGTTGCTTTTATATTTGTTGCAGTAATGAGTTTTGATTTTTTCTTTTTTTGTGATTGATACTTCAATTTTAATGTACGTTGTCCGACTCTTTACTAAAGTTGCGACGACGTATATTAAGATTAACCCTCAGCGGTAGAGTATTACTAGCTTATAGGATGTTATTAGATGTAATTTGTTAGTAGTCTAAAGACGTTGCTTGGATGTAGGATAAGCTTCAACGACGTTTAAATTCTCTACACGTCTTTCCACCCAAGGAACATTTTTTATCAAGGATCCTCATATTTTCCGAATTTAATTTCAATCTTTCTGGTTCTTCTTGTTACATAGATCAATCTCAATAGCAAATTATACACATTCTCTCTGAAAATACTATCTTTTAATGAACTGTTTACACTAAATAAACAATCGCTAGGATATAGGTAGCCACAATTATGTTGTCTTCATGAAGAAAATTTCTCACGGTTTGAACGAGACAAATGTTAACTTGTGCAGGTCTTTCAGCTGTTGTTGGCCTCAAATTAAACTGCTTGCTTGTGGTTTTTACGAATTCAGCGTCTTCCTAATAAGTCAGTGAAGACGTATGAGAAACTTCGCAGAAAAAAATTTTCAGACTTTTTTTAGGTTGAACGGTCGTTTCATGAGGCGGGAAAATTTACATAACCCTGTTTTATGCGGTGCCCAAAACGAGGCGAGCCTCGTTGCTTAGATTAAAAGTTTTACTGCTTGGCCTCAGGGCAACAGTAATTTGGTACGTAATACAACTGAATTTAGATTCTCCCTAGACATGCATCGCGCGCTGAAACAAACAGTAAACTCACAAATTGTTCCGACGCTATGACGAGTCAAAATATTCGTTTCCGAGTACATGTAGACGCGCACTCGCAACCAGTGAGCCAATGATTTTATTTTTCTTGCCTGTAAAGTGCGTGAGTTCTACAGTGGTTTTAATTGATAACGAAATTTAGATTCAATTAGTTTAACGTAATAAAAAATTTCTTTATTAAAATTTCAAAGGTATTTAAAATCCGTAGTATGCTTTTATACTCGTATCAGAAATAATAGGGCCTACTGGCTAGTAATATTGTACATATATAGTAGTAAGATAGTATGAAAATTACAAGTAGAAATTGCATCTCTGTTATTTATGTTTTGTGGTTATCACGTTTTACTGATACTACTTTAAAGGTGTTTTTATTAATTTTCTTTTTCTTTTTTAGGTAAGTTGGCAGAATATTGGATTTACTACTTTTATGATTCTAGTGTTACAGCAAGTACTAGTAAGTACAATATCTTTTCTCAACCTCATTAATGATTTAGTTGTAACTAGATTATTTTATTATTAATACTTGTTATTATTAACATTATTATTATTATTATTATTTGTAGTAATAGTAGTAGTAGTAGTAGTAGTAGTACTGTTATTACTTTATTAACGTATACCAAACGAAAAAATGTTCCTGTTCAATACGATTATTGGATATTCAGTATTAAATATGCGTACGTAACTAATTACTAAACAAGTACAAATTATATTATTGTCAATAATTTCAAGAAGAGGGTAAAATTTAAAAATAATGAAACTAGTGTGTGTAAAAATGGTATACAAATCACTATGAACTAAGCGTTGAATGTTAGTTACGGATGTGAATATAAATTTAAATCCGTCAAAACTGGTGATAATCCGAACAATCGTTTTGCAAATCCTGCACAGCCCAGAAACTGTTTACTTATTACTGTTTCTGTAGTCAGTGTGTGATGAGCTTAAAATAAAAAGCAGGGAAACATGCTAGTAAACCGTTATTCCCCACTCAATGCTCGTAATATTTACAATACAAGACAAACACGTATCGAAATTTGTGACTGGACATCTTGGCGATATACACAAAAGTCACATGTGTCCTGTTCCTTCAAAAATCAATAATAACGATAAAAAGGAAAGTAAATCTGTGGTTTGACATTCTTTTCTTCTATTCTTTAATTTTGTGGCGTTGACTGTGACAAGTATATAAGACGTGTGAGAAGTAATATCGTAAATATAGGATAAGTAATTAGCATACGACACAAAATAAAAATACGTTACTAACACTGTTATTTACCACTTGACGCGTAACGGACTGTGTTCATAACGTTGGCTAGCTACAAGCGTTTGTAAGGTAATCTGAATCAATACAGAAGTTTGTTTGGAATTACCATTTAGGGAATACAAAAAATTCTTCTTCTTCTTCTCTCATGGACTAGACGAGTCACCTGTTCCGGTCGCAAAGGAATATATTCACTAATCTTCCTCGGTCTTCCTATAATTCGCTGTCCAAAAGGCTTTTATTGCCAAACTTCCTTACGCAACTTGCCATCTGGAACCTTATTCAGATGAGCAATCCAACTCTCTTTGTTCTCTGCAACACGATTTTGCATATTAAAAATCTTCAACTTCTTACGAATGTCTTCATTGTAGAGTATATCCCTTCGTATGCAGCCTTTAACAGATCGCAAGAATCTCATCTCTGATACCTGTATTTTACTTAAATGTTTTTTTGCCGGAACCCAAGTTTCAGAATCGTACAATAACTCTGGCACAGCCATTATCTTATAAAATTTTAGTTGAGGTTCTTTCCTTGTTTTTCTCGATAGTGCTCGACGAACTGTGCCACATATTCACTGAAACTTAGCCAACTTGCGATCAACATCGTAATCCGCATCATAAGTGACGTCACAACCAAGATAGAGGAATTGTGACACCTGCTCTCTACTCTGATTATCCAATACGGTCTTTATTCGCAAAGGGGATTTGCCTATAAATGCCTCAGTTTTTGTCTTCTGCACAGAAATTTTCATGTTGTAATTTGAACAGACTTGCTGTAACTGGAACAATGATCTATGGAGATCGTATTCGTTGTTTTGTCTCATTACTTGATCATCCGTAAACAGCACTGCATTCATGTATGTACTATATTTACTTTATTCCCGGAGCCACTCGTAATTTCCACAATCTATGTCATCAATATAGATATTAAGTAGTGTTGGAAACATGCTACAGCCTTGGTGCACTCCCTGATTAATGTAAATCTCTTCTGTTAAATTCTCTCCTATAGACAATATTATCCTTGTACAATAATATAAGCTCTTTATAACGTCTAAATAGGATAACTCCTCTTATACATGATGGTCCACAGAATGGTTCGGTTAATTCTGTCAAATGCTTTCTCGTAGTCAGCGAAGGCAAAAAATTAATCAGCAGTAAAAATTGTTTCCTTATTCACTCAAAGACGATGTAACAGTTGCCTGTAAACATGTCCTGGTCATGTTTAAACTTTTGATATCCGCTACTGTGTTTAATTTAAAAACAAACTCACAGTCGCTAAATTAAATGTTAACGTTAAACCATGTAATAGGGCATCGTTCTGACAGTCGGTGTTATATTGTGTTTAAAATTATGTGAAATAGAGCAACCCAACATTGCATGAGGCGTGTAATTTGTGCAGTTGTTTTTCAGTTGCTTAGTTAATTTCGTTGGGAATTTCGTATCGTGCTTATTCTAGATCACGAGTTACCTAATCACGTACGTAACTCTTTGTAATTTTCACACACACATAGCCTGCAAGTAGGAAGATTGCTTAACAAGCAGTTTCACTCGCGCGCTTTTCAGGTATGTTTACTTCCCATGAATTAATAACGCTATATTTGAATGCGAAAGGTAAATACAGCGTTAATATCGTGTGTATAATTGCTGGTAGAAAAGTGTACGAATTGTATCGCTGAGAATCAGAGGCTGTTCGGCATTGTGATCTGTGAACTATTTGGCATAACTCAGAGCATTCTCTTCCACTGAATTTCGTAATTATTGTTCCATTAAAATGATTTCAGAAACAAACAATTAGCCTACTTGAGCAACAAGTATTGTAGGCACCGACATTGCCTCGGACAACTTACAGAATAGGCCATGCTTTTCTTGTGGACACTGAGCACAACACATTCGTTGTATGAGAATCCTAAACTGAGTGCTGTGGTGTTTTGTGTAAATATTATTTAGAAAAAAAACACTGTAATAATAAGTAACATACTTATATATTACAAAGTAAATAATAAGTAATATACAAAGAGACACAAAGAGATGCTTTAGTCTACTATACTCTACTTTACTTATAAACCCACTTTCTACTCTAACAAAATATTTTGTTTAAAATGTCATAAAAATGGGAAAGTTTAATAATCTGAATAGAGAATAAATAGTATTTGAGAGTAAAAATGGCCAGGTAAATATAATGTTAATAAGCCTGCATCAGCAAAGAGGGTGAAAATTAGTGTCAGTTGCAAATGTAGAAAGATACTTGGAAACAAAAATAAAAGAGAAAACAAGAGAAGTTAATTGAGAAGTAAGATCATCCGATTAGGCCAGAGATTTGTGTAAGATTAGAAGTATTATAAAGAATGTGAATTGCCTGTTAGTTTAAATAGGAAAATTTTTAGTAAAATGATATTTTATTGTCATGATATATGAATCAGAAACATGGACAATGAACTACAAAACGATTTAAAAACCGCAGACTCCACAGATAAACATGAAAAATAATATGCTAGGATTGAAAAAGAATAATATGAAAACGAAGTCATATAATTTTCAATAAGAATACACAATAATCAAGTAGACGATGTTCTTTAGAAGAAATAGAAAATGAAATCAAGGTGAGCAGGACGTGTGCCTCGATGAGAAGACAAGTGCCACGAAGGTTTGTAGATTGTAAGTTAAGCGAGGTAAAAAGCCTACATCGACGTGATGACTATGTGTTGTAGTTTACTGATCTAGATAACATTTATTATGGGGAGAATCGTCACAGATATAGACTGACTGGGGAACGATTAGCTCAGCAGGAAGCAAACAGTATCCTAACGATCAGTGTCGAATATAAACACTAGTAGCTTTGTTACTACTACAAGTAAAATATGAGACACAAACAACAGTTAGTAATAATTAGTAATAATAGGGTATATATATATATATATATATATATATATCGAGTAGCTGATGCGACGCGCTCACTAAATAAAATGAAGGTAAAATCTTCGGTATTAAAGTGAGGGGATTCCTAGCATGTAAATAAAATAATTAATCCACGCAATACTTATAACTATTCAAAGACCTACTGATATGAACTGAACTATTCTTCCATGTATGCAAATAAGATAATTTCACGTTTGAATGAGTTGCAGAAGTATGTTTAAACGCACCCAATATGTTAAGTATGTAAAATAGACTACCTTATGCGCATGTCGCACTAAATCACTCACCCCGTACGCTTCTGACAAATAGCTACTGTGTAAGAACCGGTAGAAATTTTTAATAATAAAATTTATGGCTCGGCGACTGTATAGACTACAATGGATTCCAAGCGAGTCACATACTGGCTCCGGTCCAGGTACTGTGGCCATATACGTAGTTCATAGACCTCGTAGTGGGTTTTTTTTTACCTACCAGGGAGAGACCCTTTTTAAGTGCGGCCAATAAATTAATAGTCTGCTCTTAGAAAATTTCCTGTACACTCATACCGCGTAATTCCGTCTTAATAAAATGAGCTGTTTTTGTATAAGCCTACGATTTATGAATAATTGGACGCGTGTTCGTAAGTATTTCGTTCGAATCTATACGTGCAGTTAACAACCGTTTACGTGTAAGAATTTATGTAGGTATAGAATTATGATGATTAGATATCACTTTAAAAATTAAACCGTAAGAGACTCAACATGACGGTACATGAAGATTAGATATGGGCCACGCACTGGCCACGTCGCACAGACCATGGAGTATAACCGTGTAGCTTTAGACGAATTGAAATCTGTGGAGTCAGTAGTGTATAATATGCGACCACCTAGGTCTTAATCCAACTTAGCGACAGTTCGTGCAGAAATCTCTGTGTTTGAAATACTGCCTAGTTCATTAAATTACTTTGTAAATATTAAAACCTTTAAAAACAATCTTGTTACAAGAGGTATAAAACTTAAAGTATATTACCTTTGCACTAGTCTCTGGTACGACCAGATGTTATATACGGATCTGAGGTGTGGGCTTTAACAAAGAATGACAAAACTGCTTTAAAATCATTTGAATGCAAAATATTGCGAAAAATTTGTGGCCCAGTAAGAGAAGAAGGCATCTGGAGAAAACGCAATAACGATGCACTACAGGATCTCATGCATGGGAAAGACATAGTGAAATTCATGAAATCACAGAGGTTGCGTTTGCTGGGACATGTGGAAAGAATGTCTGAGGAAACAATGGCTA
This sequence comes from Magicicada septendecula, assembly GCA_034769895.1. NCBI lineage: Eukaryota > Metazoa > Arthropoda > Insecta > Hemiptera > Cicadidae > Magicicada > Magicicada septendecula. The sequence goes on from CM068369.1 coordinate 147,469,233, forward strand.
CAAGAGTGCTGAAGAGAAGATTATATACTACTAGACGTAGAGGCAGACCAAGGATGAGATGGTTGGATGGCGTAACAGAAGTTCTCGTTAGCATGGGAATTAGAGGGTGGGAGAAAGGGCGGAGAACAGGGAAGCATTGAGAAGGCTAAAGCCCATCAAAGGCTGTAACACCAGGTAAGAAGGAATTCACGAAATATTATGATTATTTTTAATATTCTTTCTGTCAGTAATAATTTTAAACAAATAACAGTAAAGCTACTCTTCATTGTATCTAAAGTTTAGGAGTTTGAAAACCTGCGAAAGATACGAACGCTGAGATAGCTTCTGAAAGCAAACAACAGGACTTTTTGTAAGAAAACAAAATATTTAGTGAGCCAAAAAGTCAATTTTCATTTGCTTAGCAAAATACAGTTAAAATATTTTGTTTGAGGATGTTGCGTTAATGCAATAATTGGATAATTTGTAGTTTAATAACCATATTACTACGCACGTTTTGTTATTAACCATTTTAGCAAAAATCAGTTGATTTTTACTTAAATATGACGATTGATTGATTTACCGTGGATACATTTTAACAGAACACACTAACATGTACAGAGAATATACGTATTACTAAAATGTGTGTACTTATTTTATGTACGTGATGAACATTATTTGTCGCAGTAAACATGTCTAAACGTAGAACCGAGTATAAATCAACCTTCTCTTAACCATCGTTGTTCAATTTCTGACCTGACGTATCGACCTTTAATCTAACCTAACAGCCTCTTTCGATATACCTACTTTAACAAACCGTAATTCAGCGGTTTGGCCGTAAAATGGATTGGCCTCGCTTTTAAAGTCAAAACGTCAGTCTTGAACAGCAGTCTTGAAACGTCAGTCCATCATATTCAGCAATATGGATGAAAATCCATCCCCCTGGGACCAGTGGCCAAGGTGTTACTGGGGGGGGTTACGACCCCTCACATTGGATAGGGCTCCAGTGCAGTCTTCAGGTAAAATCTGCAGCCAGAGTACCAGCTCGTAATGGCCTGTAACTGAAATTCAGTAGGTTATAACTGACGAATCTGCTGTTACCACCACCACCTTCACCTCTCCCGTTTAAATTAATAATCTGCCACCATGGAAAACCTGGCTGCAAACTTCTCCTAATGAACAGAACGTAATAAATAACCCATATGAAAAATATTAGCTGAGCCAATGGTTAGAACAGTCTTAAGTGTAACACATTCCTTTCTTCTTAGTCAGTAAGAATAAAATAGCTACAGCCAGTTTATAAACTATATATTGATGGGAAGTTTTCTTTTTACGCCAAAAGATGCGATCAGGTTGCGGTTTAATCTGTGCATGCATTGCCGGTCACGTTTGCCTCTAGGCGGAATACTGAAATTAAAACCAAACTATCTTCAACTCAAACTACATAGAACAAGCAGAAGAGATTAAATAATGTATTCCCTTTGCAGGGAGTAACTCTTAATTGAAAACCGCTGGCGGTACGAACTGTGCACTGCACGACCGATGTAATCAGCCCAATCAACGACTACCGGTCAGGCATGATGGAGTACGGCTCGCTGAACAATGAAATGAAATTGAAATCGTTCTACCTTGCTTATTCGCTAGCACGGCCGATAGCTTCCTCCTCGTAATATTATTATTCCTTTTATTTATTTTATCCACGTCCAGCATCGGACGTAACTGTCTCTTTACGATTCAACTACTTTCTACCGTAGTTCCATTACTAACACCCGATGATGTGCTGATCTTTTCACCTGTTTCAATGGTCATTACGCAACACAATATAATATTTTTACAATTTTAACTGACGTAATGCAGTAGTTACTTGCTGAATTCACAAATTTGATAATTCACTGAACAAACTAAGTTTACTATTTAAGACATAAAAGCGCAACTGTTTTTTTGTAAGAAACAAATGTTCATTATTCCCGATATTTATCTCCCGATCACTGTAGCCTTAACATAATTAAGGGTGTTAATAAACCCAATCAGTGGCTGCCGGTCAAGCATGATGGAGTACGGTTCGCTGAACAATGAAATGCACACAATACCGGGTACAATTTCTGAAAAAAGCCGCACCGGTACTCCATCATGCATAACGACACCCAGGAATAATAATAAGATTAGAGCAGTCTTAAGTCATAGTAATCATGTTATGCGTGAGAATATGCGGTCTGCACGCATAAATTAATGTATTAACACGTAGGCCTACTGAACAAAGGTTACCAGCTGCTCAGCAGTGGTCTTTATTTTATCTGTTCATGCAGGCGTAACCTAGCTATCCTTTTTTATTTGTAAAATCGTATTCGGTAAGTCAAAGTTCAAAATGACGAAAACTCCATTGTTCCTGAAACGTGCAAAAAATGAGGTGCAATTTGGTAATAATTAGCTACCTCAGTAATAACTTTGTGTGGCACTAACTTTTGAAAGTTAAATTTTTTTTTGTAAATTGTTTTTATTACTGTCGTTCTGATGGTTTATAATTCCCGAATCATGTAAGTTAGTTCACGACGTAGTACACTGATGCGTGCGTGCGTACGAACACGCGGACACATATACACACACACAGATAGATAGGGAGTGAGAGACAGGTGGCGGAGAGATAGTGAGGTAGAAAAAGAGAGACCGAAATAGAGAATTAGTTCCTTATACATATTTCTTTTAGTTTTCTGCAGAAAATCGTCAGTGCGATTATAAAAAGTATATACTTCAACATATAAGTATTTACAAAATACTCATCTTAGAGGTAATTCACAACTTCACTTTCAGTCACAAATCCCGCAGCTATATCATCAACAAACTAGCTATCCTTTCTCAAATATGCCGGCACCTAATGTCTGCAATCAACTCCCGAACCAAATGCCTTCGCAAACATTAACGACCACTAATGCCAATATGGCCCAAGCAATACCTCCATTCAGCTGTCCTACCAACATGACACAGAACTTCCAAGAGGACATATATTATGATTCATTAAGTGAAGACTTATCCTACTCAGAACCTAATGAAACTGAAACTGCAAATGAATCTTGCGTACATAACGTGCCTTGGCAGCAAGTTAAACGCCCCTCTAAAAAACGGAAACGATCTGCTACAGCAACTAAAAGCATTTACTTAACTCAAACAGCAAATAGATTCGATCCCTTGTCCAACATAGATACGTCTCTTAATCATGACGATTCTGGCAACTCAAATAACGTTAATAAAAACAGTCAACCGAAAACACCAAAGCCTCCGCCAACGGTTACGGTGTTACGAACTATAAAGCAATGACAGACTTTCTGGCATCGGCTGCAGAAGACGAAACATACCACAGCAAAGCTCTCTCAACAACACAGTTAAAATTCACCCCCACACCGTTGACACTTACAGAAAATTAATTAGACTACTCTGTGAAAAAAATATAGTCCATCACACCTACCAGCTGAAACATCAGAGAGCCTACCGTGTTGTCATAAGAGATTTTCAATATTCAGTGCCACTAGAAGAAATTAAAGACGAGCTGGCTAAATATGGCCACAAAATTCGGAATATCATAAACGCGAGACACAGGAAATCCAAGGACCCACTGCCTCTATTTTTTGCAGACCTTGAGCCCCAAGATAACAATAAGGAAATATATAAATTGGAATATCTACAAAATACAAAAATTAAAGTTGAACCTCCAAGAGTCAAAAACACAATAATCCAATGCACACGATGCCAGGAATATGGCCACTCCAAAACTTACTGCAGAAAATCATTTATCTGCGTAAAGTGTGGAAAATCTCATGACACTAAAACGTGCAAGAAACCTAAGGATACCCCTGCTACCTATGCACTATGCGATGGCAGTCACCCAGCCAATTATAAAGGGTGTTCTGTCTACCAAGACCTGATAAGATCTAAACTTAGGGGCAATCCACAACTGCTAAGTAGTGCTACTCCACAGACACAATTTAATGTGATTCAGAATTCTCCATCCCCTTTACCACCACCGCGAAATACAACTTCTACATATGCTCAAATCACGGGCGGAAGTAGGACACAAATGACTAGCAACAGCCACGCAAACCCCACTAACAGGGAAGTAATGGACCAACTGGCAATTTTCCTAAGTGAGTTCAAAACTATGTTCGCTCAACTCATTAATCAAAACAGCATTATCCTCAACATGTTATCTACAGTCATAAATAGAATACCTCAGCAATGACCACGGCACTAAGAATAGCTGTCTGGAATTCGAATGGGCTTTCCGGCCGCATACAAGATATTATCCTCTTCCTGAATATCAATAAAATTGACATCCCCCTAATTTCAGAAACCCACTCAACGGATCGAACAGTCTTCAAAATACCTTATTATAACATATTCTATGCTAACCACCTTGACGGTTCAGCTCAAACAGGTTCAGCTGTCATCATTCGAAATACTCTTCATCATTATGTAATGGAGCCACATGTCACTGCAAAAATCCAAAGTCCAATCACTAAAGTTCTCGCCCTTCCATGGCCCTTGACCTTAGTAGCTACATACAGCCCACTACGCCATTCCATATCAACAGACGAATATGTAGAGTATTTCGCCACTCTGGGACCACACTTTCTTGTAACGGGGGACTGGAATGCAAAGCATACTACCTGGGGCTCAAGGCTTATCACACCAAAGGGTCGAAATCTACTGGAAGCTATACACCATCTTCATCTCAGCTACTTATCAACAGGAGAACCTACGTATTGGCCCACAGACTTAAATAAAATTCCAGATCTTCTTGATTTTGCGATAACAAAAGAAATCTCGCACTTATATACCAATATCGAACCAAATCTCGACTTAAGCTCTGATCATAGCACCATAATAATTACATTAAGCACTAATGTAATCTGGAGGGAACCTCCACCTGTTTTATGCACTAAGCAGACTAACTGGGATTTATTTGAACACATTATCAATGAGAATATCAACTCTAACTTTCGCATTACGGATTCCAGGAACATTGAAGTAGCCGTTCAATACTTTACTAAACTACTACAAGATCCTGCATGGCAAGCTACACCAGGAAGAAGAAAAGTTTTACCTGATTATCATAATATACCTCTGCACATCAAACAACTTATTCAAGAAAAACGACAAGCTCGCGGTAAGTGGCAACGGACGAGAAACCCCCAGTATAAAACAATGCTCAATAGGCTCACCCATAGAATTCGCGCATCTATGCAAGAGGCCCGAAACGCATCGTTTGAACACTACGTAACATGTTTAACACTCCATGATCATTCAATATGGAAGGCGACAAAAAAAATCAAACGACCGGTAATCCCAGTATCCCCCATTCGTAAACCTGACGAATGGGGGAGCAAATGAAGATAAGGTGAATGTGTTCGCAGATCACCTATCCCAGGTTTTCACCCCAACCTCATCAGCAATTGATGACTCAGAAATTCTAACTTACCTTGATGCTCCCTGGCAATTATCTCCTCCAATCAAAGCGTTTGCATTCTCTGAAGTTCTCAGGGAGATAAAACGTTCCAAGACACATAAAGCCCCCGGTTACGATTTAATAGTTGGAGAAGTTCTGAAACATCTTCCCCAAAAAGCGTTAGTACTACTTACAACTATTTACAACAGTATGCTCAGACTGTGCTACTTTCCAATCCTATGGAAATTTGCCCAAATTATCATGGTCGTAAAATCTGGTAAACCCACTACTGACCCTACATCGTACAGGCCAATAAGCCTTCTTCCACTCTTGTCAAAAATATTTGAACGACTTCTCCTGACCAGACTAAAACAAATAGTGCTCTTTAGGTACCTGATCCCTGAACACCAATTTGGGTTTACAGAAAAACATTCTACAGTGCAGCAATGCCACAGAATAGTGAACAAAATTAGGGATAGCCTGGAAAAGAAGACGATGTGCGCAGGTGTCTTCCTGGATATTCAGCAGGCTTTTGATAAAGTCTGGCATGAGGGCCTTCTGTACAAGCTGAAGAAACAACTTCTTGATCAACTATATTTACTGTTGAAATCATATGTGCAAGATAGACACTTCCAAATCAAAATCGAAGACACTGTGTCAGTTATCACTCCTATAAAGTCGGGAGTGCCTTAGGGCAGCGGTCTGGGGCCATACTTATATCTTACATTTACTGCTGACCTACCTGTGACAGACTACACTACCACCGCCACCTTCGCTGATGATACCGCTATCCTCGCAGTAGATCCCAACCCGGAACGAGCCTCTGAGAAACTGCAAAGCCATATTTACCTCCTGCAAGATTGGTTCCAGCGGTGGAGGATCCGAGTTAATTCTGCAAAATCCACTCAAATAACCTTCACCATGAAACGTAGCTCTTTTCCACAAGTTACCATAAACGATGCCCCATACCTATAAAATCAGAAGTTAAATACCTGGGGTTGCATTTGGACGACAAATTAACATGGAAAGCCCACATTCAGGCTAAGAAACAACAACTTAACTTAAAAGCTAGGCAAATGTACTGGCTCATAGGTAGAAAATCTCAACTATCTCTCGCAAACAAAGTCATCACATATAAAGCTGTGCTCAGACCAATCTGGACTTACGGTATAGAATTGTGGGGCTGCTCTAAGCCTTCCAACACAAAGATTCTGCAGACAGTTCAGTCGAAAATCTTGCGCTGCATAACGAATGCTCCCTGGTTCATCTCTAATTATACTCTTCACAAAGACCTCAACATTCCTTACATTTCTGATGTCATCAAGATGCACGCCGCTAAGTACAGGAACCGCAACATAGGACACAGCAATAACCTGATCAACGAGCTCCTCAATCCATCACTGGATGTAAGAAGGCTGAAGAGACAGTGGCCAGATGACCTGACCCGGTGAACGTGGTAATCATCGCTGGATGGTTCTCACCTCAAGTGACGACTTATACATCACTTTTACTTATTACTCTGTGAAATGAGTAGATTATAAAACTATTATCAAAATCGGTTTATTTAAAGAAAATAATTACTTTTGAATTTATTGTGACACACTTTCACAAACGTAAAAGCACCGCACGCCCGCACACACAAATTGAGCAGTTAATTAATTGCTTATTATCATAGTGAGCGCGCACACACACACAGTATTATAATTAATTGATATAACGGCATAAAATTGTGAACGTCACAACGGTTTTCACTGTGACTTACATGAGTACATATGTAGCAGGGTGAGACTGAAGTAACAAATAACATTGTCATCACATGCCTTACTCGTTGACGAGAAAGACAGCGTTATAGACATAGCAGTGTTATACTTACTACTAGCTCTGTCGTTTTGGTCAATATAAGTGACGTTCAGAGGCTACTTCCACCTTAGCGTCGACACCTCAGAAAAATCTTTTGAGTTGGCTTATAAGGAAACTTTTCTCAATATGTAGCAAAGTTACAAAAAAAAAATGCTTACACAAAGAAATGTGACACATGCACGGGCTCGTCGTGGGCGCACGTAATATATTAGGTTAATACGCGAAGACGCAACGCCAAGTTTGAATATGTTTTGAAATGACAAAAACCTGGGATCACTGAGCTATTCAATAGTCACCGTCTGTGTAGCGGACAATTTACGAAGAGCACAATAGCAGTTTTATGTAACGGTCGCCTGTCCTCTCGGTTATTGAGCCCAATTTAAATAAATAAAGATCATTCTCAGTCGTTTATGTAATCGCTATAAAATCATCACGATCTCGAGACGACAGCTTGGATTCTGTAACGATAGAATATCGGGACGGACAGAGCAATTCGTATGATAGTTATTTCGTCTGATCCACGTTACATAACGCTCGTTGACAGAACATTACAAATCAACTATAGAGTGTTTACTTGGCAGAGACGTTTGTTAGATACTTTACTAATCCGGTTAATGCTATAATAAGTATTACAGATCCGAGCTGTTTCTCGTCTGATCTAGACTAAACTAAAATTTACGTAAATAATTTCACGTATTTTATTACTTACATAATTCTGAAAAATATGTTACACAAACATTAAGTCGTTATTCGAAAAGATTCGATTTATTAATTTTTGTATTTTGTCGATATTTCTGTTTTATATTGCAATATTTCTCAATACGATTTTAAAATTAATCTACAATATTGGTTCGGTTTTTCCGAATTGGAGGTAATCATTGATCACTGATCACGTCAATAATTTTAGTTTCCAGTTATCATTTAATCGTAAATGATTGAAAAAATTCTATGGTTTCAAACAAAATTTAATACATTTTGACAAAACAGAAAAGAGAACATTAGAATATTAACAAGTAAAAAAAAATCGTTTTCCATAAAAATAAAGACGCCGTTTTGTATTTAAACTGGGTCCGTAATTATTTATTAACGCTTCGAGGTAATTGTATTAATGCATAGACACAGCCTTCGCTCTGTTTCAACCAATTACGTACACAAAGCCTTTAATTAAGTTAACAAAGCCTTTGTTTTCCTACGAAATTCTGTTTCAAGAACGAACAGAAATCTGGGTCGTAAGGATTACGAAATTTAATTCAAAAATATTTAATACAACAAAATTAAACAAAAATATATATAATTTGACCATTATTTTGCTAAGCATTGTGCGCGTGTGCATACAAACAACGTAACGAGTACACGTGTTTGATAGCTGAAAGACAAATAGAGACAACCTTGTCTCAAATTATTATAATAAAGCAATACGGTGAACCAATCGTGCGGTAAAGCTCTAGTGAAATTGAGGCAACACACAAGCCAAGCTCTTCTGTCATTTGTGGTGACCTTTTGTTTCACAAGCGCAAATATCTTTTCATTTGCTGGTCATCTCGGGTAAGCCGAACAAACAATGTCTGCTATGAGGCCAAGGCTGCGAGAAACACGTCACTTGTATAGTGAGCAGACAACAACACGCATGTAAACGTGAAATTACGCTACTTGAAAGTCACTGTAATTACAGTATCACTGTAAGAGAAAACGGTGACCGACGATTGGCTTTAATGAAACTTTATTATAGAAGCTTCACGTGAACCGACATAGATCCAACATGTAGTTGCAAAGACGTCACTCTAATTGCAATTACGATTTTGTAAACACGTAATTAATGGTAAATTTGATAGTACGCATTGGAAAATTGTGTAATTAACCCGCACACAGTACAAGCCGGCTGCTAGCGAGAAGACTGTACCAGGCAATGAAATCTTTATGTATCATAACGCCATGTAAACCCCAAGTTATCGTACATTATCTTAGTTTTTATTTCACCACTGAGTACTGATGGATTTTTTATTAATTTTGGTGGAAATAAATAACTTTTCGTTACCTATTTTCTTCAGTTGTCAGAGGCTGGGTGTCGAGAGCGTGGTTAAAGAACCGTGGGGCTTGGAACCATCAGAGATAGCAGTGGATAAAAGCGTGTCTGAGAAAGTCTCTTGGATTTATGAATCAAAACCCATTTGGTGTAATATGTAGAACCTATTCTGAGTGCTGTTACTCTGTATATTCTGAGAGCCCTTACTGGTCTGCTATATGCTTCATCTTATTTTTTTCGTTTACAATTAGTTTAAAATATTTCTTTGTTTTACTTTTATTTTTTGCGTGCTACTTAACCTTAATTTATGTATGATAAATGTCACTAATGTACAACTGTAATACATAACGTGTGATTTATAATTTTTAAAGTGTTAGCATTAAGATCATTTTATATGCAAACTAATTTAAAATATAATTTTAACTTAAATTTTAGATTACTTGAAAAGGAATTTCAAATTAAAAATTAAACTAGTACCTCTCATTATAATAACAGAAACTTTATTTAAAATATAAAAAATTCATAGTAGTAAGATAAAGTATTAAAGTCTTTTAAGTAAGCACTAAAGAACAGTAAGTTAGGTATTGACACGTCTGTGGTTAAGAAACTGATGAATAGTTTTGATGATAGGTTCTAATGGTACATGAAAAAATGCTTATAATTTCGAGAACAAATGTCACATAAAGAAAGCAGCCATTAGTAAATCATAAAGGGCAAACATCTGCATAAAGCGTACCGAAGGGCATGTTACCCTTAACAACTGTAAGGCCTACATGTCTACTGACTACAGAGTACGTACGAAATAAATCACAATCAAATTCTGCTCAACCTCCTACAAAAATATATTATCCCTTGTAACATAAGCTGAGTTACTCAGTACTGGACACACAATGTGTGATAAATAATCTGTCTTTTTAAATTTCTAAACAATGTTTTTCATTCGGATATTGTTTAGTGTATTCATTTTTTTATTTTATTATGAATATTTGCCACCTGTATACCTGCTCGAGGATTTTAATGATTACGCTTTAAACGGGTGCCAGTCCACGTAAGACGGAAAACTCACGGGATCTGTGACGGACATAGACCACCATCAAATGTTAGACAATAGAAAGTTACTTAATTCTTCTGCGTTAGTACGTCCAGTGAACACAGCGAGCCCTGACCCTAATTCTTCGTTTAGCATAGTACAAAAGGTGGCGGTATGGTTAAAAACTATTTAAATCAAATTTCACATCCTAGAGAAAAAATTTCAAATTATTTAAAAAAAATTGATTGTATGAAATATTCGTACTTGCAAACCTACACTGTTATAAAAGATTGTCCCATTGATTTTTAAACCTTCCGGAATTTTTTAAGCGTCCACTGCCTATAACCTCATTTCTACATCAGATGCCTTTTCTTATTTCAAATCATTAATTTTATTTTAATCTTCTGTATTACACCAATTTCCAATATTATTTTGTTTCAGATCCAGAAACTCTGGTAGTTTAAAATGAATATTTAATATCTCTTAGCATCAAGAAGAACGACGAACGTATGCTGTAAGAAAAATAGGCAAAATGTATTTTACGAAGTAAAGTCAATTATGTCAGGTGCGTTAATAGTTAGGTCTACATTCACTATGTTCTGTTGTACGCTGAGGAACAACAAGGTTTTAATAGGAGATAAAGGGCGGGGAGAGAGAGACAGACAGACAGAGGTAGGATATTGACAGGCAGACAGACATACAGAAATTCCGTAGAGAGACAGAAGTCAGGAATAACTGTATGATTTTTACTTCCCTGACAATAGAAATTCTTAGTATACTCAACTGAAGAGTATTTATCTACACACAGCTTTACAGTTGATTATAAGTAGGCTATAATTCTGAAAATTAATTTCAATCCGTTATTGAAATTTAATAAACATAAGCTTGTAATCGTTTGACAAAGTATACCATATTTGTGTTAATAAAAATGGATATGTTAAGAATTAAGTTGTTTATGTATACTGAAGCGAGGGAAACAGATGGCTTGCATGGAATGACAGGTTGGGTAAACAGCGCTGAGACGAAAATAAATAATGTAGGGCTTTAAAGTTATAACATGTCTGAAAGCTCCATTCATAGTATCGTTCAGGGTGCCTTACTGATCGCTAAGCTCTGCAGAATACATGTTTCAGTTTTCTCATCTCTACAGCAAACAAAAGCGTTCTGCTCGTCTCGTTCGTTATTCTGCTGTTTAGTTATTCATGTATGTATTATTGCAAATATGGCATAAATAACACTGATGTAAGCAGATGCTTTATAAGAATATTCTATAACTTTATGTTGTCGTGAAAGAGACTTCTGTAAGTAAACAAACATATCCTAAGAACACAATACAATGGGGAGACTATAAACAGTTTCTCTGTCACTTTCTGAACGAACAACTACGCAAATGCGATAGTATCGAAAATTTAATCTCACCATGCTACAGAGTTTTCCTATAAAACGTATTAAAACTTTAGTTTACTTTACTTCCTGCGGATTCTGGTTTCTGTATTCCAGAAAGGATTTCTGGGAAAAGAATTACAATTTTAAAATATTTTTCAATCAATCGTCGAGACGTGATGAACAAACCCCGCCAAACGCCTTTGTATAAGAGCTAACCGGTTTTGCTCTTGAAACAGTTCTTGGTTCAAACCTGTCTGTGATCGCATGGTATGTTTACTCCACTTTTCTCGACCTAAAGGCCTGAAACAATTTATGTCTTTTTGTATATTGTTGTCGAAAAAAGTATGAAATAACCACAGTACAAGTGAAGAGATCATACTTAACGTTATATTTTTTATAGCGTGGAAATCCATGAAATTCACTAAACACATTGTAGTACTAACATCTTCATCGTTTACTACACAAGAGCTTATGCAAAGAAAATTCAGTTAGCGTACGGACGTGTAAGAAGAAACGTTACAAAAGGAACAGACAAATCATTTAAATTTTAATTTAACACTGATAATCCTTATAAAACGGTGTTGTGTTCAACAGAAAATACTACGTTTAATATTCTTTAATGAACGAATTAGAAAAATTATAGAGAGTTATTTGTCTATTAGAAATAGTATACTTCATACAATAGCGTATTTATAATCAATTAAACTATAACGTACTGTTATGTATAAATAATGTTTTTATATTTAATTTTATGAAGTGCTCAAGTTAATTACAGTATTTAATTATTTTGTGTGTGTGTGTGTGTGGCAAGACGGCGGTAGCTCAGTTGTGATATACTTGTTGAATGTGTTCGTCACTCACGACCACTCAGTACCTGTTGAATAACCGCTTCACTGGTAACTTTATAATTAATTCACTATAGTGGATCCCTGAAAGAGTAGGTTTTCTTATCAGTTTCGTATTGGACACAAGACGCAAGAGCAACACGGAAGCAGATAGACTGAACGCGCACATAATTCGGGGTGCGAAGACTTGACTGGTCTACTGTAAACCTGCCAGTATCACTGACCATTCGAACTTACGTTATTTACTGTCACCGCCACGTGAATCCACTATAGAGTAATCTTTATTAAATGATAGACGCGTGTTATTTGACAGTTACTATTCTGACCTTCATCATGTGCGGATTATGTTATTGCCTTACTCTATCCTACTTCGCTACAATACGATCGGTTGCCAGATCTCCATCTGAATATTTTGTTACGTCCCACTGTACGTTGATCATAATTTGCCACGTAAAATGTAGCCGTGGTCGTACAATGTGATTTTTCGCTGAATTGAGCCTTCTAAAATATTTACATATATTTTATGGTTTCTAAGTGGGCTAAATGACGTATCTAATGTTGTCGTCTGTTTTGCGGAATCTGTCCTAGCTAACTGGTAAAGGTACTAGTAACGATGTTCTGTACACTTCGTGGTAGGCGGATTTATCAGCCCGATTTATTTTCAGTCCCGCATCTGAAAAACGTAGATGCATTTTAGCTCTTTTAGCCTACTTACAGCGAAACGTTCAGGCCCAAACGAAATCATCTGTTCTCCCTCTAGATACTTCGAAAGTGCGGTTGGTTTTCCTGTATTTCAACATGGCAAACCACAACCGGTCATATCAATACGTCTTTGTTGCCCTATAACTGTCCAACAACAAGCCTTAAGAAACTTAATTCTTCAGTAGCCTTAACCCGGTAATAAGATAGAAAAACCTTCTTAGGATCCATAAATCTGTCGGTTTCTTAGAAAACACACTCGCGTTTTCCTCACATTCCGATACTTTATTTCCTTCTGAACTATTTAAGAAACTGAAACTGAGGAGGATTCGAACAAACTCACACTACGTTGATTTTGAGCTACGCAGAATGCAATAACACCGTAGCCAAGATTATAGTGTTCCACATGATCGACAGGGTAAACGTATTAACTACACCCTGTTCACACAAAGAATCATGGAAGTCATTTGGGTTACACCTGATACAGAACACCATACATAAAGAAAACTATTACGTAATTATATGCTATACATTATCTGTTATTAAAATATCGCTTTTTTCATAAACTGACTTTTCAGCAAGATTAAGAACCTTATAACAGAGAGAGAAAAAGAGTATAGTAAATTTTGTTTAGAGTTAAGAGAAGTCTATTTCTAAAGCCTAATACGCAATACGTATTCTAATTTCATAAACCCGAAGCGAATTTATGGTTTGTTCAGTGAATGCATATAGTTATCATAGTCCAATATATTTACTCTACTTTATTAGTGGTGAGGAGTGCAGGGATTTTGTCCGCGATTGCTAATCCTATCGTACACATTTCTGTTGTACATTAGCAACTGGTTGTAGAAGCTAAGGCTGTAATCCTGCAGGTAACAAAGGTATCGCCGTGTCATTCTTCTTTATGTAGTCAGACAATAACGAATCGTCTTTGCTGTTCGAATCGTGAACGGACGGCTGGAATTCAAAAGAATTGATAATTACTTCTAAGTAACCATAACTACACGATACAATCAGAAACTGAATAACGTGGCCAAACTAATCTATCGGTTTATGACCCTGCCTGGTACTTTGCTGACAATTAAATTGGTCATTGTCTTGTGTCGTCGGAAACAAAAGCTCACTTTCTTCTTAATTTTATGGCCATTAAAGTAATTATGCTAAATTGCTGTGAGTTGTTCAAATCACGGATGAAAAGGAACCGTAAATACAAATGGATTGCACAAACCCATTGCGTTTGTGTAGTAGGCCCGTCCGATTCGCCACACTTTGTCAGCATTACCATCGTCAATTAAGAAAAGAGGCTTGCCTGTGTTAAGCGTAGCCGCTTTTGTTCTCTCCTTCATCACCGTAACATCCTTCGTTATTCAGTCCTTGCTTTTCCCAGGCATAAACCAAAACACTGCAGAGTTGTTCACTAAAAATACTGTCAAGTGGGGTAAACTTCCATTTTACAAAACTACAAAATCTTTAAAAATTAAAACCAAATTCTTATCACCCATAATTATTCTTTGTCCCATCTCAGTTTACTAAAGAAGTTTTCAACACACGGCGCAATGAATCATCATAGATTATTTTTAATAAGAAATCCTTTTTCAAATTAATAAATAGCCTATTTTTATTCTGGATTCTCATAATACTCTTGGTGCTAGTATAATATGGGGCTACTTTTCAAATATTGTCAATTTTTGATTTGTAATAAGACACACTCTTATGCAAAATATTTGGTTTGAATTGGTATAGTGCTCTTGTATAATAATGTTCACATAATTCCGCATTGAATGTGAATATATAACACTTGAAATATAAATTAATACCATACTAATAATGCTATTATCATTCGAAAGAAATTAAAAAATATCTAATGTCGTATATAGGTTAGCCAAATTTATGGAGTTCATGGACAATCCACGATTTTGTGATGTACGAAGAACGTTCGGTCTGAAAAGCCTAAGATCAGCGACTTATTTTCCCGTTATTTAATTTTTTAGATAAGTAAACGTTGAGTAACTTAAAATCACTGCCAAGTATCTAAAATGTCAGCATGTTTGTAAAAACGACACGGTATTCTCACAAAAAATCGTGGAAGTCATTCGCGATAGTCGATTTTTGTTCCTTAATTTCTTATTCCTGTTGCTCCTATTTCTTGGTCTGTTTCAGTCATACTATCAATTTCGTTCGGTTTTTGTTCTTCTAGCCTACACTGGACACATCGCGTTACTGTTTCATATTCCTTGGGTCCTCATGTTCTAAATTATAATTCTAACTGCCAACTTATACAATATCTTAAGTTATAACAAAAATTCAGAACCACAATAATTTTTCAGATTTATTCTGTGAATAGGTAGTAAGCTGTAAAATCTGATAACACTTTGCTGTCAGAGATGCTAGAGCACCAGTTTAGTGTGCTGACTTGTAAGGTTTTTGGAACTGACACTTAGGACGACGTGCGACAATAGTTAGTAGTGCGGGCCCCTCTCGCTCGGCTTCTGAGTACCCGTTTCCTATAACACACGTTTTCTTAAAATTACGTTTATATACACGAAATAATTTTTTATTTACTTCGTAACAAACGCAACCTTGAATTGATATATTACTAGTGATATATTCCTATATATAGTAATATATACTAGTGTATAAAAACTATATATCAACTCGGACTAATAGGTAAACTGTATCCTGAAATTTTCCACCTTGGTTATGGCAGCTCTGGTTGTAGCTCTATATGACTGTAAATCTATTTTTAATATGTTATACGTCCTCTTTCTGCATCCGCTCTCCACTTCTCTCTTTCGGCCTACCCACAGATCGTTGTCTAGGTATCTCTCTCCCTATCTATTTTCTCTCGCCAGTATTGTAGATCGATTTGACTTTAAAACTAAACGAACGCTGTACAGTTTAGTTGGGTAAATCCTAAAATTAAATAATGAACTACTCATGGCACAGTCGACGTAAAGTAACTGTGTTTCGAAAGTCATAGAACAGTATAATACAATGAAATGATAAGCTAAAAACATGAGGTAAAAGAATAATGTAATTTGTTCTCATGTTAGTAATTTATTTAACAACAATAATTGAGTTAACTAATTTTAAAAGCGTAAAGGGCATTTTGAAAGTATCGTGTACCAACGTCATGTCTATACAGTTTGCGTAAAAGTGAAATAAAATATTAAATATTAGTTGCGTTCAATAAAGTCCCGAACTGTACAGTTGCGTTTCAACATTTACAAACGTATACAAAGGTAAGATAATCGTTGGAAGCCACTCATGAAGTAAACTGCTCACCCCAAGAACTTTCACGAAAGAACGAAACACAGGTTCCATTTTAAATACCACGTGTTGTTCGAAGTAAAACTCGTAATTTAATTACGTGAACGTTTTTATTTTTATGTGTATCGAGAGTTTCTTCTCAGCCTTTCAAGACAGCGTGCACCGTGTTATTTTAGTCCATTAAATTAACGAATAAATTTAATGGCCTTAAATGTTTTCCGTCTTTTTTGAAAACAATCATCCACCCGGGGACGTTTAGTGAAGCACACGTGTAATCATAGGATTTGTAATAAGCGGTTAATTCACCGAATATTCAATTACAAAAACCGGACACCCATATCGAGTGTTTTAATCAAAAACAGAGTGTCGGCTTGAGGTGCAGGGGAAGGCATCGTCACGCCGCGATATTACGCACACAAATTACCACTAAACCGATTAGTACCGCCGCAACTCTGTACGTATATTTATTACGTGATAATAACACGTTGCCTAAAGCAGGTCCTTCCGACTTCCTCGTCGCCTGAATTATTCATTTACGTTTTTGTAAGACCAGAGTTTTATTAGAAAACGCTCGTAAATCGAGACTTTTTCGAGTATAAAATTCCCTTTTAAGGACGAGATTTATTTATATAATCCTAAATACTTTCACTTAAAAATGTTTTTTTACGGAAACATAAACTTCTTTTTGAAGAAGATACTTTTAAATAATGGATTGTTATAGAGTATAGAACTATAGCATTGTAAATAAATTAAGTTTATAAGATTTTACATAAAGTGGAAGTTTTTATATTTTAAAATCACGTTTGTCCGTATGATATTGAGATAACTACTACAATTATTTAAGCATTTGCTTATTCCTGAAGTCTGACTAACTAATTGTGAGTTGACTAATAAAACTCAGTCAATTATGATTAACACGATCGACAGAATTAAAAGCTAAAATAATCAATAGAAATATTTTATTTTAATGATACAGTAAAATTCTGTACCGAATTTTAAAATAATTTAAATAAAATAATCATTAATGTCTGACGGCTGGAAGATCTCGTGTAACATTTATACACTAAATTTACATGCGACTCTTTATCACGGGAATAACATAATAATATTTGTATGTAACGGGCTTAGTAGTATTTGATTAAATAGCCGATTTGTTTAAACATCGAAATGTTTTTCTTATAAGTTAAAGCAGTGATGACTAGTGTCTGTTTATCAACATTTTACAGCGGTTTATGTAGGTGCACTACCAGACATTTCCTGAGCTTGTATAGCGGTTTCAAGTTTACAATTATACGTTTTAAAAATACCTTAATCTAATCGAGTTCACAGATAAAAAAAAAGTATGTATGTAAAGTTTATTCCTTAATGTACCAGGTACAAAGGCTGTCTGAACAGCTCATTAGAAAGGCTTACTTCTAAATGACGTCATTCTGGGCAACCATTCGCTAACGAGAGTTCAAAAGATATAGACTATGGTAAACAGAGGACTATTGTGTTATTTTTTGTTGAAAATTCCCTTGCAAAAAGAAGTAAAAACAACTTTTAACGAACGCTAATTCACGGTAAACGTGCATAGGTAACGCTAGTCGCTTGTTAGAAATAATAAGTTATTAAAGTTGGGAATGACGAATGGATAACGCCAATTAGCAGCAAATAATGTTAACGAGTTGTTGAAGATTTTCTCTACTGTATTTCTGCCGATACCACATTCACGTATGTAAAAAGCATTAATCAATATTTGTCCGTGATTGCAAGAAATATCCCGCTCGTCTCCTTAATTGATACATAAGATACATAACAAATTTCTTCGTCAGCTATTCTGTAAAACTCATTAAATCGCTCACTATAATAAGTAATTAGTAGATTGTTGCAAGGTACGTTATGGCGGTAGGCGAGTTACGCGCGCGCGGACGTCTTGTTTTGTAACTCCGCGTGATTTATTGTAACCTCTAATTGCAGGAAACAGTAAAATGCATTGTTATTTGTAGGTTAAGGTTAAACTGCGACGGTTAGTGCAAGTGATAAATGGGAGCGTTCGTAATTACCACCGAGTGCAGTTCTATTTTAAATCATAATTAACATCTATCTGTCATCTGTCACGTTTTTTACCCTGTGAGTGTGTGTGTATGTGTAGAGGGGGATGAGGGTATCAGTGACAGATGTAATTATACCTTTTCCAACTAGGAGATAACAGATTTGATCCTTGGAGGTATAATCATGAAGAACTAAATACACCTAGTACTTCAAACACATTTTTGTGTCTAAAGGGTCACATTCAGATTCTTGTAGGTAGCGAAGGCCATATTTAAGTATTTCAGGTCTCAGCATCACACGAAAATAGAATTTTTTACTAACATTCGTTCATATTATTAGACTAATGAAATTCACCAGCCATCAAGAACTTTATTTTATATTACGGTTTCGAGCACTGACGATAAGCATACCTTGAAAACGATAAGCACTGACCGTTCCTTGAAAACGCTACACAACAATTCAGACCATGTGACTTCTTCAAAAGTGGTTTATTAAATTGCTATAACTATAAACGTCTAGACACCCACGTACGGTCAAGAAATGTGTGTATGTGTGTTTTCCCTACAGCTGAACAATTGCTTCCCCTAATCATTAAGTTATTCTTAGCTGCTCAGGAATAGGTCTCACACTTGTTCGTCCATATCCCATTGTTTGTTTTTAGTATCGTATCGAAGACTAAAGCACAAATGACTTCTCCCAATTACATTTGAGATAATACAGTGTGTCTGAAAGGTCTTCAACTACTATTATGTTATTAACTATCACATATTTTAGTGGCACTGCTTATATCCCTGAAAACTTCCCTCTTCCTTCTAAAGAATTTTCATTTTAGCTGTTGAAAGCGTCCTTAAGTCAACTTGTCTTAGTATTTAAGATCCCGATACAAACGATAATGTAGATATAACTTTGTACATTTAAATGTATATCTCCTTCCAGAAATTTATTCTCTCCGCGTGATGTGGATTCTGTGAGATTTCCTTACTTTAATGTAATTAACGGTACAAGTTAGACAAATAAATTGTGCTATCTGTTCCACCACTTGATGCCAACAACTGTCTTATCTCTCACCTGGCAGGTGTCTTAAATACCATAAAATTTCTTTTTCATCACTGAAATATTTCAATACAACAGAACATTTCGCACTTACTTCTAATAGTTTTATGTAAGAAGTTTAAAGTATTAGAACCAAAAATGTATCTTATAACAGAATAAAGTTAATTCTCTACTGGACACATACTTATATAAAACACATTTATATTAACAAAGTTAGAAAGTGATATGAAAAACCGACTTGCTGAAAGTTATGTTTAAGGCAGTCAACTTTTCGTCCAAATAGATTGCCATTTGTTCGTTTGTAAAAAATCACTCTTCTCACTACATAGGAACGTAACACAGTTCACGTGCAACTCCATTAACGGTATAAACATTACCTTACAATGAACCCTGTAAATTTAAACAAACGTCTAACACTCGAATGAACCGTAAATATAAAAATATATTGAAAAATATTGTGTTCCTGCCAATTCTGTTTCTAAAATTTTCAGTGACATGGAGTAAACAGGTAAATTGAAAAATTTAATGATTTAAAACTTACAGATGTGATACAACAATTTACAACAATTTATTCTTTCCTGTGCCTGCATTACTGTTATCCTATGATAGGGATATTGTATGCAAGTCGAATGGAAAGATTCAAAGAATTCCACTTGACCGAGAACTTGAGAACATGGGTTGGTTTCATACATGGATGCTAATCTGCAGTTTTATTTTGTTTGACATGGATCATTAGTAAGAGCAAAGACATCTGATTCTTACAAGTTCATTAAGTTTAATGAGTCGATTATTAATTATCAGAGTTTGTTCAGTTTTGTCGTAAAGAATTACGAGAGATTCCTGCCATTATTCTGTCTCGGTGTGAGAACGCGAAGAATATCTAAGAGGATTTACCTCTCTGGTAGCTCGAAATAGTAGACAAATGATTCGTACAGTATGAGAGTTCAAAGTGAAGATGATGTTATTTAAAAACACTGATATATTTTTACGTTTCAGTGATGCATAGTTTTTGGTGATAGAAAAAGTACCTTCAGACGAGTTCATAACTGACTGTCTTTGACTCGTATGAGACCGACCGTAAAAGGCAAGGCATCTGGCCTAAAAAAAAAGGCTAAATTTAACTTTTTACTTGAAAATACTATTATACCGGTTACTTTATCGGTAACTGACTATAATGAATAGAATTCCTTAGGCTTTCACGTCCGGTGTCAACATTGTTGGAATTGCTATTTGCCGGGCTGTTACGACGTGGTCTACTGCTTGTATACAAAACAGACCTTTCAACCTCACCATCGGAAGCCATCTTCAGTGTGGGAACTATTAAAATATTGACACGGTGTCCGCCAGTTCACCCCAGTACTGATGTACATAGTCTGAAGGTGGTCTCCGATGGTAGGGCCGACACGTCTGTTTTGAATACAATCAGTAGACCACGGCCTGACAGGCTAGAAAATACCAATTCCAACAATGATTATAATGAGTTTATTTGAACTTACTAATTCTTATTAATTAGCTGTCCAAGTCTGAACAACGTGATCACTTATCGCGATGGATTTACGCTCATATCCATAACAGTCGGTGGACGTGTGCAGCTGTGACTTTCTCTCGACTTTCTGCATTACGTCTAACATGTGTCACTGTGTAGTGCATATCAAGCAGACACACGTTAATGCAGTGCAGCGTGCGCTCCAGTAATTTTTCACAGCACACACGTATGTATGTCATTTTGTATTTGCCACGAAGTGAAATGTTTTGTTTGCATTCTAGTAGACTTTCTCATAACAGATGCAGTAGCAATGAATGTGTGCTACTGTTCCCTCCGATCCGACTGTCTCAAAGCGAATTGAATTTACTTGGAAAAACTGTACATTAAATATTCTTCGAACGTTATCTACTTATATAGGCTCATTTTAAATGTCATATTTCTTGTTAGCAATAGGCCTATGCCGAGAAAAATAATGACTAAATAATGAAACTGAATATGGAACTACCATTCAGAATTATTTAGTTATATTTACTTATTTTGCATGTTATATTATGTAATCTTAATTTATGTTTTATATTTACAAATAAAACGTTTTTCACAAATGTTTTACATATTATTTAATTAAATAAATACTAAAACTTAAAAACTTGTTGCTACCAAAAGTAAACATTCTGTTCTGGATTAATGACTAAGTGCTCTTGAAACTGTTACGAAAAGTCTTGCCAGAACGAAAGTAAAAACGAACACGTTCTAAACTGTGTCGTGTCGTGTCCCAGGGATATCAAAACACATCGCAACCAACGTCGTTTTTGTTGCTGTTGAGAGAGTAAACTAAGAAACGACATGGAGACCTGAGGAATGCGGTTTCATTGCAACGAGGTAAGAGATGAGTCAAGTTCGTTGCCAAGGTCAATGTGAATGGGTTTCTCGAATATTTGTATCTTATTTTCGCGCAGTTCACTGCAGACGGATCTGCATTCTCTGACCCATTACAAACAGAACTTATGTTGAAAAAACTAACTTGTGTTGTGTAAAGAGAAATATGTAGAGTACACGGAGTGTTTTGTTCTTAAAAGCTTCTGTGTGGAAACGAGCTACTCGTCAGAATAACAATTATGTAATTCGGTAACTCTGCAATAACAGTAATAATCACAATCGTCATAACCACAATCAATTTCCCGTGAGTAGATCAAATAGTAAGTGACGAACAAATGTTTCTGTAAATCACTTTACTTTCTGAGCAGAACATATAAACGTATGCGACTATGTCAGTTGTAACTGAGACAAAAACGTGTTACCCCTGACGTATCGTAATTCAGTAATTAGTTTCCTCTGTGTGTAGACGTTTATGTAACAAGGAAAATTTGCAGAGTGATGTGAATCCCGTAGCAATTCGTGTGAACTAGGTTTCGGATTTACACTGGCTTTCAAAGACACAAAGACGTCATGCAACTTGCCAAATAGGGTGAACTACGTTTAATGATCTGAATCACTTCTTAGTTTTAGCTAATCTGTGTAGCTGACAATTCTACACACCTTAACCACCAATCTAGAATGTTTATTATATTGTACAAGCGTTTCACAATGTTGGTCAACAGTAGACGACTACTGCTACTGTCGTCTGAAGCTAAATTTTTGACAATGGATGGATACTTAAAGCACGCAAACAGAATTAGATTGTCAAACAAAACTGGGATGGATCTTTTTATTAAACATTCTGGGAAGTAGCTATAATTTTTAGTTTTGTACTAGAATTAACCCGATTTACAAAGTACATAGATAGATAGAAACTTTTCAGTTCTATGACGATGAGGAAATTTTAATTTAAAATAACGATTTTAATAGTCATTTTTATTTCGGGTAACACACTAAACATTAGAACATCGATTTTAGTTACATGTAAATACCCGTACTTTTCTAAAATCACTACATCATATCATTTTGATAAAAGAAAGAAGCTTTTTGTGAATTCTCAGCTGTAGGCGTAGCTGGTTGTTTCCAAATCGTCTGCCGAACGTTTCATCTATTTTCATGGTAGCCATCTTCAGCGGTTTAAACGGAAGAGGCAGTGTGGAGTAAATGCGGCAGGGAGCAAACAATCCAGCAGCAAGGTATGCTCCACTACTCCACTACGACTCCGGTACGACTCCACTACTTTGTCCGTTTTAGCCGCTGAAGATTAGGCTACCAAGGGAGTAGAATAACGTTTGTAGAGCATTATGACCATGGTCGATAAACCTTATTGTGTCCGGCCGTGAAAGCCTCCTCTCAGTTTTGTGTAATTGTCAGTCTATACTTGATCTTTAGACTAAAACCAAAATATTTAAAACCATTGTTAGAAGTATCATGACTTACGGCTCAGAAGTTTGGACCACTAATAAAGACACATGAACAAAATTAATGAGAGCAGAGATGAACTTTTGGAGACGTTCGGTAAGAGTATCCAGACGTGAGAAAATTAGAAATGAAGTTATTAAGGACAGAAAAATGTGAAAATTTCAATTGTTGATTTTAACCAAACAAAAAAATTACAATGGTATAGCCCATGGCCCCCACATGGGGGGGGCTGCCGCAACTGTGGGTGCAGGGCCCGGACCCCCGGGGGGCCCGGGCCTAGCCATAATTATTTTATTTTTTTTTAAATTTATTTTTAGAGAGAATATTTAACGGTTTCGAAGATAAATAAATTCGAATATATAATTATGACAAAGGCAAGTTTCGTAAAATAATATTATTCCTAAATTCTATGTTAGTTACAATTTAATTAAGTGTGTTTGTACTAGTTACTTTTGTTTACATATAACAGCCGGCGCGGGCCTAACACACTCCCTCTACCTTCCCCTTCAACCAGGCACCTCGCCGCCCCTACTTCCCCCGCCACGGCTAATCGAGCTTTATCTCTCCGCTTTGTTCTAAAAATTGACACTTCGCATACGTTCGTCAGTTCGCTCAGTCCTCAGTTAGCCTCTTGATGCTGTTTGACAAGTACTGAACTGTTTAATTTTTGCGCTCTACTCTGCTCTACTTTTATTATTGACAGGTAATGATGTTAAGCAAAAATATATTTAAACAGTTAATGCTGTTTGTTTACAACGATAGCTGTCTTTTGCGTTAGATTGTTTTTCATTGCAGTATTCAAGAGATAAGAATACTGTGAGGCAGGTTACACACTGAAGTGGCCATTGGCTCGTTTTTGTTTATATTTTGTTTCTTTTTTTGTTTATATTTTGTTTCTTTTTTTGTCATGCATGCATGATTTGACCCTTGTGGTTTCCATGCTTTTTATTAAATAAATAAATTATCTTTCTAGTATTGTTTTTGTTTACATTTGGCATAAAAATTGAACGAGTGCTCGCAAATAAATTTGAATTTTGTGACAAAAGAAATTTAGATCGTAGCTACATATTATCACGGAATCGATTTTGTTACAAACAAAAAAATTACAGCAAATTTTTACATAAAGGTTAAAACAGCATTGGCCACCATCGTCAATTTAAACATATTCTATAGATAGTGGGATATGTACAACAGAAAGCTGAAAAGATATTAATATTTATATGTATGCTTATGCTTAGGTTCGAAAAAACATTAAATCTTGTTATTATTATTTTATCCGTCGTGTTTTGTTTTAGGTTCACACACTCTTATGAAAAAATAATAATTTAAGATGGCATCAAGCTATAAACATAAATCTGGAGCTTTGAAAAGAAAGCTTCAGAAAGAAAAATTAGAACAATCCGCTAAAGGTCGCCAGGATATTAAGAAATTTTTCAAGAGGAATGAACAAGAAGAATTGCAAGAATTTCAACCGGGTTTTATGGCAGAACCTACATCAGCCCCTCAGACTAAACCTTCTTCAAACCAAGATGCTTCTACTCCTACTGTAGGCCTATCTCAAGGAGGTAATGACAAATGTGCTGGTGCTGATCCAAATCTTAGTAAGGATACTGATGATGGCAGTAAAACCCCAGCCACTCAGACTCACCCTTCTTCAATCCAAGATGGTTCTACTCCTACTGTAGGCCTATGTCAAGCTAGTAATGACAAATGTGCTGGTGCTGATCCAAGTCTTAGTAAGGATACTGTTGATGACAATAAAACATGTAATTTTGACGATCCTAGTCCTAGTACGTGGCCACCGGTGATGAGTGATAAACTACGGCAGGAAATAATATCGTGCTACGGTGGTTTTTCAGCTTTTCAGGCCAGTTCAAAATCCTTTCCAGCTGACCCGTCAGGAAAACATTTCCCTGAAACATTGTTGTACATGAAAACAGAAAACAGAGCATGTAAACCAATTTTACGTGATTGGTTAATGTGGAGTGAAACGAAAAACAGCATTCATTGTTTGCCTTGTAGCATATTCTATTCAAACCAAAACAAAAGTAAACTTGCAAAAGAAGGGTTTTCCCCGGAAAAACAACCATACAAACGACTATACAAAATATTGTCAAAGCACGAAAGAAGCTCTGACCACAGAAAACACTACCTAGAATGGAAAAGTCTTCAGATATCATTGAAAGGACATGGAGTCGACAGTAATCTGCAACAGATTATTAACTGTGAAGCAACAAGATGGAAAGCTATACTTCAACGAATTCTGGACACTACATTATTCTTAACAAGTAGAGGTTTAGCTTTCCAAGGTGAAAATACCCAGATCGGCGATGTTCACAATGGAAACTTTTTAGGAGTGTTAGAGTTACTAGGGAAATACGACGAAGTAATTCGTGAACATTTAGCCAAGATTAAAGAAAATCAATTGAATAAAAAAAGTATGATAGGTCAAGCTCACTATCTCTCATGGTACTCGCAGAATGAATTTATTTCTCTCTGTGGCAAAAAACTATTGAAAACTATTCTGCACCAACGAGAAGAGTCTGTCCTCTATGGGATTATTGTTGATGCCACTCCTGACATTTCCCATCAGGAGCAGAATGTACTAATTCTACGGTACGTTTTTCAAAATGAAGAAAAAAATACATTTGAAGTATGTGAAAGATTCATTGAATTCATGAATTTTAATGGGAAAACAGGTGAGGTAATAACTGACGAATTACTGTCTACTTTAGACAATATTGGAGTCCCACTTCCCGACTGCCGAGCTCAAGGATATGACAATGGCTCTAACATGCGTGGACACACTAAAGGTGTACAATCAAGAATACTTGAAAAAAATCCGTCTGCTATTTTTTCTCCCTGTGGAGCACACTCCCTCAACAGAGTTGGTGTAAATGCTGCAAAACTGAACCATGACGTATTGACATTTTTCGGTAACATTGATAGTTTCTATTCTTTGTTCTCCAGTAGCCCTGGCCGTTGGGAATTATTGAAGCAACACGTTCCTTTGTCTTTGCAAAGCCTTTCCGAGACTCGTTGGAGTGAAAGAATTCAAGCTGTACGACCGATCGTCAAACATTATCCTTCGATTCTCAGGGTTTTGGACCTGCTTCTGGAAGAAAATGATTTGCCTGCATTGACACCAGCAGCTAGAAACATTGCTTTGGCGTTGAAGAGGTACTTTGGGTCTTTTAAAGGCCTCTTGACATCATCGTTTTGGCACAAGATCTTAGCCTCCATTGATCAAAGAAATGAGATCATACAAAGGAAAGGAATTTCCTTAAACACTGAAACTCAACTTATTAAAGACTTGTTGTCTGAATTGCAGGCTCTAAGGGATTCATGGGAAACCATCCTCAACGAAGCAAAACACGTCGCCGAAGCAGTTGGTATTATACCTGAATGTGAATTCCCTCTCAAAAGAAAATCCAGTGTTCCAGAAAGCACGCCAGAGCAACTTCAGCAACAAGCTTCACAGGATTTCAAATCGTCAGTTGTCTTCCCTGTTTTGGATTTTATAATGGCTGATTTGAAAACCAGATTTGCTAGCTGTAAAGAAATTTGTGAACTTTTTGCTCCAGTTTTAGCATTCATGGATCTAGACAAGGAGGAGCTGAAGCTTAAATCTGCCAATCTGGTCGCATATTACCCTTCAGACTTTGCTGACTCAGAAGCTCTCTTTGAAGAAACTCTTCATATGAAGAATGTTTTTGTAACAGTGTTCCACTCGGAAAAGGACCCGTTAAAGCTTTTGAACTCTATAAATGAAAAAAACCTCCAGCCCATTTTCTTGAACTTTTGTACAGCTATTAAACTTTTTTGTATTATTCCAGTGACAGTATCAACGGCTGAGAGGTCTTTCAGTAGATTGTCAAATTCTTTAAAAACTTGGCAAAGAAGCACAACTGGACAAACCCGATTGAACCATCTCGCAATTTTGGCAATTGAAAATGAGTTAGCCAAAACTGTCGACTTCTCAGATGTTATAACTGAATTTAGTGAAAAGAAAGCTAGGAAAGTTATATTGAAATAAAGTATTTCAACTATCAGTGGCTCCTATCTTAGTAATGTTTTAGTTTTAACTGTTAATTTTAATTGCTTAGCTCCTATCTTTCCCATAATGTTAATCTTATTATTTTGTCAATAAAGTTTGGTTTTTAGATTGAAATGGTAGCCTTAATTATTCTTTCCATAAATGACCAGTTTAAATAAAATTTGTGTAGTATTAAAATACAATAAAAAAAATTAATTTTTGAAATACAGCATACCATCCGAATACACGAAGGGGGGGGGGCGAGCCTGATCCTGGTTGCAGGGCCCGCAATCGAATGTGGGGGCCATGGTATAGCCACACGAAAAGAATGGCACTGGAAAAATTGCCAAGCAGAGTTATGGAATGGACCTCACCAGAAAGAAGGAAAAGAGGAATACCACATATCACCTGAATAGAAGAAAGTCAGACTATATTGAGGGAACAAGAAATTGAAGATGATCTTTGGATGGACAAGCACCAGTGGAAGATGAGAATTCAATCACTTCTGTAATCTTTGGTTCCGGAAAGTGGGTAAACATTTGAAAACCGGAATAATATAATATATGATCTTTAGTAGTTATCGTACGACCAGATAATACCATTTAATGAAGAAAATTCTCATTTCCTACGCTTCTTTAGAACCTCCCGTAATATGCCGGCGTCTTGGTTTCCAGTAAATCTGTGCATCGTTTAAACATTTTTATTTTCCCTTTTGGTATTACTGTCCTCGACATAATAATGAAGTAAAACGTAAATAGTGAAAATATTTACTTTTTGTAATTTAAAAGTGCGTTAATTATGGAGATAATATTTTTATCACATTAATGTTTTATAAACGTCGTTTATATACAATTTTAAGGAAGTATTAAACTATTTTTATATTTTATTTTATTTTGAAATTCATTTATTATATTATATCTTATTTCAAATTAATATTTTTATTTTGAAAGAGAACGGAATTCCGTATACCAAAGACAACTTAAACTCAGCGTCGTCTAATACGGGTTTTTAGATTTACGATAGGCTTCAGCCAGTAGTCTTACTGTTATTTTAAAGAACGGAGGTTTAAATAATGTCCCATTCAGGCGGATAGAAATCTTATTTCGAAATAAACTGACTGCGGGATACGCTAGTGCGTTGTCAGAGTGCTCCTCCCCTATGTTTATTTACTGAATGCTTTATATTGTGTTGCGACATCCGAATAACTATTTCTTTCCTCCCTAATACTTATTTGTTTTTCTCCTTGTTTCGTATTACCATTTTGTTTACTTTTTGTTTTACTCGAATGAGAAACAGACAGTTTATCTATATAACAGCTTACGAGGTTTCTTTAAAGAATATTAAACTTGTTTCTCCAGTAAATCCGTGAGTCGCCCAAACGTGATGATTTCTCTCTCCGTTTGCTCCAGAAAATATTTGCCAACTTCAATATCTGCCCATTCAAATATCATCATATCTGTTCACATTGAGCATACAGTAAATGTAAATGCTTTAGAGGCAAACGTATCTACAGTGCATTCATCAATAAATACCGAATAAACTTCTTCAGTTTGATTTGCTTCAATTTTTTTGTTGTAGTTACTATCGTTACATCCTCCATTATAAAACATTTGCACGTTTGTAATAATTGATCTATTTAATAGATCTGTTTATCTCTGCGAACACTTTGCGTATTCTCAGAACACAGCATTTGTGCTAACGTTAGTACAGATCTGACAGCTAAGTTGATGATAAGGTGGCAGCCATCACACACTATAAGCCTAGTTAGTTTTCTGTGTGTACAAAATAAGATTGAATATTGACTCTACAATACTTTTAAAATGTTTTGCAGGAATCTTAACAACACATCTAAGAGAAACAAACAGCAGAGAAAAATGAGCAATAAGAATTACAAAAAATAATCCTGGTCTCTGTTGTGGTTCTGGGCGTGAACTGCAAAGAAAACAAAAATGAAATTCGGTACTATACACGATATAATTCCATTCTCCAGATATGTTTCAATATCTATCTTATGGGTTATCAAATCTATCATATCAAAATAGTAGTAGACTACTATTCCTGTCAAGTAAATGATAACACTCGCCTCAAAATATTTAAACCACAGTGTTCGTGCCTCTGATGATTCGCTTCTTCATCGGTTCCGAACAATTTTTCATCGCTTTCTCCTGAAAAGAGAGATAGAAGATCCGTGTCACTAAAACGATATAGACCTACCATTCTTATAGCTACGAGTATCGGTTGAGGATGTGTTATGTGGCACTTAATAAACAAGCTTAGGAATGAAGAGAATTAAACGTAAATATTGAGGTATATATGTACGAAGAGAAAGCAAATAAATCATTGTGTACGAATTGTATGTGAGGAATGGACGTCTGGCAAATATATCTATGCCAAAGAACGTTTCAACTGACATTCCTAGATTAAGTGAAATAAAATCTGGTTTTCTAAAGTTACAAGGAATTAAATGTTCTGATTAACAAACAACACATACACAGAAAGTGACGTACCTGATTTTAAAATACATTGTGCATAACTAATTTAAGCATCCATTCTTCTTAAAGTGAGTTCTTCCCAGTGACAGAATTCCAGATTCCACAGTGATAAAAAAAAAAAAAAAACAAAGTGGCTGATACTATGGCTACATCTCCGCATTGATTGCTCTTTATACATATTTTCCCATCTACTGCTAAATTGTACCACTTATTTTTGTCAAATTAACCACGTTGGCGAATTACATTCGCCGCGTACCAAATTGGAGACATCAGAGGTGATCCGAGAACTACACTGTAGCCCAATTCCCAATGATACTGATAGTAAAAAGAGCAATTTTTTTACAGTCCGTGCACGTAAGCATTCTGGTCGGGGTTTTCAATATCTCGCAGATGTTCGTGGGTATCTGTATAAAACAACTGGAGCGTAAACAACACACTATTGACCCTAAAATCCGGTGTACGATGGAGAAAATGTATAGTGCTAGCGAACCGACGGGCATTAAACAAAACAATTCGTTCCATATTCTATGTCGTGGGGCAGCGTATAGTATGAATTATTACAATTCCTTTTGTACGACGTGTATTTATGTTGATGCAACTATCGTAAGCATATTTTCCTCTATCGACTGAGCGCGCTGCTCCACTTTCCTACACGTTTAGTAGAATAGAAATTTGTTTTGGACGTTAGCAAATGTAAACACAAAAAAATTACAAAATTGGTCTATTTCTATACGCGCTTTCCCCACATACAAATGCACTCGTTAAGAATTTATCATGTCCAGCATAAAACGTATCCATCGAAGGGTGTCTTAATGCTACAACGATTCGATAATTGGACGCTACGGACAAATGTTAGCGCATAGACAAACTTGTGAAATAGAATATCGGCCTAATTGAGCATACATTTCAACCGCTGTTAGATGCAAGTAGTCCAGAAAATCTCTGACTCCAAAGCCAATTCTAGGTGGATTTCTATATTTCTTAACCAAGTTGTGGACGCGTGTTGATATTACTAAAATGGTAATACTAAAATGATTTTGGAGTAGTCTCAAATGTTCCATTTGTCTGGATAGTACCAAGTAATATAATAAACTATCTAATAAAACATTGTTTTCAACATTTTTCGGTTTTAACATTGAAAATGTTTATAAGGACGTGTCGCACATTTGAAAACGACCGCTGGTGCGTTATCGAAAATGGGAACCGGTGAGTTTCCATAGAAACTACTTCTTTGTTGTCAATAACATAGTACACATAGCATATAAAACTTCGCTTATGAATGCGACTACATTTAACTTATAATCTGTACATTGGTAAATGAAGAATGAATTCATTGATTGGTGAATGAACATAAATATATATATATATATATATATATATATATATTAGATTTATTGAAGCATTTTCAATGCCCTATTCTGTGCATTGCATTTGTGCAATGCCTGTAAATTTTTATATTAACTAGAAGCACTTGTCGTCCAAACGGAGGCGAGTTTACAAGCCACACTATCTAAAACAGAACATTAACGTGCATTTCGTTGTCTGGGTTTGATTGAGACGCGCCATGGTGACATGTGATCCTCATGTTAAATCGTTCCTTGCTGTCGTAAAGTTAAATCTCTTTCCATTTACTGCGAGAGAATATATAAAATGTTGAATTTAGAAACTGTAATTTTTAAGTGCGTCAATGAGATTTAATAAGTTGATGAAAATATACAACGCGAATTAGCGTAACGTAACGTCTATATAACGTATCTCGTGTCAGAGTAGCACACCATTATATATGGTACACGTACTGCGCTATGAAAGAGGTCAGCATTGTGTTCGGTGAGAGCTTTGTAATCCCGTTTCTAAAACCCTGTACATGTCCGCCCTGGGGATTTCCTTTTCTCCTTTTCTTGTGTGATTCTATAGAATCCACACGTCTTCCTCATTCCATTATGTTTTATTTCTTAATTCATTTGCTTGTAAAAATCTATTGGCTACACATTATTAACGGTCACTTAATTCACTGTTATTAGTTACATTTGATTTATAATAGTAAGTTGTAATGTCATTTTGACAAATCAATTACAGAATTTTTCAACGTTTTGTGATTTCAATAAACACTTTTCTCTAATCTCTAATAAAATGTTTTGATATATTTTTTAATTACTTTCGGTGTACTTCATGACATCTTTAATATCTTCCTACGGTAACAAAAGAGCTTGATTTATGTTTTTAATAACAAAAGAATACCGCTGTGTACGCTGGAAAGTTGCTATTAAGTACACGTATTTAATTTGATGTTATTTTATTAAAATATGTTACTAACTGTTAACAACATGTAAATCGTATGGATAAATTTAGTTTTAGTATGCATAATAATTTCAGTTTTTATGGCAAATTTAGCTTTGTTAAGTAAAATAAAGTGTAACAAATAAACTGTACATAAAAATTTTATATTATATTAGCAAAGTGTATCATTTATATTTTCCTCTGTAGCCTACCACAATAAGTTACTTCTTCGTATGAGTTATCTGAGCGATTTTCTAACAACGTTTGTGTACATTTGTGCTTACCTGCCTTCCTTTTTGTCTGAAATATGTTGTCAGACAGATTGTGTCAACACGTACAGTTTGCAAAGGCACTTGGGAAGAAGCATTGAATCAAACGTATAACAACTAGATTACTATGATAGTAAGTCACATTATGGTAGTAATACTAGCTACCTGCATTGAAGCGTGGTCCAAAGAAACACATTTCAGGATAATTGGCCTATACAATCCACCCAATAATGTTCCAAACTTAGACCGTATAAGTGACCTCAGCAGACACCGCAACTGCATCATCATCGGTGATTTCAATGCTCACTCAACACGCTGGGGTTATAACACATCTAATCCAACCGGCAAAGCTATTGAAGACCTTCTAGACTCTACCAGTCTGATACATGTGCCTTCTGAGCCCACATTCTTGTCGTACGCGGGATATTTAAGCACGCCAGACCTCGCTCTAGTCAATGCTAACCTAATTTCGAGGACGAAGCTTACTCTCGCCGATGCTATGGAAGGATGTGGACACCGAATTCTGTGCCTAGATGTCCTTAGTAAAAAACAACCTCAAAATACCCCTAAACTTTCGCGCTGGAACTTCAAGAAGACTTCTTGGGACAAGTTTACTGCGCTAACCGACGACTTCACCGACGAATTATTGGTTGACGATAGCCTTGAAAGATCGGCCGCTCGATTTTCTGAGAGCATAATACGTGCGGCACGAGAAAGCATACCAAGAGGTCAGGTAAAAAAATACAAGCCCTTCTGGAACGAAAATCTTGACTCACTCAAACGTGAAAGAAACTGGTGTAGACGCAAAGCAGAAGCAACAAAGTGCATAAAGGACTGCATTAAACTAAGAAAAGCCCAAGCTGCCCTTCGTCGAGCAATTGCGAATTCCAAAAGAGAAATATACAGAACATTCGTTGCCAACTTGGACTTCAGGAAAGACGGACTCAAGGCCCATAAGTTCATCTCAAGTCTCAATAACGACAAAAGCAACCTTTATTGGGAACCAATCTCTGTGAACAATAAGCTACTAACCAGCCCCAAAATGATAGCCAACGCCCTCTGTACACACTACGCTGCTGTGAGCAGATTAACAGTCACCTCAAACGAGAGAAAAAACACCTCAATCAAGGACAAGCAAATGTGCCCAACGGCTGATGAATGGACGGTATTCCACGAAAGTTTCTCACCGGAGGAACTAGAACTAGCACTTGCTTCTCTAAACAAAGGGAAGTCGGCAGGCCCCGACGAGATCTTCCCAGACTTTCTACGTCACCTGGGCCCATCAGCAAAAAACACATTTCTTAAACTTATTAACCTAACATGGAGAAAAGGTTGCCGCAGCAGTGAAGAAAAGCTGAAGTGATACCACTACTAAAGAAAGGAAAGCCAGCAAATAACCTAAACAGCTACAGGCCGATCTCACTCACCAGCGTCTGCTGCAAAACCGCGGAAAAAATGGTTGAGCGTAGGCTCAGAGAATTCCTAGAGAAAAAGGGGGCCATTAGTGAAAACCAAGCTGGTTTCCGCAAACACCGATCGACGACTGACCAAATAATCAAATTCACTCAGTCAGTGAAAGATGGTTTTCACAAAAAACAATCAACCCTTGCTGTCCTCGTTGACTTCAAAGCTGCCTATGATAAGGTCTGGCGCCAGATGCTTATAAAGAAAGTTAAACTGTTGGGAATAAACAACATGCTGAAGTGGATCCAAAGTTTCCTGTCACAGCGACTCATAAGGTGTAAATTCCTTAACACGACATCTTCTTACAAACAACTGAGACAGGGTCTGCCACAGGGCGCCGTCTTCAGCTGTCTTCCCTTCAACCTAATGATCGACGATCTAGAGGACTACATACAGAAATCGCCAGGAGTGTCATGCCTTTTTTTCGCTGACGATGTTATTATATGGGCCACCAGCAGTAAAATCAAAGCACTCGAAGATGCCCTTAACAAGGCTATGACGCACCTAGAAGAATGGGCTACAGCGAATAAAATGGAAGTGAACTCCGAGAAAACGGTCACCCAGCTATTTACAATGTCAACTAAATCCCACGCAGTCAATATAACCTACAAAGGCAGCACTATTCATCAAACTGCTCTCTCGATGTACCTAGGAATTGCTCTAGATAATAAGCTTATGTGGAAAGATCACATCAAGTCTACCGCCGAGAAAGCCCAAAAACGGAATAACTTGCTAAAGAGGCTGGCAGCAACCAAGTGGGGAGCCACTCAGGATGTATTGGCCACTGCCTACAAAACGTATGTGAGACCGGTAATGGAGTACGGAAGTGAAGTTATCTCTTCAATAAATAAGGCCAATCTAGCCAAATATGATGTCGTTCAAAATAACGCACTAAGAACCATCACTGGGGGGGGGGGGAATCAACCCCTATCACGGCTATGCAGCTGCAGGCTGGAGTTGAACCCTTGAAAGCAAGGAGGGACAACAACACCCTAAATTTCTGTGAAACAGCGAAGAGCGTGGACTGAAAATTCTGGAATAACTACAAGCCTGCAACGGAGCGCCTCAAAACGCAAGTTACCCCCATGACTCACGCTCAAGCTTTAAGAGAAAAGTACCATCTCCCGCTAAATGATCCAGCGCCTATCCAGAGCTATTCAACAGTTGCAGCAGCCCTACCAGGATACCGAATAGACCTCATAAACCTGAACGCCAGAAAGAACGAATCGACCCCTCAGGAACTAAAGGCATGTGCTCTAGAAACCATCAACACCTTATACCCACCGAACAACTGGCTGCACATTTACACCGATGGCTCTTACATTCCAGAGTTAAAAGGAGCAGGAGCAGGGTGGCACTGCAGCTTGTTCGAAGGATTTACTGCAGCGGGCACAAATGCCAGCAACTATGACGGGGAAGTATGTGCAATCTATGAGGCTGCCAATGCCCTACAGACCTCTGACCATCCCCCACAAAAAGTGGTTTTTTTAATTGACTCACAAGCGGCCATACTGGCAATAAGCAACAATGCCCCAACTGACTGCTTGCGCATGGTCCAATGTCGCACCATGGTTGAGAAACTGATAAAATGTGGATGGCATGTGTGGCTGCAATGGGTTAATGGGTTCCTAGCCACGTAGGCATCCTGGGAAACGTAAGAGCAGACGATTTGGCCAAAAAAGGAGCTGAAGCAGACCAACCAGTGGCCCCTATGACCTTGAAAGCTGCAGGAAACTTAATTAGCCGCTAGAGTGCAAACAAGAGATGGGAACGCCTGGCATCTCAAGGTCCAATCTCCAGAAATCTAGAAAGATCGGAAGCGGTTGCAAGATTGCGACTAACAACTGGCCATGACTACCTACAAAGCCATCTGCACCGCATCGGGGTAGCAGAAGACAACAACTGCCCCCTATGCCACTCAGGCATGATGGATAGTGAACACCTGATGACGTGCATTGATCTCTGTGATACACCCCTGGATCCTGTTCATCGCTACTGGGAGGCTCGACGTCGCATGGCTGAGAGGCCAAGGACAGGCGTTGGATAAAGTAAAGTAAAGTAAAGTAAGATTACTATGATAGGGCATCCTCGATCCTGCAGTACCAGTAGCATACCTATATTCTTCTAGCACATTGTTTTGTTCATTCTAATAGTGTGCAATATGTTCCTACTAGAATGCAATTAATTTTTTTGATTTAACCCTTTTCAACCCTCTCTTAAATTATACTTATTTTAAAATTGCTGTTTATAAAGTATAACTTTATGGCTGCATGGTTTATGGCTTACAATTTTCGGAGATTCAGAGATTGTAGCTATATAACTATTTTCTTGTGACGATCTCCATTATCATTTTTGAACGCTTCCTTCGATACCATAAATTTATATAAAAATGTTGTTTTTATTTCATTTTTAATTCTGGATTATAAAACTCTTCGCTTTATAAACTTCTGCTAAATATTTTTACAAGTACAGGACTTGACGGGTATTAATTATTATAGAGTTAATGAAATTCACATTGACCATACTAATCGTATCTGAAAGGTTAGGGACAATAATAATCGTCATGACATTTTGTTACCCACCGTCAACAAGGAAAGACACTGGTTCTGTATTATTTCAGTATTTTCAAACAGCTTAAACTTTCTCCCTTAACATGAGAAAGACAATTTAGTAAATTTTAAGGAAGATTAAAAATTGTTTTCTCTACAATTATAGATAAACTTCGACCTTCCTGTCGATATAAATGAATAGTCTTTCTAAAAGCATGGCGGAAATTTTAGCAAACATGTGTTGCTGTTTTGGAAACTTAACATTTCGTCTCAGTATAAATTGTCTTCATTTTGTTTTACACAGATTTGGTTGAATTTAAACATTATAAACCTGTTAGAATAACTCATAAGCGTTTGTTTTTTAAATAAAACCTAATTTCTTGATATTACTGAGAAACGTTTACAGAATACCATCATTAAAAATCACTTGGTTACTTTGGCTAAGGCACGATTCGATTATACCAAATATTAATTGACAGTATTTACAATAACTTGAGTCTGCAGAACATTCGTCGGTTGTCGTAAGTACTCATCTGGACCTTTACGAAACCAGATGATCGTAATGTGTCAGAAACGTTGATGACCAAGAAAATTAAAATGCTCATTGTAGACATGAAATCTGAGTGTCACGCTTCTACAATGAAACGAGTAGGAAGAGCAACTCAAAAGAAAACACATAGTAATGACGGCAGTACTCATTACTTTTATTTGCAATTTTCGTGAACAAAATGTTTATGCAAATTGGAAAGTCGCGGTTTCACACGTGAACACCAACAGGTTTGCCGAAACGCATCAGTGTCCCCCAGTAGGACAGGACGCACTACAGAAATTGGAAAGCGTTCATATTGTGTTCTGTCAGCAGTCATGGATGAACCTGAGATGGCTTTATGCTGAGAATTGCTTTCTTCTCCTAATGTGTGTCTCATACGGGTTTGCGTGTTTTTGGTTCGTACGTTTGTGCGAGCACGCTCATACGCATGTGTAGGCCTATGTGTGTGTGTATACATAGACTTTTCTGTGTGAGAAAAAACCCTGACCCGCTACAACAGGAGACTAAATTTTTTCACGCAGCTTATATAGCCATGGGAAATATTGGTTAGTCGTAAAGAATAAACTGGTATTATACGACAGCGCAGGGCTTTGACCGAAATTTTTTTGTTTATTTTACTATTAGTTATCTGAACATACAGATTTGCAATCGTATACTCCTCCTTACAATCGTAATTATGTGGTTTGTGCTTAACACAGAACTTACTCGGCTCACATATCTGTAACGCGTGACTTGGATTATACAGTGCCGGTACTCGTTTTGTTAACTTTGGAACCGTTCATTCAAAACATGCTGCAGAATAATGTCCTGTCGAGACAGCAACGAACGCATAGTGTGTCGGTGATTCGAACTTGACCTAGGAAAGCAGCTGCAATTCCCTACCCCTTTGAAGAAAACTGAGCGAATCAATAAAGATTTTTCCCTTTCAGTTTACTGAAATGTAATTACTGAATTATTGAATTATTACTGAATTCTTATCGATTTACATACCGGTATGTAATAATCTTAAAATAAATTTTCAGTAGACAAAATTTGCAGTTCTAAGATAGGTCTATAACGTTTGCATATTTTTAAAATTTATAAAAGTAATAGCTATCATTAGTTTGAATCTTCATGAAATCAGTTTAAAGGTTTTTACAATTTTTGTTAGGGTGGAGAAAAAATAATTGTTTATTGAATTTATTTACTGAGAGTAACCACTATTGAATTTGAAATATAGAGACGTCAAACTTTTCAATTCTTAATTTTTTCCAACAGAGACACAAAATCGGGGATGTAGGCCTATATTTCTTCTCATTGTCACAAATAATTAAAGCATGCTCATACACGACTCAATAAACATTAAAAAAAATGTAGTTTTCCCTTCCTACAAATTTTGCTATTAAGTTTACAATGAATTGAGACATACGAAAATAGTTAAATACTACTCATCACACGTGGTTTGAGATCATCACACGTGGTCTGAGGACGCAGTCAGTCGGCATAAGAAATTAACCATACAATTTCCATATCCAGAAGTGTAAACCGTATAGTGCACTAAACTCTGTTCACAGGTCTGACTGCCTTGCCTTGACCATGGCCATGCTTTGCTTTCTCTCTTCCAATACCGGTTTTGCTATGTGACGCATTTACAGCAACACTCATTCACTCACCGAATTTCTTTCTCCCTCTTTCTCACTCGCTCCCTCACTCTCTCTCTTTCTCACTCCCCCTCTCTCTCTCACTCTCTCTCTTTTTCTTTTTCTCTCACACTATGTCTGTCTCTTTCAATACTCTCTGTACAATCTCTGTTTTATTCTTCCAACTCTTTTCATTTTTGACTGACTTTATTTAGACATTTTTCTCTCCGTGTGTCATCTTTAAAACTAACAATCAAGGGCGATTATACGAGGTGGTACGTTTTCTATACACAATGATTTCGCATAATCATTATGTCTGGTGATGAGCGTATCATCTGAAATTCGATATTTAAAAATGTTTCAGAAACTATACTTCAACGTGAATTGGGCACGTTGTCCGTTTAATTCTTGTTACGCAACAGCCGTAGGAATTAAATATTTAAAACCGCTAGTGTATTCCAGTAAGTCTCGGAATTTTATTTTATTTGTATTTTTTTGGTTTGCAACGGAGCAGTGACCGACTATCAGTATCTAACTGACATAGTTTTACATGTTCACGATGTTTGATGCACTATGCGTCTCTAATTTTGCTTCAGTTTTCAAGAATTAGAGTTATCTTTCAACCATTGTGGAACACAATACAGTGAATTCCTTCCCCTCCATTTATTAACGTTGAGCTGCAAAATAATTGGTAAGCTATACCAACGAAGTAAATAAATAACAAAATAAAATGCTTAATGTTACATGTAACATGAGTGCGTTCATGGATAATGGCCTACATGTAACTCTATATAGAACGGGAACCGTTTCTCCAGTTTGAAACGAATAACTGAATACTCGTTTATTCACGAATGATTCTCTTTTACACTGTAAATAAAGGAGAATAAATATGAAGCAGTATAAATAGAATGTATTAACAAACTGGAGATACACATGATGAGACGGATTTTAAGAGAGAAAAACGAAAGGATGATTAGACATTGGGAAGGTGTGGATGAATTGAGGACACAGAAGAAGACAATTGTACAGTTAGTTGTGTTCATTAAAAAGAGAAACTACCGACACGATTCGAAATTAAGTAAATTCAGTATAGGCCTACTTAATTCTCAATTTTTTATTTTTTAGTAACTTAGATTCACAGAATATCGTTTCTATTGATCTGATATTGAAATGACAAAAACGAGATGTTATAAAATGAACATTGTTTTAACGATGTTGGTAGCCCCCGCCTGTTATATCCTGAATACAACTTGTATTGAAACGAGGAAATTATAGCACTAACTTTCCTTTAAAGACCGTAATGGACCATAGGATCGTACCAAAATTAATTTATGTAGGATTAAAAGGAACAGAATAAACTACTAGTCTTTTAGGGCATAAAACACACAAAGAAGACCATACACAGCTATCAAATACTGTTAGCTAAAACTGGCTAATAGGAACAGGATATAGGAAACATCCTAACACTAAACAAAAAACTAATAACAGTATTAGTTTTCGCGCGCGCGCGCGCGCGTGTGTGCGTGTAGCAATGATAAATAATGTTTTCATGCGTGTTGAGGGGAATGGTAAACTTAAAATTGTGTAACACTTGAGGCATGAGTTGATGATCTTCATCAGTGATTTAAAAACGTGTCCCAATTTAATTCTGAGAATTTAATTACTCCAGCTTGAGGATTGAGTTCAAGCTGAGTTGACGGTCAGTTGGTCCAAAGTTTAACTTACTTCTAAAATTACTCAAAATTCTGAATGCTTATACTATCTTAAACGTTATATATTATTGTAAAATAATTTCCATAACGAAACTGTGCTTTAATGAGACATTCGTATTTTATTAAAAAATTATGTCATACGTACAATGAGTAGAAACTTCATTTTTGGCTTCGTCATGGGTTTAGTAAATTAAATTATCACGAATCTACGAAATATGTTCTGCTCTAATTATTTATAGTAAGTTAGACTCACAGAACTCAATATTGTTACGTTTTTATTACCAGAGCGTCTAATTATCACAGCTAATTAATTCAGATTAAGTATTAAAAAAACCAGAGTTTTGTTTTATATTTCAGAATAATGTGCTGCAGAGTGTTATGAAACTTAAAAATCAATTAGGCCAGAACGAACCACATGCATCGTACACATAGTTTAAACTAATATATGTAGGCGTATATCGATGAATGTCTAACTACAAGCAGTAGTAAGACTATACATGTTGGCGTGTACAGTGTGGACTAGAGGTGGGCCTACATACTATAAGAGGTATTTTGGAACGATTATTTTTGTGTAACGGATACAAGAGTGACTGAAAAGATGAAATACCTGTTCCGACTCAACGATAACTGAAAAGTCGAATACTCGTTCCGATTATTCGCTGTTCCGAGTCGCGGGATCCACCTACGCAACTAACGAATAAAGGAGTACTACGAGTACAAAGTCACAGTTATTGGTGCTGAATACCTGATTATGCGCATGTGCCGATTGCCATAC
Organism: Magicicada septendecula; assembly: GCA_034769895.1. Classification (NCBI taxonomy): domain Eukaryota; kingdom Metazoa; phylum Arthropoda; class Insecta; order Hemiptera; family Cicadidae; genus Magicicada; species Magicicada septendecula. Next base: position 147,510,412 of record CM068369.1, read on the forward strand.
AAGTACGAAACGAAGCAAAACAGCGAGGTTCAGAATATCTCTATGCCAAAGATACGAAGCTGTTTTTTAATAAATGAAAAAAATTCATACTTATATAACATTTATTCTCGTGTTTTATGCAGATATATAATACAGATTATAATAACAAATTATATATTATACTAATTACAAATTTACTAAATTTTGAAAAAGCGAATTATATTGTAATTATTTAAAACTTCCGGGCTGAAAGGCCGTGGTCGAATGCTTGATGTTCTGCAGCTAGACCTTTCGGCCACACCACCGGTGGCCATCTTCAGTAGCAAAAAATGTTCGAAATAGATGGTACGCCGTCTAGCTGCAGAACATCAAGCATTCGACCACGGACTTTCAGCCCGGAAGTTTTAAATAATTATAGTGACACCGGCCGTGAAAGCCTACGTACGAATTATGTCGTTTTCTAACCTACAGAGTGGCTGATAGGCCATATAGTACTTTTTGCTAATGTCATGTCGGAGATGATTTTAACTTTACTGCACATCTCACGTAAATTTTTTTAACATTGTTTGTTGTGCTATTACGTGCACACTAAATTTCATTCCCGGATTTGTCTAACCAAAATAGACTCAATAATTTAATATTAACTCCATGTCAATTTGTTTATTCCTAGTGAAAACGTAGGAGGTAGGCCTGTAAATTCTCTTGTTTCTTTTTTTTTAAAACAGTAACACTGTTAATACTTTTTGTTTCAATTTATTTTTTATAACAAATTATATAATATAGGTATATGTATAATAGGTATATGTATAATAGGTATATAATAACAGCTATTCGTACCTGTTATTTTTTCGGATCGGTTTCATTTATACCTGTGATTTTCAAATACTAGTTTAGCACACCTCTAGTGTGGACTGCTACCGGTCACGTAGGAATGAGAATCTTGCAGCTGTTTCTATGGTGATGATGTCGCTATTGTATGGCGATAAAAAGTGAAACTTGAGGTCCTACTGAAATCAGTTATTTAAGGCTAAAACAAGAGGCTTCAAAATAAAAGAACCAAAAAACTAATACATGGAAATCAGGAGGTCTGCAGTATACTGTCCGCCAATTTAACACCTCTAGATTGTAAATTTAAAGCTACATAGTTCCACATTATTCCTGTTTACGTTCAAATATCACAGACGCTTAAGGCTACTAGCAGTGGCTGAAGTGCCGCATGGTAAGTTGAATAAATGTTCTCCCCCGCTGATAAAATCCAAAATACACAGCGGATAACTAATGCTGAAGATATATACTGTTTTGTATATATGTGACTAAACAAATGGAAAGAAAAACGTTCTTACTGATATTACTGACATTCATCTTCACACGTCATATGTTAACGAAAAATTACGTCTTCTTTTAGTAATCAGAAATTGCTGATTTCTAGTCTGAAGCAATGAGATTTGCGAAAGCATATATATTTGCATCTGCTTTTTATTTCTTTCTACTTTATGTCTCTGTGTATGTACGAGATAAAAGGTTGGATAGATATCCTATAGACAGCGAGAAACAGAGAGACCAGGAGTGAATTTCCTGTGCGGGGTTTGTGAATGATCAGCTCATTACAATTCATAACGGTGTAGATATATAGCTTTCTCTACGTGCTTCCTTTGGATTGGTATAAGAAATTATTTCATTGAGATTGAATCTTACCTTGTTTTTTTTTTCTAAGATAGAAATTGAGTTAGATAGACATAAATTCTGTTAATACTATTTTGACTATACACTGGACTATTAGGCCGTTGTCTAATGCTGTCACATACAACATACGTTTCGGCCCCACCATTGGAGCCCATCTTCAGTGTACGACTTGAGAAAAGCAAATGGTACAGTACTGTGGAAACTGGTGAAGAGCGTACCAAAATCTTACTCTTGCTTCTCTCATGAAGAATCTATTCATTGTAGTATGATAGTTTAGTTTGCTTTAGAAGACAGAAATAAAAAGTGCATTAACTATGTGTCTGTTTTTTTTTTATATCTGATAGTGCATTCAAAGTGTAAGAATATGAAGTTAGCAATTTACACATTCACAATTAGAGTTCTACTTTTCCCCTAATAGTGATAAATATAATAATCCAATTGAATGTTATTAAAACGTACTCCATTTATAGAATTGATTCAGCACATTCCTAGGTAACGTGTATTCAACCGTGTCGTTACAAAGTCGTAACATAACAACAAACAGTCATAAAACAGGCAATCAAAGTGCGCACGTAGATATACACAAACGAACAGATTAAAATCGTTTCAGTTACAACTGTCCATATACAGAAATGTAATCTACCGTACAGCATCAGGCAAATTAACACCTTAAAGCAATAACAAAATAAGGTCGCACAAACGTAAGCCGCATTGTCTGCTTTACGATCTTGTAATGTTGTTTAAAAACAATTCAAACACACGTTTTGTAAACAATGTTCGTTTAAGAATAGTCATTACCACTCCTAAGAGATCAGTTCGTTATTTAGAAGTACGTCCCAGTAAAAAAAGTCAAGTCATCTAAACACAATTATTAAGGTTAGTAAACAGTACAGAGAATTCGAGGGTTACACAACCCTTGGGGGTTTCGTAATATTGTTTCTGATAAAAAGCGCAAATGAAAATAATTACGTTTTTAATTTAGAATCGTTGAGATTGAAAGTGAAAGAAATGCCAGCTACAGTGGACATGGAATTGTTGCTGACGAAGGTGATTTAAACGAGTATGAATTGGTTATGAGCAAAATAATTGAGGTTACTATGAGATAATATTTAAAGGAATCGGCTGTGCATAATGTAAAGAAACTAAAATTAATTGTCAATTACTTCTAGTCAAAACGTACACGAGTGCGCTTCTCACTGATTGAATAAGTTTATTTGTTAAATCAAGATTGGTGTATTTGGCTTGCTTATGTGTAAACTGATATTATAGCCCTACAAAAATTCAAGTAGTTCAAGTTTCTTTTTTCACTTAGAACAATTATTCTCTTAACGACTTAAATTATTACTATTCTTTATTTATAACGTCAAGAGGCATTTCACGATATCATGTAGCCATATTGATCTCATGGGCGACAATGAGCATACAGCACAATCCCCGAAACATGTCTCATATGAGTAGGTAAATATATCTTGACGATACAGTTAAATAATATTACAATTTAATTAAAAAATACAAAAATGTCTCAATTTGAAATTACAGCGTTTATTTCCGCACAGGTAATTATACGCCTACACGGTTGCGAAATATTTTACTACTACTACTACTACTACTACTACTACTACTACTACTACTACTGCTACTACTACTACTACTACTACTACTAATAATAATAATAATAATAATAATTTTTTAAGAGGGGGAAATCTTTATGCATTGTCACAGGAAGCCGTGTTTCCCATGGTGTGTGACTCTTGACCACTAAAAAACCCACTTCTAATTCAGGCATTCATATCCATCCTGAAACCAGTTAGGTTGTTACATCGGGATGGACCCTACTGTGCCCTTACTGTATCCTTTTAGTTGTACTTTATCTTCTAGTGTCCGCTGAGTGCATTTTGGGTCTGTCTTGTGTTTTCTAGTAGGACCCACTGAATAAATGCAGAATTGCGGTCCCATTCCGCCTTGCCTAGCCACATAATCTCAACTACGCTCTTGGGCGTTAACTCCGCAAGCTTTTTCTCTAGTGCCATCTCCTCTCTTGTGAATCTGCAGCACTTGAAAAAGGTGTGCAAGGCATCTTCATGGGGAGAGTCAGCGTATTGCCATGCTCGGCTTTGCACCTTTCTCGTCTGTGGAGGTAGCCATTAAATGACCGCGATGCCCATTGAGGAACTGTGTTAGATGGCAGTTAATCTCACCGTGTTGGCGGTCAATCCATTCCTTGAAGTTCGATATGAACATTGCGGTCCATCTTCCTCTATCCTCCCTATTCCATTGATCTTTCCAGTGCCGGAGAGTGAGTTCCCTAGCTTCATCCTTTGCCTCATCCCTTCCAATTACATCTCTTCTTTCGAATAAATGTATCGCTCTACTGCCAACAGGTCTATGGGAATCACTCGTGTAACGACCAGGACTACTGGCTCTGGCACTGTCCGGTAAGAGGATGCAACTCTGAGGGCTCCTCTTCTCTGCATCGATGCCATATGTTTCCTGTATTTCTCCGTAATAATAATGATACTACTACTACTACTACTACTACTACTATTACTACTGCTACTACTACTACTAATACTATTACTACTACTACTACTACTACTACTAATGATAATAACAACAATAAAAACAACAACTACTATGACTCCTTTTTTCCTCCAGAAATAGGTCTATTCCAGGAGTAAAGCTGCCTTATGGAAGTCGTTGAGTGTATCAGGAAAACCAGCAGTATATTTCAACCGCCAATTATTACATCACGATATTGACGCAGGTACTCTTTTCCACGTTCTGAGTCGACCTAGGGGTGCTAGAAAACGCACCTTAATGTACGCCTGGGACTCGAAAATAGGACTTCTGAATTAGTTGACGGGTGCCATAACTGCTGGTTTACTAAGCCCGTATTATTACGAAAACTTTTTAACGTAATCAGAGTTATTATAAAGTTCTGAAGTTACTTGCGACAAACAATTAGCAATCAATCTGCAAGCCGCTTATTCTGGACAAGCACCGCTGTCACATATAACATACTGAAGCCTAAAATATTTGAGGTGTCGAATCACTCAGGCATCCAGATGTTGCAATCTTATACTGTTTACTTCATTTTAAAGATAACTAGAGAAGACTGAAGACAAAATGGTAGACTAGTTTAGAAATCGTAAATGTTGTATTTCTGTATGAAATGTACGGTGAGAAGTGTACTGTTTCTTAATTAGTACGTTCTCGAAAGGGTTTCTTGTGTCGCAATTATGTAAATTAGAAACAACATAACTCGACTAAAAGAAAGAAACGTACAACGATAATATTATTGCTAGTAAAACAAAGTCCGTACTCCCTTAAGTTTGATAATAGAAAATGCATTTTACAAGTGCTTTTGTTTTCCGTAATTCTGTAACCGATTTAAATAAATTGGTGTTCTATGTAGCCCCCATAATATTCACAACGTCTTGGACACATTCTTAGCGAAGCATTCGTTCTAATATACTAAATGACTGTAGGTACTCTTTTCTGCAACGTATAGACCCTAAATAAGGAATTACATTCTTTTCTGTATTACATTAAAACACTTCGTGTAACCAAATATAACTGGATGGATATTTTACAAAAGTCTTAGTATAACTTCAAAATCCTAGGTTTTTCTATGAGCTTTGTGAATCTACGTTCACGTTTCGTAACTGTAGTTGTAATTTGAAAGAAATATCACTAATTAACAGTAAATAACATAAAAATTAATCCAAACAAGAATCTGAGTGGCAAGTGTGTTTGCTGGGACGATTTCAAAATTATTTTTAATACTGTAAAATAATGTGATATCACATTCGTCGCTGTTTGGAATGGGACAGGCGGAATGAGACCGCAATTCTACATTTATGCAGTGGGTTCTAATAGAAAATACAAGACAGACCCAAAATTCACGCAGTGGGCAGTAGAAGATAACGTACAACTAGAAGGACACAGTAGGCTCCAACCTAATGTAACAAACTAACTGGTTCCAGGATGGATATGAATGGCTGAATTAGAAGTGGGTTTTTAGTGGTCAAGAGTCGGTACACACTCCAGGGGAAACACGGCTTCCTCTGACAGTGCTTAAAGATTTTCCCCCTCTTAAAAATTATTATTATTATTATTATTCGTCGCAGTTTTCGTTTTCTTCGTTATCATCAATATTCATTAACTCCTTAATTTTTTCATTTATTGTCTTAGGAAAACACGTAAAACAAGCTTTTCAAAAACTTTAAGATTGGGTTTTCTTCCGTTTGTTTTTTGTAACAAGGTAACTCATTTTATTTTACTTTAACTGTCTGCTGTTGTTCTTATTGAAGATCTTTCCTATCCGCTGATACTGTGGAGAACGACAACTCTCATTACTGGAGGGTTTACTATCACTGCGGTGAATAATAACTCTCTTTAGTATACTGTATTGTCTGCTCTTACGACTGGAGACATCTTTTACGGTATTCCCGTCTTATTTACTATTCTTCTTTACGGTGGAAAAGAACTTTTTTTTGTTATACTGTGTGCATTTATTTCGGTAGTAAACCCGTCTCTACTACGGTGTCATCTGAAATTGTGAAATAAAAAAGTCTCCTTGTCATTTTGTCCGATTGTCTGATTGCCATTATTACGACTGATAAGACATATCTTTATTATTTAGCCCGTTGTCGTTCTTATGTAAATAACTCTCTTTCAACTAATCGTCTGCTCCAGCAAACTATGTGTAACTCTGTTTGCCGTCATTCCGACAAATAAAATCTCTTTTTTACTACTTTGTCTGCTGACGTTTTTCATATGTCTCAGCTGTTACTCTATTTGTTTTCAGTCTAGTAGATAAAAACCTCTTTTTGAGGAGCTGTTATTTTATAGTCTAGACGAAATGTCTCGTTACTATAACATCTGTACGGTAGCAGATCTCGTTATTAGGCCTATACTGTCGGTTGTAATTTCAGTAAACATCAGTTTTAATATACTGTAACCTTTACTTTAATACTGTGTGGCGACAATTCTTCTCGTTGTATTTTCTTTTGTCATTCCGTAGACGTCAGCTGCTCCTAAGAACTGCCAGCTGTTGACAGCTCTCTTTAGTGTACAGACTAGTCTCGTTTATTAGAAATTATCTGTCTTTAGTATACTGTCCGCTATCATTCTTGTAGGCTGTCAATTTATTGTTATCCAAATGTTTATGGCAGTACTCTTTAGCGTAGGTCTATACAGGTTGTATACACTTTGTGTATGTTTGGTATACCGACTGTTCTCTCATACGTTTGCTACAGTTCCGACACTATAGATATTCTCTTTAGTGTAATGGCTGCCAAAGTTCCCGCAGGCTATAGCTGTCTTTTCCGTCTGCTGTCATTCTCAAAGCGTTTCATTAATCACCATAATTCCGAGTATTCCAGTGTATTCGTTTCTAACCTACTGCCAATATTTACAGTTATACACGAATTTAGGTTTTAAGGTGGCAACACTTTTTCCGGAGACCGCTTTTTCAGGTACGTTATCTTTACCTCGGAATTACTGTTCATAGTATCTTTGCTGACGTTAGAAATTTATATATTTTTCTGCAGTAAACGATCAAAATCGAGAATTTTTTGTGCGTTTGAAAGTAAATGAAATACTACAGTTTTTATACAATAATTTTTCTGATTTCAAATGTACTGTGAGTATTGAAGTTTTTTAGTTTAACAGATTTTTATTTAATTTCATAGTGTCTTCTAAAATGTCCTGAAAATGTGGCATTGTGTGTTGCTGAGCGAATTTCCTAAATAATAAAAATTACTTAATGAAACTAACAATTAAAAAAAATTGTACGCGTAGACTACATGCATTCACGGCGGCAGGAGGATAAAAAATCCCTAATTTATTCAGTATTGTTGGTGTATACACGAATATGGTTTCTTCGGATTGGAGATAAGTTTGCATACAGTAGCGGAATTGTCGCATCGTAGGCAAAGACGCGATTACATAGGGACCGGAAGCGTGTACACAACAAAACGTGTATGTTTGCTTTACAAAGAGGTTATTGTAATCCGCTTTTGTTATGGGAGACATTGTGTTTGTTACAGGATTACGGTATTTCTATGCAGAAAGTTAACTCGCCCAATCCTGCTCTAAACACGTTTAGCCCGAGGATTTACAATGAATTCTCGATTTTCGCACTGCGTATTATGCCACTTCACCAGCTGAATACAATGCGTTTGTTATCTAACAAACTTTTATGATTCTCCTACGTAACAGAACAGCATACATAGGCCTACACTCCGCTCCATCTCCTAAGCAGTTTAGCACGTCGAGCAGTACGTAGTTCAAAGCCGAATCCCGTGTTCCCAGATTAATATGTACGCTGTGTACGATCGATGTAATGCTTAAATCACTAAATTAGATGGAGTTATATTACGTTTCTGGAGCATACGGTTTAATTAGTTGCCAGGCTTATGTATCTTGCCTAATGGCAAATTGAATTGACGTAGATCAATGCAGGCTCTACAGAAATTACACGCCAAGAATTCACATCGACGCTAACAATAACAACAACAACAAACATAATAATTATTGTTAGACCCCTATAATTACTAATCTTAATTTAATAATATATAAAAATATATTTCCCTACTTCTCCTTCTCCTCCGCTTCATCATCATAATCATCATCATCATCACCGTCTTCTTCTTCTTCTCCTTCTTCTTCTGTTCCTTATTCTTCCTCTTTTTCTCCCTTCAAGCACTAGCCTGTTGCGTCCCTCCGGCCGTGGTACAAACTCACGCCAGAGAGAAATCAGCCATCTAAAATTTATTACCGTCATCGTAAATTTTATTACGAACTTCTCACCGCTATAAACTAGGACTAACTTATTATTGAATAAATTTCCAGTATTATTGAAAATAAATTATGAATGTAGTGGCATAACTACGGGGGGATCAGTGGATCAACTCTCCCCTTCGGGGGCTACAAAATTCAGCAAAATTCCACAATCACTTAAAGTAGGCCTTTTTTTAAGCCAGTTTTGTTTGTTAAAACGAGGCTTGTAAATAATTCTAGAAGCAAAAGGAATTACAATGTTTGTTAATTAATAAAATAAAAAGGTGTCTAACCTCATCCCCCCCCCCCCCAGGAGCAGCTCCTAGTCACGACACTGGATGGACGTATAAATAATATTTAAAATTCCCAAAACAGATGTTTTTTTTAATAATTTTTTGTATATTTTTTAAACAGATTTCGTCAAGGATTAAAAGTGAAACTTTCATTTCAACTTAGAATTTCAAATAAATGACGATGAAAATGTTTCAGCCTCAAAGTAACATTCTTAACTCCAAAAAATGTGCACTAAAAACTAAATGGTTTTGACAGTACGTTGTTGCTTTCGAAATTTTCAGTTAATCAAAATTGTCATTCGGCTTACAAATGATTCGTTTGAATTCAAGGTAATAATTCAGATTTTACAATTAACACGTTTGTGACAAACAAGGTGGGGTGGGGGGTGGGGTAAATTGTTTTCATAAAATAAACAGAAATGACGATATACTTAAATCGCACAAATCTCCGCTGTCGTGTCACCACGAATCATACCGAGATATCCAGTGATATTAATTGAAATATTGTCTTTACCGTGCTACAAATGTGTTGCGATGACAATATAGTCTATATATTTAAAATTTTCGCGCAATCACCAAATAAGGAAGTCGTAAACATACCTTTTACCGACTGAACAACTACTTAATTGATTCTACTTATTATGTAATTTTAAATATAGACATTTTCAAATGAGTAGGTTTAACGTACATAAAACTTAGTTCAGTTAGTGGATTTTAAATAGGCCTACGCTATTCCGAACGTAGCCTATATCTGTATGCATACTTTTAATAAGAAAGAAAATGAGAAAGCTGTTGATTTCAGGTGAAAATGTACAACTATGAATGATGTAGACAAATTCTGTTTTACATTTCCCCTCCAACACACTATATAAAGAAAACGCGCGCGCATGTACACAGCACACGTATATATGTAAGTATGTGGAACTCACGTATGAATATTTTTAAATCGAAAATTATCAATTATTCATGCCTGCAGACAAAAATGTCATGCATTCTTGCTCGTGTTTCTACGTACTGTTGTGTGTTATTTATGGTATGTGAACTGGTCGAGTGTGTACAGGTGACATTAAGCATAGACGGACGTACGCGCACGCACGGGCAAGCTTGTTTACTTTGTTTTCGGCGTGCGTGAGTGAGTGTGTGTAAGAAGCGAGGGGACCGTGCGACAGAGGGTAAACAGGAAGGAGCGAGCGAGATGAGCGAGCAGTCCACAGCCATAACAGTTCGTTACGCCACTACAGGCGCTGACGATTACGTAACCAGAAACAAATGAATTTGACGTTGGCCTAATTCTCCGACAATCGTCTTTCAAGAGATTATTACGTACATACGTACCCAGGCTAGCATCGGAGTTATTAATGATTCTTCACGCGGATATAAAACGAATTCTTCACAAGGAAGAATAAATGAATTGGTTTGAAGTGTGCCGCTGAGTAATCAGTTCCATTTCAGGTAATGCCGTGGTGTCTTGCAATCCCTACTCTGACGCGCCACGCAGTGATCCGTTATGGTTTTACACACAATGCATCCGATAACTAACAGAAAGTTGTTCACTGCGTACCGTTATTTAAGAAGTGGTGTCTAGTTAATTTCGTTTTCTTTGAAGTGTTTTGCCACTTCAAACTCAGTTACACAGGAGAAACAACCAAACTGAATGACAGGGCATAGCATTTAGGCCTACTCTCACTTTATTGGAAATCGCTTCTTCTCTGCTTATAGTTCTCATTTGTATGAGTTATTTGACTGAATTTTTAGCGCATGTAGGCTAATGACTTCGTTGGATAAGCTCAGCGGTTGCGACACCATGACGATAAGTCAGATTTATGGCAGCGCGTTTGGGAATATGCGAATAATTGGTAATATTTGAAGTTTGAAGATTATGGAATTTTATTTTCCATGAAACTTAAGTCCAACATTGTTAACACAGGTTTAATAGGTTCTGTTGTTTTCTCGTAGTGACACACACACACACACACACACACACACACACACACACACACACACACACACACACACACACACACACACACACACACACACACACACACACACACACACACACACACACACACACACACACACACACACACATTTATATTTTTTAAGTATAATGCTTTCTAACTGGTCTCGAACTTTTTCAGTTTCGATATCGAAAAGGCTAATTATCAATGCTTGAAGAAGTGGGTAAAAATCTGGAATTTTAATTAAGAAGTTGCGTTAGTGGTTATATTCACAAACAGAATAATCTCTGTTACACACCACAATAAATAGTTATTTACTTATTTCCGATCTGACGATGAGCTGTGAAGCTTGAAAGCGCTAATCGGAATAATTTTTTGTAGTGGTGTGCAAGAGTGATTATTCAGTTTGTAAAAATCTGGAAGCTAGACGTCCTGTCAGTGAGGGGGCTTGCTAGTCTGGACCCCCTTTTCTAATCTTGCATAACTATTAGGAAAATAATGATCAGAAAATTCGTTTTATGTCAAAGAAAATCTCTCCCCACATTTTTCTGTCGGGGTAAAATGCAATCTCCGCGACTTTGGATACCTGGAATGGTCGCCGTCAAGGGCCGGTGGGAATCGCCGCGTCTGAGTCTGAGAAAGCGGAGTACTCATGTGTTAATTGATAATGCGTGAAATCCTCAAAATTTAGAAGTCTTTTTTTTGCGATTCCAGCTTCCCGTAAACCGGATTACGTTTACTGACACTTGAACGTAGTTGTACAATACAGTAAAATGCCCACTATTATATTTCGACATGGATGTAGTTACGATTTCAACAATATAGGGTCGACAACTTTTGATAATGCTCTGGCGGCAGTTTTGCTCTTGGCCAGTAATTAGTGGTTTACGAGGCTCAAAACGCTTGATGCAACTGCAGCTGTTCGAAAAATAATAATTATACAATTAACCAATTTCTTGCGTTATGTTCAGGCTACTAAGTTTGACGATCTGCGGCTAAAGGATCACAGGAGTTGTTACTGTCATACGTGTTATTGGGAACCAGTTGCTTCTTTTTATTATTTCACTCATCTATTGTTGCTTATTTTCTTTGTAAAACCCTAGATAAGGAATGAGAACGTTATATTTTTTAAAAGATTAAGGTGCAAGCAGACGCGCGTGATGCCGCTCGCACGTACAGTGGTAAGCTGCATTAAACTGCGGAGGTTTATAGAGCTTTTAGAGCTCACGTAAGAAAACCAGAGGCGTATATACAGAGAGGATCTAGGTACTAACGCTAGAGTGGCAGTTAGATTTATGTGTACAATTGTACGACACTGCAACAACGTTAGTCACCTGCGAGTTTGAACTACATAAATACGTATAAAGGGAACGTGTGTGTGTGTGTGTGTGTGTGTGTTGTATTCCCCCTGGTGTAGAGATGCGCTCTCAGACGCCGTCGCGACGCGCAGCATCAATAAGTCAGCGTCGGGCGCCTCTTTCTGATACACAGACTTGATTGTAAGCCTTATACATAGCAATGCCATCTATTGTTGAAATCAAACTAAACGAAGAAGGTATAATGCGGCGGAGCGAAGGGGTGGGAGGAGACGCTTTCTACTACATTATCCGGATAAAATATAACCACAACAAAAAGGGATTTATATATCTGAATTCATATTTCTCGCTCCCTCTTGTTTGTCGACCCCAGTGTACCGTTGTTGAAAACATAACTATAAATTATGTTAATTTACATACCGTATACTTATTTCATAATAAATACATTTTATATAACTTACTTTCAGATTCAAATCGACTTAAGGAGTTATCATTTTAGCGTAACGCTTGCGCGGAATGCAAGCTTATACCCGCGGGCTCTGGGACGCATAAGTTACCGCAACGTTAAAATAATGATTAGGTACATCGCTAAAAGATTATAATCGCACTAGATAAAATTTTGGAGTTTTCTGGTGTAGCGAGTAATATTATCGCCGGTTGCAGGAGGTTCAATCCCGATGAGAGGTCTGTACCGTGTCTAATTAGCATCGTGAGGTTAATTGCGTAGCTGCTATGTGCAGCGCCTCCTAGCAGGGAATACGTGAATCACTGCTGGGTATAAGCACTTACCGTGTCCTCAGCCACCTACAAACAGTCCGTCCGACAAACTGAGACCCATAATTCTAGGTTTATCGCCGTACAATGATGATATCAGCAATACTGAATACTTCATAAAGCGATCAGAGAAACAGACATATTTCTGAAGGTTGATAATTAACATAGACGAAGACACAATGATCAAGCTACGAGAAAAACGAGTGATAGTGAAGAGATGAGACGAATCATCACTTCAGATAAAAAACGCTAAAGGATACATAAGTGAGTAAGAAAACATAGTACGTATTATATTTTAATACGATTAAGAATTATAATCGTACTATAATTGCGTTGAACAATATCAGTGAACCTGTGTATGACTGTGTAAAACAGCCCCGATAAAGGAGAACACGATGATAGTCAGGAAACAGCCTTTAAATCTTCCGTAGGTGACATTATAGTGGCTTCGTGGTCGAGACTTCACCCTCGTGAGGGTAGTTAGAATGGGAGTGAAGATTTGTTTGATGTTTATAATGAGTATAATTGTAGCCTTTACGGAGAACATGTTTGAAAGGAAAAAATATCAGAATGAAAAATAATAATGACAATAATATCTTTATTCCAATTATTAAAATTTACAATGTTTATTACATTCACAGCACTAGGAATTACCTGATCACCACATACTGTGAGCAGTGACAAGTTAAGGATTATTAAAGTCCTTGTTATACAGCTTGTTAAAAAAAAAAAAAAAAAAAAAAAAATCGTATAAGTAAAGTTTTCCGGGCTGTTTGGCCGTGGTGTATGGTTTATTGACAAACCAAACGTTTCAAGAGCTCCATTGGCTGCCATCATCAGTGGAATTTAAAAGAAATCCAAGGCCTCCTGAACGTAGGTTGTTCGCGTCACGTAGGTTGTACGTGGTAAAGGCTGAAGATGTCCCGCGGTGCTACCTGTACTTAAAATTCAACAAGTCCCACGTACAGGTAATGATGGTAGCCAATAGACCACGGCCAAACAGCCCGGAAAACTTATACAACTGACACCGGCCGTGAAAGCCTTAGGACAATTAAAAAAAAAAAAAAACAATCATTCATAGGTCCGATTAGCTCTTATAGCCAACAATGTTTGTCACATATTTATTGTGCAGTCACTGAATCCTTGTACAGACTACACTAAGTACTAACATATACAAGAAATTAGATCCTTAAAATGCCCAAAAATAACCCAAACTTAAATAATCCTTTTTAACCTTAACTCACATCAATGTTTACAACTGAGATATAAAGAGATATAAAAAAAACCTCCGCTCAACAGTCCGTACCGCGTACTAAGATATAGTACTAGCAATTTTATTATTATTAATGACATAAAGTAATTAACCTAATATTTAGCAGTTATGAAAATTTTCAATATAAAATCAACACTTTCACATTCACCTAAATCTGATATTATCTTTGCAAATGAAATGGAATTATTATGATTATTGTAACAATTTTTAGTAATAAACAAATCGTGAACAATTTTACATCATCACAACTAAATCTAACCACAATTTTCACAAATAAAGTAACAAGATAAACTAGAATTCTTCTGTTAATGACAGCATCTCGTGTGGTTGAAATAATTAACGATACGTAGTATGATAAAGATACTTAACTGACTTTCTATTCATTAACCAAGATTTCAAGTGTTTGAGAAAATTTTTTTTATTATTTTTTTTTATAGCGGTATACAAACGATTATAGAATCTAGGATACAAAACATAAATAAACTTGTTATATATTTCCTTTTCAGCTAAAGGTACCAAAAGAGTTTTATTTTCACACCTCATTTGTCGAATGTTCATTTCCCCACAATCAAATAATTTCCTTTTGTGGCTACAATAATCTTTTGCGAAAGTATTTGGAATGTATAAATTTTCGGCCTCATATAAATACGTAATCGACCCATTTAGAAACGAGTGTCCTGTTATCAATCGGCGGCGTTTTAGAAGTCGCTGGGTTATGTGTTTAAATTTGCATACACATCTTTATGACACGCCTGAAACGTGTCACGAGTGAAATGTTTACAAGGCACATAAACGCCAATGATTTAATTTTAGATAAGGGCAAACACAATTTCCTGCAAGTACAAGTAGGCGTAACAATTGTTCTACGGTAATTATGCAAGTTACAGATACAATTACAGCATTATACATCATCCTACTTTCTAATTGTTGGCATATATATGTGCACGCACAGAGAGATGCACTGGAACCGTACTTCGTGAAGATCAAACAGAGCGTTGCTTACTGTGTGTGTGTTATACTAAAAATGTTAGCCTATGTTTAGTTGCTAAACTGAATTACCTTCATCATCATCTTCATAACACGGCATAGGCAAGGTGTTGCCTGTTCCGCCTTCAAAGATCCTCCAGCCATCTCTACCTGGATCTACTCACACACTTGTGTCCTATAACTTTGGATTTACAGACTTGTTTGGCTAGTCTGGAATCTGACATTCTTTCTGAGTGTTCTTTACACAGTTGTTTGTAGTATTTTAATTTTTAATTCAAGCTAAAGCCTTTTAGCTCCTCCCGTAAGGCCTCATTCTTTACATGGTGAAGTTTAGAACACCAAGTACGAATTCTGGAACTTGCATATAATGCGTATTGTGATTCGTATATCACTTACATCATGTGTCCATGAAGGTCTCCATTTTACTCCAGTCAACCGTTAAATTGGTCTTTTGAAAACAATTCTTAATTTCTTCGCAATTGTCACCGCCTACGTATTTTAAAACTGCAGTCGCGTTATCGTGAATCTGTAATATTGTAATGGAGTAAAATGACAAAAGATTTATTGATTATTAAATGACGAAATTTATATTATATTAAATGTACTGAAGAGTCGATGAGGAAAGTATATTTTTAGATAAACGATTTCCTTCACACACTGTTCAGTTCGCAACAAACACAATAGCAGACAAAAGTATCATGTAGACTATTATAATAGACATTAGATTTAAATATAAAATGAAAGAATTCGTAACACCTTGCCTAATTACTAATTATTATTTACAGTTTATTAGTTACAGTAAACCCTAAATTAATTTATAATTATAATTATAAATTTATTATAATTATTTTATTTTAGTATCGATTATTTTAAACTTTTACGCTCTTCTGTAAGAACTAAATTATTCTTCACTTTTAACATTAATTATGTATTGGAAGAAAGTCTCTGTTACGTCTCACCCCTTCTCTCTCTCTCTCTCTCTCTCTCTCTCTCTCTCTCTCTCTCTCTCTCTCTCTCTCTCTCTCTCTCTCTCTCTCTCTCTCTCTCAAACACACACACACACACACACACACACAGAGATAATAGAGTTTATATGTAATTCAGCGAATTGCGAACTGTAAGAAAGAAATAAGATTGAAAAAAAGCAAAGTTGTTTGTCTGACTATAAAAATCTTTGGAATAAGTAATGTTAGTAGCAGGGGTGTGCGGTTTAGGTAATGTAGGGTGGTAAACTTAACAGAGTATTGATCTGGCGGGAAGATTTAAAGCGATGTTTAGAGAGATGGATGTTTGGGCTAAACCTTGGCACTAATGCGACCAGTAGGGCTTTTAAACAAATTTGATCCCATAGATTGATTCCCACAGTATTTTGTACACCGGTTGTTGCAAACGTTGGGCTGACATACTGTTTTTTCTCTTTTCAAACGGCATTCAGCGTTGAATTTGTTTTGTGGTTACTGGAAATTTATCGTGCTGATGCGTCTACGTCACTGCGCTCACGATATACGTTGAACGTTCACGTTTAAATTTGCTGGATTTGTATACCCGTTACCTTTACTTATCACAAAACGATTTTACAAAATAAAACGTATTTATTACGAGGTCGTCCATATAATATGAACACGAATAAAACTTTAATTTATTTTATAATTATAATTGTAATTACAAATTCATTATAATTATTTGTATTGTAGTATCAATTATGTTAAACTTTTACGCTTTTCAGTTAGAACTAAATCATTATTCATTTATCGTGCCCATTTTTTCAAAATAATAATTATTAGTGAAAATAAATCATATTCTTTTCTTATTTAACAAATTAAATATATATCGACGTAGATAAGAAAATATAATTAATTTTCATGCGAAATTTAATACGTTATGGAAATCATCTTTTCAAAGCAATAACAAAATTTTTTCTAATTTTAATGTACAAAATTTAACCCTCCTAAGAGCCAGTGTTATATTACTAAATCTGTTGGCTCCGTTTAGCAGACTACTTACTCTTTAACACTTGTGTAATAAATCTGTGGGGTAAATTTATACTTAATTAAGAATTAACAAAGATATTTTCAATAGTGACCTTTGAAGTAAATTAATGATGAAATGTTGAGTGAAGTTCAGACACGAGTGTCATAAGAGCAACTATGATAACATGTCATTGGAACTCGTATATAATTTTCCTGACCATGCCAACGCTCTTCGTCGCAACGTGGATACATTTAGTTTAAATTCTATCTAGTTAATGCAAGTCGGCTTTATGACATAATCTAGAAATTAACTGTAACAATTCAACATTATTCTTCGGATAATATTTCTAGTCTGAGGACAGTTTATTACTATTAACTGACCTGCAGGACTCGCTCACAATTATTAGAAATACATTCTGCGGGCTCACTGCAGAAGGAATACTGCATTAGATACATTTTAATATTAGGTTAATTTTTCAATTATCAGAAAATTATTAAAACCCCAATTACCTTACTATTCATTTAGTCAAGTAACAATTATACAACAGTCAATCCTAGAATGGACACTAAAAATTCCAAACTACTGCATTGGTTTTTCAGTTACGATTAAAATCGTAATGCCTAACTGACAAATAATTTCTTCTTAGCTTTTAAATATATCTATTTTCATAGATATCTATAAGTCTATATTTATTAATTTTTACAAATGTAAACACGTGTTAAACTCTTTGTAAATATAGCTTACAAACTTTTTAAGGAGGCAAAATTATATTAAATATACCGAGTTTGTATATTCAATAAAATTACTCCTGACTTGATACACCACATAGACTTCTACAGTTTTCTAAAAATGTTGATTCCGCTTTTGTCCCATGGTGCCGCTAAAGTAAACATTTTTAAGAGTAAATACTATAATTTGGATCTGGGATGACATTCTCTTATACCTTGCATAGACTTTTTTTCACATTTTTGATCCGAATTTTAGACTCTAGTGTCTAAACTTTTGAAATTTTTATAGCTGTACACTGTTTTTAGATTATGGTTAAAATTATCTTTAATTTGGTATCTCACATGCACTTTTGCAATTTTTTCAAAATTTTGACCTCCTAACATTTTTGTCTCTCGTCCTCTATTTTTAGAATAGATCGATCTCAAAAACAGTAGGAGTATAATGGAGTAAAGTATGGACACGCTTGTCAAGTTTGAAGAAAATCGGTTTTTGCATTCAAAAGTATCGTGAGACTCACCCCAAATAGACAAGACTGACACACAAACGGATGAGTTAAAACTGAGAACTCGCTCCGCTCGTTAACGATAACCGTGTTAGTCGAGCCACCGTAGATGCCTCATCGTAGTATAGCAGAAATATTTGGTTAAAGAAAAGTAAACATCTTGTGATAAACTGAAAGAAGTGTTGTTATAAACAATGAAAACTACGTAATAGTAATAGCCTACGAGATTAGTCTGTACAATTTCTGAGACGGTTCAGAAGGTGATTTTGAGGTACATTGGGGAGAGCAGTTTTTAACTGAGGTGATTAGTTACATGTCAGTTAAAAACTAGTTTAAAGTGACGATAAACGAAAAAGTTAATAATTAACACGCTTTTGTTGGGGTGTAATATTTCTTCGAGTATGTAAGGTTGTGATTACATAATTTCTGAGAAGAAATTATATCGCCGTCGCAATATAGTTTGCAAAATGACAAAAATATTGGTAACAATGAAATTAAAAAGGACAAAAACGTGTGTCATAATAAGGTAGTAATAATAATAATGTCATAGTAAGGTCTAAACAGCTTCCACTTTATTATTATTTAAATTCCTTCTTTCGTAAAGATCACTGAACCTCAAAACCGCGGAGAGTAATACAAGCACAACGTGTATTTTTATGGGATATTAGCGATTATTTACACACAACTATGTAATTGATCAATCAACGTGAAAATATTGATCACAGGCTGGTATTTAGGTGGGGACAGAAGGCTACATGTTTTCCCTGTAATTACAGTTCAGAATAATTACTGTAAGACAGCGTTAATGATGTAAGAATAAAAACGATACAACGATGTTGGCAACCGTGATAAACAATTATGGGTGTTTCAGCGTAAAACGACACGTTGAATTAGCGGTAACATACCATGCATACTGGGTAACAGCGGGGGATAGAGGGACTTTGTAAGACAATGTAACATCATCGGCTGGTCAGAAACAACACACAGCCTCTCTCCACGGCGGCATTTCCGTGTTCCTTTATTTTTTATTAATTTACATAACCGCGTTGATGAGTGTTTATAATTGGGACGCGAATACGTAATTCCATTGCACATCCGGAGAATGATTTGCAAACACCATGTATTGTAGACGCTAACAGCTCGCGTAATTATTGTTTGCTGATACACGTACACACACTCTCAGTCAGGTAATCAGCTCTTTTTAGCACGTAAAATTTCACTTTTGTAATCTATGGGTTTGTCCGAAATACTGATTAAATCGAATAACTTTTTCCGTTGAAAATAATTTTAATGATATACATAATGTCTATTTCTTTATCGGTAAACAAAAGACCTGTTCTCCACCTCTCTCTCTCTCTCTCTCTCTCTCTCTCTCTCTCTCTCTCTCTCTCTCTCTTTCTCTCTCTCTCTCTCACACACACACACACACACACACACACACACACACACACACACATTCTCTCCCTTCTGTCTTATAATCTAATCGAATTCATATTTTTTTTCTGAATTGTGAGATTTGTTTTATCAAGTTGCACATAAACATAACGAACAACGAATAACATGGTAAACCATGGATATCTTTAAATTTACGGCCTATTCCGGACTAATTCTATGATGGATTGTTTGCGTAGTACATGTGAGTGTGTGCGTGTATGTGTATGCCTGTATGTAGTCTGTGCGCACAGTGCTTCCTATTTAAATACTTTAGTCTATTGTTGTAAATGGGTTCCGCGTTTATAACCTGTAACTTCTCTCCTTATATATTACTAGCTGAAGTACCCGTTCTACGCCCGGGTGGCGAGCATTTTTATTAGCACATATTTAATTATTTATTGGCATATATTAAATACATTTAATTATATATTGGCTATGAAATTTAATTATTGGGCGAAAACTTCTTTGCAGACCACATTTTTGGTGTAAACTCTGTGGTCTTTCTTTAAGTTGCCTTGTTGGTCAGTTCCTAAGACTTTTACCTCGAAAGATGTTGCTCCTCTAACATTGAGAAGGAGAATTCGGAGGAACCATTTTTCTCTATCCGTGGGACTAACGGCAAACATTCTGCCAATTGTAGTTTCATGTCCTCTAAGACGTGGTTTCCATTTACAATTTTTGTCATCCCAGGTATAGTGTTAGGGAATTTCAATATATAAATACTCTCGGTCATTAGGGTCTTCCTGAATAAGTTTAAACCAAGCCAGAAGTTTGGACTTGGTGGCTTTTTGCTGTACAGCTTCAGCTTCCTTGCCTGGTATAAAACATATTGTATGCTTGTCCTCAAGGTGGACATTTAATCTTTCCACATTATCAGTTTGGTGGTGCATTTTGTATTCCCTGAGCCTCCAGCATGCTTCAGGTGCACTTACGTATCGGGTCTCCAAGTAATTTTTTACTTCGTCCCATTCAATAGTAGCTTCCTGTTCTGTGGGAACAGTAATGAATTGAATATTTGCACAGTCATGCCCCTTGTAAACGTATTTGAACAGGTATTTAGCGCTTTGAATTGAGCTACAAATCTCTACGTTAATGTGGGGGTTGTATTTCAGAGACAGGTATGGGTTGTATGGCACCACCCATCTGTTATCCACTTTGTTTCCCCCAAGTTCAACAAGGTTACCATCATCTCGGCGTTGATATTTTGGGTAACCATTGACATTGCTGTTGGTCTCGGCACAGAAATCTTTTAGGAATTCTTTTGTGCATTTGCCGTTTTCCATACACGGTGCGTTTGGATTTAATTGACCACATGGGCCGTGTATCATACAGGATTTTACAATTTCATGTAGCCTCGGGTGGGCATCTTTATCAGGGAGTTCTGCACAGACAATTTTGTCAATTTTTTCATTCTCCCAGGCTTTGTCTTCCGGGGCCATGAATAGCAATATGTGCCCATGTGGTAGACCACGTTTTTGGAACTCGATCACGTGGAGCATAGCCCTAACACGTCCAAATCTATGGTGTTTGGTTAAGTCTTCAAGTAGCAATTTCAGTTTCAACTCAAACACTCTTGCTACTAAATCAGGCCGGTCGCATGGTTGCTGACCGAGAAGTAAGTTTTCCCTGATTTCCCTCCATTTAGGATTACACCTGAATGTTACAAATAAGTCAGGTTTGCCATATTTCCTGACCATGGCCATAGCATCTTGGTAATTTTGAGCCATATTTCTTGGACTCCCTTGGAAGGTTGAAGGCAATATAACTTTCTTTCCAGGCAATATGTTAACGTCCTCAAAATTGTGGTTGTTCACAAATCGGTGAAGGACATCATAGTCTTCAGCTCGTATTGTGTTTTGATTTTTTCGAAACCAATTCAAACGGTTTGCCTCGGTCTTGCAATAGGCATCAACCATGAATTGGTGAGTCAGCTTTCCTGGGTTGAGGAACTGGTTAAAGTTTCCATCACGAATGGCAAAATGGTATGAATACCATTGAACCTGGGACACATTTCCTTGACCAACAGCTTTCTTCAGATCTGTGGTCCACCCGGAATCCCCATATGGGAAAAGCAGAGGGTAGCACATTGGGTCACAGAGTCTACTGAGGATGGATATATTTTTTAAATTCCGCTTTTCGGATGAATTGTAATATCCCGATTTTCTGGGGGTGCACCATCTGCACTGTGAAAAATGGCAGCAATTTCTCCTCTGGCAATGGGAGCGTTGTTTTTGCTGGGGAGCACATTATTTACTCTTTCTCTCAAGAAAGTCATGCTATATTCAATTGGCGTTCGGTTTTCCCGATTTGCCTTTAGCATTTCGTCTTGTTCAAATTTGAGCATGTTCTTCTATTCTCTAGAGAACGGATTGATATCTCCAAGAAGTTTTTGGAGGTTCTCCATTACGACACGAATGCATCCATTGTTTGCTTGATTATTTATTCTTTCTGTCAAGGCTTGGGCCGAATCCAAAATGTACAGTTGGGCATACTTTGGTAATTCACCTTGATTTGGGTGTAATGCAGATGTAGCGTGATAAATTTGCCCATGGATTCTGTAACAAAAAGGACCTGAACGTCTGGTCACTGATTGGTTAACTTGTGCTCCCATTGAGGCAAAGGCCATTGCACTGTTGTAGGATCTTATGTTTTCCATGAAATATTTGGAATTTGGATCAGATCCATTCATGTAATTTGTAATGAAGGGATGCATTCGTATTTCATCTAATGCAATGGTCCCTTTATGGCAGCAATTTGACATTAATTCATTTTTGAAATTCGTGGCATTGCAAAATTGACATTTAGCGTCCATTGGGTCAAGATAACTTTCTTCAATTTCGTCTTCATTGAAGTTTTCGGTAAGCAAAGCGGTGTTGCGGGATCGGACATATCTACTCAGACGTCCTCTTTGATGTTGGCGTGCAACCCTTTGTCTTTCAGCGTTTGCCTCGCTCTCTTGTTGAAGTTGATTTTGTGGCATGTTTTCTCTGTGTTGCCGGTGACTTACAGCATTAGCTTCACATTCTGCTTGAAGCTGCTCTTCTGACATGGCCGCGCTACGGCGTCTTTGAGCTTCAGCATTACGTGCTTTTTTTGCTGCAATTTCTTCAGCAGTTGGTGGTTGCTGGCGTTTAGGAGGCATATTTGATCGTATTTCATTACTTATTCATTGGATCATCAGAAATACGTATAAACATTATAACGTTTGGAGATTTGTACTCCACGTTTGGATGCGCCAAATATAACGTTTGCTCACAACTGCACCACGTTGATGGCGAAAAATATAACGTTTTTGTGGAGTCCCCTTCCTTTCGGGGTTTTTTATATACGGAGTTTTAATTTCAATTTTGTGCTAAATATAAAATTTCTTAATTCTACAGTGTAATTGCGTCTAATAAATAAGTATATCTGCTCGTTTAATTTGTGAAATCAATAAATACTGTTGAGCACCAGAGCAGAGAACCTCAGGGAGATCAAATAAGGACACTTTCTCGTTCAGATTCTAATAATACTTATATTGATTCTTTCATAATACAGACATGTGAATTAAAATTCTAATACTCCATACTACACATTCTTTATATTGTATCAATTGACTTTCAATTGTCAAGCTGATAATTACTTATTAAAACAAAAGGTTACTTGATTCATTAATCTTTAGAATTACGATTGCTCACCATATGAATTGAATTACTAGTTTGCAAAATTACATTTACTCACACAACATAAATATTTAATCGGTATCATTTTAAGGCACATCATAATATTCTATCAACCATTATGAATTTCTTAACATACTAACATTTGCGTGTAAATTAACCTCTTACTTACTTCCAATGGTTACTATGTCTTAATTTATTTATTACGTTTTGTTATATAAAGACTTAGCTATATCTACACATCTACTTATTATTCTTCTTGACATGTCATAATACATAAATTACTTTGCTTAGGATCTGAACGAACTGTGGGGTCTTTTAGAATGAGATGAGTTAAGTTCGGTAGACATTAATTACTATGTTTGAAAATAATTGGTTATAAATTGTTATTATAGAATTGTGTTACTTGTTTTGCAGGATTCCTCTGATATGACTGGTGTTTCCACTTTGATCAATGCACTTCACTCCACTAATAAGCACCTTTGATTTATCACTTTTGGTAACATACGTTCGCGTTATACAATCGACGCGCACATAGATATAAATATCTTCTTGTTTCGTACTTACGCGCACATAATAAATATCTTCTTGTTTCGTACTTACGCGCACATAATAAATATGTTGTTTTCCTTTCACGGTACTATTTATTCTTCCGACTCTTTATCATAACAATTTAGATATTATGTACAAGTTTAGAGTACGTTGCCGTTATGATTACATTAATAGAGTTATTTACTGAGTGACTTAGACTCTTACCCATTAGACTTTGATAGACTCCTTCGACTAGCGACTAATAGTAGTAATGGTAGTGGTAGCAGTACTAGTAGTCATTTTTTTTTTTACTATGTTCTCTTTTTATAGTTTACTTGGAAGTGCCCTCTCTTCCGTCATAGCTAATTCCTTTCCCATTGGTTCTATTTTGAAAATTTCCCCGGTTTGTTTGAATATACCCATTCAGACATCATAATTCTTTCGCGCTACATAGTGACGCTACGGCTTATTGGTCAATGTGTTCGGGCACGAAGTTTTACCGCGTGGCCGCTTAAATTGCTAAAAACGACGCTACTTCTTAACTTTCACAGTTTATGTTGGGGTGAATCCCATTGTGTTTTGAAAGACATCGCCTCGCCTTTCTAACGGGACTTACGCATTTTTTGCTGTTTCGATCATACAAAGCACTTTTATGTTTTTATGACATGTAAGGTACAGGCTCTATTATATTTCTATTTGGCTGGCGACAGACTGTCGGCGCACTTGGCCTCACCCTGTCTCTTCTTATACTACATATTTTCTTTTTACATACATAACAATTTCTTACTTACTATTACTGTTCAGAATTCAATCATACATTATTAATAATTGTATATCATATTTGCTTAATTGAGAACTTGTAAAGTTATGTTACAACATAAATATCACAACTACAACATATTCAGAAATATAGGACAATTACAAAATATATAGACGTATCTGTATACAAAATTACAAAACATATCAACACAATCGCAGAGTAAAAACATTAAAAACTATAGGAACGGATTCGATGCCGGTAAATATCATTTGTTTATTTACTTGTTACTATGGTAACATACCGATGACGGACACACTACCTAGCGCGTTATATTATAGATGTACTTCAGTTCTGATTATCGGTCTCTGTTTTTTCGTTTGATAGAGGTCTCTCTGTTCTCTCTCTCTCTCTCTCTCTCTCTCTCACACACACACACACACACACACACACACACACACACACACACACACACACACACACACACACACACACACACACACACACACACACACACACACACACACACACACACACACACACACACACACACACAACCCACGCACTCACGCACACATACGTTATACGCTAGGCATGAGTTAAGTTGTGCACAGTAGTTTTTAAATTAAGAAGATTTAAGTTATTCGCTGCCTGGTAGTCGCATTAAATTCATCATGGTAACGTAAAAATTCATCATACAAGTGTGTGTGCGGAAAAAGTTTTACGTTTTTATCGCGATGTCGGTCCGTCGTTTTCACAATCGTTAATTTCTCCATCTGAATCTCGTCCATCTCCTGTCGTTAAGTGGTGCTACACTGAGGCTGTAAGCTGTCAGAAGCACACCGACGTTTTGTAACCTAATGATAAACACAACTGATAATTGATCCATATTAGTACCACCAAACGTCAGAATAATCCTTTCTTTTTCCTGTAAGTCAATGATGAACATTTTATTATGTATTGAAAATGTTTTAATTTCTTCATTTCACTTTTCTTTCTACAGAAATGTTGTTCCGTTTTAAAAACAAACTGTTTATTGTTTTGCGTCTCATCGCTAACAAACAAACAGTGGCAGTATTAACAATAAAGTAGGACAGAGAATCGAGCGGTGTACTTGTGAGAGAGAGAGAGAGAGAGAGAGAGAGAGAGAGAGAGGGAGAGAGAGAGAGTGAGCGAGAGTGAGTAGGGGGCAAATCTAACGCCGGCTTTGTCTTCAGGTAGCCACTCAGACGATCACGACCACTGCAGGTTTCTGCCCAATAGCTTCCTGGTTTGCCTCTTAAGATAACTTTTTGTTTTGTTTCTGATCCTGCTACTCTTCATCAGAACATCCCAGCATTTGTTTCCTCTGTTACTATGTGCCTCGGTTTTCATTCTGCCGAGACATGTTCCCAGAGACATTTTGTACATATATTAGGATATTGTTCCTGTAGCTAATCAATTATATATTACATTTCCCTCTCTCTACCTTGTCTCTTCCGCGTCTCTCACTGTCCCCTTATACTTTCATCATATAAAATACACATACACGTAATGAGAGTAGAGAAATTAAAAAAAAAAATGATCATTTGAAAAGGTTATGCTCAATTACCAAAGGTGACAAAAACACACAATAGGCTCGTTTGTATTGTGTACATATATATAAGAGTCTTGGTTGCACAATATGTAGGCCTACTGTGGGATTAATTTGAAATCCGTGTGTTTCTTAAACACATATTTAGTTAAGCATACTGGCACATAGATAACTGACTTCAGTGCGAAAGAAAATTAGATAAAGTAGATCGTTGATCCTTGCTGTGAGTACTACCTAATCAGACCCTAATACCTCGTACGTTACGACCCCCTGATGATGATTGCTATGGGAGGATCAGAATGCTTTAGCAGTGTTTTAACAATGAATAACGATCTAATAGTCTGGAAAATATTACACGACGAAAGTGTTGATAATACGACATACAGATAAGTGTGCCTCTCATTTAAATATATAAATTACTTTGTCTTGGCACATGCGTTATCCCGAAGATAGCCTGTGTCATAGCTATGCCATAGTTATTTTTGTTACTTTGTGGGGCTCCCAGAATAAAAGTCTGAAGGCTTATATTGCGTCGGGGTCGTTCACTATAGGGAAATGAATGTCAAGGCAATGGCAAACGTTGGTTCTGTATAGGAATAAAGAAAGGTATCAGAGTTTAAGAGTTCGTGTAAACAAATTTACATATCTTGGTACTATAGTCAATGAACAAAGGGACCACTCTCAAGAAATAAAGAGCACAATTGAAAAGGCAAGAGCAGTGTACACTAGAATGAGCAGTTTATTCAAAAGTCACGATTAACAATAAACACAAAGATGAGACTTTGACGCTGCTACGTATTCTCGGTCCTCTTCTACGGTGTAGAATCTTGACTTGAAGCCACAACTAAAAAATTGGAATCTTTCGAAATGTGGCTTTACCGTAGAATACTGAGGATTTGAGGACATATAACTAATGTTGAAGTTCTTAGAAAGATGAAGAAAGAAAGAAAGGGACGTTATTAACACAGTGACAATAAGACAGCTTCAGTATCTGGAACATCTCATGAGAAATGAGCAGAGATTTTACTTATTCCAGTCCATACTACAGGGAAAAGTACTTGAAAAGAGAAGAGTTATGGCTGAGAAATTTAAGGACCTGGTTTGGCATGAATACAACTGACATAGTCCGTGCAGCAGTACAGAAAGTTAAAATAGTCTGTATGATATCCAACATCCGAAACGGACAGGAACTATCAGAAGAAGAAGAAAAAGATAAATGTTCAATTTTCTGTCAACGAAACGAAGATGAGTCGTTAGTTAACCATATAGACTATAGAACACCGGTCCCTCAGTGGTCCTCACTGAAGGACTGGACGCCATGATTGTTTCTTTGAGTCTTCAACGTACTCACGAACCTCATCGTTGATGCCCTTTCACCTAGTGTAGATTTGTGACGAAGGGATCTTTCCTCGTCTCCTGCTTGACATGTGAGTTATTTGAGTTCGTTGGCTCGTGTTTAAAGCAGCCGCCTTTCAGTGGCAAACTTGGGTAGGGTCGGTAAACTCATATTGAGCTGAAAGACTGTGTCGGCAGAATGATATTAATACGTTCTTGCTTAATTAGTGGACTGACTTTCCTCTTGTGTCTGAAAACAAATACGTTACGATCTAAAAACTGCTTTACCGTAACCAGTTCGTTGTGCGATTGTGTGTATCAGATGTGTTTCTAAGGCAGATAACGATATTTGTTTTTCTTATGCTAATCTTAGAAACCAGTTTCGATATTATAGTTTAAACGCACATATTTCATCAGTATTGAGTGTCAGGATTTTTCGGCACTTCAAAATACTAACAAAAAGGATATATGTACCATATGCGTACAAAATTTAATTCTTCGTTTTAAACAACATCAATCATGAACCTATAAGTAATATGCTATAGATTTCTGTATATGCTCCACATTCTGCTAGTTTCATTTATTCGCATGGAAGCAATCGTATTCACTTCACTCCACCCCCTTGCTTTTTCAAGCGTACGGATGATTCTGTTTTAAACTTTTACTGCAATTTGTTATATGAAAAGAGATAATTCCTTTTAAACTCTTCCCATATTTCCTGCCACCAGCATTTCTGCGGAATATCTTGCACCCTCACCGGCGTCCCCTGTTTTAGTGCTTTTTATATAGCTTCATTTATTACAACCCGCTTTCACGCACGCACGAGACGACTCTAAGACTATTTTCCTCTTCCGGTGCTTTGACCGCGTCAGTTTTTCATTTAGGTAAAAGTTATATTCTGCGACCGTAATAACTTCAGTCTCTCTCTCTCTCTCTCTCTCTCTCTCTCTCTCTCTCTCTCTCTCCCACTGCGCGCGCGCGCGCGCGCGCACACACACACACACACACACACACACAAATATATATTTCACATTGTCATAGTATCATTACTAAAGCGCTTTTGATGAAGCTCTAATAAAAATGCTTGCATCGTGTAAATGTGTAAAAAATGCTTTCGTGGGCAGATGTTCTCTTCTGTATTCGTAGAATAATTCATGCACGAAAAATACCCGGTCACAGAAAAGAGAGATGTTTATTCTTTTTAAAATTCTATCTGTTTTTAACTCTAACGAAAAGATTCTATATTAAAACGCTTTTAAACTTTAAATCTGTTGCCACTTCTTAGTTGTCTATTAAACGTTTAGCTCATTACAAATAATAAAATTAATCGAAATTGCAATAAGAAATTGAAAGATCGAAGATAATTTGCATCGATAAATATTTATGTAAAATAAATTCTTGTGACAGTAAAATGTAGATCGTGTTATTCGATAATAAGCACAGATACATGAGTGTGTGTGGGAGAAACTTTCACATCTTTATTACAGAACAGTGATAAGATACAGATCACGTGTTTACGTAATCGTGTAATAAATTTCTGTAAGTGAAAACTTAATGATCGAACCATCAATCATCGTGTATTATGTATGTTCGACAGCACACTGAGCGGGGAAAATACGTGGAAACACGTGTTTTAAGTCTAATTTAAAGAAAATTATATAGAAGTTGAGAAGCAGTAGGTTGTAATGCTAATACAATATTGCATAACAATGGACTGTTAATCCTGAGAGTTTCCTGCGCACAACCGCACTCGGGTTGGTTTCCTTTAAAACACAATTTGTAATTCCTGCAGCGGCAGGAAATTGTTCTACAATTGAGACAAATGGTCTACCTAATTTGAAATTTATTTGTGTGTACAGCTGTGCTGTTTAGAACACACTTATCTAATAAACTAACTACACACATTTGTCACGATTTAACTAGGTTTAATGCATTTATAACTGGCACAGTCTGCTGTAAGACAAATGTGCAAAACGCTAATAATTTAGAATTTAAACGGTCTTCCTGTTTATGCTTCGTTGTAAAGTTCAATTAAAAAGCAATGAGTCAGGAAATCAACATTTTGTTTGTAACGTTACAAACATTTTTGTTTTTTATATAAGCTTGTGTGTGTTTCTTTGGCATCATTAGAAAAGAGGCTCCGTGCTCTGAGCGCCAACAATGAAATCGTGCTCTGAGCGCCGATACTGATAAGCCCGTGTTCTGTGCGCCGAGCTTATCTGTTCATAATTAGACGCGCTAACACGTGGCTGCATATCTGTTTGTTCGTTGTTCTTCAACTCCATAGCCAACATTAGCGGTCCTATGAAAATTTGTACAAGTTATTGCTAAAAGACATTGCCACACCACTAGTAAGCTCCCGGAGCTGCAGACCTCTCTGTTTTGAACGAAATACATTTATTATTAAATTAGTTCGGAAATTTCAATATTCGACTATTTCTTATATTATCAGAAAAATTATGAAAACCCAACTACGCTACCATTTTATTAGTAACATAACTGTAGAGCAGACAATCATAAAATAAATACTAAACGTTTTGAACTACTGCGTTAGTTTTTTAGTTAAATTTGTAACCATAATACCTAAATGATAAATAATTTAGTCATATATTTTCAGTTTATGTATGTTTCCACAGATATCTGTAGGTCTATATCTAACGTTATTCACAGATGCTTATAACTGATAACAAAATATGATGGTTTTTTGAGACATAGTTCACAAACGTTTTGAAAGCGATCAAAAATGAGTGTTACAGAGACTACACATACAGATTTTGTATTTTAACTGAAATTCATCATAACTTTAACCCCAAATAAATTTTTATAATTGTTTCAGAACTTTGAGTTCTATTTTCGGCCTTTGATGCTTCTAAAATTAGCTATTTGTTTTCATGTACTCTTGACACGCTGATGTTTTTCCTTCGTACACACTCAGAATGTAATATACTCATTACATTCACGTATAGGCCTATTACAATTATTCACGTATTTACTACTACTGTGTCACAATGATTGTCAACCACAACTAAGGAAAGGTGCGAATAACAAGCTCATATATGAATCGTGTAGTCAGCGGATTTAAGGTATGCGGCTAGATATCCACTCTAATGAGTTTTGTCTTCCTTATCAATCCGCTTACATTGCACATCTTGCGTGTACGCATATATACAGCTCAGCTCATCGTCTCATAATTGTATTTCCATTTTATTAATTACAGTTGATTAAATCACTTTTCTTTTATTCTCTCCTCAGATTTGTTCGTCCCAACCAAATGAGAAATCCTGAGATAATAAATAGGATTATTCGCTAATGATCGATGTGGAAAGGCACCATTACATGCATATTAAAAAATTTCAAAGTGAAAGTTGTAGGCTTCTGAAAAATGTGTTACCTTCTGTGAAAAGGTAATATTCACCCGCGTTACCTTTAAACATAAACTCGGTGCAGTTGTCAATCCGTGTCTTTCATATTTTACGCTTACGTACAGAGTTCATAAGTATATACCTGTGTGTGTGTGTGTGTGTGTGTGTGTGTGTGTGTGTGTGTGTGTGTGGAGGGGGTGAGGCAGTTTTGTTTTACATCGCCAAAATAATAACATTTCTTACACATTATTTTACTTAAATAGATAGACACAATTACAATATTCCAAAAACCTAATTAATACAGTATTACAATTAAAATTATTGATAACATAATAATCCCTTACTTACGTTTGTAAATAACTGTAGATCCAGTAATCATTGAATGTTTATTGGAATTGATATAAACAGCTATACATGTCTAAAAATATCTTACAGCTGAATACAGATTGTAAGATTTTCAATAATGTATATTATTAAAAGTTATTATTACTACTGGCACTGAACACACATCCGTAAATTAGAGAATTATGTACAAAATAACAGAACTAATGATATTACAAACACAAATTATGGTAAACAAATCAATCATGTGACAGTGGTTATTATTTATTATTTATATTGTTGTAAAATAATTTTTACCGAGTACATCGTCTATACAGAGTAATATAGTCTATTGTTAAATTATGTAGACGTCGACATTCACATTCTTCCTCCCTCTCACTCGCATGCTCTCTCTCTCTCTCTCTCTCTCTCTCTCTCTCTCTCTCTCTCTCTCTCTCTCTCTCTCTCTCTCTCTTATTGCGCTTCAGCACTCTCACACTCCCTGCATTACTCTCTCCCACTTCATCTCACTATCACTCTCCCAGTCTAAAACAAATATAAAACACACACACACAAACAGAGAAAGATACACAAGTCCCCGCGTGCACACACATATATTACGCACAGGCACAAAGTTTTCTAATCTCCACCTCTCTCTCTCTCCCCTATCAAAAACACATAAAGATTTCCCCCCTCCAACACAATTACAAACTCAAACCAACTCAAATCACAATTACGCTTATTCGACATATCGTAGGTACAGATAATATTCATGTAGGGTTCTTTACGTTTTAGCAGCCAGGTAGGCCTATACGAATACCTCTGCTTCACGCATCTACACATACTAGAACCGACATGTGTGTCGCCATACTAGAACATGGGTTTGTGTGTGTGCGCCAGTCAAAGAGAAATAAAATAACTTATTTCTTAAAAGCAGTTGAATACTTTATATCTACTGCTGTTTAAAGGGAACGGATGAATATTATCTTATACCTATTTCAGAGGTCTGCAAATTTCACTTTTTTATTATGCCTGTAATAGTGCCTTCGCATATGTATCTTTAGCGAATAATCCTCTTTATTATCTCAGAATTTCTCATGTGGTTGGGACAAACACATTTGAGAAGAAATAAAAGAATTTGATTAAATACAACTGTAAGTAATAAAGGAGAATACGATTATGAGACGGAGACCTGAGTTGTATATGTGCGTAAACGCATATAGTCTATAAGCGGGTTGCAATGTAAGCGGGTTGATAAGAAGGCAAATCTTACTATAAATTTGGTCGTCTGTACTAGATAGCCGCATACCTTAAATTTTCTGACTCGTAAATTAGCTTGTTACTCGCACCTTTCCTTAGTTTTGGTTTTGACTATCATTGTGACATAGTAGAATTAAAGTCGTGAATTTTGATCTAAATGGATTCATTACTTCCAAGAAAGTAAGTAAGAATGACCCTCTACTTCACGTGGCATATCAGTACAGGATGAAACGTTCAAATGAGTATAAGGGGGAAATTATTACGCTTTGGGTGTGTACAAGGCGAAAACATCAGTCAAAGGTACATCAAAACAAAGAGCTATTTCTGGAAGCACCAAGGGCCGAAAATAGAACTCAAAATTTTAATAAAATTGTAAAAGTTTATTTGAGGGTAAAGTTATGAAGAATTTTAGTGGAAATACAAAATCTGTATCTGTAGTCTCTGTATTTTGTATGTGTAGTAATTAGACAGAATTAATAAGTCTCAGCATTCATTTCAAGTTGTGAATTGCTTTCAAAAAGTTTGTTAACTATGTTTAAAGAAAAAACTTTATTTTTTGTTACCAGTTATGTATATTTGTGAATAACGTTAGATACAGAGATTGTGGAAACGTACATACACTGAAAAGCTATGACTAAATTATTTATCATTTAGGTATTATGGTTACAAATTTAACTAAAAATAACCCAGTAGTTCGAAACTTTTAGTATTTATTTTATGGATTGTCACCTCTACAGTTATGCCTATGTTATAAATAAAACAGCAGAGTAGTTGGTTTTTTGTAATTTTTCTGATAACGTGAAAATTTGCTAATACTGGAATTTAACTAAATTAATGTATTTAGTTCTGGGAGCTTACTAGTGCTGTGATAATGGCTTTAGCGATAACTTATACAAATTTTCTTTGGGCCAATAGTGTTGGCTACGAAGTTGGCGAACAGTGGATATACAGATATGCAGCCAGGTGTCTAATGATGCATAGATGAACTCGGCGCACAGAACACGGGTTTATCAGTATCGGCGCTCAGAGCACGATATCAGCGTTGGCGCTCAGAGCACGGGCGCTCTGAGCACGCTAAAGATGGATTATATACTCTGAAGTGATCAATAGTATTACGTTTTAAAACATACTTTCACAAGTTTTCATGTAGAATTTTGACAGTGTTATTTTTATGTCATGTAACTAGTAAGCTTATAACTAACTAATATATAAATCCACCAGAAAAGTTGAAATAGGTGAACTCCTTGGTACTACGTGATAAACCTTGGTAGTTTCTATTACTTAATTTCGTAGCAAATTCTTGTCCGTCCTCTTGAGTATCTAGAAATAAACCCCAAAACGAATATTATGTTATTACTTCATAGTGCTGTGTAGAAAAAGAGACCACTTACTCACTCCTCTAAGAGAAAATATTAAACATATTGTTTCATTTAAATAATTGAGTTCACGCTCTTAAAGCGAAAAGTATTCATCACACACAGTGCTCTTTACTGATTCAGCGAGCGCTTGAGAACGTTGAACGTGTGTTGAGTTGTATAGAAATGCGTATTAGCAAGTCTGAAGGCGTACACTAGACTAATACCCTGAGATATCTTTCAAGACGAGCGGAATCAATTCCTGTCCGAGCACAATGGTACTTAAAATTCAGTCAGTGATCTCTGCTGAAAAACTTTCCGAAAACACACTGGCACGTTATGAATTTCGGTCCCTTTTTACATGAGAAATTCCGACTGTACGCAAGACTTTGATCTTCAAGTACGTCCGTTGTTGTGACCATTATTTTGAGCACGACACAATACGTGAGCGCAAGTAGTAGCAAAAGATCAAAATGTTCTAAAGAAAGATAAACTGAACGTTATGCATTGTGATTACGTGTGCGACTGCATGAACATGTTTTATATCTGCGAATAGTTGGCACACGACCCAAAATAACTGACGCTGTGATGTTTGTTTAAGGTATTACATGTTCATCAAAATATCATCTGTTGAAAACTGAAAATCTCTAATGCCTGGCAGTACAAATAAATGCCATATGAATTATGTAATGTGTGTTTTAAATTAAAATTGAATTAAAATTTATTCATGGTCACTATTAAGACATTATTTCACTTCCGCCACTTTTTAGTTTGGTTTCAGTACATGTTGTATTAAATGAAAAATAAATTTAATTTGTATTTATTTTTTTATTTATTATTCCTGCTGTACAATGTTTACACATTTTCCGGAACCAAAGATTACAGAATTGATTGATTTTCGTCTTCCACTGATGCTTGTCCATTCAAAGATCTTCTTCAATTGTTCCCTCAATATAAATTAGTCTGA
Source organism: Magicicada septendecula (assembly GCA_034769895.1). Classification (NCBI taxonomy): domain Eukaryota; kingdom Metazoa; phylum Arthropoda; class Insecta; order Hemiptera; family Cicadidae; genus Magicicada; species Magicicada septendecula. The sequence goes on from CM068369.1 coordinate 147,545,220, forward strand.
ATTTCTTCTGTGCAGGTGATAGGTAGTGATAACTCTTTTCTTTCTCCCTGGTGGGGTCCATTCCATAACTCTCCTTGGCAACCTTTCCTGTTGCATTCTTTTTGTGTTTCCATACCATTGTAATTTTTTTGTTTGGATAAAATCAACAATTGAATTTATCACATTTTTCTGTCCTTAATAACCTCATTTCTAATTTTCTCATGTCTGGATACTCTTGCCGAACGTCTCCAAAAGTCCATCTCTGCTGTCATTAATTTTGTTCTTGTGTGTGTATTGCTAGTCCAAAGTTCTGAGCCGTAAGTCATGATACTTCATAATTTGTATTTATGCTTTTCAAATTTGAACCAGTGCTATGGATCCCTATCAGCTGTAACATGAACTTAGCTGGATATGTACCACCAAAGGAATCTACCTGAATCCATTTGATGCAAACATGTTTGTTGCAAGGACATCTGTTCTTCTTATTTTAAGACTTTTAAAAGAATATTTATTTTTAAATATTACCTCGCGCAAATATTCAACTACTTCCGGTTTGGTCGCTTCACTTCTGAAGTCCGATGATGTTTTGATCATTTTACACGGGACACTACCACGCATAGTTCAGCGTAATCAAACTTAATATTTAGGTGTTCCGAAATGTCAGGAGACGATTTACGAAATTCAGAACGGAAGGAGTTTCACATTTATATTTTGAAGTCACATTTTACCATATATATTTTGGGCTTCCTAACATTTATGTAACATTTCAATAAAATATAGACGTATACGGATAAAAACAGCACGTGTGTGGTACTTATCAATCATACTGGGGGCGATTCGTAAAGTTGTCTTAAAACTGTAGACGTAGCCCTACAATAAGTCATACTGTTGACATAATTAAAGTTTCAGTTGCTTGGTTTCCTTAACAAGTAACACAACCAGTGTACATGGTACTCCAAGAAATAGAAAATATTAACAAACAAAATATTTACCGGTTGGCAAAAATTGATGTAAAAAACCTTTGTCAAAACCAAAATTTGAATCTGCATTTTATACCAGCATTTTATTAAAGCAAACGACCAGAATAAAAGATGTAGATATACAGATGGATGTTTAGAAAAAAATAAAAGTAAGTTCTTAGTACAGCCATAAATAAAATGTTACCTGTGTTACCTGTTGTCTAGAATGATTAAGACATAATTTGTTCAAAAAACAATTTAAAATATGTCCTGATGCTACGGAAAACTCTCTTCGTGTCAGGAATAGTCGAAAGGAAGATCTTGGCATAAACAGTTCAATATATACCCCTAATTAGAAAGATTTGTATAGATTTGTAAGTACAACTAAAGATGGGCATTGATGGATCAGTAACATTGAAGTTGCATGTTATCACCATACTCTTTGCGGTTAATATACTCAATAGAGAAAAACTTGCTGTTCATAAAAAAAAATTATTATATTATATACAATAAATAATCGATAGGCCTACATGTTTTTTATTTTGCACAATTAATTTCAGATTTTTTCAGTTTTTTTTTCAGTAAACAAGTTTTTCTAAAAAGTAGTAAAATTTAGAGCGAAGAGAATTTATTACGGTAATTGTTATTTATAGCCGTGAGAAGCTACTTACGCTGAGTGCGAATCAACAGTAAATTAATATTAGCCGAGAGGAACCGAAGACAAGATAAAGTGTTAGATGGAAAAGAAACCGTAAGGTTTATTCAAGATATACGGGGAAAGGTAATTCATATTCTGCGCTTCAAATAAAACAATGAATCTTCTTTATCTCTTGGGAAATATATGAAAGCTGAAAAGCAAGTGAGCGCTCACGCGCGCTTGAACCAAATAAATTTCACAACCGGAAAGTGTCCCGACTGCAGTACGCAAGTTGATAAAACAAAAGAGAAAAATGTATTTTCTGTAACAACTATTTCATGCACGTATTCGCAATGTATTACCTGAGATGTTCTCATTGATATCCCGAATGAATGTCATTTTACGTAATAACAAATCTTAATTTAATTTCGATTTTTTTTTTAATGAAAGAAAAGTATAATTGAATAGACTTATTCTCTTGAAAATTATTTGATATGTACGTTTGAATATCAGAAAAATATGTCAAAGAGTTATAAATTCTTTATAATGGCGGTTTGTTCCAACAAATTAATTTACGAATAAATACAAAGATACAAGAAAATATTATTATTTTCCTGAAAAATAAATTATACTTGGTCTGTAGTGTGAATAAATATCGTTACAATAAACAAACGTGATTGATGGTATTAATTAACATTGCAGCGCAAACGTTTGGAAAAATTAGTTTTGAATTTTACTGAGGTTCCGATAAAAATTAAAATATTGGTAGGTAGTGTGCCTTACAAATCATACCTTGCTTCAATACTAGACGAATTTTATTGGTAATTATTTTCATATATTTACGAAGTCGTTAAGGATAGAATGAATGTGAAAAAATCAATTGTTGATTTTATCCAAACAAAAAATTTCAATTGTATGGACACCCGAAAAGAATGACACAGGATAGATTGCCAAGGAAAGATATGGAATGGACCCCACCAGGAAGAAGGAAAAGAGGAAAACCACCTATCATCTGGAAGAAGAAATTCAGACTATATTGAGGGAACGAGAAATTGATGATCTTAGGAGGGACAAGCAGCTGTTGAAAATAAGAATTCAATCACTTCCGTAAACTTTGGTTTCGGAATATGTGTAAACATTGTACAGCCGAAATAATAATAGAGTGACAATACTAATTTTTTTGTATTTTTTCACTTACAGTGTTTAAAATTTTTGAATAATATAAAAATTAATTGAAAATTAAATGGATGCTGTTTGCTCTACAGAGTATCATATTATATAGCAATTGGAACCCAGCAAATTATCGTGGAAAAATAGCAGGAAAATTACAAAAAAAAAAACATAATTTTCAGTTTTCACAAAAACAACAGTTCATTTTTATTGTAAAGGCGTTTAATAAAAGCATAGTGTTTAAAATTACCAAATCTTCTTAATAACACTTACATGACCATTTGTCTGTGTCTCATCTCTCTCTCACATTCTCTCGTCCTCTTCCGCTCTTCCGTTCTCTTTTGTTTCTCTTTGCTTTTACTTCTGTATCTATTATTATTTTTCTATTTCTGTTCGTGTTTATATAGATACAGGCTCTGAGTGTACAACTACTTGACTAAATAAATTATTAATTATGTTTCTTTTACTGTAACAGTTGTGACTTTAAACCGTTACAAAATAACGTTACTTAATAACCGTTACAATCCAGCGCTGGTATGCAAATTATGTGCATCGTGTGTGTGTGTGTGTGTTTGGGGGGGGGGTTGCTTGCAAGAGTGCGCGGATGTGTAAACTGTAAGGAATGGTAGGGAGTCTGTGTTGTATACCAGACAGTTATAAACTAGACACATTGTTTTACAATGAACTGCCAATGGCATTTAAATGTTACATTTAAATAAGTTTTATCGGTGCGGTGTTTACTTAGGCTTAGGCGTATATCGTTTAATGCTTGAGGCGTTAGTTGCGGCTACCAGTAGACACTAATAACGACAGGTTGCGGGCGGGCGGTGTTGAAGTTCTGCCAAATCCCAAAGACACACTAACACTACACAATAAATACGATCGCTGCTCGGACTTGGCTTGTATTCAGTTCCAGTCACCAGTCTCGAGGTCTTTCGGAAAGTTAATTTCATACCAAAACCATCAGATACAAACTGCTCAGTCTCCGATTTTCTCTCCAATTTTGTGCCTATGCCTACTGAAATAAAACGTTAACAACATTAAAGTGGATACCGTACGTAGAAAAGCGTATTATTCCACACGTGTGTTAAAGTTACTACCCAGTTACATACTTCACTGTCCGTGACATGCGTTTGGGCGGGCTCATGTGTTTTCCCGTGTCAGTGCGTTTTAATCTTTAAAACGCAACTCTGTAATCATAAATCACCCTACACGTTTCCGAATGTCTCGCTTTCAGCCGGCGTGTACAATTTTAAACATTAAAAACTCACCTGCGAATCAACACGATACGTAAAGGTTGCATTTAGCGGTGCAACACAGGTGCCGCCTTTCTTTCTTTCCGTCAAGAGAGACTTTTAATCGAAGAAGGAATGGGGAAAATTTGACTGTCTTATCAAGTCTTTTGTTAATACATGTAACATACACCTCTAGTCTACAAGAGCCCCTCCAACCCTTGAAGAAAAGTTTCTTGTACTGTCATGAATGTGTCAACTTGCCTATCGTGGACGGATATTGGTAGGCCTACAACTATTTTCGACCAGTTTCTTCAAAGTTAACACCACCTCTGACGACACCTATAATTTAAAAATTTTTTGTTTAGTTAATGTATGTAATTTACAAAAAAAATTGCTGTCAACTTAATTCTACTTCTTATTCTTCTCTTCAAGGATTAGGTTATATAAACCTGTTCCGACAGCCATCTCATCCTCGGACGACCCACGTCTCTTCTACCTGTGGCTTTGTAGTTCAGTGCCGCTTTCGGCAATCGATCCTCTGTTATCCTTTGCAGATGATCCCACCATTGTTTTCTGTAATTTGAAGTCATTTAATTTATGTACTTTACTTCTAGTTCTGCTCTGATATCTTTATTCCTTATTCTATCTTGCAATCCTGTATTCTCAACTTAATTCTGTATATGCAAATAATAAGTGGGGGATTTTATATATAGAATTGACGAAAGGTTTAATTTTTATGGAAAAGTTCCATTTCTAACAGATTAAACTCCAATATCATTGTCTAATCTGAAGCATTTAATAGATTCCCGGGAAAATATCGTTGATCCATTTTATGCGGTCATACTGGTAAAGCTTGTCTTTCATAGAAACGTCTAATTCCAGAACTATTATGTAAGGAATAATTTGTTGTTATTTAATTTTACCTTATAATACAGTTGTTTAAGTTTGGGAAAAATTTAGGTGTAATAGATGTTAGGTGAAAAGTTTAGCCTACTTCTCTGAACATTTATGTTCACAATTCTGACGTTCCGTTACATTTCGGAGCGATCTAGCGGCCTTTACAACAACTTCCAGCCAAACTTCAGTAACAACGTTGTATAGAGTGATGTATTAAAGCGATGGTTTTTCGTATATTGATTTGTCTGTTTTGGTATTCATTCATAATTGTGACAAAGTAATATTCTGGTTAAATGTTTGTTTATTGCGATTAATATAATTATTTACATATTGTTTTTAAAATATAACTTCGTTTTAGAATCTTGCACAACGTAGACATGCTGGTTATTTTCTAACACCGTCACGTGAATCGCTTTATAAAATTTTATAATATAGACGTCAAAGTAATTTAAGCAGGAGGGGGGACCGTGCGTTATTAACTTGTTAAACGAATTACGAGCAGTGCACATCTGATCAATCCTCCTTCTATTCGGAATTACGCCGCGCGCATCGCGCATACATAACGACACGCTGTCCTCGTCGCGTAATTAGAAAACTTTTCACCGATTCGAATGCACGCATAACTTTAAAGCCAATTTCCTAACTTACATCGCTCAATTTTTGCTTGATACATTAATTAACTAAAAACGTTTCTCATCAATCCGGCGTTCCACGGGTCTCCGACCCTACTTTGTCCTTGTTGGTAACTGGTTGGTAACGGAGAAACCCGTCGTTTCACATTCTCATCAGACGTCCAGATAACTCATTACTGTAAAAAACAAAAACCGGTGTATTGGTAAGTTCCATTGAAGCTTTCATGGTTTTCATGATCGCTTACGATAAATTATAACCAAGTCATATAGTTTATCACATGCTACAATTTTCCTATTATAATTTCTCATTATTTGAAATGAGAAAATATAACAAATATATTTTTGTTAAAATCCTAAGCCTGTAGTTCATTACACGCACTTTTTTGGGAAAGTCTGTAAAAAAACTGGTGTTTAATCCACAAACCTAATTCTGAATTTATTTACCAGGCTTGTCTTATGCCTCAGCTACTCACTTAACGTCATGATGCTGAGTGGAAAATGTGCTGCATTCGTCTATCGTGTTAGGCCTAATGATTACTACAACGTCTGTCTGTTTGTATTCTTTGTCTATTATTGTTTGTGTTTATCTTTCTTTTCTTATTCATTCACTTAATTCTTTTATCTGACGATATTTACCTTCAGCTTTCATTGCCTGAATTGCCTGTCTCTCATACAGACGTACACTCACACATCCACACACGCACAAACGTTGCCATTTATACGATACGTTGACATTATTTGTAAATGAGAAATACAGTTATTATTGAAGTTTCGTGGGCTTTACATAACTTATACTCTGTAATATTGGTAAACTACAGTTAACGATTCGGCATTATATTTTAAAAGCGTTCGCTTTAAGTTCTATGATAATTATTTAATTTTCGTACGACATCGGACTTCGATAAGGAAGCTAGAATAAAACAAAATACACAAAATACACGTGACGATGTTTGGAAACGTTAAGGACGCAAAAGTGACATAACATATTCGAAGAATCAATATTTATATTTTAATTATTACTTAGTTTAATTTAAAAGGAGTAAAACTTAACTTAAATCTCACTTGAAAGCTTACGACAAATCCTGATAATTTCAAAATTCTACTTTTTGTTGTAACAAAAGTCCTGTTCTGACTCAACACTTAGTTTAAACTTCTTTCAAGTTTAAACTTAATTCACAAACTACAAGATCTATAGATTATTATGCCAAGAACGTTCCTAATCCGCTAGACAGAGAATGCAGTCTTCCTTGTTGAAGAAAGTGAATAGAATCCCGATTGTTTACAGTAATATTATATAAAATGCAAAAACGTTTGTTTACTCAATGCGACGACATTCTCTTCTAGCGTAAACATTGTCAGACACGGATATGAAGATAAACATAAATAATTCATAAGGAACGCTGTCAGAATTGTGAAGTACTGGCTTTGAAATTTTATCAGAATTTCTTACAAAGACTAAACGCCATCTGCTCCGTAATGGACGTTCAATATTAATAACTCACATACGCTTAGGCAATCTCGCGTTATTAGATTCTGAATACAAAATCCCATTTAATTTTCTACACAATGCATTTGCTTGTACGGTATTGTAACCAACGTTCTATAGATTGGTTTTGAAACTACGAAACCGTTATTACTTCGATAAATCGAAAACAAAACAGGTCTTTCACGTTTAGCATTTATCGATTTTGTAAGTCGTTCGTGTAATAAAGAGAATGAAATATGACCAAATTCTGATGTATCCAACTCCATTGTAAATACGTTCGTTCAAACAATCGTAATCATTCTTTTTTTCTACTTTAAAGGTACAAATTCAGGGCAATTTGTATTGTTAATTGCGTTGTATTATTATTATACTGAAATGGATTAGTTCAAGCAGATATTAACTTTTATTACGGGGTCAGACAGAACATAAAACTGTGTTTGACAAGTAATTTCCATACTTAAAATGCTGCTGAGTGAAAAACGAGTTTTTATTTTTGCGATAAAAACGCTATTCATAAGCGCAATTAAGTAATTTTTTTCTTGATGAATTAAAATGTTTGTTATAGAAACTAATGAATTACTTCCAATAACAGTAAAAACATAATTAAATATTATGTGTTTTTTATAGGATCCTCAATTTTCATATTGAAAATGAGACTCAGATTGCAAATCAAACGTATGAGGTACTAAAAAGGGCAAAAATAAATCATTTTTGAAGTATGACTGACTGACTGACGTACAATGGGATATATGAATATTACTGTGTTATGTACGCTACTTATGGAAACAAACGTTTTAGCATAACGGAATGTAGCTAACGTTCTTTCACATTTTATTATTGCGGAAACGTTTGATAGTAACTTCTAGTAATATTTTTATTTGCATAATACGCGTTTAAGTGAATATTTTCCGTGTTTTCTATGCGTTTCAATGAATATACTACTAGGATGGCTTAGAAGCACAAACAACATTAAAGAGTATTACTATGCAATACTTTACAATACAAAACATTTTAAAGAATTTAAAAATTATTTCACAAAATCATCGGCCTAGCAGAATTAAGCAGTAGTTGAATTAATAATGAAATATTATTTCATGTAAAAACTACTGTATTTGTGAGGCACGATTTGTTTTCTCCACGCTAGTAGTAATGCGAAGAACAAAAAGTGGCAATAGAGAAGATTAGTTGCCAGCAAATTTTAAAACTTTGTAATAAGTGTGGGGTTTTAGTCTCCATATCAACGTCATTTTAGTCTAAGACAAAGGTAAACGACCAAGTCTATTATATTATACAGAACCAATATTATTGTTATATAAGAAGCATTTTATATAATTTCGAGTTCATTATCATATAGGCTAGATAATAGATTATACGACAAAACTGTATTCATTGTTATAGATTTATCCGGTCTGCTGACTCATAGTAGTTAACTACGACTGTACACAGTGAGGCCTATATAATCACTAGGAATACGCGTAATAACCGCGCGGAGGTAACAAGTAATTATCAAGCTAATTATCAGATTAAGTTACTTAGAGTAAAACAATATTACGTAATAATAATCAAAAGAATCCTTACAAAACACGCGAATTCGCACAAATTAAATTATTGATCATCAGGATCAATCAATTCTCATACTCACCGAGCCCTGGGAATCAGGGTAGAGTTACCAAGAAGAGTGCACGTTTAGGAAAAAATGCGAGGAAAAACTTTATCAGTATGAAATGCCGAAGCATTCCAATAGCTCGACGCCCTAGTTCTGGTAAAACAACTTAACAGTATGTACAGTCGTTCCAATTAGTGTTATCAAATGAAATTTTCAAAAGCAGAGTATAGTTTAATCTAAACAAGTAATCCAAACAATAGCTTAGGATGTTACATAAGACACACACGCACACACACACACATGCAGACATGAGTTGTCTACAGCTATCAATAGAAAGCAATAACAATATAAAGCAGTAACTGTTGCATGAAATTTGAAGATGGGTACCCCGGCCATTTAAGTTAGACTAAACGGTATGGAGAGTGTAAATAAACAATTAAATTCTGAGTGAATTCCCGCTTGGGAGTAGCTAGAGTAAAGACGGTCCTTAAGAATTTTCAAACAACTATTCCCACCATTAAGTGAACCCTATCTTCGAACATAGTACCTGTAATATAAGCCCTACGTTTTATTTATAATTCATCCCTACAGGGTATCATGTATACAGGATGCCATAAACATTTATAGAGTCTCTTCAACATAGATGTATCTGAAACTCTAAACACATATTATTTCCGGTTCCGGTTCAGAAATTAATTCTTAACGCAATTGTAACATTAAATTCGGTACAAACAAGTATACAGTTTTCATATTTCATAAAACTAACCTTCTGTAGGCTCATGTCTACTAGTAATGTTTACAAATTAATATATCTAGATTTCTTTTAACGCTCTCTTTCCTTTCTCTGTGAAAAGTCTACAAATTTTAACACGCTCAACTTACGACGGGGACGTTTGAATAGAATATATGACTGTCATGTGTGTATTTTTGTGTGTCTATGTTGGTTTAGTCACTTCAGGTTGCACATTAAAAGACAATAAATTTTTGATAAAAGTTGTAATTACTTTTTTAAATTTTGTTTAACCTCTTACGATGTTCGTATTTAAAACCATACTAATGAATCTTTACCGAATTATAAACCTAATCAATGAAGGCTTGCTACGTAAAATTTAGAAAGTACGGTCACAAGCTTACCTGTAATCTGTTGGTAACTATTTTATAAGTATGTCGGCTTTATAAAAAACATATACGAAAATTTTTTTTAGATAAAATGACTAATGCTTATAGAAATTATTCAAAATTCTCTACAGAAATTCTCTGTAACACGAAGAACACAACAAAAAGATGAACAATATTGTGTGTCATTTATAATAGAGGGAGAAGGTAAATATTAAATATACTCCTTTCGTAACTAGTGCACTCCCTCCAGTACTATTTTGTTTACTTGCTGGAAGATACGATGTTGTTTACATTTACAATATAGAGCAGGATATCATTATTAATAATAATGTCATTCGAGTAAATTTTCTGCAGCGTATTATTAAGAATCTGTAGTTTACGACATGGGTGGAAGCAAGTATGGAATAACGTTGTTTCTCTTCCAGGAAACATACATTGTTTGCTGAAGGAAAACTGTAATTGAAACAATCCCACCCTCTCATAGTAGAGATCTTGTAGTGCCCCACATTGAAGAGTAGGTAGACGTTTTAATATTACAATTAGTTGATTAAAGAGAATGAGTTGACGATATTAAAACTGGGTGGGGGAGCGGATGTAATGAGTAAGAGAGAAACAATTATTTTTGAACAATTATTGTACTTTACTGGAAAATAATTTATTCATGGTTGTGAATGTACGCCAAAATTAATACACATTTTTTTCGTAAGATAATATTTAAATGTCGATACAAGATGGAAAACTAATTAACAAATAAGCTTAATATAACTTTTTGTAATATCTTTAGTATTCTACCCTTTCCCCACCAACACACACACACACACACACACACACACTCACAACTGAGCGCGCGCGCGATCACACCATCTGGTATAAGTATTAAACCAAAGATGGTTTGTTTAGGTCCCAAGCAGACAGACTACAGCCGGTCAACGCTTCTTCGGATGTCCCACACCTCTCCATCCTTTCGGCTTATAATTCAATAGTTATTTCGTGATGCAGCAGTCATCCATTCAATTAAGATGATCCAGCCATTTCAGTCGATATTGATCAAGTCGACTATAGTCATAATATTCAGTTCCTGCATTTCTTCTACGATCTTGAAGAATATACTCTGCCACATGCCTGAGAAATCTGATTTCAGCCGCTTGAATACGACTGGAATTTCGTTTTATAGTCCAATTCTCAGATCCATAGAAAAGTGTATGGAAGCCACCATCTTGTAGAAGTTCAGGCATGTTTCTTTACTCGTTGATTTTAGAGTTCTTCTGATGGTTGCGTACATACAGTTGAACTTATGTAGCCTATTCAGCACGTCATTGTTTGTAATATACGACACGTTATAGCCCAGATATTCAACACCAGCTGACCTGCTCCAGAACAGTACCATCTACAACAATTTTTGCTCGTATTGAGTTAGCTCCATGAAAAGCCATCACCTTGGTCTTCAATATGGAGATCAGTAATCTGAAATTCCTGCAGATTCGACTCTATGAACGTACAGCCATTTGCAAACCGGTTTCCGAGTTTGACAGGTTAGCCTGGTTATCAGCAGACAACAACATGTCAACTGCACAGTCATAAAATGCTCTGAAACGTTCATCTGTCAATTGTGTATAACACCGTCTATACATAAATTATAAAGAGAAGGTGACAATGGCGCGCCCTTGTCGTACTCCACAATTGATCAGACCCACATAAGGAGTTGTGCTCTGTCTTCCCGTATCAATTAAGATTTTGTTTCCCGCATAAAGGCTTTGTGTGATGCAGTCACACATAATAAAGAAACTTACATTTATTATGTTTGCTTATATCATACTGCACGTAACTGTGGAACTGTATGTGTTGCCATTAAAATAAGAGAAGACAAAGTAACAACCCAGCCAGTGAACATGCACTGTAATGGAAGCCGACATCACTATTCATACTATACAAATATTTCACCACAGTTATTACACTTAGGAGTAAGACTGTTAAACAGAATTAATTTGTTTGCCATCTGTATTATGTAAGCCAATATTTCATTTCAATTACACTGGAAAAAATAATTTTATACACACAAGTGAAACACTTGATTCTGACGGAGCTTTTCACACTGAATTAAAATATCTTGCTAATCGCTAGCGGCTTCTATGTAGTAGTATAGTTGAATACCATAAGACATTTACGTTTAGGTATATTTATTTGTTCTTATTTTTGTAACTGGACAATCTCTCGTGCGAACGCTCAATAATAAACAACGAGTAGACTACTTTTGTACGCCTGTTTTTCCATTCTGAGATGTCTAGGTGGTATAGCTTGTCGTGTCTCTCACTGACTCCAACAAGATTATTCAGCTTTTCCACTCTGAGATGTCTAGGTGGTATAGCTTGTCGTGTCTCTCACTGACTCCAACAAGATTATTCAGGGATGAAATCTAAGTAAATGAAGTCCAATCTGAGATGTCTAGTTGGTACAGCTTGTCGTGTCTCTCACTGACTCCAACAAGATTATTTAGCTTTACCACTCTGAGATGTCTAGGTGGTATAGCTTGTCGTGTCTCTCACTGACTGCAACAAGATTATTTTTTTTCCACAACACAACTGAACAATACGAAATATATAAACACCACACAACACAACCAAACGACATACTTAACGATCAATTACAATATAAATCACATACACTTTTTGACACAATTATACAAAAAACAAACATTAAATTGAATCCCCGCGCCAATCCCCTTCCTCCACGCACCACCCCCACTACACATTCCACACAACAACCGTTGCTAAATGATGGCAGTCTGTCTCTAAGCTGAAGAAGGCGAATACGTACGCCGAAACGCGTTCGACGAGAAGAGAATAAACAGTAAGTTCACAAGAAAAAGTATCATTTTTAGATAAGTAAAAGATTATTTAGCTTTTCCACTCTGAGATGTCTAGGTGGTATAGCTTGTCGTGTCTCTCACTGACTGCAACAAGATTATTTAGCTTTTCCACTCTGAGATGTCTAGGTGGTATAGATTGTCGTGTCTCTCACTGACTGCAACAAGATTATTCAGGGATGAAATCTAAGTAAATGAAGTCCAATCTCAGATGTCTAGGTGGTATAGCTTGTCGTGTCTCTCACTGACTGGACAAGATTATTTAGCTTTTCCACTCTGAGATGTCTAGGTGGTATAACTTGCCGTGTCTCTCACTGACTCCAACAAGATTATTTAGCTTTTCCACTCTGAGATGTCTAGGTGGTATAGATTGCCGTGTCTCTCACTGACTGCAACAAGATTATTCAGGGATGAAATCTAAGTAAATGAAGTCCAATCTCAGATGTCTAGGTGGTATAGCTTGTCGTGTCTCTCACTGACTCCAACAAGATTATTTAGCTTTTCCACTCTGAGATGTCTAGGTGGTATAGCTTGCCGTGTCTCTCACTGACTGCAATAAGATTATTCAGGGATGAAATCTAAGTAAACGAAGTCCAAAAAATGCGCTTTGACGCACGTATTACAGCCATCTTCAAATGGCTGCAAGAATTTATCCACAACCTTACAGTAGTTATTAAAAAGATCCCTACAATGATTTTCAAATTTGGTTCAGCAAGTCGTTGAATTTTCCTGCCACAACGTTCTTATTAGCAACTTCAGAATAATTTTTTGTAAAATTTAACGTCCATACACCTAAACGTTTCTCTTCAGATAATGAACTCACACCCATCGCCTTCACAGATTGTAAAGTCTCTTAACGTTATACGAACTGTGAGCGGGAGAATAGAAATTGATTATATAAATGAATTGGTTAATTAGGAATGTACATTTTAGGGGGAAGAAGTAAGTTTAGACTGTATATGTTCCATCTTGATGTTTCCTCTTTCCCTGCTGTCACATACATACAAAAAGCAACCAAAAGACAAACCCATTAATAACGTAATGATTTTTAAATGACTTTCAAGTGGACTTTTCGTACTGATTTGTTTATACAGTATTTTAATGATTTCATTTGTTTCGTTTATGTTAGTTGCATAAGCTATGACTCAGAAAGAAATTTGTTCCCATTATGCAAAGGAACAGCCTTCAAACTATATTCGAACTATGTTCGAAAACAAACTATATTTGAGTTAATGAACAGTCTCCGTTTTGTTGTTTTATGTTCACAATCAAATACATCCGTCACAAAGAAAGTACTACTGTGATAAACTAAATTATTTCCTTTGGAATGGAAATCTAAAATTCATCCTGTTGGTTACGAAAAGAATAAAGTAGTAGATACTGTAATGGGTTCGGGTTTAGAACGCAAACGTTATTACACAAGTTCAATCACGAACGAGTTTTAAACTACCTAACTCACCTTTGTTAAATAAAGTTGACAAGAATACCTATTTTATGTCAAAAGTCAGCTTATTTTTCTCCTCACTTTGAACGTAACCAATTTCCTCATGTTCTGAACCGTCTTCTACAGTAGAAGTGACTACGCAATATAACTCAGTGCACACGGGCCTGTTAAGACGCGTCATATTGCATGACTCATCAGTCTGTTGCCTATGCACCGTTTACTGGTTGGCATGTGAATATATACAGAAAAAACGTGTTAACATCAGAGGAGGTAAACTTGTAACAAACAGATTAAAACGTAGGCGATAGAATACATATACAAAACTTTTATTCAGAGTAAAATGTCCTATTACAATGCCGTCGTCTCCTTTCCATGTGCTAAACATGAAGTTGACAAATTTTGTTGATATCTCAGATGTAAACCTACATTATAAAATACATTTTCCATAAATTATCACTGAATGAAGAATATAATAGCAATTAATTTGTTCCACCGTACAGCAACACAGACAAGCGTGTGGACATTCTTCGAATACATTAGCCAGCGTACGTGCCCTTAAATAGACCAAGCGTGTTTGTATAGCGGTTACAATTTTAGCAACCACTTTATGAAGAAGTGACCTGACTAATCTTCTTGATGAACGTCTTTGGATATAGGCTTATAATAACTCTGTGGACTTTTTGGCTACGACCACCGCACAGAGTACACGTAGGTAGCTCGCCATACACTGACCCCTGTCGGATTACTGAGATCGCGATTGTTTGAAGAAGACGCACACACAAATGCTGTAAGAGCTCTTGGAAAGGACACAAACGCGAGAATAATAGGGTGTATATTTCATTGCAGGCAACGTAATATACGGAAAGAAGTAGATCTATGTAGGTATACACATACATACATTTGTAGATATACTAAGTGTGTTCGCGTCCTTTCACCCCTCACACACACACACACACACTCTCTCTCTCTCTCTCTCTCTCTCTCTCTCTCTCTCTCTCTCTCTCTCTCTCTCTCTCTCTCTCTCTCTCTCTCTCTCTCTCTCTCTCTCTCTCTCTCATCTTGTCAGCAATCCGTAGATCTTCGGATTGTAACATCGGCCGTCTTCTTTGGCTTTGTGTACTCCACCACAAAGACCGGACTGACATGACAGATCCTTTAGGACCTGAGGTTTCTGAATTTTGGACGGGACGAGTATTTTCTCTACACATTACGCCCTCCAGATCTATGGCATA
This sequence comes from Magicicada septendecula, assembly GCA_034769895.1. Taxonomy (NCBI): domain Eukaryota; kingdom Metazoa; phylum Arthropoda; class Insecta; order Hemiptera; family Cicadidae; genus Magicicada; species Magicicada septendecula. The sequence goes on from CM068369.1 coordinate 147,560,479, forward strand.
ATGCATATATTTTTTTTCTTGGTCTCTGGTGTGCAATTCTTTCCTTCAACTTCCCAATCTAGATGAGTCTTTAAGAGCCATCCCGTAGTTTTTAAGTTAGTTTGTAACGCGCTTCTTAGCGTTCTCCATTAAATTGGCCCATCTTAGTAACGCTTCATTTTGCCTACCTACACAGGGAATTTTTAACCGTTACCCATAGAGCCGCATCTCGAACGTCGTAAGTTTTTTTGCATACCATTTTCTGTATGGTCCATGTCTCGTATTTAAATAATCAGACATTTTGCAGAAGTGTCTTCGTCAATTTCTTCTTCAATTGTAAACTTACAATGTTACAAGTGAAGTAATTTTCTTAATAAAACCTTTTTTCTTACTTGTTCTGTTCAGTATTTTCCTCTTACTCTTCCATCCTTTGTTATTTTACTTCTGAGATATACAAACTCTCTTTACTTTCCAGTATACACGGACGGTTTGGGGTATGTGTAGTGGTGTATCTAGAATTTGGGCTTGGAAGGATCCGGTCGAGTCGGCTTCATACACAAAAAAAAAAAAGGTTAAGACTAATGAAAATTACTTCAAAGTGGCGGAAAAACGTGTGATAACATCCCGAAATCAATTCCATTAAAGAAAACGGAATGTGATTGAAACATTGCTTAGAAGATACACTGAGTTTCCAATGTTTCATATTTCCTACGTATACGCAGATACTGTGTAATAATACTGTTTTTATATTGGAAAAGAGTTACTACTATATTAGCGTACACAGCGAAAACATAATAATAAGGTAGCTACAGATTAAGAGATTAATTAAATTCGTCAACTTTTTTTGACCCTTTGAGGGGGGGGGGGGTATTTACCTTCGTGCCCTGGGTATGTGCGTGTACTTTATCCATTCAGTATTTTATGTCGCTTTTGTATTTGCCTCGTTTACCTCTCTGAATACCGATACATCGTTATAGATACTTTGTAATCATGTTTACGGGTACTTACATTAAAAAGCAAAATAAGTGCCGGAACGCGTATCAGAGATAAGCAAAGGCATGTCAACCTGTCTATACGACTGTCGCAATTATAATTTGTCATTTACTGGACACAACGGTGTTCGGTTGCAATTAGAATTTCATGGATATTGTTGGCCACTCCGGTCAGTACTTCACGCCGTGTTAGGCTGTCGCGACCAAAATAATAAACTTAGCTTGCAAAAACGTTTTCACGGAGCGTTAGTCACACTGTGACGTAAGCAATGTGTAAATATGCGCCTAAATTGCATTTACTAAACGAAGTACCGTACACTACCTTCTGTGGGTTGTATCGGTTTCAGAAAATAAATGTTTCCTGAACGATCTGTCGTCAAAACACGTTTTAGGTAACTGGCGCCACTTCCTCAGCAAGTAGTCAGTGTACCTACGTAGCACATCGAACATAACACACACACACACACGTCATAATGCTGTTCTAGTGACTTGTTAGGTATGACATCATACTTATAACTATTCAAACGTGACTTTGAGATGACTTTGTTGTCCGTGACATCACCTTAGACGAAGACATCTGCTATTAAGAGTTGTAATGCCTATGTGAATTACTGTAATTTCCTCAAATTGGCTGCGTAAACAAAGAAAAAACAACAAAATTCAAACCTGCTTCAACGAATAAAATAAGACGAGGATGAATTATGCTAGAAAAATTTATTTTATTTGTCGCGTTATTGATTTCCGCAATACGTGGAAACTGCCTCCGAGTTTCGTAAGGAATGTCCTACGTAAAAACGTATAAAGACATTATGCTGCGGTGACGTGCATAATACGTAGTTTCATCAGCGAGGTGGAGGAGGACGAATCCAATATTGTGACAAGGTCTCGTAAGTTACAACTACGGCTCATAGATTTAAATATACGGACGAAGGTCAAATGATGACCCGTAGGTTGTGTTGGCTGACAACAACAAATTGTCATTAGGTTAAATGAAGCGGTAAGCAACTAAGCTGGTTAACACATAATTAAAACAACCGGTAAACGTCAAAATTTATGCAGCAATCGAATTCACGCTGTGGATTATTGGACGAAGTGTCACCACCACTAGCTAATCATATTTGTGTTTGTACATTTAATTAACCGCACGGTCTCGCCGTTAGCATTGTATTTCACTGTTTAATCTGGTACCGGAAGCATTAGTTTATACTGCCATTTCACGGATTGAGTTTTAAATTGAATGTTCTCCTTAATAAGTAGACTCTATTTTTAGTCAAATATATAATCATATTACGTGTTATCCTGAACTGAAGTTATAGAGTTTTGACATTTCAGTGTACATCAACGGAGAAACGTTTTCTTGGCGGAGCACGATTTTAATTGAACATTCTTCACAATATGTATAGTTTTATTTATATAGCCACAATTACGTGTTATATTCAACTAAAAATAGTAGTAGCATTTCAATGAACATTATCGAAGAAAAATCTTGTAAATTTCTTGTGTAATAAGCTCGAACTTCCTTCAGAGGAAAAAATAACGTTAAAAAATTGTAAATTATTTTTTCAATTTTCTGAGTAACTAATTGATTTTCCTGAATAAAGTAAGTCCCAACACCAACACGCAGTTTGGTTGAAACTACCTTTAAATTTTCCTGTGCAAAATATCTTTTTAAGCACCAGTCATTTGTAAATATTACGTACAATTCAGATTTGAAACATCCATATATGTAAGTATTTTGTAGGTATACTAACAGTTCTTATTTTAACAACTTTTTTCTAGAAAATTCTTTCGACTAGTGTGCTTAACACAGTATTTCTTAACTTAGAATGTCTTTTTATATTTTAAATCGTTCGCAGTTGTTTCTGTTCTGTATCTCGTTGTCTAGATCATTTTGAGCTATGGCTTTTTAAATTGTCCTTACCGTATGTAATAATTTGATTGTCACTATTCTCCTTTCCCCCTGACGTATTCCTCTTTGAAAATAGGCCTACGTCCGACTAAGCTTTGTTAACATATTAACATCAGTTAGTTTTTTCAGTTGTTGCAGATTCTTTCAGTTGATTATTAATCATATTTTTCCCTATTTACACTAAAGATTGACTATTTTTTTTTTTTTTTACTTTGACTATTGTATTTCATTTGTCTCGTCAGTCGCATCAGATAAATAACGATCAAAATAATTCTGCTTGTTTGTGCAACTCTGGAACGTAAAAAACAGGCAAAGTGTATATAAGAACTACGCTCTGTATGACGGTGGTTGGCGTGTGGACCCTTGGCCTACCTGCTGCCTCTCCCCCTTTGTAATACTTCTGCCCGGGCTCGACAGCAGCTAATTTCCGCGTGAGTCACCTCATTGTGCGTCCAGTATGAAACAATTTTTTTTCCTCGCCCAAAACTGGTAAAATTTTGTTATATTTGAAATCAGCGAAATAATACGATAAAAATGGCACCAAACACGACTAAGGAATATTAAAAATTGGGCGTTATAAAGCACTATGCACTGAAGATGTGTATTAAAGTACTTGTTTAGCTTTTTTAGCTTGAAACACCTTAAAATTTAATATTTTTAGTCGTGTTTGGTGTCATTTTCATCGTATTATTTCGCATAAGTCCCATCACCGTGTTAACCATACAATTCATTAATTCAAAATCTTTGACGTGTGTCACATTTATGAAATAACGCAGATACAGTGAATGGATTTTGTGATACATTACGTTAGAAACGTAAGGGATAAATTTAAAGCAAGTTAAAGCACTGGAGTACAATAAAACCTACAACATTTACTAAGGCCGATACCGGTGAACTCAAAGTGTTATCCAATTTGAAGAAAATTTCATCCCTTTTGATTTACATCCTAGTTTACTTAAACAACTCTATCGTTTGCAAGCAACTATTCATGAAGTAGGAAGAGTTCCGGATCGTTGAGCGTCTGACCAGAGAGGCGATGTCACGCTTGTTGTTGGTCAGAAGTGATTGGCAGTGCCAAGAGGTGACACTACTGTTTACTCATACTGTAGTGTTCTATTCACATTCACGGACACAGCCTGTCCTGTCGCTTTCTCACGAAATCGTACATTACACTGTTCAGTTGCTTAAACAGAAACAGCTACGAGCGTAGACAGCGTATCCTCAACCGAAACTGCGAGAAATGTTTGAGTAATATTTTCCCAACAGTTTCTCCAGCATCAAGAGATCTGTCATCTTATGACGGAGACTTGGATACAGCAAATTTTTCGGAGATAATTGGTTAACAATGTTCACTTGAAAGCTGTGTGGACAACACACACAAGTCACGAACATTCAGGTTTACGATGTTTATTATTACTTGATCATTAAAATGAAATTGTGTTTAGAACATTCTTATATTCGCCACTCACTGGAAAATTTTTCTTGTGATAGAAAAATTGGTTAACAATATTCACTTGAAAGCTGTGTGGATAATTTCTTGTGATAGATAATATTCAAAGCAATATTATTATTGTGGCTCTTAAACATAATAGAATATAGTTTTTTGAAACTACGATTATAATTTTTCTCGTGTTTCAATTACGGTGATGTTTGTTTTAAAAATTAAGGCTAAATTTGCCCAGGATTTTTTTTAGCGTTACGTCAAAGTGCTTGTGTTAGATCATCAAACTCCTCTACATTGCTGTTCTCTATCGAACACACTCACCCCTCTCTCTGTCTCTCCTCCATGTCGTGACAGTTGTCTGATTATGTTCTGCTCCCTACATCTACAGGTTGCAGTAATCCTACGGAATTTCCCTTTGCGTACGAACTGGCCCCGATATCCATTTTCTCCTTTACAGTTTGTAAAGCTCGATGTTCAATTACTCAGCCTGTATCTGAGCGCACATCAACACAGACGCTATTGTCACCCAAATCAAATGGCTTTTGCATTATCACAGAGCGCTCGACTGCTACTGGACCTTCAGACTCCCTGAGAGTGATTTAGCCGCAAGTAAACATTCCAAACTGAACTACCTTGAAACAGTACTATTAATAGTTAGCTCACGAAACAGACCGATGCATCGCGGAGCAATATTCACAATTACAGTAACCTTGACCTTCGAGTTGCGATGTGCCGCAAGAAGGCGCTCTTACTTGTTTACAGCAGCTTTCGTCCCAAAGTTTATTATGACCAAAACAGGGTTACAATAAATTAATCTTAATTGAAATAATTTAAGACAACTCAAATAATAAACAGCAGTAATTAGCTAATTGTTTGCTACAATTTATTACAATAATAACAAAACCATGCTGTCCCTAGGATCACGACATGCTGCTTACACATAGGGCCCTATTTCACTAAAGACGTATTTTCATTTAGTGTTTTTAAGTTTTTATTTAATTTGCATCTATTATTCGTCATTTAGACAGACGGATGCCCGTTTAGTAATTTTGTAATAGCTAACAAATAGTTTTAAAATTCCGAGCCTGTCAATATTAATCAGGTAAACAAAATTTCAGTACAGTATTACTGCATTTCTGATAGATTTAATTTTAAGTAAACTAAATGGCTGAATTAAAATAAATTTATCTAAGTAATAAAATCAATTTTAGTTTTATATAAAAAGAAAAATGTTCACTGTTACCATTTAATCGTCTTTCATTCACCACTATGCTGTTATTAAATTCTCTCTGTTCGAAACTCGTACGCTTTCTTCAGCTCTTCAGCGTCTTACCAAACAGTCTGTGACGTTTTAGATGTATTTTCGGTAGATAATTTACTACACTGGATTTTGTATAATCTTTGGGTATATTTTGTGATTGCCGAACGTGTATGTGTTTGCTACAGTTACCTTATTGTCGACAGAAATTCCACCACAGAACGGAAGCGTAGTTTCTCTAAACCTGTCGTAGCTTCCGTTATAAGTAAACAATGAAATTGTACAACAGTAGATTTAAAAGCTTCCTATTAGAAAATAAAGTGAAATTCCGACTTAGTCTTTCAGTAGACGTTTTGTTTCTTCCAAACTATACCAGCATTTTCATTTAAAGAGCCAATTCGAATCACTGTTTTTGACACCAAACATTCAAAATCATAAAATAAAATGCGGTAATTAAAATGTAGTAATACAACATAAGTAAAAGTGTAAATCGTAAGTCATAAGTAGGCCCATTCGTCTTATTCTGAAGCATTAGTCCTTCTTGACAGGTCAAGTGTGATTCGTGGGGGATAATAAGATATAAGTAATTGTAAAATATATTCGCCTAGCCTATCTTATTAAGTACAATGTAAAATACTTCGCGTTCGAGAGAAAGCAACCAATTGGTAGAAGTGTTTTGTACAAAATGGACGACATACTACTAATTACTGCCTACTAGTAACAGCTGTATGACAGTAGCAGACTATTGAGAAGCAAACTTATTAGTCGCAACACAAAAAAAAAATATATATAAGACACTTATTATACCAGTTGTACTCATGGAAGTGAGACGTGGATAGTGACAAGAAGTGAAGAAGTAACATTAAGAAGGTTTGAAAGAAAGATCGTAAGACGTGCTTATGGCCTGGTTAAAGAAGATGACGAATGGAGAATAAGAAATAACCTGGAGATAGATGAGCTATTGATCATGAGGACATTGTAAGGTTCATGAAGGCTCAATGAATACAATGGCTCGCTCACATAGAGTGGATGAATGATCAGCGTATACCAAAAAAAAACCTTGAAGCCGCAAGTCTATAAAAGTAGAAAGAAGGGCCGTCCCAGCAAAGAGGGGAGATGGTTGGATGGTGTGCTAGAAGATCTAAGAAGAATGGATGTGATGGGTCATACTGAGATGGTAATAGATAGAAGACTTTGGAGAAGATTGGTGTTGAAGGCAGGGCTCACGTTGGGTTGTAGTGCTGAAGAAGTAGCAGCTGTCAGCCCAAAAATTTCACGGCTGTTGAGAAAATGGAAGCCAAAATCACTTTGATTAAAGTGAAAAAAATTGTGAGAATTTCAGTTGTCATAGGTATCTCTAACAAAATTTTAGTAAATTATAGTTAGTTAAATTAAAGGAAATTTATAATGTAGCCTACAGATTATAAGTTGAAAATATCTGAAAAAAAAACAAAGGTCATGGCTTTTAAAGGAGAGTGGCCTGTTCGTAGAAGATAGTGGTCAATGGGCAACCTATGGAAGAGGTGTCAAATTTTAACTTCCTAGAGTGTGATGTCAGGTATTGGGTCGAGAATGGTATCACCAATAGACTTCACAACTACCAACTGATGTACTGGCATCATATACCGCACGCTACATAACAAAACAACAAGTTGAAATTGTATAAGGTAATGACAGCCTATAGGTGTGAGACGTGGGCATTGCAGAGACAAGAAACTCAGCGTATAGAAACCGCTGAAGTGAAATTATTGAGACGAATTAAATGTTGTTCGCTCCGCCATCAAGGTAGGAATGAAGATATAAGAGCCAAGTTGGCGATATACAGTATGAACGATAGGATTAGGCACGACTCACTTCAATGGGAACAGCGTACAGGGAGAATGAGCAACGACTTTCTAATAAAGCAGGCACTCAATTATAAACTCCAAGGAAGAAGAGATGTAGGCAGGCCCAGAATAAGATGGCAGGACTGAAGACAGAACTTGCTGTAAACTTAGACCCTAAGCCCAAAACGAAGAAGAAAAGAAATTACATCATAAGTAATTAATGCATTAAGAAACTAAATTGTATTGCACAATAGGACTTCATCTTACTGGCCTGAGTCCAACTATATAGGAGCGGCGTTCCGCGCTTCATATACCTTTTGGTTCAGGTATAAAAAATAATTATAACTATTACACATACGAGTATATTGCTATTCTTACATTAGTATGTGTCTTACTCTGTTTTGTATAGTTCCTGGTGATGACAATAAATTTTGTCAAAACGTCGACAAAAAATGTTTTAAATAGTGTGCAGTTAGTAACCGACTGTCATAAAACCATTCATCACTACAAGTTATCAAAAATTTAATTTTTGTCAAGCGACTTGAGGCCCATTCTGAATGTATTAATTTAACTATCCCGTTTACCGTCTTCGCACTTCGGTATAATTATGTAGTTTTGCCATAAGTTATGCGGATAACTAATTTGTTGTTTAACTATAAACGTAAACTATGCACAATAAAACAAATGGTATTAAAATGAGTCTGACTGTTGACAACTATTGTTTAGTTATCGGTTACGTACAGGTTCACTGTGCGGTATTTGAGTATCTACAGTTCATCGTTTCTGCCTACAGTTATTCAGCTTCGCACACCGCACACCACGTATCATTACCGGTGACGCATTACTAATCTCGAGAGGCTTAATCAAGCTATCAATCAAGAGCAAGTTGAAGCCTGCCGCTCTAGTGTTATCAATCACAATTACACAGACGTCAAGCGTGACATCGCCGCATCATCACGATGATGATGAAAATGACGTCGCCGCGCCGCGCGAAACATATCAATAACAATGCCAACTTTGGATATCATAATTTACCTTCGCGCAGTTACTCCACGCGGGACGGCGCGGCATGCTGCTGTACAGGTGCGTTGTGTGAGTACATGTTGGAGCTGCTGTCATCGCGTATTAGTCGTCTGTCTATTTCAATAACGGAATCCGGCTACAGCATGCACCAGTCTCCCTCATACATCACAGACTTCTCTCGACATGCCTATAATACTAATGTCTCTAACGGAAACACTCACACGCCCACACGTGAATGATGAAACGCATAACAGGCATTAGGAGATGAAGAAGAAAATATAGCTGACAGAAAATGAGAAGTTAATATCGCATGTATGAAAGTCCAACTGGAAACGAAACATTCACTAAAATTGTACACTGAAACACCAGCAAACCGAGACAGTTCATTTTACAAAATATTGTTCTTTTATTTTCCAAAAGGATGTAAAGATGGACTAAAAAAAATATTAAAAATTTGTAACACAAAAACAAATTAGTGTCAAGTAGTGTTCCCTGTCTGAAGTAAAGTCAGTATTTCACCTGATACGAAAGGCAAGTTATGGTATTTACATGATGGTGCCAAGAAATGCGTAACGCTAATACGGACCAGAATGTGTACGTCACCTTTGTGTATCAGAATCTCCTTCTACTCCATCAAATTTTATTAAATCGTAGAATTACGATAATTATATTCGATTAAACTTCATCATCATCACCACTCCAAGGACTAGACCTGTTCCGGAACCCATCTCCTCCTCGGTCTACCTACATCACTCTTCCCAGTAGGGTGATAACCCTAGTCAGCAACAGGTAGACGGATATCAGGCATGCAATTGAAGTGTTCACACCATCCCCTTCTGTTGTCTTCAATCTTCTGATGCAATGATACAATGTCCAAATCGCGTCTAATATCCTCGTTCCTTCTCCGTTCTATGTTCCTTCTACTTTTGCGGCCTATGTGAATGCAGTCGCAAAGACAGATACTGTTCTCACACTTAAAAAGTAAATAGTATAGGCTAGTAGAAAGTAGACTAGTTAAGGCCGAAGGCAGCAACTGTGCCTTTTCAAGGAAACAATTACGAAAAGTGTAAACTTTGTTAACGTAATCACAAAAACGTTTTACTGAGTAACAGTTAAACAGTGTTTACTGGTACAGTATGTGACACGTTAGATTTTTACTTTTATATAGTTAAACAATCTTCATTTCTTTATTGAATCCGTCGTATTGTAACCCAGTTAGTTGTTAGTAACACAATGTTTCAGTACTTAGCATATTTTTGTAACTCTCTGAAAGCAAACGTTACCAAAGCAAGCTACATCTAATGAAAGTGTATTAGATGATCTTGATATCCCTTATAAATACACTTTCTTCATATTCTTGGTTTCTTTCACTGTAAGTTTGCAAAATACTTAGCGTACAACAAAAGCGTTACCTCTGGTTTGATTACGATAGTGAAGATCCGATTGTTTGTATTTTGTAACACGGCAGGAGAAATCGATACAAAAAATATCGTACATTCACGGAGAGAAAAAAGTGGGTAATTACGTTTTTCTGATTAGGAAGGAATATGTTCTTCAGTTCGGATGCAGAACTGAATCGACACTAACTGAAGTGTTTTTTCCGAAGATGACTAATCGCGTAGGATTCACCTGTGAACATATTTTAACGAAGCATACGCATGGGGAAAAAGAAGAAGATCCTAACGTCCTTGGATATATCTATAGAGATGCGGACCTTGTGGAAAACTGGTTTTCATGTACAAATTAATGGCGCTTATCAGTATTAGTACAAACGGTCTTAAATTCAGACGTCTCAACTGCGGATGCTGTTTACAAGACCGGTTTTGTATTGTCCTTCGCGCGTTGTTTTCGTCTATTTTTTCTTGGTGCGTCTTCTTCACGGAACGATTTACATACATAAAAATATTCGACTGAAAACTAATCTAAAACAGCGAGATAGTGGGCTGATTATAATGGTTACTTATCCTAATTACTGGATTGAGCCTCTCTGCCACAATTATGTCGGTATGGCGGTAGTTATGGAGAAGAGAATAAAGAGAATTTTCGATCCCTGTTTGCAGTACGGACTTTGCGTACGGAGGGCAGTGTGGTGTATCACTCGTTCAAGTTTCAGTAATCAAGTTACTCTAATTTATTAACTGAACTATAAAAACGCCTTTATTTTTTGCTTTATTTCTCTTTTAATACCTTTCTGAAGGAAGTAGGCAGTCCTTGTTATCTAGGTATCTTCCTTTCCTTTTAGCTTTTCCTCTATCATCTGTTACTAGGTTCAGCTTCTTCTACTGCTGCAAATTAAATGTGAATATAAATGTCAATTCAGAGATCTCAATTAAATCTCGAAGTAATGTCCTGTAGGGGAGCGTATAAATTTATAATAAAACCTTAATAAATATACAGTTTTGTCATTATCTCTTATTAAACATATAATTACCGGTAATTTAATAGGATTTCGTCTTTATCGTAATTATTAAATAAGTAATACGCTTTTGCGTAACTAAAAAACCAACGCTTCATAATTTCAATGCTAGAATTTTTCGTAGGATGCAGAATAAAGATTATGTACAATTGGTATAAGTCGAAATATAACTCGAGCTGTCCATGTTGACGTTTTTGTATCATATTGATAATAAGATGGTAAAAGTTACTGAGATGTTAATACGTGTCAATTTTTAACTTAATAAGGAAGGTTTTCGTATTGATATTCCTTTCTTCTTTATGACAACATTTAAATTAGCACGTATCTAATCTATATTGGCTACTTAATGTGATATTTTCTATATTCACCGAATTTACATAATTCACAATAAAGTACTTGAAACTTGTGTTCGAATAGGACTTGCTTATGAAACGATTTCTGTGGTCCATACCAAGATGACTTATTAAAATATTAATTTTATACGTTTTTGGATAGTGGGCCAGTGTTAGTAGATGATGACCTAGTGATTAACTATCATATTTAGTTTATGACTAAACTACCATATTGTCGACATTTATGACTTGAGGTGACGATTTAGGCTATGGATAGCCATTTCTTTGTCATGAGAGGCAAAGGTTTGATTTTCAATTTTGGAGGTTTAGCCAAGTTTATAGTTAGTTTAAATTCGTGAATCACACAGCTATCTTGAAAACGTTTTTAGATAGCAGAATGAAAGAGCAAACGAATATATTTTATACCTGCTCTGTATCATGAATATTATGTGACAAAATCTTCTCTGAATGCGTATCAACTGGCAAAGCTGTATACTTTCCTTAGAAATAAAGTGGAAACAGAATTTATAACTTACAACTTACGTTATCACAGATACCTGACTGAACCAATACAATTCTTATAGCCCAGGAAAAATAGTCAAAAAATTGGACTTTAAAGGAAAAAATTAGATAAAAGCTAATTTTTTGTACATATTGCCCCTGAACCATAAGGTACACAAAACCAATGAGTCTACCACTTAAAAGTGTCTAAGGGTGGTTTTACAGGGGTTGAAAGGGTGAAAAAAGGATTTTTCACATATAACTTAAAAACGAAGTAGTTTATCAAAAAATATTTCAAATAAAAGTTGTAGCTCACAAAATTCTCTATAATTTGGTGGGTATTACATTTCTGTATGTTGAAGATTGTTGGAATAGGCCACATTTAAAACTTAGAATACCGTATACTGTATTTGTTTTGTATTTTGTGTGTATTGGCATGTGAATGATCTTTTTCTTTTGTATTTTTTTTATTGGAGAGGATGATGCCTACATAAGCCGAAGCTTGTGCGTAGGTAGAGATGGGAATGATTTGAATGATAAACAAATGCCAGACCTTACCGGGAATCAAACCCTGAACCTCTTGGTTAGAAGCCAGCGCCCTAACAACTAGACCAAACCGGTCGGTCAATATTTAACTTAGAATATTGTCTCATTGTTGTTTTACCCATATTGAAATATGTGAAAATTTGTTTTTTTTTTGCTGACGTAAATGAAGAATTTCGTCAAAAAAGTATCAAATAAAATAGTGTTTCAAATTTTTAGTAACTTCTATACAATGAAGTACAGAAAGCAACTATATAGGCTAATGCAGAGCAAATGACCTAAGTATTGTAAAAGTAAAGTAAAAACATTTGTACTTTTTTTAGTAGGAAGGTGCCACTAATTCCCTTCCCGAGCAGTGAAGGTCACCAAGGCCCCTACGACCTATTTGTCAAGAACTTGAAAATTTTTGCAGCACTACATTTTTCACATCTGAACAATGTGTTGAGTTAAGAGACACTCGAATTGGAACAAATGATTCAGATGTCAATAAATTGTATGATTGGCTTATTAACAACAATCCGTTTTCAAAAACGCAAATCATTACATCACTCGGTACTGGAATTATTGGAAATTATGCTATTAATTGTCATAAATCAAAGGAAATTGGTGAAAACGATATGAAGAAATTGTCTGGGAAATTGTATAAGGAGATTGTCATAAAACGTGAAAACAGAGTACGTCCTCTGAGTGCCGCTAATTCCTCTATAATGGTACGTAAAAAGGGTATTACTATAGATCCTTTAAGTCTCTACCAAAGAATGCTGTTGTGCAGAGAACCGAGTGATGATAGCCTATACCAAAGTATTTTAAATTTGAAATTGCACCGTACCCATGCCTCTTTTCACGAATATTGGAATGAAAAATAAACCACCAAGTCCGCTTTATGTGATGACTTTAAAAATATCCATGAAAATTTACTGAACAAGACAGACGTCTACATAATAGATGGAGGGTATTTGTTGCACAAAGTGAAATGGAATATTAAATGGAGTACAAAGAACTTAATTATAAAGAAGTATGCGATATGTTCCTGCAATATGTTTCGCGTACTTTTAAGTCTGCAGTAATCGTCTTCGATGGATATGATAATCCTGACAGTACAAAAAAATCTGAACAGCAACTTCGATACGTGAACATCAGAGGAACTTCAGCATAACGGAAGTAACCCTCCTGTCTGTCGGCTAAGAAAAGTTTTTACCTAATAGTGAAAATAAAAAACAGCTCGTTGAAATGTTGAAAAAGAATTCCAAGAACCTAAGTTTGAAGTACGACAGTCACCCGACGACGCAGATACACTGATTGTGCAAACTGCCATTCAGAAGTCTCAGAACTTGGAAGTAACAATTGTTGGCCAAGGTATTGATTTGCTTGTACTTGTGATAGCTTTAAGTTCAGCAGACAAATATATATTTTTCTTGAAACCAAATATCGGCAAAATTAAAACAAAATTATTTCCTCGCAAATTTTGCAAGTACAGTTCACAAATGTCAAAAGTTTTATCCTTCTAGCACATGCTTTTAGTGGCTGTGACACGACTAGTTAAGTTCATGGGAAAGGTATAAAACAATTACTGAAGCTATTGAAGAATAACAGAAATTTAGACAATGCTTTAGCAGTGTTGTATAGTGTGAATTCAAATAAAAGTGAAGTAGAAAAAGCTGGTGATAAATTATTTTTAATTCTGTAAGGTTCGAAAGAGGAAAGGCAAACACTAGACAAGTACAGATTTCAAATGTTTCAGAAATCTATCAAAAAGGGATCTACCAAAAAGCTGTTACCTCCAATTTCAGCAACTGCAGCTCAGCATTCCTTTAGAGTTTACTACCAAGTTCAGAAATGGCTAGGCAACCATAAAAGTCCAGAGGAATGGGGATGGGAAAGGGAAAATAATGTTTTGCAGCCCATTAAGACTTCATTAGAACCAGCTCCTGAATCAATTTTGAATTTAATTTCCTGCGGCTGCACGACTGAATGTTCTACTTTTCGTTGTCGCTGCCTAAAATCCGGGTTGCAATGCACAGTTATGTGTAAAAATTTCCAAGGATCAACGTGTCAGAATTGTGAAACGCCAGGTTATAATATTAATATTACTGATAGTGAAGAGATAAATATTGATGATGAAAATGAAAGTGAATTTCTTATTGATGATCTTGAAGAAACAAATGTCAATGAAAACAGTGATATTGAAGATTTTTGTGACTTAAATTGTTATTATAAAAAGACTTACAAAAGGAAAATCTTACAATATTTTTAAAAATTGGTATATAATTTTCTTGTACTAATTTTTATTGTATTATTTTTAAATAATTTCCATTTAATTCAATTTAAATTTATGATCTGATATTTCTGAATAAATTATTTATTCAATTGTAAAAATTTTACTTTATCTTAAGTGTTTGTTTTTTGTAAATGTTTTGTGTTGATTCTACCTTCCTTTTGTGTAATTCACGTATTTGATTTTATAAACTCTGATTGCTTTCTGATTTTTACATTTTATTTTATGTGTTTAATTATGTAATTATTTTTTAAATGACTATTGAGTACAGTTCAAAGTTAGTTTGCTGTTGTTGTATTTTTACATCATTTTAATTTTAGCCATAAGTTCAGTAAAAATGTTCAGATTTTAAATTCAATAATTATTGCATTTGCTTTTTTTATTCAAACAATGTTTTATTTATAAAATTTTTATTTATTTTGCGATTCTTTTACCATATTATTCTTACTGTTGTTATTATTATTACAATTTTGTAAATCGAAAGATACTTTTTCAAAATATTTTACATTTCACCTGGAATAATAAATTATGTGAACTTATCAAAAATGAGTTTTTCACTTTTTCGTAAATATTCATCCTCCTAAAAAAAAAACGATAATTCACACGCAATAACACAAAATACAGTATACTCTAAGATTTAAATGTAACCTATTCCAACAATCTTTGACATACAAGAATGTGACACCCACGAAATTATAGGGAATTTTGTGAGCTACAACTTTTATTTGTAACATTTTTTGATAAAGTACTTTGTTTTTAAGTTATATGCGAAAAATCGTTTTTCCTGGGCTATTAAGTGACATTACAAAATATCAATCACCGTAAGTAAGTAAACGCTCGGTTCGTATATCATTGTCAAATGATGACGTTTAATTATTTATAAGTACTTATTTTCAAGAATCATCTGAAGCAACGTGAAAAGGATACTACTTTGTTCAGAGATTTATTTTTAAAGGCAATTAACATGGCCTTGCTTACAGTATCAATAGAAGTCGACGTATTTGCATAGCTGTCTAAGAAATAGTCCATTTAACTAAGTTAGTAAGCCTGGTTTGCAGTAATCAACCTTCACATCCAGTCTGAACGCGTTGTGTGAACTCCCTGAAACAAGCTACTCTATGTGTGAATAAAATACTATTGAATCACGGCGATTGGTTAACGCCACGATTCTCATAAACACCTACTGTACACCGTTTTGTTTGTGTGAGTGCGTATGTGTATTTATGTGTGCGACGTTGCTTAATACCTAGTATTAGAAGTTCAGTTGTTTACAATTTACTACCAGTGTAGTCGCCAACGAAGACAATCAGCGATTACGCATTCAGAGTGTTTGCAATCTTCTTAACCAAGGACACCGCTCTTGTGTTGTTTGCAGGATGTTGCATTGCTGTATTTAGGTTACCCTAGCTTCAGCTGCAGCTGAAAATGTCTGCCCATAATTACCACAAGAATTTATGCGGCGTGTAATTAATTCTGTACTGCGAAAACGGAGGTTTTGCAAAAATTGTGTAAAATCCGCTTGGAAGCGTATCAAAGGAGTAAGAGTTTACAAATTGTACACGCCAGAGGCGGTGTGTGTGTGTGTGTGTGTGTGTGTGTGTGGTAAAAATCCCTGTTTTAGAGAATTACTAGTACTCTTTACGCATAATTTTTGATTACTGAATCATTTATTTTTATTTTCGTGCTTTTAGGAATAGCAACAGTGTTACTTAAAAAAAGACCTGAAAACCTATAATTAATAAAAGTGTAAGAGCGAATAATTCATACAAAATTATGAACTTAATGACTATATAGGCCTATGTGTTATAAGACCCATTAATAGAGGACAATATCTTGCGAAAGGTGTACTTTTGCCGTCTTACTGAAATTGCAGGCTTAAGAAGAACTGTAGAACGTTTTGGTGCCTTTTTCAATTCAATTCTTTGGGGAGATTTAATTTAATGAGTTTTCTCTTGTATAATAATAACTTACCAATTACATTCGTACTAAGCATTTAGATGTCTTCTTATTTATTACCTATATCACACCTATACCTACACCTACCTATACACATGATGTACCTATATACCTCCTATACCTACCTATATACATGTGTTTTGTGTGTGTGTGTGTGCTTACGATTCTGAAGGAAAAGGGGAGTGGAGGGGGAAGATACATAGACGTGTTATTTCTACCAATAAAAATTAGTTCGAGGAGTTTAATTCTACGGTTTTCATTATCAGCAAACATATTGAGCTTTACACATATACTTTACACAACAGCCGAGATGTTATTTGATACTAATAGTAATAATATATATTTTCACTAAGATTCCATAAAATGCTCAGTTTCACATACGATCAATCATCATTCTCTTAGCGATGAAGTCCCCGCAAGTAAAGAGATAATTTCTTTGGCTTACAACCAAAAATTTCTAGGCGTAACTGATTTTTCCAAAATTAATTTTAAAACACAGAAAATTCGTCAAAAATCCAATGATGAGTGTTTCCAACCGTTACAATTACCATGAATCCACTGGTATTTTTGTTTCACGATAACGCTCGCGCGCGCGCGCGCGTGTGTGTGTGTGTGTGTGTTGGGTAGGTTCATTAATGTTTTCATAATTAATTGCGTTGTATTTTGTATATTGAAAGTAATTTTTTGTTGCTTAATGAACGCAATCAATCAAACATACGTCTGTAAAAGGTTTTGAATATAATTTCTGGAGTTTAAGAGAATGTAAAAGTTGTCATGCAACGACAATGGCGTGATCGCCTGTCTTTGACGAACCCAACGTATAAGAGGGAGCTAACGATTCAACACATAAGTAAATGTATATTAAGAACAATCCTTAATCTTAGTGGTTTTCCTAATATTTGTTTTTTATTTTTTCAGATAATCGGTACAGCTAATCCTGATTCAAGAAAGAGAAGTAGGACTAAGAAGACAGACTTTATTATACAAAAGGTAATATTTTGAGTCGCACGGAACGCAATTAATTTCTTAGTTAGCCAGTATATTACGATTTTAAAACCGTGAATTTTACGAATGTTTATTTATAAGTTTTGATAACTGGGATAATTATTTAGAAAACTGTGAATGGTTAATTTAATTTTTTATTTACTTCTATTTACTCTCTTTGTCTTTAAAATATTAATTCACAATTTAGTTTATAGTTGTTCAGTAATATAAATTGCTTTCAGTAAACTTGTGTTTTTAATTTTTATTATTGTAACAAAAACATAAATAAATAGTTTTAGACAAAAGATTCAAATAATAGTAAGGATACTTCAACTAACATGTTTTTAGACTACAGAACAAACTGGACATGCTAAACTGAAAACAGTGTAAACCATTTCACAAATTTCATACGTACATGAGTTTTTGTTTTAACGTGATTTTAATGAAACAGGATAATGAGATAATACAGGAAAAATCTATGCAAGGCTGAAAATTGAAAATGGATTATTAAGCTGGGAGGGAGAAAATTAAGGCTGAAAATAAATTATGCTGAGAGGATTAAAGAGAATTTTTCAGCTGTGTCTCTTCGTAAATCGGAAAAGGCATAGGAAGTAAGCGGAGAAGAGAAAAAAAGGGAAGACAGACGTATAGATACTGAAACCCCCCTTTTATTTTATTAAGTGTTTTATGATTTTTTTTCCTTTTTTAAAGGGGAGAGACATAATATTTAAAACTAGGTATTGCACCTAGAGGAAGCCTAAAGTGTGCCTAGACCCAAGCTACAATTTCAGACATGTCCACTAGATGGATGACAGGACTTGCAAATGAAAAAACTCTATTAACAATAACAAGTGCAAAATTTATTTGGTGTCCAGTCTCGTACATAATATAATAAAAGTATAATTAAATAATTGCCACTGAGTAATATTGAAGTACATATACATATCCTGGATCAAGCACTAAGTAGCATGTGAATGTATGTAACAATATCAATCACTGAAATGTATTAGCCTACATATGATAGTCATCACTATTCTGAGTTATGTGTGTGTGTGTGTGTGTGTATATATATATATATATATATTAATTATACGTCACTGTGTTGTGTGAGAGCATCTGCATATATAATCTTATGCATTACTGCATTACAGACTGATAAATGATTGATATTTGATGTTGCTATTTAATATTTGATATTTGATATTTAATGTTAGATTTGCCAGCTCTATCGACAATTATTTCAGCACATGTACTATAACATCATTAATATTATATTATATTCCCCCTTTTGAAAATTACACATAAACACGTACTTAATACATATAACACACACCCAATTCCTGCACCAACCCTCTCGCAATAACCCATCACATAATATATATATATTACAAACAATACCAAGCTTACAATTCACATAGCTAGTGTCACATCTGAGGAGAAAATTCATGTAACCATAAGCAACTGATTTGCCCCCAACATAACAAGATAACTTAAAATTTATAATTTCATACTTCATTCAACAATTCTGAATCAATAACTCAGAGAATTAAGATATAATTATTGTTAAAGCCTCAATAATTGAACGAAAGTCAGACACCCCCAGTCCTGAATTATGCCTACATGGAAGGACGTGATTATGCCGGACATAACCAACGCTCAGATACATAGTACACAAAAAAATGGGAAAACTTAGAGCTGTTCATCTAGGTACATGTGTATGTGCAAATTCCCTTACATAGTATAAGAATGTAATGTTGTGAAATATTACATAAGGTGCTTAGTTGTATACAGTGTCAGAACATGCAGGCACGAAACTTAACATGTGTGTTTGCAGATCTTGTGCAAGTTAAAGGTGGGTTTTATAAGTCTGTTTCCGAGAGCGTCTGCAGATACACCGTATCGTGGTAGATGATATTGGTAAATTAAACATAGAAAGATCACACCTGGATTGTCCAATGTAACTAGGTGGCCATGTGACTAGGATGAGCACTAGCTGGAACTGATAACTTCTGGGGGCAGAATTTCTCTAAGTGTGTGTGTCTGTGTCCCAACTGACGGCGTCTCACGGCTCATGTAGCTTCTTTTCACAAGGGGTTGGCAGATCTTCAGCCAACCCCGACACCCATCTCGCCATTGGTCAAGCACCTGGAGCTTGCTTTAATTTATCTTGCCATAGTAGAGGTTTTAAACAGGCAGAATATATCGGATGCCGTCAATCGAGACCAGAGAAATTTCCTCGGTGAGGGTCAGAACACAAATGAGGCAGATCACATAGCAATTTTCACCCACGAAACTTCGCTTTTTGCAGGTTACGGCGTACAACAGCTGGCCAGGCAAACCAAATATTCGTCGCCGCTTCTAACAAACGAGTCACCTACACCCAGCGGCGACGCGCAATACATTAGCATCGAACGACGGGGAGAACGCGCGAGTTTTTAGAAAGAAATGGTACATGCCCATGCAACCGAGCTTAGCGTGTTAACCATGCTAACCACACCCTCACCCCAATAGGGCAACCTGGTTGCCCCAAGAAAACCTAATCATAACGATAGTTTTTGGGACTCCCGGGAAAACTCTATACATCTATGCTCTCTTGGTGGGTCAGTGACGTAGGGAAAACGAAAGAAGCAGAAGAAAGAAGTGTCGAGTATACCTGTATGTGTGCCTGAATGAGCATATGTGTAAGTGTGCGTCCTGCATGCTCGCCGGGCCCTGGTCCGCATGCAGGGATAAGAAACGAAAGAAGAAAAGAAGAAAGACAAGAATCGCAGGTACCTGCTCTGTGTACTGACCTCCCAAGGCCTCCTAAACTCCAACAACTGAGACCCAGGACTCAAACAACACTCACCACGGGACGAACCCCTTTGCCACCACTCACACCTATGCCCTATGGCAAAACTTTAGTTTCGAGATGTGAGTGGTCATCCTCTCAACATCCCCACCGGGATCACCCAATTTTACCGTAACTGGCGATACAAACCGTAGAATGCGGTATGGTCCCGACCAACGATAACACAGTTTAGCGGCCCTTCTGTCTATGGCTGAGCTGATCGGGTGGCTCTGGCAGTAGACCAGATCTCCAACCTTAAAAGGGTTCGGAATTCGCCCCTGATTGTAGCGACTACGGACGCGCTCGTGCGCATGAAGCAAATTCTTCCGGGCCTCCTTCCATCTATCCACCGTCTTAAAGTCCGGATCACAAGGTAGAAGATCCTCAATGTTCCACAAGTTGGCCAAGGGAAGTGTCGGCGAAAAACCAAATATAACCTCAAATGGTACGGCCTTATGACTCTCGTGTAAAGCCGTATTAAATGCCAATTGTAACCACTTTAGATTTTGATCCCAACAGTTTTGTTGTTCAGAATGATAGGCGATAAGTGCTGAACGGAGATTCCGGTTAAATCTCTCCGCGTGGGATGGCTGAGGGTAGTAGGGGGAAGTGGTCACATGTTTGATACCATTGGCGAAACACATTCGCCGGAAATCGCCTGAGATAAACTGTGGTCCATTGTCTGAGACAATGATGGCCGGCAGACCGAAATGCTGAAAAACATGGGTCTGTAGCGCAAGGATGGTCGATCGAGCGTTTGCCTGTCGTAAGGGCAGTAGCCAGACAAACTTAGAAAAAGCATCCACACAAACAAGCATGTAAGCATTACCTGACTTGCTACGAGGGAACGGTCCCATGTAGTCGATGAATAACTTCTCCATTGGTCTGCTCGCCACTTCTGATGCCAATAAACCCAATTTGGTGTTCTGTGCAGGCTTACTCAAGCCACAGAGATGACATGCTTTCACGCGAGTAGCTATGTCCCTATCCATGCCCTTCCAGATAAAATGTCTCCTAATGCTGGAAATGGTCTTCGAAATTCCCTTATCTCCACCTACTGGGGAATCATGATAGTAACTGAAGACCATGGGCACGAGTTTGCTAGGCAGCACAATCTTCGGGGCACGTCCTTTTCTTTCTCTGCAGCACAGGACGCCCTTGGACAAGAAATATGGGGCCTGTACGTTACCCTCTTTTAGATTTCGGATGATTGGACCCAACTCTTCATCATTTAACTGATGGGGTAACACATCAGTGAAAGCTAAAGGAAAGTCCAATAGAAAAGAACAGGGTTGCTCAGAGTGGGCTTCACTGGGTTGGGAGAACATGCGTGACAAAGCATCTGCAACCACATTTTGAGTTCCCCTAATGTGTTGCACCTTGAATTTGAAGGATGAGATTTTAACCACCCATCTTCCTATTTTACCCAGTTGCCGGGGATGAGCAAGAAGCCAAGAGAGGAGCCTGATTGTCGGTCTCGAGCAGGAACTCAGCATGTTCCAAGAAACGCCTGAACTTATCTAGAGCGTACACGACAGCTAGACACTCTAGTTCATACACTGATGACTTCCTTTCTTGTTGGGTCAATGTCCTGGATATAAACGCCACTGGCTGCCTAGCATCAACATCAACAACCTGGCACAGAACCGTCCCGAGCGCAACAGAACTCGCGTCCGTTTGTAAGATGAATGGTTTCGAAAAGTCAGGCATCCGCAACACGGGCGGGGAGATGATTGCCTCCTTGAGGGTATCAAAGGCCTTCTGTTGCCTCTCACCCCATACGAATTTGGTTCCCTTTTTTCTTAGTTCATTTAAGGGAGCGGCGATCTCCGCAGCATTAGGGATGAACCTGCGATAGAAATTAACCATGCCAACAAACCTGGCAATACCCTTCGCATCCCTAGGAGGAGGAAAATCTCGGATGCCTTGCGTCCTCTCCGGGTCAACAGTAACGCCCCTGTGTGAGACAAGGTGCCGCCAAAACGAAATACTTTGTTGAGCAAATTTGACCTTTTCCGGATTGACAGTGAGACCAGCGCTCCTCAACCGACACATTACCACTTTCAGATGACACAAATGTTCTTCATAAGTTTTACTACACACCAATAAGTCATCCAAGTAATTAAAAATAAATTTGAACTTGACATCATGAAAGACTGTGTCAAGAAGCCGCGTGAGGGTTTGGGCCCCCACTGCCAGGCCCATTGGTACCCTAATGTACTGGTAAAGATTCCACGGCACGCAGAACGCCGTGTAGGGTCTGCTTTCTTTAGACAGAGGTATCTGATGATAGGCCCCATTGAGGTCAATGACGGTGAAATATCTGGCCTCACTGAACCAATCGAATGCAGAATGTAAGTCCGGAAGGGGAACGGAATCCACTTCTATTTTCGCATTTAATTTTTGGTAATCAATTACCATACTTAAAGTCATTGTACTGGTATCCGCGTCACAATTATTATAATTAAATTTACCTTAATCCGTCACTGTGACCGCTTGGTTTCTGTCTTCTAACGCGTTTCGGATTAAACTTAATCCATCATCAGAGTAAAAAATTCGTCAGTTATGACTTCGTTAAAACATTAAAACATTAAAAAGACACTAAAATACATCTATGTATATGTTGTACAAACACAGCGACGTACGCGGATGTGAGTGCGAACTCGACACCGGTTAACGACGTACTGCACAGTTTATTTGCGTTATCATGTTATCTATTGTTGTGTTGGGGCGTGTACTCTATGGTTATGTTATCTATAATCTTATCACATAATGTATGTGATTTAAATGCCAACTGTTCGTTTAGTATATTATTAGGATTATTTCTGAAGGCCCGGTAAATTTCAAACTCTTCTACTGCATCCATATATCTTCCCTTTTTGCAAATGTGTAAGGGTTTGCAATTTGCCTCAAAATTTGTGTAATTATGATTTAATGAAACGAGATGTTTAGCGTAATTTGATTTATTCATATTTGAAATGCTCGTGGGTAAGTGTTCTTTATATCTTTTGAAAAAACCCCTGCCAGTCTGACCAATGTAATGCATGTCGCAGTCATCACATATCATCTTGTATACACCCGTTCTTTTTTCAATTGATGTTCGTGTGGCATTATTTAACATTTTTTGGATATTGTTATTTGTTCTAAATGTGATATGGATGTTATGTTTTTTAAATGTATTTCTAATGAGCATTGAGAAGTTATTAGTATAATCAACCGCCCTATATATTACGTCCATCGTGACACGGTGAGGGTTGTCAGTTCTGCGTTTGTGTCTAAGCATCAAGTGTTCAACTAATGAGCTGCGGTAACCGTTTGCAATTGCAATGTGTTTAATTATATCTATTTCTTCCTTGTGGTTTGTTGGATCTAAAGGTACACTGTATAGTCTGTGTATCAGACTGTTGAACGCGGCCATTTTTTGTGAGTGCGGGTGGAACGAATCAGCATGTATGACACCATCAGTTGTGGTGGGTTTTCTGTATATCCTGTATTGAAATTTATTATTGTGTTTCATAAAAGTTAAATCCAAAAAATTTATTGCGATGTTTGACTCTATTTCGAGTGTGAACTGTATGTTTTTGGTGATGTTATTCATGTAATGTAACAGCATGTTTGCCTGTCTCGTTGTCCCGTCGAAGATAACAAATGTGTCATCTACATATCTTTTATAAAATGTAATGTTACGTTGCCATTTATTATGTGGTGATAGCAAATATGTATTTTCGAAGTTATTCAGGAAAATGTCAGCCAACAAACCGGATAAGGGTGAACCCATTGCAAGTCCCTCCTCTTGAATAAAAATTGTGTTATTGAATGTGAAATAATTCTGTTTCAATATTACGTCTAGTAAAAGTAACAATTCTGTTACTTCTTGTAGATTCACAAGATGTCTGATACACAGACTATACAGTGTACCTTTAGATCCAACAAACCACAAGGAAGAAATAGATATAATTAAACACATTGCAATTGCAAACGGTTACCGCAGCTCATTAGTTGAACACTTGATGCTTAGACACAAACGCAGAACTGACAACCCTCACCGTGTCACGATGGACGTAATATATAGGGCGGTTGATTATACTAATAACTTCTCAATGCTCATTAGAAATACATTTAAAAAACATAACATCCATATCACATTTAGAACAAATAACAATATCCAAAAAATGTTAAATAATGCCACACGAACATCAATTGAAAAAAGAACGGGTGTATACAAGATGATATGTGATGACTGCGACATGCATTACATTGGTCAGACTGGCAGGGTTTTTTTCGAAAGATATAAAGAACACTTACCCACGAGCATTTCAAATATGAATAAATCAAATTACGCTAAACATCTCGTTTCATTAAATCATAATTACACAAATTTTGAGGCAAATTGCAAACCCTTACACATTTGCAAAAAGGGAAGATATATGGATGCAGTAGAAGAGTTTGAAATTTACCGGGCCTTCAGAAATAATCCTAATAATATACTAAACGAACAGTTGGCATTTAAATCACATACATTATATGATAAGATTATAGATAACATAACCATAGAGTACACGCCCCAACACAACAATAGATAACATGATAACGCAAATAAACTGTGCAGTACGTCGTTAACCGGTGTCGAGTGCGCACTCACATCCGCGTAC
The DNA here is from genome assembly GCA_034769895.1 of Magicicada septendecula. Classification (NCBI taxonomy): domain Eukaryota; kingdom Metazoa; phylum Arthropoda; class Insecta; order Hemiptera; family Cicadidae; genus Magicicada; species Magicicada septendecula. The sequence continues at coordinate 147,585,399 of CM068369.1, forward strand.
GTCGCTGTGTTTGTACAACATATACATAGATGTATTTTAGTGTCTTTTTAATGTTTTAATGTTTTAACGAAATCATAACTGACGAATTTTTTACTCTGATGATGGATTAAGTTTAATCCGAAACGCGTTAGAAGACAGAAACCAAGCGGTCACAGTGACGGATTAAGGTAAATTTAATTATAATTACCATACGATATTTACCCCCAGGCTTGGGCACCAGAAACGCTGGACTAGCATAACTAGAATTAGAAGGCTCAATTACCCCTTGCTCAAGCAATTCTTGAACCTTCTCTCTTAGAACAGCCATTTGCGGAGGAGCGAACTTGTATGGGTGTGAACGTACTATGGTGGAGTCAGTTAGGCGGATTTTATACTCCAAAAGGTGTGTGAGCCCCAGGGTAGGAGTTAACACTGTAGGGAATTGCTCACACAGCTGATTTAAGGCATACTTCTGGGAAGGAGTGAGATGGTCTCTTGCTGAATCGGGACACTCTGCCTCTTGGATACCTCCCTTAGCTCCCTGGTACCCAAGGAAAGGAATGACAACTCCCCGATTGAACTTGAAATAGCATTGGTGCCCTTGAATGTCTAATACGAGACCACTCTTAGAGATGAAATCGGCACCCACGATACAGTCGACTCCCAGAGCCGGAGAAACCAAAAAGCGCCACACCCATGAGAAACCTTCGATTTTAAATTTAAAGGAAACCACCCGGGAGATGGGCCGAATTTCCCGCGATGCAGTCCAGCATACCACCGAAGACTGATCCGACCCTTTTATAAAGCCCTGTTTTTCAAGGTCCGCACACACTCTCGATGAAATTATGGATCGGGCTGATCCAGAGTCAACTAAAGCTCGGAGTTGACCCCTTTTCAACTCGAGCAACAGGAAGGGGCATACTGAAGTGTAGTTGGAGACAGTTTGCATGACCTTGATGCCAGAAGATCCGGGACCTACTACTTGCCTGGGGTTAAGTAAATCTGAAACAGTATGACCTAACGGGGAAGACAATCTCCGACTTATCTTCCCCGGGTATTTACGTTTTTTCGGTTGTGTCCACTCCGGGAAGGCACTGGACGCTGTCTAGTACCGGGACAATATCGTGCAATGTGGCCGGGTCTGTGACATCTGAAGCAGACAGATTCACGAGCATCACTACTTTGAATGGCAGCAGACCGAGAACCCTGAGACCCGGACTGCCCTACACGTCGCTCGACTACTTGGCGATCCACACTACGGTTAGCCTCGTGACCCCTAGTGTCATCGTTATATTGAATGGTCTTGGACAGGACACATAGCCTGTCCAGATCAATAAAGCTCTGGGCACGTTCAGCAAATACTAAGCGTGACCGTTCTTGGGGGGTCACCCCTTCCAGAATAGTTTGGATTATTTCGCCCTCGGGCAACCCCAGTCTCAGGATCCTGGCAGCGTCCTTAATGCTTGAAACGAAATGTGCGAGGGCCTCCCCATTTGCTTGTACCCTGTAAAAATGCTTTTGCCTCAGCTGCTCGCGCAGCCTCCCCGGTATGAAAGCGTCCAGCACTTTCCTATGAAATTGGCCGATACTGCCACCACCCCGAAGGGTGCTGGTCACCCGCTCAGCCATAGACCCCTGCAGTACGCGTAAATGAGCTCGAGCAAGGTCCGCCCCGACATCCCCGGAAAATCCGCTAACTGAAAAAATATCTGAAAAAATCTTAAAAGTCTTTCAATATCCAACCCATCTACTACTGGGAGGCGCTGGATGACCTCGGACAGCGGGTTTGGGAGCTTGTGATAGCTTGCGGCAGCCACCCCCGAGAAGGCAGGAACCGGCGCTGTAAGTTCTAATTTGTCCGAGGTGGCGCTGGTCGAGAGAAAACTCTCGCAATGCCATCGTCACTTGTTCTCTAAGTGGAGTAATGGTTTTCTCTAATTCCGAGGTGGTAGCCTGTGATTCTAAATTCTGTAAGCGGCTTAATACATGTTGTAATCGCTGGCGCACCCTTTGTCTAGCCGTGGAGGTTAGTGCCGCCGACTGCAGGCCTTCGGCCAAATCTCTGAGTTCAACGAATTTCTCCTGACACAGATCTACTTCCGCAGTGACATCAGTGAGTATTACTCTACCACTCGGGGCTTCTCCGGAGGCCAGAGCCTCCCGCAGTTGCTTCCTCAACGAGGCGACCGTGTCTTGCTGTTTGCGACCCCGAAACCGGACCCTCACTCGAGCTCATCCTTCACAAACAAATCCACGTTCACCGAGCTGGTCATCACCGCACAATATTCACACACAAAAATGTAATGACAATAACAAAATAGAAAAGAACAGGAAGAACTTGATCATTCAAGTGGCTCCAGAGTGGTCTAGCGAAGCAGCGAGATGGGTGTATAATGAAGGCAGAGAGAGCTGCTCGAAATCCACAGAAGAGAACAAAACAAACAAGACTATATATCTGACTCACAATACACAAATCCACAAGAAGTACACATGACATCTAAATAAACCAGTCAATGCTGTTCAGCAAATTCCATAATTAATTCATGTTGAAATTGGTGCGTCACAATGTGACCCAACTTCTATTATTCCAAAAGGATTCAACAACACATTACAACACCACGACATCTGGTCGGACCATAACCGCATTCATAAATTAATGTGACCCAAAATACCATAAGTTGAATCGCACCGTCACATGAGCGTCTAGCTTCATGATTTACCAAAATAGAATGCCCTCAATAAGCAAAAAAAAAGTCACTACATAACCGGGTGTGCTATAAAGACAAGTTCACTCTACAACAGAACAAGTCCTAACCAAAAACAGACAAGTACTGACGGCACCCGATCATGTCAAAAATTTTCTAAGATCCAAGTGTATGTCGGAATAATATTAATTAAATCAATTTCATGCTCAATATACCATTAACCTCCCAATTGTAACCCCTTACAGCACATACCTTACACTCACTATCACAAAATAATTATGCTTAAATATTAACACATATTAAATTTAATCTATCTCTATTCATTTCATATAAAATAGCATGCCATCAAGATTATTTACTTAATCAAACTGTTCAATATTTCAATTAACTTCTTTAAATACCTTTGACTCAGATCAAAAATTTTTAGACACAATAATTTGCAAGTCCTAAAGCCAGCCGACATGCCTGTAGCCACACTAAGTTTTCATTTAACATCAATAAATGCAAGTCCCCACAGATTCTATAACTTCCAAAATTCAATGAATTAAGTGCTGAAATACCATTTACTACATATTCTGAATGCATATGATTATATAAAACCACTGAATCACAACCACGCTCTGCTACAATTTGAAACCCCCCTTTTATTTTATTTGCAAGTCCTGTCTCGTTGCAAGACGAGACAGGACTTGCAAATGAAAAAACTCTATTAACAATAACAAGTGCAAAATTTATTTGGTGTCCAGTCTCGTACATAATATAATAAAAGTATAATTAAATAATTGCCACTGAGTAATATTGAAGTACATATACATATCCTGGATCAAGCACTAAGTAGCATGTGAATGTATGCAACAATATCAATCACTGAAATGTATTAACCTACATATGATAGTCATCACTATTCTGAGTTATGTGTGTGTATATATATATTGCAACGTAACAAATTGCAAATTTAATATAATTTAAATTTGTGGAGCCCCACGATCTTGGAGCGCCAAATTTATGCAACGTTACATATACATAAAATAGGCGTGACCGGTCTCACGTTCAAGATTGACAAATTATTTAACAATATAACATTTAAATTGGGTGTCAGGTGTATCTGCAATAAGAACTCTATGTAACTTGAAACGGTAATTAAAATTTATTTGATACTATAAAAAAAAATGTGCACATGGCACTGACTTCGATTTTAAAAACATTAGTTATTATTTGTTATTATGCCGTAAGGCTTAAGATATATACATCCTTACTGACTAAATATCCTATGCTACTAATTATTATATAAAAGAAAAATCTCATTTTCAGACTACTCAGTCTATTAATATGTTTCAAAATATCAATATTTAAATCTTTTTTCTATATTGTAACGTACTCAAAATATTAATAGTTATTGTTTCTCAGTACTGTTTTCTCAAATACTAATTGTTTTCATTTAAATGCTTTGTAATCATTTTATATCATATTAATTTGAGCTCTTGTTACGTTAATCGTATTTATAAAACATCTATGATTTTAACTCTACTATACAAGAAACATTTCTCTTATTTTTAAATAAAATATTAATGTCTTTAACTGTCCTTGAATTCTTTGTATGATTAAGATATGAATAAGTTGTCTATCACCTTATTGTCGTCAATCATACTCGATCATTTTTATTCCATCGGTATTCGTCCTCGTCTCGCCTCCAGCGTCGGCTGTCTCTCTTCTCCTCTTGTCCAGCGTCGGCTGTCTCTCTCTCTGGAACTCTCCTCTTGTCCAGCGTCGTATCTCTCTCTGGAACTCTTCTATTGTCTAGTGTCGAATCATTAATGGATCTTCTTAAGTAGTGCTGTTATTAATTAAAATGATTGTCTTTACAGCTTAGTTACGTATTTGTACGTAACTGGCAAATTTAAACTGTTTACAAAAAAAAAAAATAAATATGCCGTGCTGACGGGCATAAGCTCCCGCTGCACCGTGGATGATTCAAGAAAAAGTACCACTGTAGCTTGCGTGTCCTATTTATACCCATGTCTTGGTCGACACCCTGCAGTGGTACGAAATCGACATGTTAGAAACTGTCTCTGGCTTCAGTTCCCCCACTCTTTGTCAAATTCGCTTTTTTTATATTTCTGCGAATTGCAGAGTCCTGTAAGTATACTCTTATACTTATCTTATAACTAATTTTACAACACATGTTCACTGTAATTTTGGACATTGCAACTTAACCCTTTCGATTTGTACACAGTTATTTCACTATTACACTCGTACGGTGTGTCACTTTCGCGTGGTTTTCGTACACAGTATTTAGTAAATTTTATTACATTTTATGGTGCTTTTGGATTTTAATTCTTAATTCTAGTTTATGAATAATTACGGAAAAACAGTAATTGTGCTTGTGTAATTGTTCATCTTGGGGTGGCAAACTCGCCTGCAGAGACCTGCGTTCACACACACTAGCAAAATACTGGTGTACACACTTTCAGTTACATTTGTGTGTGTGTGCACGTTGATTCAGGTCGAAACACCTGTTCATATTTTTGTCTGAGCCAAGCTTGCAATCCCTAACATGCTTATTTCTAATATATTATTAATTATTTACAGTTTATTAAGTAAATTTAAATTTTTTTATATTCCATGCTCAGTACATCACTTATTTGTACTGTCGCATTATTCCTCTGCTTGGTAACAAAAAAAAATTTAATAAATTTATTTATTATAATTTTTTTTAATTTATTTATTATTATTATTTGCAAAAAAAATGTAACAAATAATAAAGAATAATATTCGTCATTTCACCCTTAATTGGAGTGTATACAAATATCTTACCTCCCCTCTTCGTACGCTCACTGCTCGCGACCTTGTAGTAGGGTGGCTTTACAAACAGCTGATTTAACTGGTTTCATTGACCTCTGTTTTCATGTGTAGAACTTCCTAAATGACGTTGCGTGGAATTTACCAATTTCTTTCTTCTGTATCTCATCATATACGATGAAAGTGTTCTGTCCTACTTATGTGTGTACATTCGGTCCTTAATTTTACATTATCTTAATTCATACATTCTTACCTTCGCTTCTAATCTTCCTTAGCTCTTTTCTTAACATGACATTACTTTATCTAATACATTACTTATACAATACATTAACATTCATTACCTTTTATTACATTTCTTTAACATTACCTTTCTGATCGCTACTACTTTCTTGAAATACACTTCCGTAACAGAATACTCTTTTAGCTTGTAGTGTGTCGCATGATCGGTTACAGAGGAAATGTCTTGGAAAACAACGATATTTTTCTCGAAGTCCTTAATCCTAAGTAGTCTCTGCCCTTATGACTTTTCACTCTCGCTTTCTTCTGTGTCCTTGTATCTTCAATAAGTGTTCGCTTGATCATTCGTTCTAACAATTATGGCAATTATTGCTCATCTTAATCATTTCTTCATATTTATAACATATCAATAATAACATTCCTTACCATTTCTTCATATTAATAACAACAATAACATCTTTTACCATTACTTTCTTAAATATTTCTCTACAATAGCATTCCTTACTATCACTAATACATTTCTTAATTAACCCTTTCAAATAATATTCCTTATAACATTTCTTAATTATACTCTCTTATATTATTATTAATAATTAATAGTAATATTATTTTTCTCATTTAAAAATAATTATTTATTTTAGGGTATTGAGTTCTGAGTTCGGTGTGTCGTTAGAACTGACACCCCTCATTATAACAATTGGTTGTTGTACACAGGAAATTCATTGTGTTCACCCTCGTGTAAACAACGTGCGCGTTCCATTGTATTATCCCCTCGTTTGTGTGCGTACTTACCTTGTGAACGTTTGTTTGGATCGTATAAGTCACCTGTTTATAGTGCAACGTTTTCATCTTGCCTCTCTTTCTCTCGTAATAAATGCTTCGCTCTTTCTCAATTCTCTCGTCCCTAGTTTGGTTGAGTGAACCAACGTGAACAGCTGTCGACGGTTTTTTCATTCGTCGTTTATGATAATACTCACCATAATTCTCATACTTGCAGATATAATTATCGTTATTATAATTATCGTGCTTTTTATATTTAACATCATATTTACCACAATTTTGCGTAGTGTTTCGTCTAGATAACTTACTACGTTTCTTGTTAGGCCTACAGTGATATTTATCTCCGTAAGTGTGGTGTCTTATGTGTTTCAAATGTGTCATCTTGTGTGACTTACCATAGTGTGTGTGCCTCACACTTGGATTATCGCCATTAATAAGGTATGTTTTATTAACATTTATTTGCTTCTCCTCCTTAGTGTTAATTACTTTTTTATAATTATCATTAGTAATTACACATGTATTTTCAATTTGTATGAATTCTTCACATACTATCTTTTCACATATTAGCTCCGTTTGTTTATTAATTATTCCACAGACATTTTCTGCGATCGTGTCAATATGTCTGTTTGTATTAACAACTTTTTCAGTTAACTGCGCATTACTGTCAATTATACTTTGTTTTATTTCAATATTATCTTGTTTCAACTGGAGATTATCACTTTTTAACTCTTCTAGACTCTCGGTAATTTTTATGGTGTCCTGTCTAAAATTTTCGGACTGTAGCTCTAATTTATTTTCTAAACTTTCTGTTTGTTTCTTATTAGATTCTTTTAATTCGTGTAATTTAGCATTTATATTTTCCGTTTGTTTTGTACTTATTTCATCGACCCAGGCACGCATCATCACTTGGAATGCCTCGACATCTAAATTTCCTGGAGTCGTCATGTTGAAGTATTATTAAAATATTTACTTAGTAGTATTTCTTTAACAATTATTATTTATAACCGTTCCCTACTTATTTATTTATTTCTTTATTTTTATTAATAGTTATTATTAATACTCATTACAGTTACACCTGTTACATAGACAAACAATATTATTCGTGGGCGCCAGCTGTGTGATTACACAACAATTTAACATTACATTCAGTTACTGTTTAATACAAATAATAATTACATATTATACATTTCTCATTTAACACACTCTTTATCTTTTAGAGCAACCATTTAGCTACATAACAAATTTTAATAGTTAAATGATGGGGATCGGGTCATACATTCATGAGCTACAATTTATGTCACAAATTTTTGTACATAAATTTAGGCATGTCGTGCCCCACGTCCAGGGCGCCAATCTATGATCCCGATAAAATATTTCAATTTTAATATAATTTATTTTGTTACATTTAATTTCAAATACCAAATACACTTCTATTTGTGTTTGAATAGCCCCACGTTCTTTGGGAGCCATTCTATGCAATTTAACAAATTGCTAATTTAATATAATTTAAATTTGTGGAGCCCCACGATCTTGGAGCGCCAAATTTATGCAACGTTACATATACATAAACGTTCAAGATTGACAAATTATTTAACAATATAACATTTAAATTGGGTGTCAGGTGTATCTGCAATAAGAACTCTATGTAACTTGAAACGGTAATTAAAATTTATTTGATACTACAAAAAAAAATTTGCACATGGCACTGACTTCGATTTTAAAAACATTAGTTATTATTTGTTATTATGCCGTAAGGCTTAAGATATATACATCCTTACTGACTAAATATTCTATGCTACTAATTATTATATAAAAGAAAAATCTCATTTTCAGACTACTCAGTCTATTAATATGTTTCAAAATATCAATATTTAAATCATTTTTTCTATATTGTAACGTACTCAAAATATTAATAGTTATTGTTTCTCAGTACTGTTTTCTCAAATACTAATTGTTTTCATTTAAATGCTTTGTAATCATTTTATATCATATTAATTTGAGCTCTTGTTACGTTAATCGTATTTATAAAACATCTATGATTTTAACTCTACTATACAAGAAACATTTCTCTTATTTTTAAATAAAATATTAATGTCTTTAACTGTCCTTGAATTCTTTGTATGATTAAGATATGAATAAGTTGTCTATCACCTTATTGTCGTCAATCATACTCGATCATTTTTGTTCCATCGGTATTCGTCCTCGTCTCGCCTCCAGCGTCGGCTGTCTCTCTTCTCCTCTTGTCCAGCGTCGGCTGTCTCTCTCTCTGGAACTCTCCTCTTGTCCAGCGTCGTATCTCTCTCTGGAACTCTCCTCTTGTCCAGCGTCGTATCTCTCTCTGGAACTCTTCTCTTGTCTAGTGTCGAATCATTAATGGATCTTCTTAAGTAGTGCTGTTATTAATTAAAATGATTGTCTTTACAGCTTAGTTACGTATTTGTACGTAACTGGCAAATTTAAACTGTTTACAAAAAAAAAAATAAATATGCCGTGCTGACGGGCATAAGCTCCCGCTGCACCGTGGATGATTCAAGAAAAAAACCACTGTAGCTTGCGTGTCCTATTTATACCCATGTCTTGGTCGACACCCTGCAGTGGTACGAAATCGACATGTTAGAGACTGTCTCTGGCTTCAGTTCCCCCAGTCTTTGTCAAATTCGCTATTTTTTATATTTATGCGAATTGCAGAGTCCTGTAAGTATACTCTTATACTTATCTTATAACTAATTTTACAACACATGTTCACTGTAATTTTGGACATTGCAACTTAACCCTTTCGATTTGTACACAGTTATTTCAGTATTACACTCGTACGGTGTGTCACTTTCGCGTGGTTTTCGTACACAGTATTTAGTAAATTTTATTACATTTTATGGTGCTTTTGGATTTTAATTCTTAATTCTAGTTTATGAATAATTACGGAAAAACAGTAATTGTGCTTGTGTAATTGTTCATCTTGGGGTGGCAAACTCGCCTGCAGAGACCTGCGTTCACACACACTAGCAAAATACTGGTGTACACACTTTCAGTTACATTTGTGTGTGTGTGTGCACGTTGATTCAGGTCGAAACACCTGTTCATATTTTTGTCTGAGCCAAGCTTGCAATCCCTAACATGCTTATTTCTAATATATTATTAATTATTTTCAGTTTATTAAGTAAATATAAATTTTTTATATTCCATGCTCAGTACATCACTTATTTGTACTGTCGCAATATATATATATATTAATTATACATCACTGTGTTGTGTGAGAGCATCTACATATATAATTATTATGCATTACTGCATTACAGGCTGATAAATGATTGACAATTATCAAAGACCAAGTGCTATCCATAATCCACTTAATTTAAAAATTGTTGACTGGAATGCGTCATTACATATATACATTTATTATACAACATAATAGATTTATGAGTGACTGCTTAATTCAGTGGCTTGTAAAAAAGAATGAATGCAACTCAAAGAATTATATTGATATCTGATATTTGATGTTGCTATTTAATATTTGATATTTGATATTTAATGTTAGATTTGCTAGGTCTGTTGATAATTATTTCAGCACATGTGCTATAACATCATTAATATTATATTATATTCCCCCTTTTGAAAATTACACATAAACACGTACTTAATACATATAACACACACCCAATTCCTGCACCAACCCTCTCGCAATAACCCATCCCATAATATATATATATATATATATATATATATATATATATATATTACAAACAATACCGAGCTTACAATTCACACAGCTAGTGTCACATCTGAGGTGAAAATTCATATAACCATAAGCAACTGATTTGCCCCCAACATAACAAGATAACTTAAAATTTATAATTTCATACTTCATTCAACAATTCTGAATCAATAACTCAGAGAATTAAGATATAATTATTGTTAAAGCCTCAATAATTGAACGAAAGTCAGACACCCCCAGTCCTGAATTATGCCTACATGGAAGGACGTGATTATGCCGGACATAACCAACGCTCAGATACATAGAACACAAAAAAAATGGGAAAACTTAGAGCTGTTCATCTAGGTACATGTGTATGTGCAAATTCCCTTACATAGTATAAGAATGTAATGTTGTGAAATATTACATAAGGTGCTTAGTTGTATACAGTGTCAGAACATGCAGGCACGAAACTTAACATGTGTGTTTGCAGATCTTGTGCAAGTTAAAGGTGGGTTTTATAAGTTTGTTACCGAGAGCGTCTGCAGATACACCGTATTGTGGTAGATGATATTGGTAAATTAAACATAGAAAGATCACACCTGGATTGTCTAATGTAACTAGGTGGCCATGTGACTAGGATGAGCACTAGCTGGAACTGATAACTTCTGGGGGCAGAATTTCTCTAAGTGTGTGTGTCTGTGTCCCGACTGACGGCGTCTCACGGCTCATGTAGCTTCTCTGCACAAGGGGTTGGCAGATCTTCGGCCAACCCCGACACCCATCTCGCCATTGGTCGAGCACCTGGAGCTTGCTTTAATTTATCTTGCCATAGTAGAGGTTTCAACCAGGCAGAATATATCGGATGCCGTCAATCGAGACCAGAGAAATTTCCTCGGTGAGGGTCAGAACACAAATGAGGCAGATCACATAGCAATTTTCACCCACGAAACTTCGCTTTTTGCAGGTTACGGCGTACAACAGCTGGCCAGGCAAACCAAATATTCGTCGCCGCTTCTAACAAACGAGTTACCTACACCCAGCGGCGACGCGCAATACATTAGCATCGAACGACGGGGAGAACGCGCGAGTTTTTAGAAAGAAATGGTACACGCCCATGCAACCGAGCTTAGCGTGTTAACCATGTGCCGAACGAAGTACGGCACAATACGTACGGTAAAAGAGGATAGATGCGTATAGATAGTAGAGGGAGAAAAGAGAGAGAGAGAGAGAGATATGCAGATAGACAGGTAGACAAATAGTCACGCAGGCAGCAGAGAGAGTAAGAGAAATCTAATGTCGAGAAAAGAGAAAAGATAATTTTGTTCTACAACATAAAATTAAACCAAACGCAATTTCGCGTGGTGACTTTGTGCTGGACACAAACTAATGCAGTTTTTATGTACGAATTTGCAGTGCATATTGTGAGGCGATAACATTGCTGTAGATAATAATATTGTATGATTTTGACAAAACGAATTGTTCTTTGCCAACACATAGCTACGATAAATTATTAATACATACCTATTGCTTTACTGATACTGTAAGTAGTAAGATAAGTTGACATGTGTGTAAAAAATGTCAAGTAATAATTTCAGATGTTTTTAAAACTAATAAAAAGTAATTAAAGTCATTCAGAGAGACAGTAGTTTCAAGTGACTCGGCAGATTTGTGCTTTAATATATCGTGTTCACTACTGGCTAATGTCGCTATTCGTTGGGTGTAACAACATTAGCCTCTAATTTGATTTTAAATGTTCCTGTAATTACAGAAAAATGGTTGAAATCGAAATGAATACACAGTAATTTTGTGATCTGTACACATTATCACGTAATATATTTCTTTAACGTTTGCCGACGCAGAAGATTGTTGACCTTTACTATGAATTACAGCAATCGGTCTTCTTTCCGATGCGATGCAAACAAATTTGCCGTATGCTAAAACTGCAAACTAATCTGAGAAAGTACTAATATCTTCACCAGTATAAAAGTTACTAATTGTATTTTCACTTTTCCTTTTGGTCGCAATTTAAGTAATTACTTTATTAGGAATGGTTTAAAATACAATCATCTTCGTCGAGTATTGCCATAAGCGATCAACGACAAGGCGACTCGTTTAATACTATCACTCTAAAACTTTAAAATCCCAATGAATTAATAATAACACATTAACAATAACTTATAGCATTGACAATTCATATTATTTTACAATCAGGAATGGCTCGGTTCTGTGAGCATGGTGTTGGCTCGTTTCACCACGTGGTTTGAATTCGATTCCCGCTGCGGGCAAAAGTCTAATCTACTTTTCTGGTTACTTTCATGTTGCAAGAAAATGCCAAAGTACCAATTATGCACATCAACTCTAGTCTAGGAATACATCTTTATTAGTTGTTTGAATTTAAGCACTGGTACTTGAAAGATTACAAGACTAATAATGGCATACGAGTTATGTTACCGTGAAACAAAAATACCAGTGGATTCCTGGTAATTACAACGGTTAGAACACTCATCATTGGATCTGACAAATTTTCGGTGTTTTAAAATTAATTTTGGGAAAATAAGTTACACCTAGAAATTTTTGGTTGTACGCCAAAGAAATTATTATCTCTTTACTTGTGGAGACTTCATCGTAAGAGAGCGGTGATTGATCGCATGCGAAACTGAGCATTTTATGGAATCTTAGTAAAAATATATGTAATCACTACTCGTATCAAATAACATCTCGGCTGTTGTGTAAAGCATATAAGAAATTAAAGTAAAGCTCAATATGTTTGCTGATAATGAAAAACGTAGAATTAATCTTTTCGAACTAATTTTTATCGGCAGCAGTAACCTGTCTCTCTCCCTCTCTTCTTTCTCTCTCTCTCAATCTCTAACTCTCTCTCTCTCTCTCTCTCACTCTCTCTCTCTCTCTCAATATATATATATATATCTCTCTCTCCCTTTACTACCCTTTTCCCTCATAAGCGCACGCACATACACACACCACACACACAAATAAACGTACACATCGGTGTTTTTTCAGTACTGAGATAGAGGCATTCCACTAAAAAGTGATATTGCTTCCAGTAATAGCGTAAGCAAATTAAAGTCCTCCGATCACAATGACCCATTCGGAAAAATCAACTCCTGATATTTTGAAATTTATCAAATCAGATTTGATCTAGTTATGTTCTCCCCACGCGTAACTGAGAAGTTAAATACAACTACTACTTGGAATATTGTTAGAAGAAAATGATAACTCGCATTTCTCATGTTATCCAACGACTTTAAACTTGAAAAACACACGTTACCCGTCACTAAATTAATTCTTTTTTTAAGCATAGTTGCTAGTACAATAGAAATTGGTATTTTATTTAGATATTAGTCTTTAGCAGAAATTATTTAATAGAAATTAGTCTTTAGTCAAAGTCGAAAACATCAAAATACAAGTTACATAAAATCTGTCTACTACTCTAGTGATAGAAAGTTATACGTGGACGTAAATTGAATTATGAAACAAAAACGACACTAGTAAGCGGAACGGCTTACAGAATCCGTTGACTTCAAATCTGGATTTTGCAATCTGGATTATACGAAACGTCTGATTTCATAAACTGAAAAATTGCATTATACTTTTTTATACACTTTGATGATCATGAAATATGCGGTGATTTTCAATTACAAAAATAAATATTTATTTACTTCTAATGAAATGTATTCTTTAAAATTTTAAATGTAGGGGAAATTATAACACCAACAGCAAAAGAAGGTACGAAAAGAATAATAAAAAATATGGAAAATCGCATACCACATCTAACAGCAAACACTTATAACAAACAATCCATCAGCAGGAATTCAAAATTAAGACATTACAAAACAGTAATATGTGCCGGAGCATGTGAATGCTTGGGAGTCTTTTTTCTGCAAAAAAAATACTAAAAGTGGAAAGAAGAGTATTAATAAAAACTTATGACTCAAAACAAATGAAATATTAGAAATTCAGATTAAGATCAAAAGAATAAATTTACGAAGATCTGTAAACTTTCCGTAGAAATGTAAAACAGAAGATTAAATTACCGGTTATTATGGACATTTTTTAGGAAAGGAGTATATATGAGATTAACGAGCATAAATATCTAAGAAACAGAAACAAAATTTGGTTGTTTCAAAGAAGTACAGAAATATTTAGAACAGATCCCAAATATAGACGAAGAAACAATTACAGAAAAATAATAAAGGAATTCAAGCTGGGAGAAAAGAGCAACAGGCAATGGAGGCCAGGTGAAATAACAGAAGAATAGAATAGGATCTAAAGTAAAAGAATAACAGCCGACTGGGAGAAATAACAAAATGTACAACACGGTCCGAAGTAGCGTTGACCAGAAAAAAATTATTTTTGAAATACCTGTTCTCGTTAACACTTCTTTCCAAATCTGTTAATACGTGATTCGTCCCATATCTTTATTCTCCACATACGTTTCCGAAATTTTATGAGGTCTCTTGAGTGCTCGTGTTTGATGCAACTTTCAATTATTCTAGACACTAAACAGTAATTTGACACTAACGACTAACGTCGAGTCTAAGGTTTACAAGCGTCATCAAAGTTACAAGATTTACAAGGGCATAAGGAATTGTGTGAGTTCTGAAAAAATCTTGTGAAAGCTACATTAATGTATCGTTAAGTGACGTGTAAAAGTGACACTTTATTTCTGACCAAATATGGTTTTGTGATACCACATTGATGACGAGGAATGTTGAAAAATAAATACTTCCTGTGTCCTACAATTTAAAAACGTATACAAACGCATTTATACACCGACAAACTCACACACGCCCAAATACATTGTTACTTATCATCCGATATCATAACAAAATCTCGGGTAAACACGCACACCCATTGTGCAATCGCGTAGCGTGCCGGTAAAGACGCCAGTGGGTGGTCGTAAAGCTAGTTTCAGTTTGCCTAAATACCTAAAAGTACGTTCTCTGTTGTAAGCGGAGACATTAATTGTTAAAACAAGGAAGTCCAACCAATTGTTTGCGCTACCTTATGTAATTTGTTCATTCGAATTCACTTTTACAGTAATTGTTTCAACTCTGGTAAAGAGGAACAATAGCTGCTCGCACACACACACACACACACACACACACACACACACACACACACACACACACACACACACACACACACACACACACACACACACACACACACACACACACACACACACACACACACACACACACACACACACACACACACACACACACACACACACACACACACACACACACACACACACACACACACACACACACACACACACACACACACACACACACACACACATTTATGAGAGCACCATTGTTTCGAAGTTACGCTTCATTAATTTTACAACTCGCATTAAAGCAGTGCTTATCGCTAAAACCAGTAAAAGTTATAAAACAGGTAGGAAAGGACTTTCAAGTGGGTCGTTACACGTACGAACTCGCACAACTCACAAACAAACGTATTGTGTCACAGTGAAAAGAAAAATCACTTTCATTGTTTGCTAAGACAGAAGAACGGTGCCAACAGAGGCAATCAGTATTCTGTGACTGCCGTACCGATAGCAAGCTCGCCACAAAACATTCCTCCTCTGCCACGAAACTGAAGTGAAGCGAGTCTCTACGCAATGACGAAACTGTTTTTAAAGTCTATGTAAAGTAGAACGCGTCTGCGTTTACATTTGTATTCACGCAAAGAGTTAACACTGTACATTCTGCTAGAATTGAGTCCGGCGAAACGAATGTGCTCAATTTATAACTTGAAACGAGCGGATTTTGTCTGTACTAATGATGGTCGTAAGATAATCCTTCTTAAAAGCGTCAAATGCAGCAAGGGAACGGGTCCATAAAAAAACAGTGTCTCGTCCGTAAACCGCAATGTCTTATTTTAGAGTTACGTAAACCGGTATCCTATTGAAACGAGAAGTTACTAATTACGGGGATAATAATGTAATGTACATATTTTCTCATTATCATATTATGTAATTACGCAGTATTGTGTAATCCCCGTTGTGTGTGTACTATCTAGCTGCATGGCAAAGTCATGAGGAGTCATTGAAATTGCATGTTCATTTTGAGTTTCTAAGCATAGGAAGTATACGTAGAAACACGGACAAGCTCGCACACGCGCGCGCGCACACGTCCTATCTATTAATTTGTCTTTCTTTGTGTCTGTCTCTATACTTCATCTCTTTATTGGGACTGCGTTTATTCTCCTTCGAGCAGACCTGACTGAGGTAAAACTGCAAATTTTAACAATTTACTGACATTCCTTCGATAACTTACTATGTTGACTACAGTGGAAGTTTTCTTTCCCATAAGTAAAAACGTAGGCGAACATATAAATATATGCTGTTAATGCCTGCTTTATATATATATAGTTACGTATACCGCACTATTACATCCTCGTTTAGAACACTACGAATTAATTTCTATCCTTGATGTTTTTGTAACGTATAAATAATTAGGCTTAATATTTGTCTGTTTTTTATAGTGGTTTTAACCGTTCTTTAGGAATTTCTATAGGCATATAAATTACGTCTTGAGTTGGTAAACATTATTTTGTGTTTATACCACTGCCTTGAGTTTTGGACAACTTTTGTTTTCAAGTCGCTGTCGGCGTTTGTTTGAATTCAGAGGAAATCGGTCCCAAAGATCAAGAAGAATACAGATTTTCTCATAGCAACATATACGTTAGGTCTGGAAATATTGGACTTGTCGAATTAAATTCGATACGTTTAAAATTACGTAAAATTTTAGATAATGAATTTAAGATCTGTAAGAAGTGAAACCTTTTTTTTTTAATGAAACTACTGGCACCTTAACGAAAATTGACGATTATACACGAATAACCAAACCACAGCACTACAACGATAGTTTACGAAAGTTTCTACAAATAAAAATAACCTACTTTAAATCAGTATTTTTTTCAGTTGGATTACGTCAGTCTAACGTACACAAACTAAGTAAATAATTTTAATATCATCTGCTTTTTATGTTGTTTTTTTTTTATTGCACTGATCTTTTATCTTTCTGATCCACTGACTGGCGCTCGATTACATAATGCACATACGTCCCCGCTTTATTTTGGTCGGCTGAATCCATTAATTTCTGTAAATTTGCTGACAACAACACGTTTACAATTATCTCTAAGAGCCTGTTAACAGCTAATGAAATTGTTCTCTCTTTTCGTAAGTAGATAATTTATTATAACAATGTGGAGTATAATTACAAAGCAATCAAATTCGTTATTGTTATTACTGTTTTGTCAATGGTGCAATAATTATATCTCACTGAAAAGTGTAATTTACTCACTAATTGTTATAATTAACAATCAATTAAGTGCACGCGTTATTATAACAAGCTGCTTGCCCACGTTTCATAACATAAATGAAATAGCACAAACAAAAAATAATGCAACAACTACAGATAATACTACTTCTACTACTACTAATTGTAGTGTTATAGTTGGTATTCTTAGCATATTATGATACAAAATTTGTAGGTTTTTATCAGCATTACTTTGTACAAGTATTTTCTCATCAGTCACCTGATTTAGCTCGCTACAATTTTACGTACTTCTTTTTTTTATTTTCGATATCATAATCACCAAAAATTAGTCTTCCTTGTTGTATTTTTCTTTCCTATTTCTTCCTTCCACTACCGTATCTGAACTACGTAAAGTAAGATACGTCTTATTTATTCTATTATTCTCTTTGCAGAGGCAACACAAAACCAAATATTGTGTGCGTAGACTATGTATGTAAGCGGTAGTTTAGATAGAAATTACTATTAAATCGATACACATAGAAGCGTTATGTCTCTTGCCTTTCTCAATAAATCTTTTGTTTACCACGTTTTTCGATATTTCAGAATCATAACCGTACAGTTGAATATTCCACACTGAGTTCGATTAAAATTTATTTTGCATTAATATTAGTTCGTTCACAGCAATAATAATAGTAGTAACAATACATATAGTAACAATAATAAAAATAACAACAACAATAATATTAATAATAATAACAGTTTTTACGTTTGAACGTTTCTATCTATACTACTGCAAACAATTATAGAAACAACTATGCATGCAGAACTTCCCACCTACGTCTAACACAGTGCTAAGGCCAATGTGTGGCCAATAACAGTTATACCTATTTGAAAACAACATGCAACAATAACCATACCGTTACACCTGTTACTAGTACTTACAGATTAAACAATAAACACTACATTAGTTTAATTATAGTAATATACGTAACGCCCTATTTGTGAAAATATAATAACATGTGGTATTGTCAATGACAATTACAGCAATACTGAGTGTAAACGTACAGTGAATGCGTCTGTGAACTGAATTTGAATGTAGAAATTCTTATATCCACGTGACCAGTCTAATTAAGTAAATGTATTTTAGAAAACTATTTGTAGTAGTGGTAACGGTGATCTTTTCCTTTAGTAGATTACAGTAATACCCCGCTTAGCGCTCGAGATACGATCCGCGATCATAAAGCGCTATACGAAACAGCGCCGTTCGGGATCGATTTTTTTCATTGATTATTGTTTATTACTGGTTTTCTTCCATTTTCTTGTCAATTAACTTTAATTTATTTGTTTCTTCTGGGCACTAAATATATGCTTTATTAGAAACGTTATACATTAATACAAATAAATTTAATTTAGTTACTTAAACAGTACATAATGCGTACATTACGAAAACATTAAACCTAATAAAAAAAAAGTATTATACTTCATTACAGTACTGCGAAACCATACTGAAATACAAAATTACCAGCACACTACGTAAAACTAGCAAAACTAAAAGCAAATAAATTTTATACAAATTTACATGACATTACAAGAAAATTTAAAAGGCAAAAATTAATTTAAAAACGACAGTTCGGGCTATAGTTCTTACATTCTTTTGGATTTCTTAAAAAATATAATCTATTGTAGTCGCTTGTATTTTCCTTCCAGTCACAGCCTTTCAGTTAGTAATTACTGATAACAAGACAACGTGGAAAGGACTCCTCTCTTCACTTTAGAACTGCGCTCGTAATCGGGGTCGTTGCGTACAAACTGGTCCATAAGCTTTGTTACGGTTATAATACTGCTAGTAAGGAATCCCGTACTCATATTTTTCTTCTCGTATATAGTTGTCAACTTCTTCTTCTAAAATTATCAGGGAGTTTCTTAAAGATCCTCATTGTTTAAGTACTCAACATATGACTGCAACAATTCTTCTACGTCTTCCTCATCAACGTCTTCCATTCTCATTTCGTAGGCCATTTAAATATTGTTTTGAATGACGAATTCTGATATTTCTTCCCGTTGTTCTATGTTTGTGCAAGATTGTGACAAAAGTTTATTTCCAAATTCTATTCACACATTCTGTAGTAACCTCTTGCCAGGCTACTACAGTACTATGTTTTCTACGGCATTCATTATATTGTAGTTCTTTAAAAACTGTCAAATGGATCTTCATTGTCTGTTTTTTCTATTAATTGTCTGAATGTCCGTCGAAGGTAATAAGGTATCAAATTTGCTATCACTGCCTGGTCCATCGGTTGTATCAAAGAATTTGCGTTTGGTGGAAAAAACACCACTTATATCTGTATACCGGTTTGAAGTAGGTGCAGATTGTCTGGATGGTCCTGAGAATTAGGCTTAAGCAACAAAGCCTTAGTGTCGAACTTGATTTTTTCGCAGTAGACAAATATGAGAAACAAACCAATTCTGAAAACACGCCCATCGCTATCCATGCTTTTTTATTTGCTGTCCAAATCACTGGTAAACTAGATTTTGCCATTCCCTTCATCGCACTTGGTATTGGAGAATGATACACAATCGTCGACTTCAGTTTAAAATCACCAATAGCATTGCCGCCTAATAACAGAGTAACGGAGTTAAACGGTCCTTTGCTGGTTTGAAATCAGAAGCGGTTTTTTTTCTGCAAAGGAGATCAGTGTTCAAGAAGGCGTTCAGTTCCAAAATAATGCCTTCTCATTCATTAGTTCCGGAGGATAATTTACTCGTTCAACGACCCGCGCTACCTGCTACACCTGATATTTTAATTTTGTATCCAAAATTTAAATACAAATGTTTCCGATGAGGATCCTTTTTGGTCCTGAATGTAATTAAAATTGCTTCTAGGTTTCACCGTCATGGTAAGCTGACAACGGCATGTTACACCGCGGTTGATCATCAGGCTTTTTTTAATTTCTTAAAGCTTGTCGACCGAGTTATCTTAGTAATACATAATTTAGGTGACGTCGACGCAGAAGTTTTTATTTTCCATAGTTTTAAAAAATTGTCCTAGTTGTGGATGGTGCCAAATTTACTGAACAGGTTACATCCACTTGACTCTCACCAGCTTCTAATCGTCTTAACACTTGTAACTTCGCACCCAAGCTGATGATTTTCCTGTACGTCTTATTTACAGAGTCAAGCTTTAACCCGGCATGACTGGTGATTGAGAAGTTGAAAAATTTTCAATAATAATACGAAATACCGATACAAACATTGTACGTTGTACCTAACAAAATAACGAATAAATACACTATACGCATTGATAACTAAATACGTGAAACTTAGTTGGCCTCGACTTTTCATCCAAAAGCGTTATGACGAATCAGCGCTAAGTGAGGTAATAGTGTATAAAAACTTTCATTTATATTGTAACATAAAGGATTGTTTCAATTGGCCTTGCGGTTTAAGCACGCGTAAGATACTTGTGTGCTGAGGTGAGCAATAAAAAATTTACCGTTCGAGAATTTCACCAGACCAAAAACTTCCAGGCATTACTTGGAGCCACCGTAATTTTCAAGTTTCCGGAAAACAGTGATGTCAAAAGGTCTTTTGTAAACTTACAACAGTGAGTTAAACTTGTGCGTTTCCTATTAACGTTTACATTGTATCATAAAACTAGAGGTTTATTGCTTGAGGTTATGGTTAACAAGACGTATTTATAGATCGATAATAATAATAACTGTTCAGTCGCAGTGTGTAATTCTTTATTCAGTAATAGTTACGGGAAATCAAATTGAAGGACAAATTAAAAAGGCACAACTGTAGTTTACATTCGCTGGGTATCTCTCGATTGATGATCCCTCATCCTGTGCTGTATTCTTTACTTCTGCTAGCTTCCTACAACTTGACAATTTGCCTCATTTACTTTATTCTTTATCTGTCCCTTTGTCAGCTCAAAGTTTTTTTTTAATGTACGTCTTTGAATCGTAGATGCCTTGGCACATGACTTACAAGTGTACTTATCCTTTCATTGAAACTTGTCCATAAACTTCATTTTTCTTTCAATCTTCCTAACTTCTCATATTTTTATATAATTTAAAAAATAATGCTGTAGTATTCAGTAATATACTATTGTTAGGTAATGTGTAGTCTACTAATTAAGTAACTAATATGTAGGCATTACGTACTTAAAGATTCTCTCAAGTATTAGTTTAAAGCGACCGCTTTAGACAATTCCTTTTCTGTGCGTCGCTTAAATTAGACAAGTGTGGTGACTGTCGTGTTCCCAACATATTTGAGAACTTCCCAGTTCCTACGTTAAAAATCTATTGCAGTCTTAAGCACATATATAATAATACATTTAGAATATATCTGTATTCATTTCTTTGATGCAGTGCTTAATTATCGCACGTGTAATATACTACACACATATAATTTGATAAAACACATTTGAACATTCAAATCAGTATTTAGTACACAATATCAGCCTGTAACGGTCTAAAAACAATTACGAGTACCACTTTTGGGAGCTTTACGTTTTTGATTCTGTATAATTTTTAGGACAATAAATAATAGATTCACATATTTATAATATTTATAGGTAGTTTATTCTACATGACGTTTATTCTACAATTTTACAACTGTGTTTAGACAGAGTTCGATAGACATATATTCCTAGACACTCTATTTTCATTACTGTTTATATTGTGTAATACAAACAATTATAAATGAAGGAATAGTCAGCACTAGATATGAAGGAGAAGTTTCCATTTTCTGAAAACGACAGATAAACAGTTTTGTAGAATTTACATACTCTCTGCATAATTATCTCAAATAACATAATAACATTATGAAGGTAACTAATGTATAGCTTTTAACAGGTCTATACTAATGCCTTCAGAAATTATATGAGTACAGCGTTCTTTAATGGTGTTAAATAAACAGGAAACGACAGAGCTCTAACGATAATTACTTCACCGGTTGTAATTACGTTGTCTTACTCTTGTACGTTTATTTTACATATCACGTGCAATCGACTTTTTTATTTACACTAATGTGTGGCATTTGAGACGTATTAGTAACATATTATCTTCCAAAATACTTCGTTTTGTGTAAATTTACATTATTAAGACGAGCCCTCATTACTGTAACCAGCTTCTAAACTTCACATAGTACAGGCGAATGTTTTCATTTTGTTGTTTGATTAGGATAGGAACAGTCGCTCAGATGCATTCATGCATTCCACTGTTCAAGCATATGTTATCTCGCTCTTTTAGTCACACATACACTTTTATGAGGGTCCATTAACACGTGTGCCCGTTCAAAAGAGTTATCTGTGTAGACTAATTTCAAATAAAGTTTATCAGAATTTTGTGTTACTGAAAAGAGGCAATGAAATCAATTATGTGAATATTGCTGAAATATTAACGTTATAAGTATGACAGTAAATAGACTGGATATGACATATTTTGTAATACAGAATCGAATCAGACCTTTACCCTCTGACTGTCGTTTTGCGTATACAGGTTCCTTTCTAAAGGGCCGCCGTGGGGCTGCCATACAAGTTTTATACTGTCTTTCATGCTAATACTTGATTTTTCAAATCAAATTCTGCCACCACACGACCGTACTGCAGGGAATAATTATTGTATGACAACGCTAAAATTTGCCAAACTCACAACCTTGATCTTGTTAAAATTATATGACATCTTAAAATTCTGCAAGAAACGTTCTCTTCTTGTAGTAGATTTAATGTAGGCTATAAAATAGTTTTTCATCGTTTGCTACTTCACCTTATTTTCATCGTTATTTCAAACGACGTAGAAAATTGTTACTTTGGTAAGTTATTCTACAAGAAATTAGCGTACTATAAAGATTGTTTTATTTGATTAAATATGTATTATAAATTATAAAAATAATACATAATGCGTACAATATAGTATAAATAGTATAGGCCTGCATTACTTTACTTTTATCATAACGTATCATTGTTCTATTTTTACTTTAAATAATAATAACTAGAGAAAAAAAACAACTGAAGTGGTTACAAACTGAAGTGTTCGTTGTAACTGAAGTAACCCGAAGTATAATGTGGTACACTTCAGTTGCAAATGTAAGAATACAAAATCGTTAGCTTAGAGTAGTCATTCTCGTAACAAATTACCTCTCTTTTAATTCTGCCTTAACTAGTTTACACCTTCGATAATTAAAAACTTAATAACGCAGACGCTGAAAAACGTTTGGTTTTACTTAATGTAACCAAAAATTACAAATGAAATAGAGGTTAATTAAGTACTGTATAGGCGTTCTCAGAGCACGGCATGTATGTATTTTGCAGAACATGCCCCTGCATTGCGGTAACCAATTACGTCAGTGTCGTGTTCGGGTGGCACTGCTTACCGTACAGTACGCACTCATAAATATAGAATGGTCTACGTGACAGCAGCGTAACTTAAATAATAATGGCAGTAGTTGAACGTAATACAATCAAAACTATACAATTAGTATTTCTTAATATCAATATTTAAATTGATTGATTTTTTAAATTCAACGCATAAATAAATTTGACGCTTTCCAATGTGTAGCCTACTGAATACTTAATGAAAGTAAGTTCCTTGAGATTTGTGCTGTAAGTAAGAAGAGATAAGTATTTAACTTCTTATTATTCGTGTAATATCACTGTTTTTATGAATATCCATTTTGTATATTGACGTTTGCTGTAGGAAACAATTATAGGAGTATTTGAAACTTAAACCGTTCACGATATGGCCTTAGAGCTCCTGTTTATTTTATGTCATCATAAAAACGACTTTTGTTTATAATTTTTGAATTCGTTAGTGTATGTCATTTCTGCTAAAAGCGTTAATACTTTTCTTAATAATGTGATTTTATATTTTCTTAATTGGACGGAGAAGTTATATATTCCACAGAAAAGTGGTTTCAGAAAGCAACAAGTATTATTCTTGTGTATTCTGTTTCATTTTTCTTTATGAATTCATTTTAGTATAAACAACGGTATTGTCAAAAGACGTTTTAAATATTTTCCACCTTTAATGGTGTTTAAAAAACACATTTTACGTCGTAACATGGACGTAACTTGGGGCCTAACTTGGGGAGGGGGCAGGGTAAAGCTTCATAAATTCAAGTGAGTAGTGAGACCATCTATATAAAAAAAAATTAATAAAATATATTATATACAAAATTAGAAAGTTTAGTAATAATTCTTAGTTAGTAGACGAGGGACAATTTCATTTTTAAATGATCAACAAACCTTTCTTCATAAGTTGTACTTCCAGTTATGTTTACCTAGAACAAATATACTGTAGGCATATAAACACAAACAATTTCAGTTCTTCCAATTCTTATACACAGTTTTCGTAAATGCATCCTCTCCCTTAGGCACACTGTCACAAAATGCTCGGCAGTAGTAGCAGTAAGCCGAATCAGTCACAACACAAAGAAATTTTCAAATTGCCAGTCAGGCAATTTGAAAGAAATTAAGCAGTGTTACTCCTTTGCGTTTCTTATTTCCCATTTCCCAGCACTTATCAACACAAAAAACCAAAACAATCACAACAATAACGAATTAAGAAAAAGACAAGCGATGTGTACTTTAACGGACTACGTACACGACCGAGTAACCGAGCGCACTTGTATCAGTAATCACTAACAAATAACAGTTCCAAACGACTGTCTTTTAAGATTCGTGAACGAAGCCATCGACGTCTTGCGGTGTTCCAAAACAAGTCTTTATTTGTGTAAAATGCACGCATTGCATTCCAGTTAATTAGGTCTCTAGCGTTTTTTTTTTCGAACAGAAATATTATTTTGACGTATATCATTCAAATCTGTCAAACATTCCCCTTACAAGTTTCTTCGAAAGAAATAAGAATAATAAATTTATAGCAACTAGTCGTCTGATAACAGTACAGAGGTTGATAAATAGTGCCTACTGTGCTCGCAAACATAGAAACTGTCTCCTGTTTGACTATTTGTTATTTTTTATTTATAAACAACTGGAACCAAATTTTATAATGCTCGGAACACTGGGGGGCGAGTGCCCTCCCTGCCCCTCACAAGTTACGTCTATGCGTCGTAATGTATATGTAATTTGAATATGGAAGCTCTTAGATGTTCCAGTTATTGAGTGCTTGTTCATTAAGACGTGCTTGAGATTATCTGTCTAGAATCATATACTTACAGTTCACCTTAGTGCTTCTAAGATGGAGTATCTTATACACATATAATTATATGTTCCTTATAAAGTATCAACACATTGAATTTCATTCTAAGAAAACAAACTAATGTACAAATTTTATAACCGTGAGCAAAAAAACATGGACTATATGTCAGTAATAGTGTGTTTAAGATGGATCTTTGAATATATTCTAAACATTGGCATAATGGGTTTTGAGGTACATATCAGAGTAAGAGCTATGCCAACCAACGTGTTCAGTGTTTCCTAAATAAGAGGTAGCAAAATTGCTTTTGTTTCTTTTAGTCAGTGTAAGAGTAAATACATCTATGTTACGTAATCTCAACTTTTTTTAACATTAAGCGTTTAAAGTATAAGTAAATTTAAGTATCTTAGTTGTTTTTTAAAACAGGATAATGAATTTTAATGGCACCGGATTTTTAAAACCCAACGTTTTAAATCTTGTTTAAATCTTACTTCACATCTTGCTTAACACCTCAAAACATTTCTCGTCTCATACAGTGTTTCTGAAAGTTTCATTTTCTAGTTTTAAATCGAAAAAATATAATATTAGATACATTTCTATTAGCGATTCCTTTACTATCTCGGATATTATCGTAGACATCATAGAAAAATGTTTCCATGTTATCTATTCATACGGCAATCTGCTACATATATATATTGTATATTATTTATGTTATTTTCTGTATACGTAACTCAAAGTTTCTTGCAGCAATTATAAAATAATGTGATATTATTCAAAACAGTTTCTTCTCCAGGTAGTGTATTGCGTTTTTGTCGTTTTAATACCTGATGCACGATTCACTGAAAAATATCAGCATCATCAGTGGTTTGTAAGTAAAATTATAAACAAGTAAGATTTGACTTACAAACCTCTGATGATGCTGATAATTTTAGTGAAACATGGGTCAGGTATTGAAACGACAAAAACTCAGTACACTACTTGCAGGAGAAACTGTATTGAAACATCACAATATTTATATTATTATATTATTTTATATTTTGGGGGTTTCGTGACTTTTTAACAATTCTATATTTATTAACCCTAATAAAACGCATACGCGTTCGTACGTACGTGGTGTCGTATGAACAGATAAAAGTTGGAGTGGGTTCGAAATCAGTGGAGACGGCGCTGTTGTCTGTTACCTGCTACATGGGATCATGGTGATGACTGCAGATATGCAGGGAGAATTTAAATATTATAAATTCAAACACGCAAAGTAAATATAACATAGTTTCGTAGACTTTCGTGGTACAAGTCAATGTAATTATTTGTAAAAAACTTCGGGCTATTTGGCCGTGGTTTAAGGTTAAAATCGATGTCTCTGCTAGTATCTGATGTTTCGACGACTCGAGGGTAGAATGGAGACTGATGGAATGACTGTATCGATGCCCCCAAAAATTTCAATAAAAAAGACCGGATCTGTACCATCATGCTGTCGCTCCCTTCTCTCATGATGAAGATTTTAATAAATAATGGGAGTTAATCTTGTAAAGCGAATGCTATCACGTACCCCTTACACTGGGAGAAGAAATTTTGGACCGCACGGATATTACATTATCATTAATAGATGTTCAAAACAAAAAGAAAACACAAACAGAAATGTGAATGTAAACGTAGTATATGAAATGCTGAGAGACAAATAAGGATTGTAGAAAAATTCAGAGGGAATCCAATTTCGGAATGATGAAAAACTGATTTAAGCGAACAATCAAATCCAATCTATAGCGTGTTGCGCGCGCACAAACACGACGTTGTATACGTTTGTCTGTCTGTGTGTGGGTGTATGCAAAATGTTAACAGGGATTCATCAGGGAAGAACTAATTACACGGTTCAGTCCACAACTGTGTTAACTGATATTTAATATGTTCAGTGGATTGAATCACTAACTACAGTACCGCTTCTGCAGGCGGGATTGCCCTAAATTACTGTCTAGTTTCATACAAAACTATTTAATCAAAGCTGAAAATTTGTGCAAAACGACACTGCCACACGATGAAACAATTCGTTTTCATTCTGCATATAAAACTTGTAATGTGCTTATGGAATGCAGTATTAATGTCAATTTAGAAAAGCGATTGGCTTAAAGAAAAAGAGAATAATAGATTATTTGGAAGGATTCATTGTAACGCATGTTATGACAATTCAACTATTGTTACCAATTAACAATATAATAATAATTATTTTTACAATTTAATATTTATTTAATTTGATGTAGCATGCAGTAACAAGAAGGTTACAGGTAATATAATCTAAGTAAACATTTGTATTTATTTGTCATTGTACTGGAACACAGAATTTAAAATCAAAGATCAGCACTTTGTTTGTGTCTGTACTTTACCTAACATAATACTGTTTTTGTTTTTTAGAACGTTGTGACACTTAACCCTACATCAAAGAAGATTCACAGAAGAAACGAGTAAGAAGAACAAATCAACTTACAGGTAACATATATAAATGTTTCACAACATAAAATATCTCATAGAACTTAGTTTCATATACATAATTGTATTTTATAATTTAAAACTCGCCACTTCCAATTTCAAGGAAAGGTATTATCTCATTTTCTCTTCTTTTCTGAATGGTTTTTTGATGGGAATGTAACTTTGTAATATGGTAGGGCTACTAATTTTTTTAATATTTTTCTTTTCTGATTATTTTAGTAAGTCTTAAAAATACCATTTGTGCACGTTCTAATTTCTTTTGCCTATTTTGTTTACTGTCACATTTTCTCGTTGAAATCCATACACTGAATGAGGTTTTGAATGAATATAGTACAGAATTCTTTTATTATCATTCTTTAAATAAAAAAGTGTTTAAAGTCTAACTTCCTAAAACAAATTAATCATTTTTATTACGTATGACGATCTGAAAATTACACTATATAAATCGTTTTAGTATTCTATGCAGAAAAGAAATTGTAATCATAAAAGCAGTCAGTTAAAGTTTTCCAGTTTTTTTACTTTCCCAGTTTTTATTGTATCACTCATTAGCTCTACATGATAGTGATGCGTAGGTGGTACATGAGAAAAAAGTCAGACGTGTTCAGGAATAAAAATTAAAAATTTTAGAACACTAAAAAAACACAAAATAAACATAGGAAATAAAATGTATCTTTCAAAATTTTAATTACGTATCAAACAATCAGAAAATGACAACTATGTGAATTCTTTTAACAGTTTACACAGAAAAGTAACAAAGTAGCCGTAATCATGAAAGCCATTAGTTGAAATTTTTCTTTTTTGTATCTTCCTCAGTTTTTATTGTATCACTATCATTAGATGACAGTGAATTGTGGTACACTAAAAAAAGGATAAACGTGTTCAGAAATCAAAATTATAGTTTCTAGAAGCACAAAAAATGTCAAATAAATATAGGAATTAAAACGATTCTATCAGAAACAAGATTAAAAACGTTAACACGAAAACAGATAAGAAACCAATAACATAAATACTATTTTTTTAAGAATGGACCTGCAATTTTTAGGACAAAAATAAGAGTTTAAAGCAAACAGAAACGGAATCTTGGCGAAAAAGTACAGCAAAAAGCGTAACAGAAGTTAAATTATCTAATATGATAAGTCGGAAAAAGTAAGAAGAAGAGAAGTCAGACTTGAATGAAAAACATTAAACATTATTCTTTGCTAGATATAAGAAGGAGAAGAGACATAAGAGAGTATAAAATAACATCTATTAAAAACATGAACATCTCTTTAAAAAATTTAAAATTGAAGAACAAAGTTTATCAGAATGTTATTGTAAACACATACTACCTTAACTTAGTACAAGCAGACAATAAGGTAATAGAAAGCTTATTAAATTATAGCTCAAATTTGTCGATGTTCAGTCTACTATTGAAAGTAATACTGGATATGTCAACAGTGGTAGCATTATTAGCAACAGTATTAGGAGTAAGAGTACAATTTGTTGCCATCGTGCAGTGGTGATTGTAGCAAAAGCCGCATGCAGTACTCTTCATTAGCTACGTACATTTGGCCGACAATTGCATGAATTTGTCTCAGTACATCAACACATTACAGCAAAATGTGGCGTAACGAAATGAAGATTTCGTTTTGTAAATTATACGCAGTTTAGCCGCTGTCATTTCTCGGTCTCTTCCGGAATCTCCGCCGCTGCTGCACCCTGTATGACAGATATCCTTGACTTCTAATCTGTGAAAGGCAGGGAGACAGACGCAATCACTCACTCAATCACGGCTACATTGTTTCTCATTAACTGTATATACAGACTGCCGTCTGATTGAGCGTGTATAATGATAATATATATTTTATACAGTACGAAGTTGTCAGAGTGCCTGTCACAAGAAAAGTCAAAGAGCAAGGTTTGCAAAAAAAGTTAAAAACTTTTTCAAAGATAACTGAATATTTATTCCTTTTATTAAAATAAAGTTGAAAACAACTTCACAATTTCAATTTTATAACTCGTTGATTCCAAGTCTTATGAAGAATGAAGACTGGTTTGCTTCCTAACTAAATAATTCAAGACAAATTATACATTTGTTATTTTAACTTATACTTGTCAAGCCTGAGGTATCTTTTTATATACAGGTATACAGGTATCTATGCTACGTTTTTAAGGAACTTCCCGACGCTGTATTCGGTCGGTACAGATACTTACAATCTCTACTTAAATATTATTGTCTTACTTCTTATGATTCATTCCAGGATTCTTATAACTTGTAGCCTTACTAAGTGTATTCAGATTTCATAATTTTAATGGAATATGTAAAGATTATAAAGCTTTACAGATTTACCATTAGATTATTAATTCCTTCACAGACCTCTCCATGAAAACAGAAGCACTTTTATCTCAGTTTAAATAGTTTGTTAATTAATTTTCTAGTTTATATAACAATAGTTATAGTAAAATTAGATTTTTTGTGTATACTTTTTGAGTTGTAAGTATTAAAGACTTTTTATTTTACTAAATATATCAGGAATTGCAACATTTTAAACTATTCGATAATTTGAAAATTTGTTTAATAAATAGACATTTTTAAGTTACATTACATAGAATAATATACGACGATATAGTCGTCCAAAAATAAGAAAAGAGGGTGAACAGAATGATTACAGTTAATCTACAGTTAACATTTAACGGCTGTAAAATAATTTACAAATTTTATATTATCGCTCTTAAATAAAAAGAACGGAAATATGTTTTCTTGTACTGTTACAAAAAAATATTGTTGTATTTACTCAGTTATTTGTATTTTTGTACTGTCATTTAGCCACCCTCACCTATGCACTACATACGTGTTCACATCTGCGTTGAAGCGTGTACGTCGCGCGGTTCCAGCACGAGTGGCGGGGTGGGAGGGGATTGTTTCGCGCGAATGCACA
Organism: Magicicada septendecula; assembly: GCA_034769895.1. NCBI lineage: Eukaryota > Metazoa > Arthropoda > Insecta > Hemiptera > Cicadidae > Magicicada > Magicicada septendecula. Next base: position 147,616,446 of record CM068369.1, read on the forward strand.
TTCGAAAGCGGAGCTAAAACCGAGTTATTGAAAACGATAATTTTACTTGTAAGTATGTGAATACATTACTCGCACAGAGAGTCGCTGAACCTTTTGATCCGCTTGTGATGCGAGGTGAGATGTGCAGCAGTCCGAAACAAGCGAGCTGCAATGCAATGCATACATATGCAAGCGGAGGTTTCCGCCAGCGCGGCCGGGGGCATTTCTTAATTCTGAATGTAGTTAACGTCAGAAGGCCGACAAAAAGTATCCTCGTCTCCGCCCACCATATCTCGCGCGTGTTCTAATTAACAAATCAAATCAGTTGAATGTATAATTACTACGCGTGGCTGAGAACTGATGGTAAGCAGTTACAGGTGGCGTGGAGCCGGCATCCGTATGCATAGACATATGCAGCGGGCTTGCAAAACATTCCCTAGCGCTTTTCTACAATGTAATGTTTGGTTTTTACCGTCATTAATATCTTTTGCTTACGTGTATTACTACTAACGTTATTACTGGCTAAGATATCGGTGCGTGTGCTCAAACATTTTTACTTAAATATCGACAGGTTATAACTAAACTTAGATATTAAGTGTTTATCGATATTATTATTATTACTATTAGCATTAATAGAAGTTTTGACTAGCAGTTACGGATGGAATTTTATGCACTTACACTTGTTTGACTTTCCACATTAATTTTTTGGCGTGGCTTGTTAGACGCTCTCTTCTATTTTTTCTTTTTGCAGTCATCTTTTTTTCTTTTACAGTCATCTTCTTATTCGACACACTTCTTACTTGAAAGATTTGTGTTTTTTTTTTGTGTTTTTTCAAGTGATATACTAAGGTTCTATGAAACGTTCCATCATACTAGTCGCCTATTCCTCCACAGGCTGTCCTTCTGTTCCAGTGGTTCGATCATCAGGGTGTAGGGGTGTGTGGGAACTCTGCCTTAAAAAAATAGTGAATGCCAAACAAGTACCATATACTTAGTACGTTATACGTGTTACACTGACTTCACGGTACAAGTAAGTACGGTGAACACACGGTATTGTGTGCTAAAGAAGTAAACTTCCCAGCACTTCTAACACGTGTTTACCAAATGAGTCTACAAAGTTATCAGTTTTGTTCAAGATTGTATTCGACATCGTCTTAAAGCGCTCAGTAAAGTCTGGTAACTGTGAAGTGACGTAATAATTATCTCTCTCTGAGACTAAAAAGGAATCTAGACCGCATAAAACTTTAAGTTTATGAACATCTACATAATGAACTGACGTTAAACTAACTGCAGTTGTTGATTGTTTTTCATTCAATGTATTATCTAATTCAAGTTTAGCAACGTTAGTGGTATTAAAAACACTTGAGAACTTTTAAATTAATCACAGAAAACATTAATTATTGACGGCTTGCATTAAACTGAGTTTCATGAAGTGCTAAGAGATTAAAACGTATGTGGTTTATAAGGAGTTAGTTTATTAGTGAACTCTAAGTTGGATTAAAATTATTCGTCGTCATTTTTATTAGAAATTTAATAATTTATTATATTATACAGAAACGTAAAAAAATTATTTAAAAAAATATATTTAAATATATTTTTTAAACCAGCTTAACCCTAGTAAAAGAATATGAACTCCTCCATTTATTTAATATGAATTCGTCTATTTATTTAATATGAATTCGCGTACGCAGATTATAAAATGCATGCATCTCTTTCATTCTGCGTTTTGTGCGAACAAGCGTTGAGCGTACGCACAAGCACGAGCTTACGAGACACACGGTTTTGTTAGCGTTGTGCCTCATTAACATTTGATGCGAATATATTTCTTTGATCAGTGACTCTCGTTAAAACTAGATTTCTCCTAGGTGCCCTCAGCCTTTGTGAAAATGGTTGCAACTTCCGTGTTCGTCGATGTGAATTCACGCTTTTGTGTATGGGTACGCATGCGTTACTCGTAACTGGGGTTAGACTGTGGGGAGGACGAGTGTGGAAGACAACATTGAGAGAGAGAGAGAGAGAGAGAGAGAGAGAGAGAGAGAGAGAGAGAGAGAGAGAGAGAGAGAGGGAGAGAGAGATAGAGAGAGGGAGAGAGGAACACTGTGAAACTGTAAACATGAGCACACGTGCAAATAAAATGTTACAAATATGTAAGAACGTCAAGAGTGTTTTCTACGATACACAAGTCTCCGTGTACATGTATTATGCATAGAGAAAGTTTGCACGAAATAGCAAAATCTGTGTGCTAATGTTCAAATTATACATGTCTGTTGGTGTAAGAGTACCACTATCGGGGGGGTCGTTAATTAAAATATTTATTTTAAATTATTAATTTGTCTCTTTTAAAACACCCGGATGCGGAAGAAACATGGAACGGGAATCTTGATTTACCATACAGCGTATAATGTCCAATGTACGATTACAAAATAAAGTATGCGAGTTAAAAAGACTTCGGTTTTTCTACACTGACGTTTCTTAAAATCCTTTCTCCTTTCGATACGTATGTGGTTTCATAACATTAAATAGTTAGGACCATGACATAATTTTAATGAGGCTACGGAAACATTTTGTGGTGTTTGGAAGAAATGTCGTTAGATAATTTGTTATTAAAAAGACTGTCAAGAAGAATTCATGACGTATTATTTGTAACAGTATAAAATTGCTACAAATTTGTCTAAATTTTGGTTTCCATCTTGTACAAGTTTGTTCTTAAAAATATGCGTCTTATAAGTTTAGTAAATATATTGGTGAAATAAATAAAAAGAAATATTCTATCATTTTACAAATCAACACGAAGCAAGTTGAGAATAAATTACCTTGACTTATATTATAAGTATTACAAATTGTTATTTGTGTGTGCGCGTGTATGCACTCACGTCTATGTGGTTAATGAAATCAAATGCACAGTTAAAAGCACAATTCGATTAACAATATGTGACTTCAGCACATTAGTATTTTAGTTGTTATAAACAGCAAGTTTTAATTACAACTTAATGTTTTAAACAACTTAACAGTGTAGTAAATTAAAAAAATTATACACTATCTTTTAATTTATCGTAACTTTTATAAAAGAAAATAATAATTATATTTCGCTTCTCAATGCAGAACATCATACAAGGAAATAGGTTACCTTCAACGCACTTATTCAGTTCCAATAACAACTCAAAATTTATAAACGTTCATGCCTCAAGGGTTTTAACAGCTTATTATTTGAATCATTTTACAGATTCATAATTGGGCGGATGATAAAAAGAAAATACGAAGAAAAATTAATTATTATTGAAAACTACTTTTGTCGTGTAATTTTTTATAATTACTGAATCCTCCGAATTGGATTGAGAAATTTATATTTTCGTATATTCAGTATCTTTTGCAGTTAACGAGATACGACTTAATAGTATGTAGATAATTAATGGCTGCTCATAAATTAACTTCACAGCTATTTGTATGTCAGTGATCTGCGCCCGTCAGAATGAAACGTGGTAAATGAAACGTTTAAACTACGAGTTGGCATTATTGGTTACACACAGTAATAACAAGTAGCCTATAGACAAATCAGCGGTTTTCTGTAATACCTGTCAAATAAATGATATAAATAATATATTAATAACGTACAGTTGGGCAAAACTGGTCAAAGGTGACAAAAATAAATAAAAAATCCGCCCTTAATAAGTAATGAAAACATATGATTCAGCTGACTTGAGATAGTCAGTAAATCAGTCCTCTTGGAACATCATATTTCTCCCTAATTGAAAGTCCACATCACTAGAAATCACCGAAAACACTTTTTCCAAAGCTGGTCAGCGTGTGTCGCGAAATTGTCTGCTATCCTTATCCACATTAGCCTATCTATTATTGTTTACTTTTCGTGCCATCTTTGTTTCGCCATCTTTACACTGCCTCTACCTCGAAGAAATGTAGGTGAATTTTATGAAAAACTTGCACGTACAAAAAATTAGTCATCTGTCTATATATAATTTCTGTAGTTTCGTCACGTAGACTAAACGAGCCATGTCACAAGATGACATAATGCGCTTCTGTTACAAGCCAATAATATAGCATACAAATGATTAAAATTTACGTTACCCGCGTAGTAACACTTTAGTCACTCGGATAACGAAGCACCGACTGATACGGAACTTTTTTTGAATGAGAAAAATACGTCGTACACGGTCAAGGGACTGACAATGTACAGTCCCAAGGACTATAACCGACTAAAAGAAATACCCAACCGCGGGGTCGAATCCACCTCGGTACTGCCGATCGCATTGCTTCAAGGTGATTCCTCAACTGTGGCCACGGAGCTTCATTCCCAATTTTCCCATATTCCTGTCGATTATATTACATTAAACCTTGCCGTCCGTTGTTTGTCTTCAGCACTATATCTTTATAGGGAGAGACGCGCTCCCAAAGATCTTCACAGGCGAGCATCACCTCCACTATGCTATCTGGAGTTATTTCGCCTAACTCCAAGGCTACAAGGCTTCACCTCTGAGCTATAGGCGTATATCTACCATAACTAAAAATGTGTAGTAAGCTTCACTTGTGGGCTGAACTGGCCACTTTCCCCGTCCCGCAGAGATAGACGTTAAAGCTGTCATGTCCTGTGAGAAATTGGGTTAATTAACTTCCCCATACCTGCGTCCCGGTCACTAAGAAACATTAACGATCAGCCTCGCAGCCCATCTTACCTTGCTCTTTATGTCACGGCACGTTTGTCAGCATTGCATAGTGAGTTATCACAATGTGGTGTGATTCTGCTGTCACAACTTCCTTACCTAGTGCGTGTAGAGATAGTAGCAATTGTACTTTACACCACCAAATACAGCACTGATAACATGGTACACTGTGATATTTAAACTAAAATGCTAGGTGTTGATTACAGAAGGCTATCTTTGTACTCACAGTATGATGTACAAATATTACTGAAAATAATGTGTAAGTATTGACAAAGCCGAACCAAGTAATTCAAGTTTATGGTAATGTATACGTGGTAATGGTAACGAATGAATGAATTCTTACCAAATGAATTCTGAAGTGGCAAAGATAAAGTAAATAGTATTTGGCGAAAATAAAAATATTGGAGAAAACTGCAATGTCAACAGCGTTTCAGTACATAACAAAGTGGTATAACTTTCGTTTCTATGATTTTCTTTTTAACGTTTTCTTTCCATACCGCTGCGATCATGTTACGGTATGGTGTTACTTAGTCAACGCAGAGTAGAGTTAACTTAACAGAACTTTCTCAGATTCAAAAAGAGAAGTAACAAATTATGGTAAAATTGGAGTAAATAGTGACCGAATAAATTTGAAAATTGAATAATAAACATGAATTTAGTAAATAATACTGAACCTATGGCAAATTATGGGCTTTAAAACCAAACGCGTCGCGTCTTTTGAAGTCCATGTAATGTAAACTACGTTTAAAGATTTTAGCTTGAGTGTTATGGGTAACGTTTGTGATTGATCCCGTTTTGTTTCCGATCGACCGAGGTTCTGTTATTCTAACAAGATCCTATGTTATTCTGGTGCACTCAAGATCATTAATGCACTCCAGTCTGTTGTATCGTTTGGAACGCTGAAGTTCATTTGTTGCGTCATCATGCTTGTAGAAGACTGTTATTTGTCATTTTAATGTATTTTTTCTTAACAATCATCAAAAGCGATTTAAAACGAACTTTAAATTATGTTAGTTAATAATTTGAATCGATGGAAATTATATTTTATCTTCTACTGAAGTCTTTGCTGTATAACAAGTGTGGTTACAATAAGTAAGTAAGTAAGTGAGGTTAAAACTGGAGTAAGTAAAATTATGACAGTTATTTTGAAGATAAATGAAAATGAAGTTATTTGTTTACATTACTAAAGGCAATAAGTTACACGACGAAATACTTTTCTTTGTTATGTTACTGTAATTACTAGCCCACAAATTGTTTTCTGTTTAAATCTTATAAATATTTATTCTACAGAATTTCAGTGCGGCGACAAGGCTTTGGTAAATGTATCAAAGTATTTATTTTAACGTAAGGAGATGTTCATACAAATATGTTTAACGTAACGGTAGAAGTTACGGATAACAGAATTAAACCAAAGAATAACAAAGTAAAACCATCAGTCTGCCACTGCTACACGGTTCAAAACCATTAGCTCACACTTCTCATTTAGAGATCACAGCAGTTCCTCAAGATTGATAGCAATACGCAAAACAGTTGATCTTAATTACTGAAAGTTTGCTACAATGTTGTGTCAGTTGAACGAGTTGCTTCGTAATTACCAACAGCTAATTCGCTGATAAGATGTTAGGAATTACTCACCTGTCTCTTATCTCTAATTAGTTAAGGTGGGACTGAGCATTAGTGTAGAAACATGTGATACAACGTTTGTCAAATAATTATTTGTGACAATAAACAATCTTATCTTGTTTGTGTTTATGAATTGGGATTCCTTTCTAATTACAGAAAAGAGTTTTAGTATACACTAATTCAAATCTCTAAATTCGATTTTGTAGAAAAAACATGTTAGAAAAACGATAAAAAGGAGGAACATGTATAAATTAACAGTAAAAAGCATGACATTAATGGTCTGAATTATGAGACAAAAGTAAAATGAAATTATTACCGACAAAGATGCACTTTTGATGACGAACTTTTGGTATGCCATGGCTGGAAGGAAAAAGAAATAGATATCACATGAGACATATGCGCTGACAGAGACTAAAGACCAAAAGAAGGCATCTCCTGTGGTTTGGGGATGTGTTAAAAAACACTGAGGACTGTTGAAATTGAAATTATTGGAAGCTGGGCGGTAGGAACACACACACACACACACACACACACACACACACACACACACACACACACACACACACACACACACACACACACACACACACACACACACACACACACACACACACACATTTACTGTCGGGGTGGATATCACTACCACTCCCCAACCACTGTATCTTCGTCGCGAACTACTTATTAGAGGGTAGCCGATCTCCATCCACTGGCTATGTTAACGAACGGGACCCGCTCCATATAAAAGGAGACTAATGCTCTTTATCGCTGAAGGATGTAAATTGTTGCTCAGCGGGACCTTGCGGACGTGACGTTTCCTTATGCAGATCATCTGAACGCGCGCTGGGTAAAGGCCCAGCAGCGCTCGTTGCACGAACTCTATCCAGGTTGGCGCCAACGAGCATTGGAAGTATGCTTTACACCGATCAGCAACTCTGTAAGACCTGAAAATCGGATTAACCGCCCTGTAAGGCTGCGTGGCTAGGGTGGGTGTTTCAGGAACAGAAAATGGCTCCCAGTGGTCAGCGGTATAGGTCTCACTGCTACGCCCCAGACCCGTGGCTCCGTGTTTCAGCTATGCGCGAAGCGAACTACTCTAAGCGACCCTGTCACACCTGAATAGGGGTACGCTACGTGGACAGGCGAGATACACCGGGACAGGACTGGATAACCAGCGTAGCTACTTGCCAGGTACGGGACACAGGACACCGATCTTGGTTTGGCTTATCCCCGCCGAAATGTCGGATCACAACCGCGCCCCGTTGAGACGGTGTGTACCGGGTGTGGATGGCAGAAGTCGGACACCACCGTGGGCGGCGGTATGAATACCTTCCTCTTGGGCGGTCTCGCATGGCCTTGGTCTCATGTCCCGCATGCAGGCTCGCGCGCTCACACACACACACACACACACACACACACACACATAATAATTTAAGATTCATTTTCACAAGTATCCAAGTCACTTGAAATTATATTCAAAAACTTACGTTAATAGTTCCGTCAGTGACTTACTTTTTTTTGTCGTTACGACGCGTTTCAAGACTTAAGTCTCATCATCAGGTGTTTCACTCGATAGGAGAGGATATAATAATTAATTACACATTAAAAATAATTAAATCATTTAATAATTATTATTTAATTAGAAGTTAATTATTTCAATAATTCAAAATCATTACTCTTTACACACAAACACACACACACACACACTCTCTCTCTGTCACACCCCGGCGCGTACACTGTCAAAATCCCATACTGTTATATGAAAGGAGAGTCTGATATCCTAGACGACAGCCGAGGGAACCTGTAACCCGATAGGTGGAACGCATTGTAGGAAATTTATGTTACAATACTTTACATGAAACGTTCATTACTAGGTGGGGTGAAAAAGTTGCAGTCGCGTAAAATATTTAGGGAGGCGTTTGATATCTCATAGTCCTACACCCCCTCTTTTCCCGGTGAAGATACCTCCCCAAAGTGATCTTACATTTCACTTTTATAAAGTGCGCGCCCATAACCTACACAGATATAGCTAGCTACTCCTCGAAAAGTCTTAAATTCTTTACTTAATACATTATATATAGGAGAGTGGCTTATATAAAATTTTATATTTTAGCTTTTCGAGAGCACTTAAGACGTCAAAACTTACTTTGTTTCCAGAGCATTAGCGACCACTTCGCGCCCGCAGTTTTAGTGCAACGTGAATTTTGTAAAGTATAGACTTCTTTCGCCTCATTTACCAGTAATGTCTAAATTGTATTAAACATTTTTATGGAAAAAGGGAAGAAGTTGGCGAAATAAATTTTATTTTGAACTTTTTTACCCTGTTTCTCTAAGTTATTTCAAAAAATGCGAATACATTTCATGACAGTTTGTCTAAAATCGTATAGCAAACACGTTTAAAGTTACAGAAGCTCTTACAGGTATAATAGTTATTTTTATATTTATTTAAAGTGCAAATAGTCACAAAACATTATAACTCTTTTGAATACTTAACGCGCACAGTAGACTGTACATTAATTTTAAATAGCCTTTTAAATCTAGGCTATATTGAAAATGTAGAATTATGCTGTGAATATTTAGTACAGACATATATTTTCTCTTAAGATGTACAAACATAATTGTTGTATCACTATTAAAATATACTCAAGAAGACTAATTTTATTATATAATTCTATAAGAAAATAGAACAAGGAAAAGAAGAAAAAGAAAGGCTGAGATAGCAAATAACAATGAAGTTAACAAATAACATTAGTCCAGAAAATTTTGAACGCTACATTTCATATTGTTTATTTTTTTCTAAGTTTGAGAAGTCTTCACTTCCAGGAGCTTAATGTTGTTATTAAAAATAAATGTTTACTGTGAGCCTCGGTTTGTGATTACTTTCTCCAAGTAGCTGATTAATGAGCGAGTATCAATTCCTGCTTGCCCACACGAATTCTTGCTGATTTAAGTTAACATATAATGTTAGCTTAAGCCCAGATGCCAATGTCTGTTTAGGGTTCATTATTTCATTAAGTCTGAATCTCTCACCTTACCTATCCCTGTCAATTAATTCTGTCTACCTGTATATCTTGAAGTTTGTCCGTCTATTTGTCTCTCTCTCTTCCTCCCCCCTCTCTATCTATCTATCTCCTTTAGTTTCTCCATATCCTACAATTTTGCTACTAACGTATAAGAAAATGATAATAACCAAATCAGGTTGAAACAATTCAAAACCAAAAGTAGTTGACCGAAAACTACACGGAAAGAGTCAGTTGTCCAAACTACAGAGCGGGTTCTGAAATGGAGATGCTCAAAGGATGGAGAGCTTACTTTCGTGATGATCATGGTCAAGATATATGGTCACGGTCTTCTCTTTTACCTTTCATCCAGATGACGTTCGATAAATCTCAAAATTGCAAGAAACAAGACGAAAGTATTATACGTATTTTATGGAATCACACATGTAAGTGTGAGGTCTTACTGTATTCTGTGATCGAGTGAATAGAGAAGAGTTCAGAATTAATAAAGCGAAATTATTAAAAGTTATTAAACAAAATTATACAAAAATTTAATTCTGTTAAGGTATATTCTAAATCGGCTGTAAATTGCAATAAATCACAATTATATTATCTGATAGGTAGCAGTTCTTTGTTTTAGCACTTTTTACCTAATAATAAAGAGACCTATACGTGTTTCAAATTACGTATTGAGTTGTGACGGTCACTCGCGAATCAGTAATATGTACGTGAACAATTCGTAAAGGTAATGCGAAAAGATAAAGTTAATGCCATAATAAAAATGAAATTATTGCAAGTGAAAGGTGTAAGTCAGTGTAGTGTAGTGTAGAACTGACAGTAGCGACTGTAAATCAAAAATAAGTAGCATATAAGTGTGACAACATTTCTGTGCAGATTATTAGAATTTAATAGGTCAATAATCATAAACACAAGTATCGATAATTCATAAACTAAACGTATGCTAATGGAGTGTAGCATAGCATGTGTTATGCAGATTATGGATGCTGTATAGATGTAGAGGTTTCACTAAATCACGGTTTCTCTCGACACCACTACTTTCTCCGAACAAGTAGAAACGGCGACCGCAGAAACGAGGAAGTGCGTAGAAGCCGCCCGACATTTGAACTCTTGACACAACCAGTTACCATGTTTAGTATGCCGTAAATAAAGGCAAGGTAGTAGATAGGAAGATGCATTTATAGGAAGTCTTGTCGAGCTGGGCAACGTGTACCCTGTCACACCTAATAGCTGAACATAAGTTTCCACGTATTTACGTATGTGGGTAACGCTGGTTGTTTGTGCCAGCATTAAGTATTGCAACTTACAACTACTACGAAGGTATATTAAACTGGGTTTGAGGTGGCTAACGATAACACGGTCTCAAAATTATGATAAACAAATGTTGAAATATTGAATACACATTTGTAAACCTAAATCTTTTTCTACAAAAATTTGTCACGAAGTACTAAAGTTAAAGAAAATAATATATTCAACGATAAATACAGTCTGCATACAGTTGCAATATTCTTTATAAATGTTTTCATTCATCTTCATTTTGTAAGTGACTCGTAAGTATTTCTTGCAGGTTTTTATATTATGAACAGTTTTTCAAATATTAACTATTTCTGCAAGTAAAATAATATTGTATTGTCACCTTATGCATGTTTCACTGATTAAATCAACATCATCAAAGGTTTATAAATGAGTAGATTAGATTATTTATAAAATAGTTTAACAATGTAATAAACAGTTTATACACTGCTGATGCTGGTTTAATCAGTGATCATGCGTAAGGTGATAATACAATATCATTTTAATTGCAGAAATAGATAATATTTGAAGAACGGTTCATTTATAGATATTTATTGGGCCAACAAAGTAAATAATTATACATCACGGTTTAGTACGTTTTGGATAGGAATTAGAACGCTATACATTCTTGCCACCCTCTCTAATCACACACGTTCGTTAAAATTAAATCAGTATATTTAATTTAACATACAGATAAATTGATGTGTTGTGTTTTTCTAACTGCTGTAATTAAATTACATTTATGCTTTACTCTGTCGAAAGAAGGAAGTTTCTAGTGTCTTTAAGTATGCGACCATTCGAGGTATGCAGATACAAACGACGGCGCAAATTGAGACGGATTTTAACATTATTTTGAAGTGGTCATGTATCTATACTGCAATCATTCCTTAACTTTTTTCTTAAAAATTAGTTTAAGAAGTCTATCGAATCACTGAAATAGTTACTAAAGCTGGCAACTTTTCTGTAATCGAATCTCATAAAAGCCTCGTGGAGGTGGGGGGCGAATTCAGCTGGCACAGAGGAATTCATTTAAATTAATTGTATTCGTTAAGGCAATCGGCTCAGACCAACTGTTCGTTAAAGATATTAGTTCAACCGAAGTGAAAACAATCCAATACTAATTGGGCTATAACAAAAGTGAGCCGGTACGAGATAAAAGAGAAGAGAAGAGGAGAATCAAGTTTTGGTGAATACCTAATTCCCTGTGTAACAACTGTTACTCCACCATTATATCGGCTCCTTCAAGTGAAACACATTTGGTTAACCACTTTTCTTTACTTGTTTCCTTCGTTACTGAATATTAAAACCGCTGCGCCGCCGACTGCCAGTCAGGCGAATTTCTAAAAAAAAAAGAGAACATTACAATGTCCATTAAGCGGTTACGGGTTAATCACTAGACATTTGTGTTTCCGCACCATTTGCTGCAAATTACACGTTTCTCTTAAATACTCTTTTTGCGCCATCAAACTAGAAAAGTAATGCTTATTTGTGGCAACGTTTTAAAACGTTACGATTTTAAACGTAACTTCTGCTATAACTGTTCCAATATATTTTGTATGTAAAAAAATGTAATACTGTCTGCATAACGACACGGTCTTACTACAGAAAAGCTAATATTACGCTCTTAAAACGGTTACTTTTTATTCTTATAAAATGGCGTAAAAATAAAAATGTTTCAAGTTTTAACTTATGAGCCTAATTACTCGGTTTTTAACATTACCGTTATTCGCTTCTGAGAAAAAGCGGAAGGCTGTTACAATTCATTTTGAAATTAAATTATAATGCAGGTCCACTGAGAGGGTTGTGTGCAATTAATAGTATGAATGTGCTGCTATCACAATAGTATCAGCTGTGAATGGCACGCGAGCGCGACTAAACATTAGGCCTATTACTTTCCGAGGAATTGGCTAGTGGGTACAGCAAGCAGCCTTTGAAGACAACAGACACGATTATGCACAAAGAAGGAAGTTATAATAACTGAAATCTGTCGTGAAGGAAACGGATGGAGTGACGAAACAAGTTTTCATTTCCTGATTCACCAGTTATTTCACTTGGTTTGAATAAGAAATCGAAACGACGGTAGGTAGGTTTCATACCCTTAAAATTATGGAGTTGTGAATTTTAAACGGATTGTTTAAACAACAATTTCATCCTTCCCCCACCCACACAATAAATATTATATAAAGATGTTTTTCCTTCTTGACATGTGTTTCAAGTATTACTCAGTATGCTCATCGTTCGTCATGCTCATCCGTTATCTGTGTAATTATTTGTTGTGTTCTGTGTAATTATTTCCGTTGGTTGGTATTAATGAAGTGTTGGTTAACGGAAGCCGCAGGGTTGCAGATAAGTGCAGTGTTCCAGTTTGTCACTAATGGAGTGCTGGTTGTATGCGGTGTTGTAACTGGGTTTGGTGGATACTTTTGAATGTTTCTAATATCGAGTGTTATACAAATGGTGTGGTGTTTTCTATTTACTCAGATTTGTTCAGGTACTAATTGACTTGTGTTTTATAATTACATATTTAATTTTGTGATGTTATACAATTTGTTTCTTCTGCAAGTAGTGTAATTTCGTATATTTTCTTTTTAACACCTGACGCACGTTTCACTGAAAAATATCAGTGTCATCAGAGGTTTGTAAGTAAAATAATAACGATCGAAATAATTCCATGTTAATATAGAAATTAAAGAATAATCGAATTTATATCGATTTAAATGTAAAATAACTGATAATCGATTTAGGTCGATTAGTTAACTATTGCTTTAATGTTTATTTTCTTCAGCAGCTGTTTTCTCGGTATATTTGAAATATTAAATATTTATATTTTATTCATTTTTATTTTTATTCTTTAGTAAATTTATAATTTTAAATCGATCGTCTTATTTTGTTTTTATTTGGGTTTGTTCTTTAATTAATAAATTATTGTTGTTGTGTTTGTAAATATTAAGATTTTCCCAAATATTCATTTCAAATATACCGAGAAAACAGCTGCTGAAGAAAATAAACATTAAAACAATCGTTAACTAGTCGACCTAAATCGATTATCAGTTATTTTACATTAAAATCAATATAAATTCGATTATTCTTTAATTTCTATATTAACATAGAATTATTTCGATTGTTATTATTTTACTTACAAACCTCTGATGATACTGATATTTTTCAGTGAAACGTGCGTCAGGTGTTAAAAATAAAATATTCGAAATTACACTACTTGCAGAAGAAACAAATTGTATAACATCACAACATTATATAATTGCTGCAAGAAACTTCGAGTTCCCTATATAGAAAATGATAATTACATATTTATAGATTTGCCCAAATGTTCATTGCAGTGCCTTCATGTTGGACATGTTTTATCGTGTTATTAATGTCTGACACTGCGTGTCCTGTACTTATGTTAAATGTTACAAAATTAGATTTGCAAATGTTAATTTGTTTAGTTCAAGTTTTTGTTGTAGCGATATAACTGTCAACTGGCCGATATAAGATTTGTTGCAATCCTGCAACAAGTTTCCTAAATTCCGTTGGTTAGAATGTCATTATTGTTGTATGAGACATTTGTTTTCCAAATTGTTGTTGTTTGTATTATATGCTGTTTTAATATTAGAAGTCTAGTTTAGTATGATGTGAATGCTGCCCATTTCTTCATGCTTTTATAGTTGTGAATGTTATATTATTTTTGTACGATTCTTGTTACTTTATAAATGTGCATTTTTATTTTCCGTTTTATTTGTTTTATATTATGGGCACACTGATTTCATTGTTCCAATTTTCATCTGTAATTTAGAAATGTTATTTTTCTTTTTTCTTTCATTTGAATGTACGTGAATTTTCCATATTGTATTGAATAGTGCATGAAAAGTTGCGTTTTTGTGTTGTGCTGGATAGCGTTAAACCATTAAGTATAATCAAATTAACGTTGTGTTTTCTCGAATTGGATGTTGTAGTTGGTTATGTTCACGGGAAATACTTAAGAGTGACTAGGAACTGACTGTTATTTTGTTAGTTTTTCTTCCGTTAACTTAACTTTTAATATACATTATTCAGCTCTTTTAATATTTTTTTACATGATATTTTTGTTATTAGAGGTCTACATACCATAGTCAACATATCTTAAAAAATTTTCAATGGGCTGTAATGACTTTATGATGTTATGAAATATGTATGATGTTATTTTGGTATTTTGGTAAAAATATTTCATAGGTATTTAGCAGTACATTTGTAAAATATTGTTTCATTAATGAGTGAAGAAAAGGAACTGAGTTGATATGTACGAATGGTGGAGTATATATTCAATGGTTGCAACAAATATAAACCAAGCCAGTCACAAGGAAACTCAATATATTTTTGTATTAACAAGTGATAATCGAGTTAAAATGTACTTTTCTATTACCGATATTTATTTGAAAGTATGACTATTCAAAAAATTTACAATTACGGAATGCAAATACTATATACTTAAGTGTCTTCTTGCAGTTTGAAATTTATTGTTTACTGATACTTAAATAATCTGAAGAACAGACTGAGAAGGTCAAACGTTGCAATTGTTCTCATGTTTCCATCGATTATGAGCTATCTTCCGTTATGAAATTAACTTTCTGAAATTGAATATGCTTACGTAATGTCTTGGGGAATGCACAAATTATCTGTGTTTGTTTGACTGTGTTAAGCCAAAACAGCTCGCGTCGGGACATGTAAAATTTCACTACCATTAATTTCGATTCGGCATTGGAAATTCTGAAACAATTAATAATAATTTGAATGCTGAGTCACCCAGTTATTGACGTTTATGTAATTAATCTTAGTTTTGATGCTGTAATATTCTTATGATCTAATGGAACTGCGTTTTAAAATAAACACTAGGCGTAGTTTAAAAGGGACAATTTTCTTGACTCTAATTAAAGCGTAGTTTTCGTACCAAAAATAGTTTTTAGAAAGTTGGTTTGTCGCCATGTGTTTGCTACGTTACTTTTTCAAATAGTATTAATTAGACACTATTGACACAGTTGAAGGTTATTAAGACTTGTTAAGGCTTCAGGTATCAACACAGTTGACTATTGCATGACTGCTTGAGAATTGCAATTGTAATTCTCCCACAAGGAATGTGTTATGGGATGTGAAAGTCTGAAAATAGTTAGTAATTATTTCTATAAAAAGACACACAAAAACAATCCTAGTTAGCTAACCGAGACCTCTCTCATCGCCCTGTCGCTTAATTGCTCGGTCCATATATCTATAATTAGCCAGTTTAAATGTAACTCCAACAAGTGTGTTTTTTATGTTTTATTTTTGTAATTACATCACCGACGTAAATAAGGAAGCGGTTAATATGTGTGTGTGTGTGTGTGTGTGTGTGTGTGTGTGTGTTCATGGTGTATTTTTTTTGGGGAAAACAGATACAGTTTGAAGAGTGTTCTTATGTACGATACAGGACAGTAGAGAATTTGACAATCTTTTTCAGCTGCGTACACGTTTGTCAGCTTATGGTCTGGAATACATAATCCTTCCCATAATTGAGAAAATGACAATATTATCATGATAGCCATGGTGTTTGTGTGATAATCTGCACGGTTGCAAACGACGTTACAACAGTGTCTGTATTTTAGCTTATAAAACATACTAAGCGTCATGAACACAGAATGCTGAAGTCATTAGATCATCAACTACGTCCGCGCACATACTAGTAGAACGTGCAAGTACAGATTTGCTTTCAAGAACTTTCCAGCTGCCTTACATAGCACCTCGCACAAGATTCACAGTTAAACGCCGCATAGAAATATATTACCAACTAATAACGCCAGTTGGTGGTGGTTTGATTCTCACAAAAACGTAGATAAATGTTTTAAACTTCAAGATGTGGCTGCTAGTCCGTTCCACCCTCATTATAACCGTCGTTTTCTGAACCTGTCCGAGTCACTCCTGTTTTTTTATTTTATTTTATCACTTTTTAACAATTTTTTCTTTGTCATTCGTTCTCATTGTTGTCATTTTATTATGCAAGACAGATGTTACAGACAATTGAAACAGTTCTGTCTGAGACTAAAGATTAGATTTACAGTAAGAGGAAATGAGAGCAACGAACGTGAATAGGTATGTTAAAAATGCAACACGTTTGTGAGGTTACTCTACAATACAGGCACAGTCGTTATAGAAGACAGAATAAAGTACGAAGATAAGAAGTTGCCACAAAAACATATTATTTTAAACTGATTTTTTACATTTTTTCACAGAAAAGAATAATCTCATAATGGTATTGTTTGCTAAAGTCTATCATTACTGAATCAAATATTTTACTTCGTTTTCGGTGTAATGTTAACTCCTGTCGATATGTATTTAGCTAAATCGGTTGGCATTCACGTATTGTTAGCCAAATTAATTATTTCACAAATTGGTTGAATTCCGATTGTTTGCATGCGGAAATCATTATAGATCACGCGGTGACAGACCTGACAAAATTGTTCGCATCCCTCTTTTTACAACGACATTACTAAATTTATGGTTTTGTGATTTCGGAAAACGTCGTTATTTCAATTAACGTCATATCAACAATCAGGTCATAGGCTACATATCGTGGACAGCAACGGTGGCATGACGGAAACCTGGGTTACTTGTGCTGACACGATTTGTACTAACATCACAGAATTCTGTTTTTAATAAATGCCAAAAATAAGGACAATCATTTAAAAACAAAAAAATGTTTTTTATTATTTTTGTTGTGTGTCAGTATCCAGCTCGTTTGGAATATATATTACATAAGCTTCTTACTGAATAATCCATCCTGTGACTAGTTACATTTAAGTCTTTGGAGTTTCGTGACACATGTCTCCTTATCAGAGAACTTACAATTTAAATTATAAACTTGTATAAAACCTGTGGAGTTACAGGACAGCCATAATTACTAACGAGTAAATCAGAGGAGCGATGGGAGTAGAGTAATTAATATTTAAAGGGAAGTACAATCACGAAAGAGAAGAGCTGACACAAACCCACGGATATCAAAGTTAATTGACTGCAGCCACATGGGAAGAAGAATAAGTCAGAATAAGAAGAAAATGTCAGAGGTTCGATATGGGCAAAGCAGTGGCGAGACATCGGAAAGACGACTTAAAGGAAAACAAAGACGAATGAAAAAGCTGGTTGAGAGAAGAAACGTAGCGAAAGCCCAGAGGAATCCTTTTGTGATGATGATGATTATATTTTACAAACGCGCGCGCGCGCGGACGCACATAAACACACACATATATACACATATTTGCACATATACACATAATGAAAACTACGATTTAACACAGTTACTTTATGTTCGAGAGAATTATTTGCGTACGTTTTCTCAACACCGTGATTTTCAGTTCCGGTTGCCGAGATACAAAGCTTCACCGTATCTCGATTTCCACGTATTTCACAAATGGTCTGGATATCAGTTGATCACTGTTTTCTGTCGGAAATAGTTTTCCGTTTCCTTAGTTTCATTTGTTTAATCTTATGTAACGTAAAACTCGTTCGTGCTACTTCGTTTTGATAAAGTTAATTTGTGGAAAGATAGTAGCCGATAAGCAGACTCTCCCGTTTGATTCTCACCTCGTCTCTCCTACCTGCTAGCAGTATTACATTCCTACAAAAAGTAGGGTTTTTTTAATGAACCTGATTTCTACAGTTTTTAGCATTTCATTTGTCACACTAGATTTCACATGACAAGTAGAGCATAATACAGCAGCAGCAGCGCTTGTAACGTCGGCGTTTCCCACACAGCCGTAACGCGGAATTACTAAACATTCTGAAACTCTACACAAGTTTACTGACGGTTACGTATATTAAAGAGGCAATTAAATCTTCTATGTAAATATTGTAATTTATGTTATTTTAAAATGTTACGTTATTTTGAAACAGAAACTGTTTACATACGCGCAGATACGTATTTGAACAAAGAAAACGTATAATTGAATTTGGGATATTCTATCCAATAGAGAAAAACGAGATATAAAAGAAATTGTATAACACGTTAGTTTTAAAAGTAATGGAGTAAATACTCATGGGCAGTTTTAGTAAAAAATTCCAAGGAAAACAAACTAAATTTTGTTTAAATTTTGATTGATTTAAATTTAAATATAAACTACATTAAAATTTTGATTAATTTAAATCCTGAAATTGATGGCGATGGCAAACGTAGAAAAGAAACATTTGTTTCTGTGTATTTAGTTATTAAAGTTGATATACCAATTTAGTAATTTTATTAACTGAGGAATGAATATGGTAATTAGAAAGGACACTTTTTTAATTCAGCAGATTAATAAGTATCCCAGGACCTCGTATTTAATCACGGCCATTTGCCAAGATATTTACGGCATGTTAAGGAACCTGTTTTGAGTCGTCCTATTTGGGTTTTCAGAAGGACCACTTTACATCCCAATAAGGGCATTATAACATCCATGACTGTATTTACAACCGAAATAATTTCGTTTTAAGTTCGGTGACGTAACACTGAGAGTGTCACACTGTGGAATGACATTCAGTGCATCCCAGGAATTTTTGTTTTATAGTTCAGCTTTTCAAACGCGGTGTTACACTCGAGGCCATCTGTTGCCTGTTACCAAACTATCTTCACTTTTAATGACACGCTCCTTGTATGAACGTGGTCCGGTATAATTTGATGGCGCTACGGTTGTAACAGGCTTTCTTAATTTAGATAGACTATCAGTTGCTTGAAAATATTTAGTGGTAAACAAACATGTTTTATGTTTCTACTTTCATATATGTGTCTCTGTGTTAGTATGCTAACTAAATGTGTGTTAAATTTTAACAATGTATAACTTCCGATTTTATCTGAAAGTCGTGCACTACGTTGTTGACCTTAGAGGAGTCGTTGGCATCCCGCGGGCGCGCTCTCACGTTCACGGTTATGGTAGCGGTAACATACGTATGTTAAAACTATTTTCATTTTAGAATCAACTATTCTCAGTTTTACTCTTTTGACTTTTCGAGTTCTGTAATTATTAGTTATAAGTTGGTGGTCAAGTGAAACCTTATGACTTTCAGTTCAACCTATCCTAAAGTAACTCTGAACACCTTATCTCCTCAATTCGTGTGATTACGTAGTACAATTTGTCAATTAATTGTTCATGTTATGATATAGGCTAATATACACATACCTATAGATCTCTCTTTATCCGATCCTTAATACTTGATATTTTACTACCTATGTTCTTTGTTTTATGCTTAATCATCATCATGTATGTAATCCGTCCTCAAAATTGTCCTGCGTACTCGTCTGTGCTTAAGGTTGATATTGACGTCTCTGTCTGAACTATTCTCTGAAGTTTAGCTTACATACGTTCTCCCTCCTCATCTAATTTTTGTTATCGAACATTCCAAACTAAACTCAAGAGTCGGGTTCCATTGGTTTGAAATGGAAACCATTCATACGCTCTTAACTTATTTTTCTGGATGAACGTTAATATAAAAAATTATAATTATGTGTGTAGTATTATTAAGTAGTACATTATTTGCATTAACTAACGGCTTATCGACCCAACGATTATAATTCCAAGCATTTTATTTAATTACTTTCCGAATTAATCACCGTTGTTCCGTTCATCATTTACTTATCTCCTTTGCTTTTTACATTTCTTTCACGACTTACTAAGATTTTGCATCAACTCCCTTCGTAACATCCCTTCGATCATCTTCCTTATATTATAATCGAGTATAAAATTGACTTCGTGTATTTGTCTGCGTGGAGTTCACCTCATCCTACACTTAGGATCATAATACTAGTTAACACAGTTTAGCCATCCCATACTATTGAAATTTGATATAATAATTAAATGAAATCGAGAAGGCGAATGGGAATAGTAATGAAACCGCGCTAGGATAATATTTCGAAATAATAAATGTTCTGCTTACATTACTTAGGAATGCAAATAGAAAAACCACGTGATGAACAATCCAACAACGACGTCGCAAGTTCTGCTATTATAACGTTTGCTACATTTTTTTAAATTTTTTTCTTTACCTTATGTAAATAAGTAGTTACGTCTCAGACGTGAAGCGTCAATAAAAAGATGTTGAAATAAAAGAAATCCGTTTTGCCTCTCTCTTTGTCAGGCGTCTGTAATTATTTCTGCTTTGTATTCGCTTTCTTCTTTTTGTTCCAGATTTCGTTTGTGCGAGTCTGGTTGCTAAATTAAACATCGCAGCCTGTTCACACGTTGTTCCTTCCACCTCTTATGGTAATTAACTGCTCAGACGTCTCCACGTAACACCGTTCATGTGCTCTCCATGCAAATAACGCTATACTTGTTTATTCTGAAATTCTAAACGCAGTGATAAAGCAGATTCATTTACATACAAAATGTTGGAATACGTGTACAGTGAAAGTTGACGGGGCAATCCGTTGTCGTATATCGTTGTAAAATAAAATAATGCCAGTGGAAATTCTGTTTTGTTTCTAGAAATTCACGACGGGGAGTAACGCAGCCGGGAAATAATTTATTTTGTATTACTCACTTTGACAATATCACTGACGTGTAATGTAAGACTTTAACACGCGATCCAATGGGAGCTCACCTAGAAAACGGGTTTTACTTAATGCGGTTATAAATACTGTTTAATATTACTAGAGCAATATAGAAATACAAACAATATTTGAAATTAAGAAGTCACGATAACTGGACGGTCACCGTCCTTGTAGATTGACCGTAATAATCTGTCCTTGTAGGTTGTAGTTGAAATAATTTTAAATATAATCTGTAGCTGAATTTGTGGAATTTTTCTAACATACGTAGAGTCGTTTACCGTAAAATAAAAATTGTCAGGACGTGAAGAATATTCCTAATAAAATCGTGTTTAGGAAAGAAAACTGAATTCCACTTTCTTGTCTTTACCAGCGCTCGCAGTTGTTAACAAAGCAACGAATTAAAGATCTATGCAAGAGAGCTATAGAAAAGAGAATTGTTAACATTAAACAGACTGACAGAATTAGGGGCATGATTAGAGTAACCCTTATTACAAATATAACTCAATTCACCTTTGTTGCGGTACTGGCTAAAATTTAAAATGGGATTGTGGATGGTATGTTGTTAGAATTATAATTACGACTAAGCTGATTTTGAAGCGAGTAAGCTGCCTAAGCTGACTATACGATCTACACGTGCAGGAGCGTCAGATAGTCAGCTGGAGAAATGTAACTACCAGTCGTGGGGGAATCACTTGGAGCGCTTGGGAAGTGACAGAAACCGATGGGGGAAAATTGGGGAGTCCTATATGCCGAAATGGGTTAGTTAAAAATAAATATTAATAATTTCCTTTTTATATTCTACAGAAGAGAACTTGGCCATTCAATTTATAATGAGATGGCAGGCGCAGTCAATTAACATATTTTGTCTAAAAAAAAAATAGGTTACAGTTACATTTTTATGAATGTCACTAACGTGATTAAATATTGTTATCGATTAGTGAGAGCTAACTAAATATTTTATTCAGCCGAATGGTAGAAGCACATTTACTGCATCACAACATGTCAAATCCGAGGAAGATACCAGTGAGTTTTGAAATCTCGTCGCCGAATTACAAAATGCTGATCTCTGAATTATAATGTAATTTTTTTAAACGTAACAATATTTTTTGAACTTTTCAGAATTTTTTTACTACACATCACCGAGACAGAATGGATCTCAAGTGCATGTGATCTATAAATATTCTTTTACACGTTCATATGAAGTTTGTTTATATACGTGCACCAGCTAGCATCAATTTAATAGTGTAAATAATAATAAGCACAACAGCGGGGTTTCACAATCTCCGTCACGATTCCTTGTAGTGAAAATTTCTAAAGAGAATACCCACGTGCAGAGCATGGTAATTTCATGTTTAACAACACCGGTTATTGGAGATGACTTTCTAGAAACCGCTTTTGTATGGTTTGTTTTCATTCCTGGATCATTATTTACGTCCACAATTACCAGAACCCTGCTGGCTCATCAATAATTTGTCCTTTAGTTTACGCCGTTAACTAGTGGAACTTTACTTTATCAACAAGACATAACTTGAAAACGAAAAAAAATTAAAATATTTATAAACGGACAGTTGATTTGAGTTAGCTTGTTGGGTACGAGAAATATACTTTCGTATGTTCAACTTTTGACAGAGGTGTTATTAATGTTAATTTGGGGTTTAATTAGTTTAATTAATTAATTAATTAAGTTTAACTTTCTGTCTTCTACACTGACGATTTACATAACTGATCGCTGTTTGCGTGAAAATTCTGTTGGATTCTACTCCCCAAACGCGCCACAAAGTACGACTGTTCCAATGTTCCTTCTTCAGTCGCCTTTCTTATTATAGAGTTTACAATCAAGAACATAACTAAAATCGTTGGCCTTTTATCGGCTATACATTTACACCCTGTGGTTCCAAAGTCTAAAATTTTTCCTTTCTGTATATAAAACTATATAGATATTTCTGAGATCATTTCTTTCCCGTTTCATTATTTCTATTATTAAACGTTCCGATTTGGCAACAATTCCGTTTTAGTGATAGGTTCTTTCTATCTTATACAAATGGTAGAAAGGCGAAAAATCGAACATCTACATGAAAATAAAGTACAAGAAGCTGACGCAGTAAGGGCACGAGGAAATTTATTAGTTGCTTACAAGCAAACAATCTTTTTTTTTTAAACACTAAAATTAGAGCTCCATACAACTTTTCCAAAATGTACTGTGTAATGCAGATCTTTTCTGTGAGTCTATCCTCTTGGGCGTAGAGATTTTCAGCAACTGAGTCGCCTTGTGGTCATGACTCCATGTTTCAAATCTATTTATACAAATTGGAGCTAGACAGGAATGTTTCAAAACAATTTTCTTATATCAGCTCTATGTATACTCTACATTATGTATATAATTAAACAAAATATAAATGTTATGAACACTCATGAACAAAATATAAGATTTATGGAATAATACTCAATAATAAACGGTGTTACATGCAGTGTTTTGTTAATTAAGATGCGAACGATATTTTGGTGTTTACAAACTTTCGTGGAAAGAATTAGTAACGTTTAAATTAAATCCAAGACTTCTTATATTCACTTGTTTTAATGTTCTTAATTAAAGATGACCTAGCATGTTCTCTCGTTCTAGAAAAATGAAACCCATTGATGTTACGTTACTATAAAGAGTTTTCCTACGAAGCCCGTCCGCGAGAAGAGCATTTATAATTAACAATACAGATCCAGCTGTGCAAAACTGGCCCGAGGTTAGCGCCGTCTATTTGTAGCTGCGCGGCGGGTATCCTGTGTGGCTCCTTGGTCGGCTTGTCAGTCACCTGCCTTCACGTCAGACCTACCACAGTCGTATTGTGCCTAACGAGATTAATGCCGTCCTTTGTTAAGACGAAACACGATATACAAGCACATGTCCGAAAAACGGTGAATATTTAACAATACGGCACGCGCCCTCACACACACACACACACACACACACACACACACACACACACACACAATATTAACAGTTGGTGTGGATAAAGACTCTGTATCCTTAGTACGTAATTTAATTAGATATTAATGAATATGTCTTTAAGTAATAAATACGTCTGAAAGCAAAATTTATTGTATTTCATCTGATACACGTTTCACACAACTTATTCTCTATCTTCAGAGGTTTTTATATTTTTTATAAAAGGATATAAAACCTCTGAAGAATAATTTCTGTCAATAATTCTGTCAATATTTCTGTGAAAATACAATACATTTTACTTGCAGACGTATTTATTATTTGAAGACATATTCATTACATAGAAAATCTGCAAGAAACTCGGTGAGTTACTTACAAAGGATTGAGATAGTAGCCTAATAGAATATAATATAAAAAAAATTATATGCGTATTTTAAACCATTTCAGGTTTTAATCTTAGAATATATATAATTCTGATATGAATAAGTAACTTTTTAATTTTATATGTTACTTAGATTACATCCTTTGTGTTTTCACATAGCCTATAGTTTCTTGTTCATAATAATTGAAGCTACTTTATACATATTTTTATAAAAATCTTAAAGCTTTTGAAATGCACATAATGCAATTAATTTAAAACATACTCTTGGCACTGGTAAATACCCATGACATCGTACAATAACTGATATATTCAATGATAAAGAAAAATTATAGTGATTGTGTACTTGAAGCTTTCACTGCCGGCGTCAACAGGATTGGAAACAAACTGGCTAATAGGCCCCGGAGGGCTATTGGGCCGTAGTCCATTCCTGTTGTTACTAACAAATGTTTCGGCCTCTCATCTGAAGACCATCTTCAGTGTGTAAACGATTCACTAACTGACACGGTCTTCATCAGTTAACCGCAGTACTTTAGCAAAAGATTGTCTGTTAGTAACAACAGGTATGAACCACGGCCCAATACCCTGTAGATTAGTCAGTTTGTTTCCAATTTCAGTGATTGTACATAAATCTTATATTACAAATAAAACGACAATTGTATTATCAAGAATAAAATTTTTTTAAGATACAGCTAAAAGCTAAATTCAAAGTTGTTTCAGTCAGAGCAACAGAAGAATTTATCTTTAACCTATTTTTAAAATCGGGTACGGAAAACCAGAGTTTACTTATACAGTCACGGCGCACAAACATAAAGAAAACAATCACAGCTGTATTAAAATATAAGAACGTAGATGGCATAATACTGTACCATCTTTGAGAAGGAATTGTGATACGGTCGTATACAGCGAACTGGGAATAACCTAAAAGCATATTGCGATTAGTAACAATGAACGGCACCAAAGTGACAAACCTCGAAGAATCACGAAGCAGGAAATAGAAATGTGATGAACGCTTTGGGATTTTACCAAACGATCACAAATGGTAGAAAACCATAACGAAAAGAATAGCTTTAAAGAACTGACTCTTTGCGTGGCTATATGTTTTGATTGTAACAATTTTTTTTACTTTAGCAACGTATCGTTATAAATCTTGAAATAAAATGAGTCAGATTCTTTGCAACTAGTTGATTACTAAAAAATATTATTTATAGTTCTAAATTTGAATTTTTAAATAACATTAAAGTCTACTAGATATTAGCTTACATTACTAACAAAAACAAGTCTGTGACTAGTACCTTAACTAAAAAATTTAGATAATTTTATTTACAAAAATGTCAAAGTTAACAAATATAAATAAATATTCTTATTACTTATTGGGATGAAATATTTCTCATTCTGAAATACCTGTAAGTTTTAATAAAATTGTTAGAAATTTGTTACAATAAATGTTGTTACAAAAATTTCAACAATAGAGATCTTATAAAAATTAATGATCTAATCCGATAGACGCATGGGTAAATCTAGGAAAAAACTGAAAGTAAAATCATAATTTTAATAAGCCTGCACCAGCTGGGGATATAAAAATATATAGTAAGACGGACAGCTGCGAACGAAATGAAATACTGAATTATTTGGTAAAACTAGTAAACGAATTCAACTCGAGTAAAGTCAGTGTAGATCGTTTTCCGAGAGACGAACAACGTAATGAAGATTAACAAACTGCCACTGTGCTCTGAAAAGAAACTTTTATTAGTGTGTGGTATATGTACTGATTAGAGACATAGTGAGTATCGCAAAGACTATGGATTGCACATATAGAAGCAAGAAAAAGAATAACAAAGGCAATCAGGGAACAATTAAAAGGATACACGTTCAAAATGGAATGAGTGTTATTATTTACACAATAAAGAAAAAGAAAAGTCAGGGAGTTAGGGAATTGTCTAAACCTTGGTTTAGACAAGAAGACAGGTAGTCACTAAGGTACGTAAAGGTACGACGATAACTGGTTTCCGAGAGACGGAGCGATGGCTTGGCCGACCAAGTGTGCTGTGGCACGTTTAACTGGACAAGAAGTGCTGTAGGGAATGACCGGGGAGTCATTGCGCTAATGACGATGACGGTGATGTACAAGTCTGTGTATTCATCACAGAGTACAATGCGAGGAACAAATCGGGCGTGTGCGTTCAGTAATTAGAGAGACGTGGGCTGCAGTCTGTGGTGGTTACAATTACCCTACGTGTGAATACTGCGGCCCAAACACGATTGTTTTGTTTCACACCAACACTGGAACCTCTACAAACGTGTGGACACGTTTTCAGATAATGCTGTCCGCACTTCGCCGCCCACAATTGAACGGCAGAATTTATAAATCGCACAATCTAATCTAAAATCTTAATTAGCAAAACAACATTTGTGACAATTCAAATACTACGTTCTATGAACAAAAGAGGTAAAGGGTACATTTCATTAAGAACCGATTATTTAATTTTTTCATTAGACGGCCAACAATAGGCTACTGTATAAAATACCCTCAGTGTATATAGTAAACAACTTCATTATCTAAAACGGTGATATCAAAAACTACTATATAAGATCTTCGCTGACAGATTTCGATAAACTTACATTAGTACTGAATGAATACGTGTAATCTAGTGTAATCACTGTAGTAATAATATTATTTTCGCTAAATATTGCTAGTCCAAAAACAGAAGCTGTTTCTGTGTACGAAATAAATAAATTCGAAATTTTATGAATAATTATTTTGTTCTTTTCGTAATGATTTTACCACTTCTTCTACTGGTGTCACAACTCATTGTCGGTCTTACCCTCCTTAATAATTGTCCTCCATTCCGTCCTCTCACCACATAACCTTCTCCAGCCCCTCACATTCACTGATACATCTCAGATCATCCTCTGTATCATCTATCCATACTTTCCTAGGTCTTGCTTTAATTCTTCTGATCGTAGGTTTCCAGTCTGACATGCTTTTGGCACTATTTTTTGTAAAACAATCTTTTACCAATAATTAGCAAATTAATATTATTTATTTACGCTTCCAGGAACTGATAGTTCTTTTCCTTAAATTTCTTGAACTTTTTCTGGAAGTGGAGATAGAACGTTCGGTACGACGTGTATTGGCAATATAACACCGGTCACTAACATCTTATTCTTTCATGACTCCGTTATTAGTGGGGTGAGTCGATAATCGTTATGGAAAATAAGTCGACGGTAGATATCAACATAAAACATAACAATGTAATCATAAGTAAGCGCTGACTTTTTTAGCAATGCCAGTAGCGCGGACATTGATATTACATGGATGACGAAATTATTATATAAGGCCTATTATATTATTATTAATTATAATTATATTATTATTATATTATTATATAAGGCCTACAGAGCGGTAGAGATAGGTGGCGACTTTGCTCTTTAAAAGCTTCGATGTTGGTATAATTATATGTATGTCCTTCAGTTGTCACGCTACTCATAGCTAACATCAGGATAATTTTGACTTAAGAATCCACAAGTTAGGGGGCTGTAACTGACCGGCAAGCAAAACGCGGCTACACATAGTTAGCTAATCGTTGTTAATTTTGTCATGTATTTTGTGAATACTAGGCTAATGAGGCCTAAGTTTCTGGCCCACCGGAAGCTCATGCAGTAAACAGTTTTTTCTTGTCCGTTCAAAGATGTTAATCAAGCTAGTAGTTTCTGTCTATATACGCGAAGTGGACAGCAACCACGCAGTCACGCTCAAATCTGGTCTCTTATAAGATACTATGTCTTAAGTCTGCAGATTGCTGAGCTAGGTACTATACGAGTGGACACGCGTAGTGTACAAGAGAAGTTGGCTTCTTATAACTTGACTTTCTTGTTAGACTTTTGTTTTGTTTTCTTTACTACAGCACTAACCCAACCAGTACAGGCTCCAAAGTATTACTGTGTTGCGAAAGTGATCTGCTCATTGGAAGATTTGGTATAAAATGATTTATCACGCAGTGTAGATGCTGTTTATAATCTCGTATTAGACCTGACATAAGAGACGTTTACCTTAAACATACCAGTGTTAGCCTGTATAAATTAAAATTACGAACATCTGGTAATAAAAAACTGCCTAAATAAATAGTATTATCACTGTTGCACACCACTATAGAAAAATTATTCCGATTAGCGCTTTCAAGCTTCTCAGTTCATTGTTCAAATTCCACTTCTCTGTAATACTGGGATTTTTTCTACATTTTTATTCCTTATCTTATCAAATACGGTTTCACATTTTTTAATAGCTATAGGCCTATCTATTAATTGCGGAATTTAATTAATATTAATTTATTATTAATATTAATTATTAGCGGAATTTATAAATTAAAATATAGAGACTGCAACAAAGTGTACCTAGGTGAGACAGGACGGAAATTCGTATGCAGGTTGTCTGACCAAAAACATGGAGAAGGTAACAGAACAATGAATTCGTTATACGCAAGACATTTCATAGAAGAGAATCATAAGTTTGTTAATCCTTTGGAAAACTATGAAATTTTGAAAGTAGTCAATAACACAGTTGAAAGGAAGCTTAGGGAGGTTTTAGAAATATTGAAAGAAAGAGAAAAAGGGTTAGACAATTTAGTGAATATTAAAACTAAATTTGATAATGAAGAAATATTTTATTATATAATTAAAAAGTAAAAGATACAGGACGGATAGATAACATTAAGAATTAAATTGCATAGGGCTATATGGATGTTTTGAAAATAAGGGTGAGTGACCGCGCCCACAAGTGTAAATGAGAAAGGCGTTATAGCGTTAGGTTTAAAAAAGAATGCACACACACACACGCGCGCGCGCGCGCGCGCGCGCACACACTCAACACATATGCACAAGGAATGTGCTAGAAAAATATGTAAGAGTACAGACGGGGTGACAGGGCTTGGAGGTTGGGAAGGGACATTTGAATTATAGCTCGTTTGCGGGGGTGTGGTGGTCAGTGGGGCGGGTGGGGGGTGAAGGGTTTGGTTTTATCCTCTGTTATTTCCGATCTGACGATGAGCTGAGAAGCTGGAAAGCGCTAATCGGAATAATTTTTCTTTAGTGGTGTGCAACAGTGATAATTCTGTTTGTGATTATAACCACTAACATAACATTCTTAATTAAAAAAATAGTGTTTATTAAAGTAAGTGAGTCTCACATGACATAATTTTTCAATTAAACACAATTCAATAGCGGCTGAGTCGTGGTGGCAGTTGTGTGTGTGTGTGTGTGTGTGTGTGTGTGTGTGAACGCCAGCTTTCTGTTAGGCGCATGACTTTCTTAAACATCAACTATCTATTAATAACCCAGTACCACAACACTACAATCAAATAGTGGCAACTTTTTTAAATTACGTAATTATATCAATCCGGTTTGCATTAAGAAAAAATAATAGCCCTGTGACAACAGCAGTATTGTTTTCAGTTTTTTGTCGAGTCAAATTATCTGTGGTTAACCGACTTTAAAAATATATTAATTACAGTTCAATCGTTTCGTAGAGATCAAAAAGTATCTACTACTGCTTTGTGGGGATTTCTCGTATAATACACGCTGTGTTATTGTACCACACACGACCATGGACGCACACATAGGTACCGTATAAGCAATGTGTGACATACAAAATTTTCTACTACTTTTATGAAAGTTCAGATTCGTTATCCGTTCAATGTTAGCACTCTTGCTATAAAACACACACACACACAATTAAGTCTACTGTTTGAATAATAAACACCGTTGTTTTCTCATTATCGTTTGCATTTACACTACTGTTTATAGCGCACTGTTTTGCAATGCAAAGACACCGTTTCCTCTGGAGTCAGCTGTGTGCGGATTTCTGCTGTCACAAAGCTTAATGTGGTCTTTGAGGTTATAAACTTGTCCTGTTTGCTTTGTGCGTTCAGGTGAGTCACCGCACGCGAGACCTCTGCACTCTATCCACAGCCCACCACACGCACACACACAGACACACACATCACTTGTAAATCAAAACACGTAAATGACGTTTGATGTAACTTCCTGATCGCATAATACCTACATACCTTGTAATAAAATCAAATTAAAACACTCAAATACATGAATGTGGAAAAACTAATTGAATATTTGCTACAAATTTATTCATTATTTTATTTAATGAAACAAATAATGAAAACTACAAATTGTAGTTTTATTTATTCGTTACCACTCTGTACTTGCAAGATATAAATGTTTGCAAATGTTTGCAAAATTTAAAACGTTCTTGTTAAGAATACGTGAATTGATCACAGTATTAGAAAGATGATAATATAATAAAACACTGGAGAATAAGTTAAGGTGTAACGAACATTTCTGTACTTGAAGAACAAAGTCAGAAGTGAACAGTAATCAAGTTGGAATAAATTAGAGCTAAACTCACACCAGCAGTTAGGACTTATTACGATGTTTTAAATCATCTTAAAAGTGGACTGGTAACTAGAAATATAAAACTAGAAACTAATAAAATTCTGGTAAGACCCATATTAACTTATGATTCTAAAATGTGGTCAATGTTAAATAAGGATGAGAACAAACTAAACATGTTTAAAAGGAAGACCATGAGGAGGATTCTGGGTCCTGCGTATGAGAAGGGGCGGTTGTGGAAGAGTTTCAATATGAAATGTTAAGGGTAAACCGTTACTTAATTATATATAACCGATATCCATGTTAAGACAATTCATTTGACTCGACATATTGATGGATGCAAAAGGGTTAACTAGAAAGGCGAATGACTGGGGTTGAGGATAATGTGAGAGAGAGCGGAGAGAGGGACAGTGATAGTAATGGCAGCAAAAACAATGGAATGCAGAAACAATGGCATGCAGTGATTTTATGGGAACAATTTAAAATATGCTTCGTCTTGAACACTGAAGCTAAGAAGTTCTTTGAAAACAGTGAAGTTTTCCAAAAATTTAACATGATTTTTGAAGTATAAAGGGTACAAATTAAATATAATGTGCAGCACTATGTTTTTTATAAAAAATTATAAAAATTTTTAATTTTTCTTTTCTTGCGGGCAGAGTTTAATTTTCATTTTGTTTCGGTTTTCCGGATTTAGCCCGTCGTTCATCCTTTTCTCGTCAGCCAAACATTTCAGGCAGCTACGTCTGACTATCTTCATCCTGCCAGAGGCAATGAATTCACTGAATTTTGCTGGTTACCACTACCGGTTTGCAATGTTCGTCTGATTTATGAAATCATATTGTCGCGACGACATAATTTTTTCAGTATACAGTACCAGATGAAATACTGCAGAACGCAGGTTAGGCCTTCAACATAAAACAATGAACAGATTTAGTAATATAAATAGTAGCCGGAGGAAATTAGTAATTTTTTATAACTGCTGCTGACTGGAGCAAGACGGTCACCGAAGAAGTACTACATCCCACATTTAACCGAAATATATGGCTGGAAAAAGATAAATGGAGCGTCATCTTGGAAAACAAAAAATGAAGACAAAAATAATTATGTCTGTTTGAAATACAATGTAACACTAATTATGTTTGTAATAATTATGACTGCAAGAAACTTGAGAGTAAAACTCTAATGTTTTGACTCTAGCACAGAGTTATACACTTAATAGAACAGGTTTCTCATTTTTAGTAATTGGGTTACTACATTTCTTATGAGAAAGATAAATATATAGCCTGCACATTACAAAAAATATGAGTCACGAATATGCGACAACACATATAAAGTGACTGTTCTAAATACTGGCCACCAATAACGGATATGAGACAGATTGAAACATAGGACATGAAATAACTCAAATCGTCAAGGCGTGTACTAGGGAAACTAGAATTAGAAATGAAACTACACAAGAATCAGTTGTAAATGTTCAACATTGTAAAGGAACACAATGAAAAGAGGAACGATCGTTTTCAAAGAATGGTTCCAAGAAGAATTCTGAAGCCAGCTATAAAATATCAGCCAAAATAAAGTGTCGGTGGAGCAAGAACGAGGTAAAACCTAAATCTAAAAGTACCGAAAAAGAGTTAGTACATAATTAGGATAATTTGATGTGAAAATTACGTATTTGCAGGGACATTTATTAACAATTTATGACACACAACTGATACTAACAGACCTTAGCATCATCAAATTGGGCTTATTATGTAGTTACTGCTCTTTTGCATAAGGAACAGCAGCACACACGTTTATAGCGCGGAAAAAATTGACAGAATTTCATTTGTTAATGCAATCCAGTAGACAGTTATCAACCGGTTGACACTATTGTTGAGTATTACGTGAGCGTTATTAATATGGATACGCCGCCCGGATCACTACGTTCACAAATTTGTGTGGTGCCCTACATTCTGACACGTAGTCAATTTTCTTTATTATTGCAGAACTGAATTCATTTTACTGTGTAATTACCTTAGCGCGGTGTGCAGCTGGTTTCAAAAATCAGTGAAACTTACGAAACGTTTGCAAGGGATAATGTTCGCAGTAATAGGTTATGGGTGTATAGCTCATATCCAGCCATTATGTGGTATGCTTTACTGCTGACTGCTCCATATCAATTTACACTCGAATCGTATGCACACCTGTTAGTGCGTGGATGTGATACCACATATGGAAGTGGTAATTGGTACTGGATATCCAGTGCTGGAAACCCTTCTTCTGATTTCCACATAGGACGCTTCATATAAGAAAGTCGGTTGCACCATTTCGTTTTCTTTTTTTTCTAAACACGAATTCGTTAGAAGCGCTTGCATATAGAGCCGGGCTATGGTGATTCGGAAACACGGAAAGTAATGTGTTGTTTGCAGTAATTAATACCCTTGTACTTCGTCTTGGTAAGTTCTAACGCTTTCTAATGGTCTAATGGTTCATCTCCATTTACAGTCCTTCATCCGGACACAACTTCTGATTTAGGAAAATATTTTGACTCGATCATTACCTACAGGACTTGTAGTTGATTTTTCTCCTGTTACCACGCACGTTTTTATAAGTACACCATAGCCGACATCCTTTCTAACCTCTTTTTAATTATATTCTTTGTACCATTTCCATCCTCTTTAACCTGTCTTGTAACCCTCTCCCAATCATTGTTTAACATTTAAATTTGTCGTATCTCTCATGTCTGTACCACCTCAAACTTCTACTCCTGTTTCTGATCTTTTATCGTACGCGTATATGTTCCTCATAGGGTTCCTTTAATTTCTCTCAAAAATGTGATTAAAAAGAAATCAAGTCCCTTAGTATTCGAAATCCTTTGCTACTCCATAAATTACTATTCGCTCAGTCATTAATTCTAACCTTGTTGATTCCATAATCTCCGCTTCAAATATCGCTATTTCCATAGAGCCATTCACTCTTTTCTTCTTTAATTTTAGATCGCGTGCCTTCTTATCTAATCGTAAACATTATGTAGATCTTCCAGGATTCCTTTTGCCTTACCCGTAGTTGCTCGTTCGGTCTTTCATTTTTTTTTAGTAAAGATGTTTGTTTTCCTTATTTTATTTTTTATGATAGCCTACTTCTCCATACGTTAGGGTTTCGACTAAAGTTTTCTTCTTCTATCATGTGACTTGTGTCTGGCTAAGTGCCCCAGGTATGATATATCTCTTTTCTTTAATTTCCTTCTAACGGTGGCGTTTAATACCTTTTATTTTATACTCATTCGCAGATTCTTCTTATCTGTATATGTTAACAGAAATTAATCCGGTTTGCAAAATAAACGTCAACTAAAGAAACAAAAGCTAGAGTTGTCGGTAGTTACGGATAAGGCTGGCCGTATGGTAAGGGAAGGTACTTCACAAAGCTAGAGTTGTCGTAGTTACGTATAAGGCTGGCCGTATGGTAAGGGAAGGTACGTCACACAGCTAGAGTTGTCGGTAGTTACGGATAAGGCTGGCCGTATGGTAAGGGAAGATACTTCACAAAGCTAGAGTTGTCGGTAGTTACGGATA
Organism: Magicicada septendecula; assembly: GCA_034769895.1. Taxonomy (NCBI): domain Eukaryota; kingdom Metazoa; phylum Arthropoda; class Insecta; order Hemiptera; family Cicadidae; genus Magicicada; species Magicicada septendecula. Next base: position 147,650,817 of record CM068369.1, read on the forward strand.
AGGTTGGCCGTATGGTAAGGGAAGATACTTCACAAAGCTACAGTTGTCGGTAGTTACGGATAAGGTTAGCCGTATGGTAAGGGAAGATACTTCACAAAGCTAGAGTTGTCGGTAGTTACGGATAAGGCTGGCCGTTTGGTAAGGGAAGGTACTTCACAAAGCTAGAGTTGTCGGTAGTTACGGATAAGGCTGGCCGTAAGTTAAGGGAAGATACTTCACAAAGCTAGAGTTGTTGGTAGTTACGGATAAGGCTGGCCTTATGGTAAGGGAAGATACTTCATAAAAACGATCTAATGGGAACAGAAAAACTGAAAACATATTATCTTAATATTTCCTTTCAACAGAAAAAATTGTAATTATTTTAACGTAAACATTTTTCCTAGTAAAGAACTGTTAGTAGTAATTTAGCAAGAGGAAAACAGAATTCGTAGAATAGAAATGAAGAAGGTGACGAATGGAGGAAGCAACGTAAGGAAGCAAGAGAATACTCTTGTTGAATGTTAGGTATAAGAGAGTGAAGATAAACAGATACGAAGGAGAAAGTAAACAGAGAGAGTCGATATGGCGCTCGCTCAGTTCTAGATTTCAATCTATAAAACGTGTCTAAGAAGGCCAGAGAGAGGGAGAGAGTGGTATTTAGTATTTACTATCAGGTGAGAACCGATATGTGAATAGTGTGAAGTTTGTTTTGAATGAGGGAAAGTAGTTACCAGTCAGTTGCTGGAAACCATAAATATAATCCGATAATCGAGGTTAATGTTTCCGATAATGTTAACGTACAGTTGGCTCTGAGAAGAATTAAATCGAGGACAGAGTTCAGTGTTCCATTTGATTGAGTAATCTCAATTTTCGACATTGACTGTAAGACAGATACTAGTATTGTGAATGAAAATTAATGTTAATAAAATGTTTTAATTACATACGCACAATCCTAAATGAAAATGTAGGTGTGAGATCAAATGTTTAATTAAGTACTACCAGAGGCAACCGACTTCAACGGATACATTACCTACTTGCCTTGTGTACTGATGTTAAATATACGTTGTATCGCCATGTTTACATCACCACTATCACAACCACAGCCAACGTTGTGTGCTCACAGTAAAATGTGCGACACGCTAGTTGTGACTTTTGTGTTAGTATTCGACTTGCTTATGCTTGACTTAACACTATGATGATCATCTATAAATTTTCAAAATATTCTGTTGGTCCAACAAAGGTAAGTATTACGACGAGAATTCGGTTTGTTCTTAGTTTGTTAAGATTTTATTTACTGTTTGCTCAAAAGTCTCAAAGGAATTTTTATAACGAGTCCTCACGTTACCTATACTTACACCCACACTATCAAATGTGTAATAAGACACTAATTAGGCTTATTGCCATTTATCTTAGTAACTTATGCTCACTATGTTAGGAGAATGACGGTGAAACACACTTGTATAAATACACGTTTTAGCTGGTAAATATAAATACATAAGGTTTGTTTATAAATATTAGTTAGTTACAGTCTGACATACAACAAGAAGTCTGTTCACGTCCTAACGTTTTATTTTAAAATTAAATAAATGTTCGTTTAATCTTGCTAATCTATAATTAGTAGTATGTTTTATATATTTGTATTTTCTTGCTTACTTTTAAAGGCTCGTGTAGAACATGAGCAATTTGTGAAAACGACTGTCGTGCAGATATATTTTTAAATTTATTCATTTTTTTAGAAAGAAATCCAGTTATAATTCTTGAACCATACTTTCGGCTTGACGTGTAAAACATAATCTTTAGTTGGTTTTGTGTTGTATTATTTGAACTAAGAGTGTCACTGACACAAACGGGCGGAGCATTTGATATTCGTAATAATTTATTTATCAATATTTTTACAATCAACCGTCTTTGATCCGTTAGATAAATAGAATCGAAATAATTTATTTATCAATATTCTTAGAATCAACAAAATATATACACGTTAATGATACACACTTTTTATTGAATACACTACATTATAGTACAATTTACATTAATTGCCATTAGACATATTTCACAACCTTTGCAACTCATGCCTACGATCAACCATTGATGGACTTCTATTAATTTTTAGCAGTCTATCAAAATTAAACGCCGGTTGTAATAATAATCCTTCTAATGTTTTCACTCTTGAAAGACCAACATACGTTAATCCAACCGGAAATTCATTGTCTCCTAAATTAACAATTGACTTATCCAATGTTATCCCTTGCGATCTATGTATACTAACAGCATATGCTAACATTAACGGAAATTGTTTTCGAGTACAAGAAATTTAATTTTTCTTGAATGATGCCACTACTGGTACAATGGGTACTGAATTCTCGTACGGAATTGGTCTGTATATTTTTCGAAAAATACAAGTATACATATTGGCATGTGATTGTTATAATTTTCGCATTCAACTGCCGGGTCATAAATAATATCAGTTACTGTCCCAACTGAACCGATGGCTAGTATTATAACGCTAAAAAAAAAGAGAAAATGTGTCGGCGCTTGCAATGACATTGATGTATGGAGAGAAACTAGGAGAGGAAGTTAGTACAAAAGAGTGTGAAATTCTTCAACGTCAACGTGCATGTATATGGACGTATCGTAAATCAACAGGGTAACTGGACGCTAGGAGAAACTAAGGGGTTGTTCTGGCTAAAAGGCATATAAAAAAGCCAGGGAGATTTACGATTATGATATACCGAGAAGGCCGCAGCAGAGGTGATTGAACTAAAGATAAGAAAGAAAAGGGGAACAGAGGTGACCTATCAGAAAACAGCTTTGGAGGTAGGTGTGTTTCCAGGAGCGGAATTTGCTGGAAGAAGAGAGAGAAGGACCTACTAAAACTGAGCAAAGTGAAAATTAGGAGACTAGTGGGGGAATTATGTGTGTTGAATATATACAGTTAACTTAGGAGCGATCAGGGGAGTCTACTTAAATTTTCTTAGAGTCAACATGAGTAAACATTCTGTGTAACTTATTTAAATATTGAAAAAGTGAGAACTGAGAGTTTTGTTAGTATGAAGTGTGACGATTTAAAAAAAAAATTTTAATCGCACAAATAAAAATTGCTTTCAATATAAGTAAGAGTATTATCCACCCCTTACCTATGCCTAGATTCATGCAACAACGTGCAAATTGTCCCGTACCAACACGTTAAGAACGGTGTTATTTTGCTAATAGTAATAATTACTTTAATTAAATAAAATATGTACAAAATAAATAAAGAAATTCATAATTCGTAACCAAAAGGTAAAATAATGTATTACGACTTAATTAGTAAATAATTAATATAACTTAAAAGAACGAACTATTTTCTCAGTGCGTAAAACCGCGCCAGCTTACTGACCCCTTGCCGCAAAACATTGCTTGCACTCGCCCGATAGACACCGAGATGTAAGGATGTAGCTGCTGTGTTGTGAACATACACATAGGTGTATACCGTTAAACAATATTTAATCAAGTTTATAATGAGTTCGATTAGACCTATGTAGTATAATAATAATAATAAAAACAAAATTATAATGTAGTGCGTGAAGAAACATGCAAAGAATAAAAAAAAAAAAGAAACTTTGCCGACACATCTCCTAGCAAGCTGTAAATGGTGACAAATGTTAATTACCAGATTTTAGTGCTGATAAAATATGAACTGTAACTAAAAGTAAAATGTAAACTACCGACTCCGAAAGAAGATAACACGAACAGCAACCGGATGAACTTCTAGCACCAAGATCTAATCGTCTAGGAAGAGACTACCAGAAACAATCAACCTCATGGAACTTCAAGAGCAACCGTGGATCACACCCTAGAAGAGGACTGAAGATGACCATCATGGACCCCACAGCATACACATTGTTATATTCAGGTGATATCAAAACATAATACTTGTAACACAAATTCACTGTAAAACAACAAGACCAGTAACAAAAGAACAGTAAAGAACTTTTGATAATTTAAAGTTTAATATATATATTTTTGTAATCACTGTAATGAAGTAGTAATGACATTACGATGTTTAGATTTAAATTAATTTTAAAATTTACAACCAAATTTATTCTTCTTATAATTTGGTTGAAGTTGTAATAAAAACATAACTAAGTTGAAACCCGGATCCGGGGTAATTAAAACAATATCTAGCTGAATGATTTTGATACAGAAAGAATAAAGAGTAAAATATACAAAATCTTTAATGCGGAATGTTTTAGAATCTGAGTTTTAAAAGTAAAGTAAAGTATGAGAGGTAAATATGTTAATAAAGAGATGTTTTTGCTAACACCCAACGAGTGAATAAATTTATACAATCCTTGCTTAATTCCTGAACAGTAAAGTGTTATTATTTGTTAGTGATTAAGGTTTACTAACAACGGCAGCTAGTTCAATTAACAGGTAACAAATTGAACTGGTTCCCGACATTTGTGATATCTTAACAAGGGAGACGTCACAAAATTGCGCCACTCTGCTCTGCTTTAAAAAAAAAGAAATAATTGTGTACATTGTTATAATTCTTTAACAATAACTTTGACAAACATAAATTTATTCACTCTGAAATCGGGAACAAATAAACGAGTAAAGTTTTAATTAAGATATAATAATATTAGTATCGTGAGATTGCCGTAACAAACAAGTCATCGCTGGTAAATATTCCATTCTAAACCTGTCGGTATGAACCAGTCTGTTCATGTTAAATACGTGTTGAGGAATGTAAACTCTCCCCTTTTGTATGCACGCATCTCATTCAAAACCTCCCCTCGCTGACGTAATAGACAATCCTAGACACGAGTTTTTCCTGTTCTGAATTGTCCTACCTGTGTTACCACCCTATGCAAACAATGAGGCTCCCCAAAACAGCTGACCCTTTGTGCTATCGTTAAAGCAATGAAACATCGTATATGAAATTTCTCTCTACTATACAATGGTATTAGCGTTTTGTTTTGACTAATTATATATGACAGTACAGAAAATTGAATTGTTGTGAGATAAGTTTATTTTGATTAATTAATAGAAGATTCTATGTGTAATAAGAGATATATGTATGTGTTTAAATGAAGTCGAGCTTTACAAGTGTTTAAGCTGATATAAGATTTGTCGTACGTAATACCTCGTTTATTTAAACGACGTTATTAACAAAAATGGCTCAATTTAACCCCGACTTGTTGTTGAAAGACGAATCAAGCTATGAAGCATTATTGCGTGGTCTTCCATACTCAGATGTAACTGTCGCGGAACTTCGCAAAACGTTACGTGAAAATAAACCGGACAAACCCTCATTATTAAATCGTTTAAGTGTTTTAGATTTTGAAAGCGAAAAAGAAACATGCTATCACAAGTATACAGAACTAACTTCGATCGCACAAACCCTGCGTGATGAAAAATGCCCCGCAGTAATTTTACGCACCACCCAAAGAATTGAACATCTGACCGGTCGTATCACCAATTTGTTGAATTGGCCAGGTGATAAAGTTACCCCACCGGATGTACAAAAATTTGCTGAGGAAGCATTACAACAATTACCCGAGATAATGCGCGAATTACGTCGAAGATCTGAATCGTTTAGATTAGAAGAGATTGAAGAAGCAATGACGAAACTAAATATTTCCCCTACCCAATCTCCTACTCAAGAACAGCAAACTGGTACTGTAAAGTTTCAGTTTCTGCAGGAATCCAATATTAATCCATTTAAAGAACGGTTAACTGATAGACACGCAAATATCCAACCAGCAAACGTTACGCTACTCCCTAATGAACTAGAGGATATGTCTCGTACCTACGATTTACCTTCTTACTTGCCGACGAATCAATCTGCGGAAAAACCGAGAATGACGACTGCATTTAATCTAACTACAGAGCTTTATGGAAAGATAACCCACCCTGTAGAACATATTTTGTCGGACATACAAATCACTGATGGGCTGAATATTACAAAGCTTCTAGATTTTCTTAAGCATCTTTTACAATTAAAGGATCTGCGACAACTAAGAGATGACCAGTTTTACAAGTAATTTTACCTAAATGTAGATCTCCTTTAAAAGATCGTGTGTTAGAATCCCTAAGGCATAATCACCCAGTAGAAGAACTTCATACCACCCTAATAAGACATTTCATTCCCACCGGTATCTACGAAGATTGAAGCGGAATCTAGTACTTCGTGTACAAGGAGCATACGAGAGATTAGCTCATTATATATCTGAAATAAGAGAAACTGCCTTATTGCTGCAAGTCAAATGGAGTGAACAACAGTTAGTAGACAATATCTTAGTCGGACTATCCCCCGATGAGCGATCTCGCCTAGCACTCATGAAGCGACCAACCACTTTCTCCGAACTAGAACTATGTTGTATACATTCGTCCAACGTCTGGTATTCTGACCAGAACAGACGCGTTTCTATGTCCCAGACTCAACACAGAGATTCATTCCGAACTCTACCAATTGGAACAGATTCCCGAACCTACCGCGATAAGCGATTCGTAAGTACATATAAAACCCAAAGCTACCCCCATATTTCATACTCTAGATAAAAACCCCGACAACCTACGAGCGAAGTAAATGAGGAAAGAAGATGTTATAACTGTGGAAAGGCCGGACACATTAGCAAGGTATGTAAACAAAAGCGCTACCAACAGAAAACCGACCAATCAGAAAAACATGTGAAGCTGGAAGAACAAAAATCCTAAGTCTTCCGCAGCAACAGAAGGAAAGGTAAAAACAATAATAATCATAGAGTAAAAATAAATAAAAATAAACGCATAGACCCTTACCTAACAAGATTTATTGAGAAGTGCAACTCTATTCGTGCATGTAAAACAAGTATCTGCGAACTACTCTACGTACAGATAGGCCTTGGAGCAACGAATGCCCTTGGTTTAAATGATTCCGGATCTACCCGTAGTATAATTAGTCAACAGTTAGCCACCGTATTAGATAATCATAATCTGATTAAACGTAGCCAAAACGTGAACATAAAGTGTGCCACCGCAAATAAACAAAACCTAAAGATATCGCGCAGTATTACGGTGAAATTAAAAATAAAGAATTTTACTTGGTATATTCCCCTGCTAGTAGCTGAAGTGTTAGGACAAAACTTAATATTAGGCGCGGATTTTATAAGTAAAACTGGCTTAATCCTTGATATGTATGCAAAACAATATTTCTTCAGATTTGATCGTACTCGAAAATATCAGTTCGACTCCGAGTTAAGTAACGACGTTAATTGTGAAACCTCAACTATTCAATCAGAGCACCAAGAGTCTAGTCTGAGTCATTTAAAAGGAAATGAGAGACTAAGAATTCAAAAGTTAATAAGGGAATTTTCTACAGTACTCACTCCCAAGTTAGGATTAACCCATTTAATCGAATATAAAATAAATCTTAGTGACAACAAGGTAATACGACTTCACCCATACAAATTATCACCGCCCAAGATGGAAATAATGAGAAACCACGTTAACAAACTCCTTGATCAGCACGTCATTGAACCGTCAATTTCTCCATACTCATCACCTGCATTCCTAGTACCAAAAGGAACTGACAAACATAGACTAGTCGTGGATTATAGACAGCTAAATAAGAGTATAGAATTTGAATCGATACCACTTCCCGACATTCACAGCGCGTTTCACTATTTTACAAAAGCGAAAATCTTCACCATAATGGATCTCAACCAAGCATTCCATCAAATACCCACAACTCCCTTCTCGAAGATATACATAGACTATTCTGGACCTTATCCCCGTTCTAAATCCGGAAATACCATGCTATTAATGTGTGTAGACTCCTTCAGTAAATTCGTGTGGATGTATCCTATGCGACGTGCATTAGCATCTACGACAATAAAAATTCTACAAGAAAGACTATTTAAAGATGGTACACCTTTAAACCTAATATCTGACAATGGACCTCAGTTTAAGTCGAAAGAATTTAACGACATGTGTTTTAAATTAGGGATAAATCATATTACAGTGACCGAGTACAGACCGCAAGGAAACCTAGCAGAAAGATACTTGCGTAACTTAAAATCAGCTCTAATATCTTATCACGCTAAAGACCAGACAACCTGGGATCAAAATGTATCGTGGATACAATTTGCGTTCAACTCAGCGTGTCATGAAGGCCATAAATCAACACCATTTGATTTACTGTACAAATATAAACCCAACCATCCTTTAACCACGAAACAGAAAATCCATGAGTTATTGCCCCGTGACATGAATACGAATAACGTAAGAAAAATATGGAACGAAGCTCGTGCAAATTTGAGAGCGAATTCCAAAAATCACGAAAATACCATGAGCGGAATAATAGGCAAATAGAATATAAGGTAGGTGATTTAGTAATGTATAAAACGCATCCAATGAGTAAAGCCGTTGATAGGACCACTGCGAAACTATCATACCGATGGTGTGGCCCCTACAAAATTCATAAGTTCATCAACCCCGTTACTGTAGCTCTATATGAACCCAATACAGAAAATTACGTTCGCAGAAGCCATCTGTCTCAAATAAAAAAAAGTTTTTCGTGTCAAAATACAGAAGCACGACTACGAGAAAGATAGTAAACCGAGAATACTACTTAAGTATTGAGAATAAAAAAAATGTTGTATGACTTATATAGGAATACGATAAGATTTTGCAAAATCCTATATCGTAAATGAGTAAAAACTCAAAACCCTCGTGCGAATAATAGCGAGGCATGATCAACCTTAGCTAATGTCCTGCGAGAATGATATAATAAATGAGAAGTCAGCTGACGATGAAGATGACGATGAAGATGACGATGACGAGAAAGTAAAGAAATAATCCATAGCGAAGTAAACTAAAAGTAATTCGATTGTGATTACAATACGGTATTATTATTAGTAGCATACTCATGAATATAACTCCGTAAAACAAGTGAAGAAATCAAACAAAGAAAAAAACCGGTAGTAGATGTAAGATTTAAGAATAAGGTAGATTTATGTTTTTGTGTATTTTATGTGTAATAGATGTATTAGAAGTTAAATATTTTGTATAAGTTGTAAGATAATCAATTGATAGATAGAAATAATCTGAGAGAGAGAAATTTCAGTATGAAATTCTGTGCCCAAATGTAATTGTGTTTATTAGATGTTAATTATTACCCCACCACCCCAACTTCATCGTTAAGTGCAGGAGGATGTGACGATTTAAAAAAAAATATTTAAATCGCACAAGTAAAAATTGCTTTCAATATAAGTAAGAGTATTATCCACCCCTTATCTATGCCTAGATTCATGCAACAACGTGCAAATTGTCCCGTACCAACACGTTAAGAACGGTGTTATTTAGCTAATAATAATAATTACTTTAATTAAATAAAATATGTACAAAATAAATAAAGAAATTCATAATTCGTAACCAAAAGGTAAAATAATGTATTACGACTTAATTGGTAAATAATTAATATAACTTAAAAGAACGAACTATTTTCTCAGTGCGTAAAACCGCGCCAGCTTACTGACCCCTTGCCGCAAAACATTGCTTGCACTCGCCCGATAGACACCGAGATGTAAGGATGTAGCTGCTGTGTTGTGAACATACACATAGGTGTATACCGTTAAACAATATTTAATCAAGTTTATAATGAGTTCGATTAGACCTATGTAGTATAATAATAATAATAAAAACAAAATTATAATGTAGTGCGTGAAGAAACATGCAAAGAATAAAAAAAAAAAAAGAAACTTTGCCGACACATCTCCTAGCAAGCTGTAAATGGTGACAAATGTTAATTACCAGATTTTAGTGCTGATAAAATATGAACTGTAACTAAAAGTAAAATGTAAACTACCGACTCCGAAAGAAGATAACACGAACAGCAACCGGATGAACTTCTAGCACCAAGATCTAATCGTCTAGGAAGAGACTACCAGAAACAATCAACCTCATGGAACTTCAAGAGCAACCGTGGATCACACCCTAGAAGAGGACTGAAGATGACCATCATGGACCCCACAGCATACACATTGTTATATTCAGGTGATATCAAAACATAATACTTGTAACACAAATTCACTGTAAAACAACAAGACCAGTAACAAAAGAACAGTAAAGAACTTTTGATAATTTAAAGTTTAATATATATATTTTTGTAATCACTGTAATGAAGTAGTAATGACATTACGATGTTTAGATTTAAATTAATTTTAAAATTTACAACCAAATTTATTCTTCTTATAATTTGGTTGAAGTTGTAATAAAAACATAACTAAGTTGAAACCCGGATCCGGGGTAATTAAAACAATATCTAGCTGAATGATTTTGATACAGAAAGAATAAAGAGTAAAATATACAAAATCTTTAATGCGGAATGTTTTAGAATCTGAGTTTTAAAAGTAAAGTAAAGTATGAGAGGTAAATATGTTAATAAAGAGATGTTTTTGCTAACACCCAACGAGTGAATAAATTTATACAATCCTTGCTTAATTCCTGAACAGTAAAGTGTTATTATTTGTTAGTGATTAAGGTTTACTAACAACGGCAGCTAGTTCAATTAACAGGTAACAAATTGAACTGGTTCCCGACATTTGTGATATCTTAACAAGGGAGACGTCACAGAAGTAAATCGAGAGAGTCTAGCATGTGTCAGTTCCGTGACTTGTGAGAATCGGATTATATCATGTGTTACTAACGATATGTAAACTATTTAAACGGAATAATTACTTTCGTTGTAACTAATGAACAGTATTTACACTAAAGTAAATATCGCAAGAAACCGGATATACTTAGGTAGAGTGAAGTTATTAAAGTGTTTACGAATCAATCACTACGAGAGCGAACCACACTATGAGTCATCCAAATGATCCTGTGTTCAAAGAAGCCGGGAGAGAATCAACATCTACTAGACGCACCTAAGGAGCCGGAGATGAGATCACAGTACATCTGCCCACCGTAGACTGGATTATGCATACCAACAGTAAACATTTTATGTACTAATACTATTTTACGATACACCTGTCTGTTCTTCTAAAAGAACTCACATATGAATTACACATTAAAACTTAAATTCATATGATTAGAACATAAAAGCGAAATACGTACATTTTTTACAAAACATAACTTCAATTAATTATATTCATTCATATTTTAAATGAATCCATTTGAATATATATTTCGTAATATAATAAGTAACTAGATGTATTATTTCAGGCTTATTTACAGAAAATCAAAGGAACCCTGAGATATAGAGATAATATTAGCTTATAATTGTGGAATTGGTAGAAATCGTGTTTAAATTAATTAATGATAATAATATGTCAAAAAGCATAGGAAGCTGTTATTAATGACAGTAATTTTAAATATAATAAATTTGGTGGTTAGACAGATAAATGTGTCTTGTTTTTTCATTTATTAAAGATCAACCTTATGGATATTATACAACACTATTACTTGAAATAGTTTCCTTAACACCAACAAATCAATTATGAGAATTAGTCTTCACCACTTCAGATAAAACAGTTAATACTTGAGTTTCATACTATTAATTTTCACAACTACCAATAGAGTTTAAAGTGTTAAAGTCTTTTGTGACCCAAAGATTTCTTCTAAGGATAACTCGAGCACCTTTACATAAACGTAATTGGGCATATAATCCCTGAGCATCGTTAGATTTTGCTAGACAGGCTTCTGGGAAATTATGTATTGCATTGATTAGAGTTACGGGTTGTTTATTTGCTTTCTAGTTTTTCATAATTAAAGCGTTCGATTTCAGCATTTTTCGACATTATACAGACATTATCTCTGAAATTGTCCCCGATATTGTTTACATATAATCATTTAGATAAGAGCCGATAATCTTGTTCAGTGATTGTTCCATTTGCGACTATATTTAAAGTCTCTCTGAAATTTTTTTAATCATCATCTTGCTGTCTCATAATCTCCGTTAAAAAGAAAACTTTTTTGAACTGTTTACATAAAAGAGTCGATTGAATGGTCTGAACATTATTACCAATATTGTAAAGACTCCTGTCACAAACCGGTGGAAGTTGGGAACAATCACCGACTAAATACACGCAAAGGCCACCAAAAGGAACAGCTGAAGAACGCTGCTATACTTGTTTGAGTCGCATATCGACTTTGAAAAACAAATTCAAACCCAACATACTGTCTTCATCGATAATAACAAACCTCACATCTTTTAATTCTTCTTCAAAAGCGATTTTGGATTCACCTTCTAAATCTTTGAAAGTTCCTCCCCTTCTCTTTGAAGTATTTATTCTTAGAGCTGAATGAATAGTTTGTCCAGCAATATTGTTAGCTGGTACACCAGCAGGACCGATTAAAAAGAGTTGCTTCGCAGCCAAAGGGGGCAAGGAACTAACAATCTCCGTTATATTTTGACCAATATTTATAATATTTCCCTTATAAGCATATTGGCCTGGAAAGCCTCTCGATTTCACCCTATACACACGCATCACTGGTTGTACTCTTGCTATCAAGAGTTGTTCTACATAAGTGAGATCCATCAGTTCTATAGGTACATCTTTGGATCCATACGCTTAACTGGAGTAAATTTACTTGTGTTTCGCTTACGCTGCGGACACATATCAAAAAATGTTTGCTGCATCAACACTCGAGAACAATTTACACATTCATAGAATTCTAGAGATCGTAAATTATCTTCAAATTCATTCTGAAGATTCCTATATCCTGTGTTGTTTTGATCATACAATACATAATTCATGTTTTGTTCTGCAGGGCCTTCAACAGTTGCGGTAGCAACATTTTGTCGCTGTCTCATCCGTCTTTGATTTGTAGTTAAACGACCAATATTTGGACCTCTTCTTCGTCGAGACATACTATAAATAATAAATATATATATATATATACATAAATTCATGAATAAGAATGTATAGAATATGTGTATAACAAAGGAAAGTACTTAAATATAAAGTACAAAATTGAATAAGAAGTATAAGAATAATAATTTTAATAGAATTTGGAAAATTGAATAAAGAAGTATAAGAATAATAATTTAAGTAGAATTTGGATTAAAATTTACCTGAACTGTGATTCGTTGCAATATGTAATGGAAAGTTGCAGTTGCATCAGCGACTACATAGATTCTCGTCTAAAAATTGACACTTTTAGTCAACTGTCCAATCCGTACATCTGGCTACACTATAGAATAATGCTCTACTACTACTTGAATTAAACACGTGTGAGACAAAGTGTATACAGTAAAATCTTATCTTATCGAGCGACAACCAGCGCGGGCGGCAGGAGCCGCACACGCACACGCACCGGCATTTGTGATACAGCAAAATCTTATCTTATCGGGCGACAGCCAGCTGGGCCACGATATCTCTATATCTTTTCCTCTCACAAGTTTAAGCTATGATTTTTAAAAAATCGTAATATCTTTTAAACCGAATAATTTAGAGAAATAAAAATTACATGTGTGCACTCTACAATACAGTCCGGATATGTATGTAAAATTTTATAACATTAGGTTGAGTAGTTTCGGAGGAGTTCACTGTTTAAGTTGTCCATTCAGTCATGGATAGAGGCCTATGCCTGATTTCGCTACGCTCATCAGGCTCCGCCAATAATAATATAGACAAAATATAATTGATCATAACCACAAACACGGTGATAATAGTTCAATTCAATTAATAAAAATAAAGTATTAAATATCGCAACTAAGCCAAGAGTTGTTTAAATTCTATGTCAATATCTGATTATCATTTTGTTGCGAATGATTGTGGTAATTAGTTTATTTCAGAAAGTATTTGGTGGTAATGTAATAGTTTAGACGAATAAAGCAAAAAATATAGCCAACTAATAAACGAAATGATACGTAACGATAAAAATATTTTATATGGCTTTCTAATTACTACGCCTTACTTAATTTTTCGGAGCAAATTTATTTGACTGAAATACATATTTTTAAATAATAGAAATATAATTTAGATATTTTATAATATAATATATATTTCTATGGCAAACATGAAACACGAGTGACTCACGCTTATTTTTTACAGTCAGTAAATTATTAGAAGTACAAAATCGCTTTCGGTTAATCGTGAAATATTCTCATCATAAATATATTTAGAAAAGTAATACGCACAAAGAAGAAAACGTTATTAATGGCTGACAGATAAACGATGAATAGTAACCTTGACAGGAAGAGCGTTAAACCTACTCACTTGCGCCAAGTAATGAGCGTAAGGTTACCGGTTGTAGAGAGGACACACTCTCGCCCGCGTACACGGTGATGTCATCTTTAACCTACGTAACATTTCTGCCCATTGTTTGGCTCCACTGACGATCAGAAAATTACTCGATCATTATAGACGTTTGACAACAGAGTTAATTTGGCCACCATCATTACGATTGTTACAAAAACAATGCTAAGGCCGACCGGAGCTGCGTGGATCTCCAAACTTCACACTCTTCTGTAGTCGGATAATTAATATGCTTGCCTATGATAGTACATAACACATGCCGTTATAATAACTGTTATTAGTAGTAATTATAATGAGTTTCCTATGCCATATGGTTGTCAACACCTTTCCACGCAAATTATCGTCTGTATTTCTCAATACATGGACCCGTAAGTCGTCACCCACTCACTATCAGACTAAGTAGCTTCACCTCTGCCGAGGCTCTACAGCCTACACTTTGTGGGTGCAGTCCTATTTACTTTAAACCTTTGAGTTGGGAACTAAACGTGTCTTTCTATCATTGAGTTAAACTCTACTTAAGTAAGATACTGCCTGCAGAATATCAGGTTTAGACAACAACACAGTTTTAGACAACGTACTTCATTTTATCCGTATGAAATGGTGTATTTCGTTAGATCGTTTGTGCATGACGGTCTGACAGGTAATATGCTCCTTAAAATGAGTGTCCTTTAATGTGTGATAAAATCCCGTACTCGGACGAAATTCCTTCGGACGTTCCCCTTCCACTTGAAAAAAGAGGAAGGACATGCCGGGAGAACGAGACAATGGCATCCTACGTTAAGCCTACTAGCTTTGTCTTTTTATACCGGTGACACATAGTAATTCATATGTCCCCAAAGCGAATGACTAAACGACATTTAATGGATTTGTTTTAACACAATAATACCTTGAAGTACGTGTAAAATGATCATCGTTCTGACATCTGGTATACGCCTGTTATTTGAAATAAGTCTCAACAAGGACACATTGTTTCTGTGTGAAGGACTTCGCTGCTCTGACTAAACATAATTGCAAATGGCGGGCGCAAAGTTCGTTGATAGGCAGATCTAGAATTTTTTACACTGCTCCTGTCATATGAAAGTTCACTATTTACAAAATATTTAACAGCTCGAACTGAAACATATTGACATTTTGGTTGCGTGATTTTTAAATAATTCCGTATTTACACTCAATGTTCACGTTTGTGGATACATTTGGTTACCTAGCTGGGCGCCAGATACGATTTTGACGCGAATGGGAAAAAAACAGGAAAATCCATCTGAGTAGTTTGAATTTTATTTTAAATCACCTAAAACTAGAAAACGTATGTCTGAATCAGTGCGCAGGTTACCTGAATTTGCAAGCGCATCCAGTGATCGCAGTTCGCCTTTCAGCATTTTACATTGTTTTTATGAAACCTGACATAACTTTACAGCTTTACAGACGACATCTCTAAAAACGCTGGTGACCGAGGAAGTGTGAATGACTACTTTGGTTGACACTATCACGGAACTTCCGCGATAATATCAGATAAAACGGAAGTCGTCTGGTCACCGCGTTACGTAATATGAGAAACGACGCAAAGTTAGGTGTTAATAAACAAACATGACGTCAATGATACAGCATTCCGGTTAACACTCTGATTCGTCAAAATAAAAGTCTGTTTATTTTCATAGTAGTATAAACTAACCTGTGTGTGCTGATATCAAGATCGTTTATATTGGGACTTAAAGACCACTCCAATAGTTTTATTTCTGTTAACTATCAGAGACGGTTAAACGGTTCTTACAGGCTACTCGTTCTATTCAAATAAGTTCAGTGCATTCAAATAAACATCAATTTTAGTATCCCTAAACATCAGTACATCCGTATCAATTGAGTTTAACGGAAAAAATTGTTAACTACTGCTAATTTAGCTGTTGGAGCACAAACGCTCTAAACCAGTTCGAGGACAATGAAGTGATTAAAAGTGATTGGGTACCTTTTTGCAGAGTGCTGCAACGATAGAAAGTATTGACCAATGAGCAAGTCCAAACGTAGGCTTCAAGAGGTTTACCACGGTTATTCCGTAAGAGATGTTTACATAGTGTATAGGGGGCACTTATGAATAGAATGTAAATTTGTCATTATGTACAAGTAACATACAGGCTACTAAAGCGATTGTTGAACGAGTGAACCGAGTTATCAGTTTTAACTCGGCCGATTGGCATTTGTCTGTCTGTCTATATGTCTGTCTACCTGTCTAACTATCTTTCTGTCTGTGTGTTTGAGATATGTCTCGCGATAACTTTTGAACGCATCATCAAGTTTCGTAAGACTTAACACGCGTGTCCATACAGAACCCAACAGAATCTTATTATTTCTGATATTTATGCCCTCAAAAATAGTAAGGCGGGAAGCAAAAATGTTAGGGGTTCACATTTAGAGTATAACATGTTACTGCAATATTTACCCTAACGACTTAGATGGAAAATATTTGGGATACAGGTACAGTTAACTATACACATATGACAAGGGGTAATAAAAGGGAAAGCGGAGGTTAATATTATTATTTATAAAATAAAACAGCCATAATTTAGTAGAAAATGTTATAAGCAATGAAAAATGTTATAAGGAAACAGCAGGATTTAAGAAAAAAACTATCCCGTTGTAAAAAATAATATTCACATATACGCAAAATTATATTCATAAAAATATACAAAAACGTTTCGAATTTGTCTGTCGAAGAAAAGTATTTTGGATTAATGGCTGCTCGTTAAATAAAAAATATCTGTTTTTAATCAGAAAGCTACGCAAATGATGAGATAAATCGAGTTTGCCGAGCGGTAACCGCCATTAAATCTTTCGAATGTGTTGATAAATTGACGAATGACAGTAAAAAATTAACTTGTTCGGACATGAAATTAAAAACAATAAACACGTGTAAACTGTCTTTGTTGAAAAGCATGGGCGGTGTGTGCAAGATGATTGATGTTGCAACTTAAACCTTGACTTCCACAAAACGAATACTTCATTACAAGATTAGAAAGCTGCATATATTTATTTAGAGAAGCTGTCATAAATATGGTAAGAGATATTATAATAAAATTGATACGGCATTTCTTATAATAAATGTTTCGCTCTGCGGTGTACACTTCATTAATATACTATTCGTTTTCCGGCTTCCGCATTAGATCATTTGTGATACAGCTATATAATACACACGAGCTTGCTCCTCTACCCGCCCATACATGTAAACACTTGTGTGTCTGTGTTCGCTTAGACAGCGTACTATCGTAGCGTGAAAGTGGTCGCAGCAAAAGTAATTTATCAGCGACTATAAATCCTACGAGTTATTGAAAACGAACGTGTTAATTTAGTTAATTAATGTTTTTAATATTTGACAGTCTCACGACAACGAAATCGTGCTTAGGTAGGCCTACGTGTATCCGATACATAATTTATATGAAACACTTCTTTATTAATTTTCAAAGTATATTCGTTTACGTAGCTGCGAAATAACGTGTATTATTTCCGATAGTCGAAAGCTGAAAACAGTAAACAGTAAACTATAGGATAGTTGTTTTAATATTTTAAACCAGGTAGTTAAAAAAATCGTTAGCAAACATGTAACACTTTTATTCCCTCGTTTAAACCGTTAACATCAGCAATCAAAACGAATATTATCAGTCATAATTAACTTTTTATGTCAATCAGTGTAGTTACATTGTAACATCTTTGTGGACATCGTTAAACAACGGTTACACCGACAGCATAATGACTACGACACGACGGGTCGGGTCCATTTAAGATGATAGGCTGCGGTTTGACAAATACTAATTGTGGGGATGCCGAATATAACGTCGTTCTATACTACCTGGACAATCTGATTGGTACACTGAGACAGTGTCGGGACGGTGCAACAGCTTTAAGAACACTTTATTACAACAAAAGCTTACGACCGTCACCGTTTGGCTGAAGCATTATTATTTAAACGACAAGACGTGTTTGTGTGTGTGTTAACATGAAAGTACAACCATAATTTCTGGTTTATTTATTGAACGAAAAGCTTTAAGAAAATTGTACAAAAGTTCGATATCCTAAGATGCTAAGATTTAAATTGTAAACAAATGTATACAATAAGGTTTTACATTGTAGTCAATTTGTGTAAAGAGTATTTTACATGTAAATTTTATCCCTTGAAACGTATACGGGATCTTCTCCCCGGTTCTATCATTCGGAGAGATACATTTTATTCTGCGCGACCTCGATTCTCTAAATCGTTAGACTGGTTCTGCAAGTAAATCACTAAATCGATTCAATCCCTAAATCTCTATATACGTTGAAACCGATTTTATTTAAATTTATTCTATCTAACGTAAGGAAAGGATTTTCTTGTGATAACAATAAGTTAATATCGTTTCAAGATTAATGAAAATTAATTTATCCATACGTACATAAATGTATCGGTACATACATTTTGTGAAGTCACAATTTATGTGACGAAAGTGTATTTTATACAAAGTATACACTGTACATTTTACAATATTATGTCAAGAAATCATGAATTATGATGGCAGATTGAAAATAGTTACTTGCATTAATGTAATCTCGCCATTGTCACTGTGGTTTTACTTTCCCGTTAAAGTACTTGATCTTTAACAAAATTTTGTCGGTTTCTCGTCTTAATAGTTCTAGCCTGTAGATGTGTAAAACAGATTCCTAATGTTCTATTCTAATTGCTTATTTCCATTGGTTATTCAATTTTTTCACCCCTATTTACTCTTCATTATTTCCTATTCTTTTTCTGTTATTACTACTGTCACCATTATATATAAATCACTGAATACTGAACAATCTGTCACTGAATTCATGTCAATCTTACCCAGCCAGTTGCGCGAAGTATAAGATTACAACAACTATACGCTGAGTTGCACCCAGAGGACCGAAGAAGTTAATTCATTAACGCGATTGCCGTCACGTAATTGAATTGCTAAGCAAAAATGAAATCATGTCCTTTATTTTGAACGTGGAACTACCGCATGAAGCTATAAAGTGTAAAGATTTAAAAACTGTATCTGATAATTAAGACGAATTATTAAAAGTGACTAACAAAGAGAAAGAAGAAAAGTGGTAGACAGGTAGAGATTTTCGCGCCTTTGCCTGTAACGTAAATGCCAAAACATTACATATTTTATAGTCTTTGTTTCTACATAATGTTTTTTGTTAAACTACAGTTTATACATACATCCTGAAACACCAGTTAACAAGTTTGGCTACGATGAGATAAGTCTATATATATTGCTATGGTGAAATGATAGATAACAGCTGTGGTAACTAACAGACTCTAGTCAATTACGTGACTTTTGCACACGCTATGTGAGCGGTAGTATTACGCAATGCTCGCGCACCTTCTCGATCTTTCTAGACGCGCTCTCCAGATTATGATCGTTCTTAGTCAGTTTGGATTTGCGATTTGGTATGCGTTATTATGAGTTGTTTTTGTTATTGTGACTTTTAAAGTATTGTGTGCGAATGCCTGTAATTGGTGACTTGTATTATTTAGCGCGACACCTTTAAATAAGTGATATTTATAGAGTGTTACTTTAATACGTGTTGAACATCGTAAAACTTTAGAATTGTTTGTATACGCGTGTTTATTATTGTTTTGCTTATTTAAACACTCGTTAAAGCTCTAAATACTGATTTCTCTCTGTTCAATTGCTCTGTTTACAATATTAAAACACGAGCTATATAGTAAAAGATCCAGTTTTCATGATAGCTATTAACAGAACTTATTTTTGACCAAGCTAAAATGTTATTCCCTCTAGTGAAGGATGACAACCATTTTTTATAGTTTTCGTAGTCTTAAGGGAGACTTTCACATTGTCACTCTTAATTATCATATAGGTTCTTTCATGATATGGAATACGTGCCAAGAGGTAGGGTCTTGTGGAAGACTACATACGGCTTAAACATATAATAATACCCTCTCCAAACTTGGTAAAGGCGAGAACATGCCACAGACGTATGAAATTACTAAACTCGTTATTACGTAAACTAAACATAAGAATTGTGTATCGTATTAGTTCCACTTCCAGACACGTAACACGAAGTACGGATTTACGTTATTTTCAATTCAGTTTATATAGGCCTACACTGAAACTCTGCAAAATCTAATGTAAACTTAATGGAGTGGACGAACGGCATTATTTCTAAAACACTTTAGAAGAAGCGTCGAAATACAGAGAAAACATAAAACTGGCACTTTGTCGAATAATTGTATTGTATAAAATGGTTTTCTTTTCAGATAAGTTGGGTCATTACCGTACCTTCCATAAAAACCAACTATATGGAAACTGTTGATGCCTTTATATAAATACCGATACACGGGAATTACACGAAAACTAACTCAAAATAAAAAGTTGTAAAATGTAATCGCCTTCATTCCCTTGTATATTCTCTTTGTTACGTTCTCTTCTGTTTATCAGGAAATAATAAAATTTATAGTATGTTGCACAATGGATTTAAGTAAGTTTCAGAAGTTAGTTGTGTTTTCAAGTATACATTTGAATTCAAGATTTGAATTCAAGATTAATATGACTAGTTTCATTCGCCTATGAAATAGTTACTTACACTTCAGATGTTTACTCCATACGTTAGGAGACGTTCTGTCCCAAATGTAATGAGTTAGTCTTTAGTAGAACAATACATGTGGAGTTATTATTATAGTTTTTCCAAGCTTATGAGTTTATCTTAGTAACAAATCTACTCCATAACCATTAGTTCTGTGTACTTAATTCCCGTTAAGTAGGCATATACGAGGGTAAAAACTCAATTTTTTATAATTTCGCGTAATTCAGTATCGCAACAAAAAATTATGTTTAAGTAACATAATGACAGAAGGCAATGTAATGTTTGTTATGCAACGTTTTTGCACAAAGCGTGAAAATTTTCCTCAGAAGCCCATTAGGGACAAAAGTGTCAATTTTGCCAAAAGGATTTGAACAAAGGATCTTGGCACGTTAAGTAGCAGACATAAGCGACAGACGTTTGTCATTCTAAATATGTCGTCAGGTGGACCTTAACATTTACTTGTCGGCATCAGATTGACGATGCGTTCGTAATGGCTTTGTAATGGATATGACCTTTTGCGCACGTACAGTACGTACAATAAATGGCGAGGCCCATGCAACCGAATGTATTTGCGCGTGTGTATGTACGAGCGTTTGTGCGTAAGTCAGGGCACATATTGATCTGTACGAGAGAACGGAATGTGAAGGCCTGTTACCGGCTGTTTTCATTGTTTCTAAAAGTGTGAACTCTCTTGCGGTGAATTCATACGTATCGTAAAACGGCAGTAAAACGTGAATATTATTTTACATAACCACTACTCTGTAGTCAGGAACGTTCAAACGATACAGCGATTTATAACTTCCGAGAAGAACGGCAGTTTATGTTCGCTCGTACTGTTTCAGATATAAAAGTTCCATAAACTAAAATGTCAGAAAGTATGTATGAAAAATACGATGCTCTTAAATAAAGCAATTACAATTTTGTTAGACATATACAAAATAACAAAATATTTACTCAGAAATCATAAAGTCACTTTTTATGTGTCTAAATAACTAATTCTTAACTTGATTGTCATCATCATCATCATCTTCATAACACGGCCTAAGCAAGGTGCTACCTGTTCTGTCTCCAAAGAGCCTCCAGCCATCTCATGCTGGGTCTACCCACACACTTGTGCCCTATAGATTTATATTTCCAGACTTGTTTGGCCAGTCTGGAATGTGACATTCTTTCTAAGTGTTCGTTCCACTGTTGTTTCTAATCTTTTAAATTTTCATTTAATTAAAGTACTTGTAACTATTCTCTTATGGCCTCATTCTTTAAACGGTCAAGTTTAGAGCATCTTTTAACTCCTCTTAAGGGCACCATTTTCGAGGCCAGTATTTTACCGTTTTGTTTCTTGGTTGTTGCTCATACGTCACACCCACAGGACAGTACAGGGACTGCCATAACTTTGTAGAAATTTAATTTCATATCTAGATATACCTGTTTCCAAAAATATGGTTGATTGTCCCACTGATCGTCTGGAAGTTACTTAAATTAACATCAATATCATAATTCCTATCATAGCCAATATTAACTTGAATTAAATTAAGAATATATACACAAGAAAATCCGTAAATAACACACGTGCTGCAGTTACAGGAAGTGATACATTTACCTTAGCTGAAAGAAAATAAAATGTTTGCTTCAAACCCGAAATTTGCTTTCCACTGGTTTGGTAGTAAAAGTTACTAGAAGTATATGGATTTAATTGGCTGCATTTAAGTATAACTTTTTTTAATTATCTACCAAAACTCTTCGGACGGACTTTCTAATGTCATAGAGTATGTCTATTTCACATAACTTAGTGGAAAAGTTAGTACTATTTCATGGTAAGCACTGACATCTATCAAATTTTACTTTGTTTAGAATAGTTAACATCGTTATGAGACTTAAAATTTCCTTATACTTGAAGTCGACAAAATATGCAAAATCAACGAATGTTGAGGTGTGTGGCCATACGTGGAGAACATACTTAACCAGTCTTACAAAAGTTATTGCATTCTGTCTCCCACGGGTCACACCGCGTCAGCTGCAGGGTACACAAGTCGTAGGCCACTGCACTTCAGAATCGACTGACATTTCCATTGAAATGGGCCTACATGTCTGAGAAGTCGTTATTCGATCAGTAAAGCCTGAAATTACCGACATCTTTTAATAGTATGTTTATGTGTTATTCTCATTTGACTTGATAAAGGAAACCGACTCTCTATATGGTTGTCTTTTAGCTTTATCTTTTATCTCACTGACCCGCGTTTTTCAGATCGCGCATAAAGCATTTTTTAAATAATAAATTATACAAGTTATAAACCTGTGTAGGAAAGAATTATCTCTCACTATTTGTCTACTATTTCGATACTCAGTTTTTTAAGTTAATTTATTGTTCGTAGATTGGGTAGGTTTCAGATACATAGTTATCTAAATATATATATATTGTATATTCAATTTCATCTAATTTTCCGTATATTTAATCTATTAATTTACCGTCCGATCTGCTGAAGACGGAAATAAGTTAGCGGAACTAATCAACTGTCGCTAGTGATCCCAAATCCAAGAAATCAATAACCCTGAGATTCTAAATGGTACATAGTTCTGTTTCACAGACGACAGGGATTCCAAACGCCCCACGCTTTATATTAGATTTAAGTTAGGGAATTTCGAGCTGCAAGAATCTAATTTCCATATTGAACTGATTATGACTTTAGATACACATCTGCTCAGAACATGTATGTCTGTTATGAGGTTCAATAATCGTTAATTTAAAATTGTACGCATACGTTTCGTATAAACGATGTAAAATGCTGAAAGGCGAACTGTGATCATTGGATGCGCTTGTAAATTCAGTTAACCTGCGCACTGATTCAAACATACGTATTCTGGTTTTAGGTGATTTAAAATAAGATTCAAACTACTCAGATGGATTTTCGTGTTTTTTTCCTATTCGCGCCAAAATCGTATCTGGCGCCTGCTTAGGCAACCAAATGTATCTTCATTCTGTCTTAACGTAATAATTGAGTAAAAATACGGAATGATTGCAAAATCACGCAACCAAAATTTCAACACGTTTCAGTCTGTTAAATATTTCATAAATGGTGAACTTTTCTATGGCAGGAGCAGTGTAAAAACTTCTAGATCTGCCGATCAATGAACTTTGGAACCGCCATTTGCAATTATATTTAGTCAGAGCAGCGAAGTATTTCACACAGAAACAATGTGTCCTCGTTGTTGAGACTAATTTCAAATCACAGTCGTATACCAGATTTCAGAACGATCATTTTATACGTTCTTCAAGGCTTTATTGTGTTAAAACAAATCCATTAAATGTCGTTTAGTCATTCATTTTGGGGACATATGAATTACTAAGTGTCACCGGCCAGTATAAAAGCCAAAGCTAGTAGGCTTACTTAGGATGCCGCTGTCTCGTTTTCCCGGCATGTCCTTCCTACTTTTTCAAGAGGGAGAGAAACGTCCGAGGTAATTTAGTCCGAGTTCGGGATTTTATCACACTTTAAAGAATACTGATTTTAGGAAGCATATTAGCTGTACTAACATATGGATAATATTGGTTAGGTAGGTCGATAACACATAGTTACTCAGGTGACAAATACGTACCTCTTGTGCTTATTAGGTTGTATTCATTATTAGGTTTTTTGTTCCTATTACCATGGTGTCAGTTTCTCCATACTTGTTTAGCTCTGTCCAAAGAATTTGAAGTGTTTGATAGGATGAACTGTCACGTCGGACACGACGTAATTTGATCGGAAGTTGAAACGAGCCGGAAATGTATTAGTGTACTAAAAAGGGAGTAGCTCTTGAAGACTTGAAATTTTTTAATCAATGATTCAATTACAAAGAAAGAAATCATGTCTATACAGAGAAGTGTAGAAAATAGAAGCTTTTGCACATTAATTTTATGTTTTAACTTACTTTAAGAATCGGGTTTCATTGGAGTTTGTAACAAGTTATTAAAATCTTGCACGTTTCATACCGAATTGAACTATCGTTTCCGTTAGAAAACATAAAAAACATTTTTTAAATAAATAACAGTGACATATTATATATTTATATTTTTGTATTATTCATGAATATTACATATTTTTCTAAACTTTTTCCAAGCCAAAAGTAATTTTTAATATCAATTTTACTTTTCAAAGACCAACAATTTTATCAAGAATTATATGCTAATGACATCAAATATGTTGGTTTTTGTTGTTGCTGTTATGTTATGTACTCTTTGATGTCCACGATTATCGTAGTCTTTGATCCCAATTTAAACTCTAGTTCATTGTAGCCCTAGCTTACTATAGTATTGTACTATAGCATAATTACAATTAAAAAATAATGTAAGCAAAATATACAATATTATATTAAAATAAGCTATATAATATTACAATATGAGCTAAATATTAAAATTAAATATTATAAGCTGGTACTCTGTAGTACTACACTGCTAAACTACTACTGCTAGTACCTTATCAGTAAGATATGAAAGTCAAAATTCAGCGACCGTAACCATACCCGCCGTCTGTCTATTGACAGAAAATGTGGGGATTCGTAAAACGTTTCTATGTTTTTCAAAAATGTGTCTTCGAAAATTTCTTAGAGTCGACTATCCAACAGGGGTGTTAATAAAGTTACAAGATTATTGAACTTAAATCCGTACCGGATTAACATAATAGATCACTTTCAAGAGCCGCAAAGGAAAAAAATCGCATTATTGTTGAAAGTTTTAAAGTTTCATTCCAAACCACATATCTTTTCTAGACAAGGTTTAGTCTGTCTCAGCGGGTAAGTGAATAATCGGAATTATAGGGCACGTTCTTCTGAGAAGCCATATACGGTCCACTAGCAGCCGTATGTCTATGGCGTGTAAATGTTGGTCCTACTTTTTCTCGGAGACAACCACAGCTGACCGCAACCAAAAAGTAACCACGCAGTCTATAACTTTGCTGAACAAATAAAAAGCTCGACAAGTACAATGCTTTGAAATATGTGATGTGTTACTTGTCGATCATTCTTTATATATTAATATTAAACCGTACTAGCTTATTATAAGGTAAACTTTACTCTTTTTTTCTTCATTGTAACCGTCGTTGTCCTTCGACGGGGAGTCATTAATACTCATCACTGGCATGCCTTGACCGTACGTGACACTTGAGTATAAATGTACTGTATCATACCAATCGGTATAATACAATACTGTACATAAGTATTCTTCAATATTATGTAGATATAATAATACAATGAATTCGAAATGCACAACCAGCGTACGAGTTCCAAGGCGGTCCCCTCTGTGATGCATAAAAACCGCATTATGTAAATAAAGTTATTGATAACCGCAAATCCTCTATCCTCATCGAAGATGATATATATACTTTTATGCGTTTGTAAAACGCGCTGACATAATCGTGATTTATAGTAACCTTGTATTGTTTACACAAAAAAAGTTTCAGAAAGCCGGTGAAAACAAACAAACTCGTGTCTTACTAAAAGAGGCATACTAACAGCCGCCCATGGTGAGTGACGCGTAGGGTCACGGTGGGTACAGCCTGTGACGCAACCTATTACAAAACTTTTGTTTTTTTTTTATTTTGTTCCTCGTACGTATTGTATTTTTTATCGCATCCCTTTTCCTTGACTGCAATTTCATTTACCTTGAATTATTTACCTAAAAACGAAGTGTCACAATAGACAATCCTACTTCACGCATGCACGTCAGCTAGCGTGCGTAAACCACTTACAAAACGCACGTGATTGTAGCTTGACATGGAGTTTCGAATGACAGTAGTTCACAGTTCTGTATTAACCAAAACACCCAGCATTGCAACGTTCGGATTGTAAGAAGTACTGGATAATTGAAAAGTTTTGTTTTACAGTGCTTAAAATAAACACGGAACTCGATAATATTCCTTGCGTTAATATAGGCCTATATTGCTTTCTAGTTATTAATGTCTTATATATGTTCTCAGATAGACCGAATATTTGTTAAATAAAGGTTAGTAAATTCAATGTACTGAAGTTTAGAACGTCTTTTCACGTTTTCTGACCTCTAGTTCCAATTTATGTATGTTGTTCCGATTCCAGTCGTCACCCTTCAGGCTGCTCATACTCATAACCACTTCATGGAAAGGTCCAAACCCCCCTTATACAGTAGTTATTTTTGTGTCCTACATCTTCCTTTTCGTCCTGGATGTATTCATTTCATAGTCTCCTTCATGATTATATCCCTTCCATGTCCCTACGTGGCTACATCAGATGATTGCAGTCTCCCTGAGTCCTGTACTATGATTTTTCGATACCCAGGATTCTTTTAAAGTCGCCATTTCTAAATCTTCGTATCCACCATGTTCCTGGCGATCCTCTCCTAGATCCACTGAGACAGTTTATACATTACTGTCTTAGTTTTCTGTTAGTCTATATGTCTCGCTTCCACATCGTAAATGATTGCATTAGACGCTTTCCTTTTTTAAATTATTATTTTACTCCAGCGTATTTTCCCGTTGTTCTTGAAATTATTTTGTTTGCATTCGTTTCTTGATCATTGACAATAACACCCAGATGTTTCTATTTATACGGAAGGAACTGAATATTATGAGTATACTGTATACACGACAGGATTCCCCCGTATCGGCTGAATAAGTGGGAACATCTTTGCCGAATGGACGACTGCCGCTTCCCCAAACAACTATGGAACTGTAACCCGAGGGGACGGAGAGGAAGCGCTGGAGTGACCAGCTCTAATCTTTGCCTGTTTGAGACCGGAACAAACCATCCTTGATTTAATTATTGAGGATGATGATGATGATGTTTCTATTTATATTTATCGAATTGTTATTTCCTCATTACTTTTTAGCCGTATGTTTTGATGTTGTACTCCAATGTATAGATATTTTGCCTTACTTATGTTGATCAAACGGCTCCAGTTACCACGTTATTCTTTTAACTTTCTGACCACGTATTCTATATCTTATTTGTCTCCTTCTCAGGAAAACTGATCATCACGATTGTAATGCACACATAAATGTTTTCCCTTTAAATTCTATTTTCATTCGTTTATTTACTTTTCAATCGTTTTAGTCCTAAAGCGATAGAGATTTTAAAAAGTGTTGGAGACATGCAATGTTCTTGTTTCAATCCCTCAGTCACTGGAAATAGTACCAATATGATAATAAAATTAAAACGCGTTTACATTGATCATATGCTTTATTTGGCAATTCTTTCCCCTATCAGATCAGCTTTAGTGTGTTAGTCTAGAATTAGGCTATTAGAGAAATTGATACAGACATATTACGTATGTTTTCGTACAAAGACATTTTTATCCAAAGTGAGGCTATGGGCATATAGTTTCTATGGCGATCAAAGTCCATTCAAGCAGGCAAATAATGACCATAACCTTGTTTAAATTTTAGAATATGTTATCTGACATTCAGTACTTAATAATAATAGCAACGGAGTTACTTTCTACCATACAAATAGCGAAGAAGAGGCAACCAGTTTTAGCTGTACGGTATGGTCAGGTTAACTACCCTTATAATTCTGGTTCAGTAGTTAATTTGAGGTAAGTATTATGCGGAGGGAGTTTGTGTTATGTATATAGATGTGACCTGACTTTCTGCACAGTTGCGAAAAATCGATCCTTTTGAGGTTAAATATTTAATGGGGTATAGCAAGAATACAGAAATTTTTACAGAGGACACTTCTTAGGGAAAACGGAGGAAGTGTTGCAAACAATGGGAACAATCAAGCTTGTAACATTTCCACGTAATGAGGAAGTAGAAGCTACTGATGAAAAATTCCAGACGGATAAACACAGTCTTTCAAAGTTTACAATGAGTCTACACGGTGGAACAAACGTGCAAAGGAATGTTTAATTATTTTATATGCATTAACTTTCAGTCACTAAAAAACCTTAATTTAATTACACGATAAATAACTGATAGGCACTACTAGCTGATATTGTCATTTATTTAAATTGATTCATGTAAATCAGGTTAACTGAATCTCCTGAGGGTGTATCGTTTTAATAATTGGCGTTAATTCCTAACCATCCAGTATTATGTCACCGGTTTGCCGTTTGTGTAAAAACTGACAACGTTCAAAGACAAGAGACAAGAGTTTGAAGCATAGGAAATATCTAGAATGAGTTGAAGACGGTGTGAAAACAGTCAGGAAATGAGGAAGGTATTGATCAGAACGTTTGTTAAATGTGTCAGTAGTAGACTGATATGTCAACAATAACCAAAGAGAATAACAAAATCAAAGATTAATTCATCTTATTATTAAATAATACAAGTTGTAATTCCACAGAGCTTGTAAAATGTAGGTACCTTACAAGATAACATGATACCACTGTAACATTATAAGGTATATTATTGATTTATCAATTTTAAACAGATTGTAATTTTACAGTCATTTGTATGAACGAAGTCATTGGTGCAAATACAAAGAAATACACACACATTAAAATGGGCAACCTACGAGTACTTCACATGTATGCGAATTCTAAAGTCATCACGAACACGATCTTGAATCTTTTCAAGGATTCATAATTAAATGTTACAACACGGATCGTTTATTCAGTAATCCACGCAAAGCTAATTTTGTTAATTATAAACGGAAAATCCTATACATTCATAATTTGATATGAGAGACTTTTTCGTGTGATTGGTATCTTTTTTTTTTTGGTAGGTGGAGATAACAGTATTTCTCCTTTCATCCTTTCAAAATGAGAAACAATTTTTCTTATTTTTTCTGGTTTTTTGCCTTTTTTACCTTTTACTGTTAAATTTTGTTTCAGTTCCGACGATGGTTTTGAATCTAACACTATTTTATCCTTGATTACAAGACTGTTACTGTTAAAAAATAAACTTTGTCCCCAGAGAAGAAAAATAAAAAATACCGTGGTCGTAGAAGTGTTAAATACCACAGAGGATATGACCTTTTTTATAAATAAATGATGCATTTGAAAATGTGTTCTTTATTTGGAAACCCCAGAAAGCAAACTATCAAAAAGAGCGAGGTGTGTCATGCGGGTTGCATAATCAGTTGCATTTTCACGTGTACTAGCTTTAATTAAACCCAAATTAATACATCGTTTTACTGACAGAAAAATTTGTTAATTTCGACGATAACGATGTGATCAGGTTACGAGAATTCCTGTGACAAGTTAGTAAAAACACTATTACTCTGAATAATTATGAGAGTTGTCATCGTTATTGTAATCAACACAATTTGATTTTCAAAGATTAGATGAGGCTTGGGTTTCTGCAATTCGTATACCATTTCCCAAAACAAGTCAGCCTTAATTTAGATAGTCCTGGAGCGACAGGAGGCAACACGTCTCAATTTCTGGGTTTCATTTAGATGGGATCTTGCTATTAATTCACGCCTTCTTACTGCACTATTGTATTATTACCACAGGTAATAACATAATGGACGGGATTAATTAGACCTTGTTCAGAACCCTGGACATTGCAACAGGGAATGGTAGCCAGTCATTTGTTAATCACTAAAAATAAATCATCCTCCCACAGAGATTAACAATAATAATAATAATAATTGCTATTATTAATGTAGAACAATTAAATGAATATTAGCACTATTTTAAATTTACATTATTTTCTTAAGAATCAATTTTTTTTTTCTTTGACTTATAATTCTCACAAAATAATACGATTATAGTGTTACTGTTGTTGCTAATTTTGAGTTAACTAAGGGAAAGATGTTAGTGAAAGTCGTGGAGCTAATTTAATTTCAAATCAAAGTTTCTAATTAAACCGTGATTCAGTATCACCGAACACACTTCACTCTAACGTGCAATAACTTTAAAGTTAATTCAGCAAGAGTGTTGGCGCAAGCGCAGAGACGTATTAATTGTGGCGGATAAATTTCACAGCGTCTTGTCTCATTAGGCTTTATTTGTTTTAATAAACCATCTGTCGAGAACAGTATTCGGTTCGAATCATTCGAGTACTCATGTTTTCACGCAGGCTAGTAGTGCTAATTCACAGTTGTTGCTAATTAAATTTTGCCTAACCTCAATCTAGATAGCAGCAGGTAACATTAATTTATTTCCATGCTTGTTTCATTCCGCACCGAACTATTCGATTAACAACGAATTATCCAACTAATTTCGGCTTAATTGAATTTGAACGTGGTGTGTATCACGTATTGTGCGTCGTAAACGAACCGCAATTTGCGTCACAGGTTCTGCGTCTAGATCTGTGCAACAGACGACGGTAATGCGATTATTTTGCAGAAATTAATCACGACTTAGGTGGATGTTTCCTGTCTAATGAAGTGACGCTCATCCCATCCCCTGTTCTGTTCAATCAGCGTTGAAGGGACGCTATATTTTCTAGTTTTGCTGACAGGATAATAAAAATTACGAGATTATTGCCTAAAGTGGTAAGGGGTAAAGATAACTAGATAAACTTCAGCTACGATGGCACTAATTTTACTTATTTTATTTTACTTGTGACAATGAAAATCGATTTTCATAAATGACAGAAAGATTAATATAGCTATCGGCCAAGAACAAAACATTTTTAACATGATAATGTTTTTAGGCTGGGAGTCATTCCACAAAAATCGTCATCGAAAAACGTAACGCTTTCCACACTTTCGATTCCCCACAGTCTAGAAATTTGATATGTAAACGCATCAAGACAGAAATAATCGCTGCTGACATTGAGTTTAGCAAACGTTTTAGTGAGAATAAATTTGGTTTTACATGCTCTGTTTGTGATCGTGTGTGGTTTGGAAATGATTTACGTAATCCACCAAACGTAATCCACATTATACGTTTCTAAAGCCTAAAAACATTATCATGCTTCGATGTTTCGGTTTCGTCGAAATTCTTTGAATGCTTAGGTGCATAAATAGAGAGAGAGAGAGAGAGAGAGAGAGAGAGAGAGAGAGAGAGAGAGAGAGAGAGAGAGAGAGAGAGAGAGAGAGAGAGGGGGGAGAGAGGGAGAGAGAGATTTCTTTTATTAACGGTATTAGTTGCAGCTGCCGAAAGATTGTTCTGAAAATTAAAATTTATTGACATTAAGACAGGATACAGACATGGGGAGGCAAATTCAAGATTGCACGCAGGCGCACAAACTGAAAACAGCCTTTACTTCTGGACGTGGAACAATTTTCATAAGGATGGGCTGAAGTTCCTACCAATTTTCATCACTTGGTTAAAGGAAGTTTGGGCTCCCTACGGTAGAAATTAGGTCATCACCATGAATATTATCATTATCGTTAAGTCTAATAACTAATCTATAACTATCATCACTGAAAGTTAATCAACTTTTTTATAGGAGTTTTCTAACCTTAAAGTTTACAAAATCAAAGATTAATTCATCTTGTTATTAAATAATACAAGTTGTAATTCCACAGAGCTTGTAAAATGTAGGTACCTTACAAGATAACATGATACCACTGTAACACTATAATGTATATTATGGATTTATCAATTTTAAACAGATTGTAATTTTACAATCATTTGTATGAACGAAGTCGTTGGTGCAAATACAAAGAAATACACACACATTAAAATGGGCAACCTACGAGTACTTCACATGTATGCGAATTCTAAAGTCATCACGAAATGATCTTGAATCCTTTCAAGGATTCATAATTAAATGTTACAACACGGATCGTTTATTCAGTAATCCACGCAAAGCTAATTTTGTCAATTATAAACGAAAACCCTTAAACATCCTTATACATTCATAATTTTATATGAGAGACTTTTTCGTGTGATTGGTATCTTTTTTTTGGTAGGTGGAGGTAAAGTATTTCTCCTTTCATCCTTTCAAATGAGAAACAATTTTTCTTATTTTTTCTTGTTTTTTGTCTTTTTTACCTTTTACTGTTAAATTTTGTTTCAGTTCCGATGATGGTTTTGAATCTAACACTATTTTATCCTTGATTACAAGCCTGTTACTGTTAAAAAATAGACTTTGTCCCCAGAGAAGAAAATAAAAAATACCATGGTCGTAGAAGTGTTAAATACCACAGAGGATATGACCTTTTTTATAAATAAATGATGCATTTAAAAATGTGTTCTTTATTTGCAAACCCCAGAAAGCAAACTATCAAAAAGAGCGAGGTGTGTCATGCGGGTTGCATAATCAGTCGCAAATGAGTGGCGGGGACTCACGCCGTGCGTCATGATGGCTATGTCCGCATTTTTGTAATTTCAGTGATAACAATTAATTAAATCCATTTTTTTATCCATAGGTTTGCTAGTGCGCACATGTCCCTCTTTCTTTGGGAGCTGTTGTATGCAATATCTTAGTTGATTTTAGTTGAACATTTTGGAGTATATTCTCTCTTGCTCCCTTTCCACTATGAAAACATATACTCGTTTTCTCTGTCTGTCTGTCTGTCTGTCTGTCTGTCTGTCTGTCTGTCTCTCTCTCTCTCTCTCTCTCTCTCTCTCTCTCTCTCTCTCTCTCTCTCTCTCTCTCTCTCTCTCTCTCTTTATACCCTGTTCTCTCTCCTCCTCTCTTTGAAATTTAGTAAACCGTCGAAAATAATGAAACGGTTAATACACTGGGTAGGCCAAATTGATGCGCATTGTAAAAAACAAACTTTAATAAGCGTAGGGTGTAGGTGTAGGTAGAGTTGAGCCTGGCTTACGTAACGGAAGGTAACAGGTGTGTGTAATGACTGGCCGTGTAATGATTACAGCGGTAAGATTATTGTATCGTTACCGACCGTCAGTATATAAACGCACGCAATATTGTACCTAACCCCGACGGGTCAGGAATGTTAATTGTAACGCTGTGTACTGTTCTCCGACAACTGTACGTACACAACGTTGTTAATACGAACGTTATTTAGAAAACGGTGATAACTGTAATAACGTAGCGTGAAGTACTGTAACGTATAATATACTACGCTATTAATAATATAAATAATCGTTAGAAAAATATTAGTTAGAACGTGTACTTATCGAGCAACTTCGTTTGTTCTAAGCCGTTACGTGTTGTTACCTCGCGAGAAACCAAAATGAAACGCGATTCGACGCGTTTTACAAACGTCACCACGCGACAGTTCAAAAACCGAAAGTACAGTACAGCCGGCTACGCACTATCCATTGCCGCTGTCTAGCATGCCCGACGTCGGTGATGGATGTGCGCACCACACTGTCGTGCAACTCGTCCAGCGTGCCAGACGTTCTATAGTTCTCGTTGTGTTTTGTAAAAATCATGTTATTGATTTTTTCTGTATTAAAATTAAAAAATTGTTCTGATAATTAAATTTGTTGAAAATCATGGCACCTGTTTTATCAAGACATCAAAAAATGGGTGTTGTTTTATTATTCATGCAATCTGCCGAGGATACGTCCCACAGACATCAATTTAATTTATATTTTTCGATCAATTTGAATGTTATTTCACGGTCCGTTATGAATTGTAATTAAAACAAATTAATAATAACAATATTTAAAATAATAACTCCTAATGATATTTGAATGTATTATGTAAACGGAGAATAAACTAAACTAAATATTAAACTGAAATTTTTGATGACTTGTTACTTATTAAATATAAGCTAAAGAACGAATGTAACGTAAAATTAAACAGTAAACATTTATTAAACAAATGTGCTCTAAAAACATACTGTACTTGCTCGAAAATGACAATTTGATAGACAGCAAGCGTGCACATGATCAAACATGCACGATGTACGATTCCTTGACATCCGTCAACACTACACACGATCCATCCGCACGTCGTGCGGCTTGAGCTGATGGTCTTGCTGGACTAATTTTTCGTCGTGCACATCCTTCAAAAAATACACGACGTGCGGATGGATGTCAAAGCTACGCACTGTCGTTTTTGACTGGCTGTGCGGGGATGGTTAGTGCGTAGCCGGCAACATCAATAACTCGAACGTAAAAAATCCGACCCGTCAATAATCAGATCACAATCACAAGTGTACTGCTTTTAAGCGCACATAACGACCGAAAATAAATTATTGTTTGACTTATTTTAATTACTTACTATTTCGTACGATATGTTGTAATCCAGTTGTGTCTTGTAGACACTACTGACTTGTATTGTACAGTGACTGCTAATTATATTGCTTGCTTGAGTTATATGTTTCTTACAACTAGTCATAAAAATAAACAAGTAGTAGAACTCTATCACTCTACCGCACACAATTTTTAAACGTTTTTAGTACTCTACTATTGTTATACGAGTAACAATATTCTATTTTAATACATTATTCGAAAATCCTAAAAATCTATAATACCAACTATGCTACTTGTAATTAGATGTGATTATCAACTCTACTCAAGCTGTTTGCCTTGAGAATTACACGAAAACACCATAATACACAAACGGACACGATGTGCATCGTCAAGTTTTTACTACACCACTGATAAGTACATTTTCTGTTTCACGTTTTGTTATTTCAGTAATCGTTGTCATCACTATTCGTATTTTCTCCGGCTATTTAAATCCGAATTTTAAATTTAAATCTGAACGTTAAAATCGAGGAAAGGCTATTGAAGATTGAAGCTGCGGGAGAGCCGAAACGTTTGGCGGAATTGTAATCGATAATCGACAACGGCCGAGCAGCTCGGTAACTTTTACAAACGGCATATAACTCGGCCTGAGAAACCTTTTTACAAGCAGAATGATCACTGTTGCACACCACTATATAAAAATTATCCCGATTAGCGCTTTCAAGCTTCACAGCTCATCGTCAGATCGGAACAGGCCGAGTTCCGATCTGACGATGAGCTGTGAAGCTTGAAAGCGCTAATCGGGATAATTTTTATATAGTGGTGTGCAACAGTGATCATTCTGCTTGTGATTTCAACCACTAACACAAATTTCTTCATTAAACCTTTTTAATTTATAAAGGAAGTAATAATTTGATTACTTATTTCTTAGTATTGTCAATTTGTGGGTATAGTTATGGCGTCGTCGAAAGTGAAGTATGTAGTGGGTTAGGAAAAACAACGTTTTTCGTTGTATATATGGGTTATGGGAAATCAATAACTAATAGAGTATAAAGATTTTCCTTGTTTTGTTTTTATCCGCTTATAAATTCATCGTGATATCGGTTGACTTTACTTGCGAATGTGTGTGTGTGTTATCGTATAATATCTTTGTCTCTTGTGGATTTGATTATTTTGACTCCACATATAGTTCCGGCTTCTTCGCAATCTGCAAACTCAATCTGTAATCTGAAAATAACAGACTTAGACTTATATTAAAGGAAGATATCAGTGGTATATGCGAATGATATTCCAGAAACGTAATTTATACTTTTATCTCCTACAGTTACGAACACACACATGCACATGTAATATATAAAGATTATTAGAAACTTTCTTGGTTTGAAACAATAGAATGTATATTTGATACTTATCATTTAATTAACTTTTCCAGAGATTTCCTGCACGTAGGACGACGCCGACGCCGACGCCGACGGGAGGAGAAGCGGCTCTCCCTTTGTGAGCGTTGTGATACATTCGAGAATGAGCTGACAATTCTACACAGCACGAGTAGAGTGAAACGTTCGACCCAGACCCAGACTCAGACCCAGCACAATGGCCAGCCATATAGTCTCTATACTTTGCTGTTTACTTCAGCGTAAGTGAAAAACCGTGTTACTAAATTAGCTTGTCTCTAAACATATATAACTTTTTTATACGTACAGTGCTCGGCGCATTTCCCAGGGCGCGGAAAAAGTATTTAACTTTGTAAATAAATTCTACTGTAATTAAAGCCGTGCCGATCCCACTCAACCTCTGTTAATTGAAAAGTAAAATTTTCTGCTAATTTTAAAATTATAAAACCTATCTTTTAATTGAAGTGTCCCGAAATGGTAGTAGCCATCGTTTAAAATAAATTATAATTCTAAATATCTAATGTGGAATATATATTTAAAAGCTGTAAAGTGATTTTATATTTAATAAAATTACATAAAATTACGCTTATCTAAAATTATTGTTTAAAACGTTAATAAAGAGAATTTTACGTTTCTTCAAAGCGGTAAACCATTCACGTGGTATCTGTGTAACTGTGCGGCATATTAAACGATAAGCAGTTATGATTATTGACACAGGTAAATAATTTATCAAATTAATTTGTAAAAAATACATTCCTCTAACTAGAAAGTTCGTTACTTACTTCCACATAAAAACAAAATATATCTAAAGCAAAATATTAACACTTTAATTCTTAAATTAACAGTGTTCGGGATCTACACAGTGTCTGGGGTGTACACGTGTTGCGATAATTTTGATAAAATAAAATTATTTTGCAAGGTGGGAGATCGTAACGAATAATTATAAAATTTCAGTCACCTGTTTCCAATCAGGTAAGGTGTAGGTCTAAAGATAAAAATCCTTGATATCACTTACGCAAGGAGAATTTGTAAATAAATAAATTGCCATTTGTAAATGAAAGTAAGTAGATTAAAAAAAACAAAGGTAGTATATTTTGGAAACGCTTCTAATAACTTTTCAATGCGACCAATTACACAGCAGAGTATCTACAACACAGGATAGTGTACGCAGTACATTTTCTAGTTTTGTGATTTTCTGTTTAATCAACCGCTTGTCCCGCCCGTAGAAACCAGTGTCGGTAGCAATGTATTATTAATCAGAATCGAAAAAAAATGTTTAATTATTAGGCCTACGACAGAAGCAAGCAGTAAGCATTATGCGATCTTCTGTGTCAATACTCGTACAGTATAACGAACACTATTATCTGTTAAGTTAGATTTTAATGATTTAATTTTTAGATAGTGTTTATGTCAGATTTATTAGCCATTAAGTAATTAACCAGTTATTTGTTTGGCGCCTCCACGGCCTTTCTTTAATTTACTTACTTTTATGTGTGCCACGCAGAAGTCACATTAATATGAGTAACGACTTTTCGAAACGCACGGAGGATCTATCGGAAGACAATGAGCAGTAAAACGGTAGGATTCGCAATTAAGGCTAATGAGATTCAACGCTAAGATGACGGTGACCTAGCTACGTTGACATTAACCATCTGTTTCTAAGTATGGTTACGAATCTGGTGAATCTTCAACGACGATTGATTGCTCTTAACAGACGAACGAGCGTCTGACTGACATTATTCCATGGATGTATATACAGGTTAATACATTATACAGGTTAAATCATGTCTCATTAGACGTAAAAATGTTTCGATCCGGTTTTGAACAAATAATACACATTGCTTTATTTAGGGACAAAGGGTAATACACATTGCTTATCTGCTAGGGATTACATCGAAGATTTAAAATTACGATAAACTTTAACACGGAACTGAAATATATCAGAGAAATGGAAAATTGTATTCAATATCCTAGAAATTCCAGTGAATTTCAGTGGAAATCAGTCATTTATTATTCGTTAACATTTACGGATTTAATGTTGTGAAAATTATCATCCAAGCGATACTCGCTTCGTGATCGACGAAGTCCTACGATTCCTTTATCATTGTGAAACCATACCCGACCACACAGGACTAAGGAAGGACGACTAGACTTCGCTTCCAGTATGAAGAAAGCGACTATAGCTTGGGTAAGAAAAAGCCGTACGAAGCAAGACCACACGTGTTCTGAATGGTCGGATAGCCTTTAGAAAGAGTAAAGGTGGCACTATTGAAAGGCCTTATTCAATAAGAAACGATTAGTAATCTCAGAACACAGGAAAAGTTGTAAGTAAACATTTCTGCTCACTATGATTACTATTCTGAAATAATATAAAGAATTAAACGGATCACTAAATCTATTTCTAACGGTTTGAAATCTTGAAACATCCTTAAATGGAACCAAATCAATCCCATTTTTGGGACAAGTTTACGTAGTTGCCAAAACAGTTTTGACTATGATATATAAGTTAATAAAAATTACGCTGTAGCACGCCACTACATAAAATTAACTGTATACATTTTTCCGATCTGATGATGAGCTGTGAGGCTTGAACGCGCTAATCGGGAATTTTTTATACTCGTATAGTGGTGTGTAACATCGTAATTTCTGTAGGTGATTATAACCACTAGCACAGCTTTATTTATTTAAATATTATACTGGAATTACTTGAACAGAAGAGAACACCTAATATTTCCAACAGCTTTATTTCTGCACAGAAATAACCAGTGAAAGGATATGAGAGCAAGTGAGAAAACGGCAGGAGTAAAGAATAGTGTAAATTAAAACATGTTTAGGTAAGAATATACTCCAGAATTTAAAAGTTTCCACGTTCAAAAAACCATGACCGTAAACCGCAATAACTTCAGGTTTGTTTTAACGTTATGTCGTGTTACGGGTAAATATTATCTAAAAATTATGGTTCTCGATTATTTGTGTTAATTGACAAGACGTAAGCTTTGTATGGAATACGAACAAAAATTTGTAAATATCATTGTAAAGAATTGTATTACATACTAAACAAATTGCAGCAAAGGATGTCGATTATACATTGCTTTAAATATCAAAGAAAAGTGGACAGAAAGTCATTTGGACTCTTCTTCTTGTTCTGTCCTTCAGGAATTAGGTACGTTTGTCTGTTCTGGATTTACCACGTTATCCTCGGTTTCCTAACACTTGCCTTTCCAACGACCTATGTGTTAAAGTTTCCTGCGGTATTCTTTCTGGAGACACAACACATACTGTGTTCACACTCCGTACAGGTATAATACGTTGCCCATGCTGTTGACAGTACTCCTGATTCCTGGCTAATAATAATTCTTTGTTTTCTGATCTAGATCAACCTTACAAATGATTGAAGGATGGTTATCCATTACGATTTCACATGTTGACAAACTCCTTTCCTTGCTGACCATGATTCAGATCCGTTCCGTACAGCGGGAAATGCCATCACTTTACGAAATTTTATGTTACTAAATATAAATATCCGATAGTGAAGTGTCAAAGTACAGTTAACGTTCCCTTAAAATTCCTACATAAGACGAAATATTGTACCTCACTTTAAAAGTTATGGGAAAATCGACAAACGTCATTAAAATAAATGTGATGGTATACTTTTGCATTAAAATAATAAAGTCTTTCAGAGAACATAACGCAGATTGCCTCTGGCACGCCAGTAACGGAAAGAGCAGTATTTCAATACTGAGGTTGTTACAGCCAGGGAAGACGGACTCGCTTAGGGGCGCACAGCTAGTTACTGTGAAGCCGTGCTTCCAGACGACTGTCACTTCATTAGTCACTGATAGCAGCTGTCACTGTAGCAAATAATAGCAGTGTCTGATTCTCCACTACAGTTGATACATACGGATATCATTATCACTGTTATTTACAGTCAGTACGAAGCGTTGCGATTTCCTTTTGTTACTGAAACAGTGAATTGTGTTATACAATAATTTCCTCTGAATAAAGAAATATTTCTTTTTGTTTGATATGGATACAATAGCTATTATTCTATAAACAAATGTACCCAGTATACAGTCAGCACTCATAAGTAAATTCTGTAAAAAATTATAGTTCGTATTCATGACTATATTATTTATAATATTCTTTGAAATTTTGAAAAATATTTACTAGTATATTATAACTGTAACTAATTGTTATGTACATGAATTGATTGTTGGATCAAATGTTGATGCAAGACAAATAAACTATGCCGGTACTTTTTTTTGAAGTACCGTACTTGTTTCCAATTTCAAACTATCGTGTGTCTTGACAACTTGATACCTAAATGAATACATTGTTAAAACTGAACGTTCTTCATTATTAACACTAGAATCAATCAAGTAACCAGCCGTTTCCAGCAGCTTCTAATCTAAAAGCGCCCTTGTTCAACTCTACTCTAATAACTTAATCCCTTATGGACTGAGCCTCGGTGGTCCACTCTCTAAAGTAGTGTCGTTTATTAAACACCATTAGGTAAATGAAATCTTCCATTTTCACCGAACTGTGTAATGTATTCTGTACTAAAATTTATATTTGCCATACATAGTTATACTCTGTATCTAGAAAATTACTGTTTACATTTACATCTTAAAAAGATGTTTTCGTTATTCATGGTTACTATTTATTATTAAAAGAGCATCTCCGATGTAGAGACGTTTGCACATGTTACACTGCCGAGTTCAGTATACCGTCAATCTTGAAGATTACAGTCAAGGCATTTAATTAAATTGTAATTATAGACCACTGACATGCAATGTCATTTGAGATTGCGTCTCATATTAGCTCCTTCGTTCCACTACATGTCTTCTGTCTACAGGTATCAGTACATTCTTTTTCTTCCTATTTCGTTGTGAAGTTATCTTGATTTTAGGTACTACATATTGTAGCCGGATCTCAGTCGTCGAACAATTACGACCATTTTCTCTACTGTGTCAAGTTTTCAAAACATTAGCCTTTGTAGTCGTTTTCAAACACTTTAAAGGAATGATATTAAGCATTTCGTAACAGTATCCTTACGTAATAGATGCGTTTGCAGTAGTATAAATTATATTGCAATTTACACAGTGTTTGTCACAGACTTACATTAAATTGTTCTATATACACAGACTCCATGTCTGTTTAGGAGACACCTAACAATATGGAGAAATGCTATTTTTTAATTTACTTTAGCATGCTTACATATAATCTATATATATATTAGGGTCTCCCAAGACATAAGGGAAATTCTTTTTTTTCGCGAAATCAAATACGCATACCCTCAATTTTTTTTCTGTTTGACCTTAATAACTCACATAATAAATATTATTGCGACTGAATTATGATAACACGTGCCGACTCGATGCCAAACATGAGAAATGAAAATTTGTACTGAGTTAGTATGGAAGGATTCTAGAACTTAATGTTTATTTCGTAAATAAAACACCAATATGCCCAAATCGTGTTTATTTACTGTTTAACATGTAAAAAACATTATTCTTTAAATTTTCTTTTCAAAGTTTGCTTTTTGCAGTCAGGATGAATCTTCCGGTGTTCTTGTACGCAACGTAACAAAAATTGCTTTTGTTCCTCTCTTTCAGCTGTATCGTTCACTGCCCTCAGCGTTGAAACCTTCTTTCTGGCTTCTTGAAACGAAGCATTATTTGACCACATAGTAGGACATTCGTGGATAAAACTGTCATAAATTTTAAGACGATCGAACAATGACTTGCTTCTGACTGAAATGAAGTCGTAGATGTTTTTCTCTGAAATAAAAAAAGAGAAAGTCAGTTAACAAAATTGTGATCTAAACAGAAACCTAAAGAAACAACTTCTATATTTACTTATTTAACTTACCATACAATGGACCGCAAAGTTCTTCCTTCGATGGGATGTAACGTTTACCATGAGTTGATAAATTCTCTTTGGTTAAATTTTCAACCATTTTTACTTTAGTTTCTTGATCCACATCATCGTCAAACAGTGACAAGACAGAAACTTCATCAGTCAAATACCATAAATGCTGGCTTATCTTCTGTAAAGCTGCTTTTGAGATGCTTTTATCAATTTTTTCGTAAGCCTTCATCGACTTCAAAAAGCACAAATCTTGGTAAGGTGCTTTTACTGCCAAAATACATTGGAGCCATGGCTTGATGTAGGATGTCACGATGAACAGGCAAACGTCTAACAGCGCTGCCTTATCCTTGCTCGTAATTTTGAATTGAGCACTAAGTAATGATATTTTTAGGGAATAAATTTCTCTCGCCATCCATCGAGCTTGGTGCATGGCACCTGGAGGTCGAATTTTAAATTTTCTCTGTGTATCTCCGCCTAAAAATATCACAGAAAGCTCTATCAACTCTCGATAGTCATCTCTGACTTTTCTTTGGTCAGTTCAGTTCGGTACAACTCAAGCAGATTGTCAATTTCGGAAACAGTCAGGTGCAATGCGAGCTTTTCTTTATAGCACTGTATTTTATCTGGATCGACACTTTTCCAGTTATCTCGGAACTTTTTGAAGAGTGGAATATCAGGATTTGTTGTCACTTGACTGATTTTTACTTCGAACACGCTTTTAACACCAATTCATACATGTGATGGCGGCAAGCAAAAATAAGCATATCTCTATTAAGTTTTTGTTCAAGAAGCACACAGGCACCATTGATATGACCTGTATTTGAAGTCGTAGTATCACAACAAAGAATTTGCACTTTATCTTCGAGATTCCAGTCTACA
This sequence comes from Magicicada septendecula, assembly GCA_034769895.1. Lineage (NCBI taxonomy): Eukaryota > Metazoa > Arthropoda > Insecta > Hemiptera > Cicadidae > Magicicada > Magicicada septendecula. Next base: position 147,693,719 of record CM068369.1, read on the forward strand.
ATCGCGTTCCAAACAGCCTGCGCCTGTCCGCTTCCTGAAGAGCTTTCCAACCTTGGCACAGCAATAAGTTGTTCTTTATTTCCATATGAAATAACTATTGGAAGACGTTCTTCTTTTGATTTCCGAGCATCTAAAGCAGGCAACAGTTTGCCATCCCAGTGAACAGTCACAACATCTGGTACCTCGTTTTGAAAATTAGCTTTTATGGCTTCCGCACGCTCTTTCCGTTTTTCCGTACGAATTCTTTGAATCGAGGACTTACTTATAGGAAATTCATCAGTATTATATCCAAGTGCCTCAATGGTAGCTTCAAGAATAAACACTGAATCTCTCATACTTAATTGTGACACCTATCTAGCGCTGCTACTAATTTTGGAGTAATGAAATTTTCCGCATAGTTGTTTTACTGGTTCCGGGTTGTATGTTCTCGATCAGAGTTGCTATCAGTCTCATTACTTTATTTACACACCTAGTACAATGTACATTGTACATTTTTCACTAAATTCGCATTAACATATGGAAGGTTTTCAGTGACGCCTTACTTAGCAAGTACTGACATGTTTCAATACAAGTCGGCACGGGTTGCCGAGGTCCTACGTTTATGAAATTTTATTTACAATTGTTTTGACATCGTATAAATAAATTAAGAGGGTATGCGTTCAAAAAAAACGACTTCGATTTTTTAGGACACCCTAATATATATATATATCATTTTCTATATAAGTAACTCGATGTTTCTTGCAGTAATTATATAATTTGTGATGTTTTCAATTTGTTTCTTCTGCAAGTAGATTATATTGTATATTCTTTTTAAAAAAAGAATATACAATATAATCTACTTGCAGAAGAAACAAATTGAAAACAACACAATATATATATAACTCAAAGCCTGAGGACTTATGGGTACGGAATACAAATCCACACCGTTACACCGATTGCCACCAAAGTTTGCACAGGTGACCTTTGACACAAATAAAACAATACTGCCTTACTTGGAATTTGATATTTTGCCCCGTTCGGACTATTTAGGCCCTTTTAATTATGCCTTTTCGTTGACGCGTATAAAGATGTCAATAACACCATGGAGACCAGAATTAATTACCATAGTAACAAGTAAATAAACAAAAGATATTTAGCGGCATTGGAACTGTACCTTTATCCGTTCTTGCAGTTTTTAATATTTTTACTATGCGATTGTATCGATATGTTTTGTAATTTTGTATACAGATACGTCTTTATATTTTGTAATTGTCTTGAACAATTATAAAATTTATGTTTATACGTATTTCTGATGATGCAATAAGTAATGAAATATATTAAATACTACTACTAAAGATGTCAACAACACCATGGAGACCAGAATTAATTACCATAGTAACAGATAAATAAACAAAAGCTATTTAGCGGCATTGGAACTACACATTTATCCATTCCTGCAGTACATTTTCGATGTTTTATATAATATGCGATTGTATCGAGATATCACGATGTGGACAGTGTACTAATTGTAAATTGTCCTATTAATTAATGGAAAGCGAAAATACGTGTTGTTTTCGTTTGTAAGGCTAGGTGACAACGGTTTTTGGTTTTTAGTTTACTGCTGAATTAAATAAAAGCCATGGTTGAGGAAAACATAACGTTTAATGTGTTATACAATGCTTCTAACACAGTAACACTTAAAACAAAGAATTTAGCGTTTTTTATTTAACAGGTACTTTATAAATATCTCCAAATGCTTTATAAACGGGTACTTTTAAATCTCAAAAGGCTGTTGCACCAACATAATAATTTAGTACAAGTTAAAATAGTACAAGTGTTGAAAACAGCTTTGGAGAGAATTTGACTAAGTACAAAATTGTTATACGAGCTGACAGAACGCCAAATAGACATGGACAATAAAAATTATATTAAAATACTTATTAAAAGTCAAATATTAGCATGCGAAGCCGCGGGTAACAGCTAGTTCTTTCTATAAATTAATTTGCTGAATATTCTCACGTAGGCTTCCGCGGCCAGTGTCCATTATATTTTAAAGTCATCTTCCGGTATGGACCGCGTGAAAAATGTCTTGTATGACAACGTTTCACTCATATTACAATGAGTATCCTCAGGTCTAAGTGGCCTGGAACATTGTCATACAAGACATTCTTGACGCGGTCCATACCGGAAGAAGACTTTAAAAATATAATGTGATGAAGTAGGCTGTGATAAAACATACACTATCTACTAACGTAAGTCAACTTGGAGATACCTTATTCTCTTCGGTTATTTGGTAATTTTATTTTCAGTATTTGTAGATTTAAAATATTTTGTTAGACTTGAGACTAGTACTGCAGTGAATTTGTGCTGTTTTTCTGTATTTCTTTCCTATAGTCCTACGTATAAGAATGAATAAAGTCAATATGAAAATACATGTGTGTATATGTACACACACAAACGCACACACAATTGACTGTGACATAATTATTAGGGTAGACCGGGGCAATACCAACACCTTAAGACATTTTAAATTTTCTAATTTTTACAGTGACAGTTAGGTTTTTTATAAAAGTACCTAAAAATTAATTGGAATTTTCTGCATTCGTAGTTCATATAATATTATTAAACCAATCTAATTTATAACAAAAAAAAAATTTTCTGTAACCTTTGCTAGATGTCGGTATTTCCCCTGTCACCGGGGTAATTCCAACATGCCTTTGGGGTAATGCGGACAGTGGTAAGAAATAAGAAAGTAATTAGATTTCTGGTCAAACTTATTTAATTGTTACAAAACTTTGTACGAAATCATTACAAATGTTTAAGAACACTGATAAAAAAATCAATCTTACAACCTAAAACATTGTTTTTGAGTAGGAAAACTTAGTTTTTGGAACAAAAGTCACATGTATAATTTTCAGCCGAATCAAACCCACTGCAATCAGCCCATTTTCCACAAAACACACATCTAAACCATAGCTCAGTTTTGGTACCAAATTCACCACAAACTATACACGTTTCACTGTCTTTCGAAAATAAATCAATATTATCATCAGATTCGTTGTCATCGCATAACTTGGATTCATCAAATTCTTCCTCAGAAGACGATTCTTCAAAAGAATTTGTCTTCGACATCTTTTCTTTATTTTATTTTCCCCTTTGACTATAGCACTACATTTTGCTTTGTTCAATTTTATGTGCGATTTCTTTCAACTTTTTCTGGCTTACTTTTCTTACTCTTCAAAATTTTTAGTTTTTGTTTTGGAACAATCTTTGGATCCCCAACAACTTCTCCAGTCTATGCTTGACTTTCATATCCTTAATTTCTTTTTTCTTCTTAGCTTCCTCTAACACCGCTTTCATAGGAGTAGCAGTCATAATTATTGAGTGTTGCTTTCTGTTACCTTTTCGGATTTGTTTGTCACTATTGTGTAGTGGTTGGAGAGAAGATAATGATTCTAGGGCTTCTTTGAAATGGGATGGTTCTTGAGTAAATTCCGTGCGAGACTTTGCATCGGAATTCGGCTTTGAAGTACCAACTTCCGGATTTGCATACAGACCTGTTAAATTTAAACAGGTCTTTTTCTTGGTTTCAGGGTTCTTTACGATCTCTGTTGGTTCATTTCCTGAAAGGTGTGAAGTTTCAACACACTTACTATTAAGGTTTCCAGGCTCCTGGGGGACAGCATCACAGCCTTCATCAACAGTTTCGTCAGTTATTGGGTCGTCTACATTTTCTTGGTCGATGATGATTGGAGTTTGAATCTCTGTTTCAGAGATGAAGTCCAAGTCACTGAACTTTTCAGGCTTAAAAGGAATGATTCCCGCTGCACTGGACCCTGAAACACCTTTCTCCATTGTTGCTACTTTGATGTATGCTTCATTGAAGATAGAAGCATGTCGTACACCGAAATCTTCTAAAACCTGTTAGCCCTTAAGAACCTGTCACACTGAATGTTAAACGCTTTTTTGAGAGGGCCATAAAATGATAAATCCAAAGGCTGCAGTCTGTGTGAAGTATGTGGGGGTATGGAGACGACATGTATATGATTAGCCCTACAAAACTCATAACTATCAAGTGAGATATGACTACCGTGGTTGTCCATAATCAGCAACACGGGATCTTCCTCAGTTGGTTTTGCATTGTCTTTAAAATGTTTGAGCCAATCCAAGAAGAGGTCTTCATTTGACCATCCATTATGAGAGCATTTGTAGATGGCCCCAGCTGGCCCACCCCTTTCCAATCGAGGAGACATCCTTTTCCGAGGATAGATAAACAGGTGGGATATATGCTCCAGCAGCACTTAAAGTACAGACTACTGTTATGTTCCTCCCTCGTTCCCAACTTGTTACAGATCCTACCTGATGTTGCCCTTTAGGAGCTAATACCTTTCCAGGTTTTTGCACTGTTGAAATCCCTGTTTCATCCATGTTAAATAATCTGGTCGCTTTAAAAGGATGTTCCTTATAAACTTCCTCCAAGTTTGTAAAAAACAAATCCACTTCAGATTTGTTAAAAGCAAGAACTCTGTTGAGACTTGTTGCAGAGGGCTGTCTTAGGGTTAAGGTTGGATTTCTTTTGCGAAATCCAGCAACCCAGTCCTCGCCAGCCATTTTGGTTTCTTTATTAAAATTATGTTTAATATTTAGCTCTTCAGCTAGATCATAGGCAAGTCGCCGTAAGTCAGTTAATGTAATACCATAGAAATGGTTTGATAATTGCTTTATATGATCAGCTAATATGCTTTCTTGTTCAGGGGTAAAATAGGATTTTCTACCCAAGGCTGGTTTAGCTGTGGATTTTGATTGTAGGCGGTCGTGAATAGTGATTCTTGGGATGCCTGTTTCGGCTGCCACACTTTTCACCGATCTTCCACTTGCAACCAATTCAAAAGCCCTTTTAAGGGTTTCCTCATCCCATTTACTTCTCTCAGTAGTTCTTTTTCTCGATCTCAGCATCTGGAAGACATTCAAAACAAACATTTAGATACTAGCGATCCTATAAAAAATTATATGATAACTGCGGAAATATCGACACGCTGTCGATATTTCCCCGTAGTGGTATGTCGACATTACCCCGGGAGGACAATATGGCGGATATATAATGCTACAGACTACTCTATACCTCAAATTTTGACAACAGTTATACTAAAATGTTCGTTAAAATATGTACTTTCTAGTAAGTTGTGTGATATTATTCTTAAACAGTTAGTAAAACCCTTACCTTAATTAGTATAGAAGTCAAATTTTAGATCAAAAACTGGGAAAATACGTTTTACTTCATGACACAACAACTACTTCCCTTAGACGACAGAAACGCACTGAGCGCTAGTTTCAGTGTCTACCACAAGGTAGCAACACCATTCAGCTCCACTTGTCACTAAAACTACGACCAAAAAGTACTGTGTCGGTATTGCCCCAGGTGTCGGAATTGCTGAATATTCCCATAATAAACTCCATAACGGAGAATAAACAATGCACACATATTTATTTAAGTTCACATAAACGTGAATAATCAAGCAAACTTTCGAAAAGTAATTTTCGGTGTCATCTGTAACTATGTGTTAATGTCATAAATCACAATATATTCTTTACTGATATTTTATAGGGTATATTGTGTTTGCCTTGCTACACTTTAGACCAGTGGTTGCCAACCTTTCCGGACCCGCGTACCACTTTGTTCTTCCGAGTTCATTTCGACTACCACCGAAGCTTAAAGAAAGGGTATTGGGGTTTTCTCAATAAAAAACGTGATACAAAATGAATAGTAGACCTATATCTTATTATTCCTAGTTATGTATAATTATTTAAATATATTATTCTATACGAGCAGTCATCTAATGAAATATTACCGCAAAGCGTTTAGGTTGTGTTTTTACAAGCGTAATTGATTTAAATCATGTCCGATGAAAATTTATTGTTGTTTTGAACAAAAATTTTTAAATTTATTTTATTAAGTAAATAATTGTTTCCTAGCTAGGTCTTCTTGCGTACTACCTTGGATCCCTCTGCGTACCACTAGTGGTACGCGTACCACCGGTTGGGAATCCCTGCTTTAGAGGACGATTACTCTTCTTCATTACTAGCGTTTCCCAAAAGATAGTTGATTAAAACATTAATGTTGTACCATTTTTTTTTATATAATTTTATCACACTTCAATCACCTTAAAAAAATTAATCGGAATTATCAGTCAAAGTTAGCTGATTACTATTTAAATAAATAATTATCGACATGCCATTATATTCCTGAAAACAACCTACTATAGACAGTTAATACTTTTACCTAATAGTTTGTGTCGTCTAAAACCTCATGATACCATTGGTAACGTAAATCTTATAAATGATATTCTCTATATAATGACAGTTATTTGTGTTTCACACCAGCTCAACACTCACACACCTATACATATCAAATTTATAATTTATAATTACTCTGTAAATTAAAATATTTCTTGGCAGTGGTAAATGTTACAGTCACCCAGGCTTGATATACTTCCTGTGTATAACCCGACACTGGTTCAAGGTTTTTCAGCTTGCATGTTACACAAGATTCACTTCATTGCAGATTTTGTCAACAGACATAATTTTACTATAGTTTTTTACTGCAATAACCTGCTTATGAAATATTTTAAAACTTATCTAGAAGCCACACAAAAATTATTGTTAAGTAGCAGTTTCAGTATTCGGGTTATTTAGAAAATTAAAATTATGTTGTAATTTCGGTTATATAATTCTGGGTTATGTTTTACCCCTTCACGTTCTGTAAAAATTTATCACTTTACAATAATCAATTTCGTTTATCACGTTCACTCTGCTTTTACACAGGGTTAAGTTCAAACATAATAAAGTCTTTCCGCGTTCGTAAGTTATGAAATTATGTAGGTGTAAACTGTTTTCTCTGGCATTCAGGTATGGTAAAACTGAACGGAGATGGATGGTCATAAGTAGCATATTTAAAGAAGAAATGCGTTACAAAAGTGGATAAACACAAAAATGTCTTGAATAAAATAATAATCGCTGGCAAAAAAAACTTTCAAGACAAATATTGTTATCTAACGGGTATCTAGTGGCTATCGTATCTATAATTAACTAGGTCGTGATTTAACCTAATTAAATGCCTCAAACGTTGGTCGTCAATTTGTTATAAACTATGTTTATTATTATTATGAATTCGGTGTAATTTGAGTTCGTTTGTATGTTGTTTCGTTGAACACGTAAGTTGGTTGGTGTGTTGCTTGGGTTCGCGGAATGTGTATTATAATTCTGTTCTTTGCTCGTCGCTGAGAAGAACCTATTGGTGTACCCTTTCACTGAAAAACATAAGTATTGGTTTATCTAAATACTTACTTGTGACGGTTGGTTAATAGTAATGTTGAGGTGTATTATGTATTACTAGTAATAAAGTGAGAATAATTCAAATCAACTTATTGCCGCCGCCACTGCTGCCAACCATGGGTGTCGTTCACCTAAGCTGTAAAGTCTTAGTCTAATACAATAATAGTCAAACTATTGGATTGGTTATGAATTGATTTTTTATTCATCGAACTCATTATTAATGATTACTGTTATACAATAATATTGTTTAATTTCTTTTAAAATTTTAATATTGTTGATGGACTCTTTCAAATAATTAGATCTCAGGGTTTCCAGACTGAATCGGACTATCTACCGTTCTGGACGTGAACATTTCGCTATATTAATTAATAAATAACGCAGGTTCTTTTAGACTGCAAGATACACTCAAATCAAAACAATGCACTACTATGATAGTTAGTATTAGGAGAGTGATGACATTATTATAATTCTTTAACAAAAAAACATAAACATTGGACAAGTATTCCTTAATGGAATTGTAGGTTAAGTTGGTTTCATTGTAACCTAACTCACTTGATTTTAAATGATTAATAATTCCTTAGATATGCTAACAGCTTCGTAGAACACAGTTATAATGGGAATCTAGTGGTACTTTCATAATTTTATCTTCTTATATTTGGAAATAAACAAACTAACAGGTATTTGGAAATTACCCACTCATATGGTTGATGAGTATGTTACATTTAGCTATAATCTTACATTTAAACACAATATAACGTTTAAGATACACAATATAACGCTAAGATACTATAGGTCCAGGGTTTCTTTTAATTCCCTCATCGACGATTCAATGTCTTTTATTCTACAAGTTCATTTAATTAATTAGAAGGTTAAAGTTTGTTAATGATCAACTCTTTTTTTCTTAATTGTTTGTTTTAATTATTAAAATCCTTTTTCCATCTACTGTAGGTTGGGTTATATTTGATCTAAGTTTATTAATTAAATTCGGTAATAGCGTTCCTTAATTATTGAATTACTTATTTAAAATATTTGCTACGGTCACTGATACTTGCGTATTAAGTCATTCTGGTAGTATCACTATTTCACAAAATTTTCTTTTTTATTTGAATGAAATTAATTTTGATTAATTCATTCTCGCTCACTACCTATGCGCACATACTCCGATTAAGATCACTACTTAAAGAAAACTTTCACAATCCCTATATCCGACCTAACCTCAACTTGGCGTTTCGAGGTTAGATGCTTTCGTCAGCTGTCGGCTGTCAATTCAGTACTTTTTGGTTACGATGACCAGCGTGGTGTCTGCGTCGAGGCTTGAGATGAACTGATGATCTTACCTGTGTCAAGATCCCGTACCTAGTAATTAATAACGGGTCCTGATTGGTCAATTGTTATAATTTCCGTGTTCATTCGGAATATCTCGGCAAAATAGACGCTTCTTGGCATCATCTAACTGGGGTCGAGGCTACGATTTTTTGGGCCGCACTAGTACGCCCACGGGCTTGTAATTAATTCTTTTTCTTATAATTTAAATTATTCGTTTATAAATAGACTGATACTCTTTTCATGACTACTATCGTTTTTATCTTTTTATGACGAGTATTTTGGTTACCCACACCATATAGTTCTGATAAGGATTAATAAAATAAATTTCTTACTATTTCTTAGGAACTAATTACATATCTTATTTTCTACCTTATTCTATTTATATTGTTCATTTTCTGATAAATAGTTATCATGTTTATTTAGTTATTAACTATCACCCCTTCTCCTTAAAATTTTAGGCGATAATTCGCTAAAATTGTCACCCTTCATTTAGGCCTACTTCCATATTTTTTTTCTATGTTTTTATCACCTTCTTATATTAAGGATTCTTATATTTATTACACTCTTTTTCTTCACTTTTGTTCTTTGTGGTAGCTTATCAATACTGTACAGTAGTTTATTCACATCATTATTTAATTATTATTCCTAATTATTACTTTACTTTTGACTAGATTCTTGGTCTATTGTCATTCTAAGTGTTTATTACTTATTTCATAATCTTAGGGGTTTGTAATCCATATTTGTTGTGGTCTATCTATAATGAACTAATCATTACCACTTCTGATTATATCAGCACTATTATTTTTTTATTTTTATTTTAATTACGTTTTCTCTGACTATTATTCAGTATACTTGGGTGTTACATTTTTCTTATTTGATTTTTTCACCTTTATCTTTTTATTATGTCTATTTTGTGTCAGTGTTATTATAGCAATGTTAATACTTGGCAGTGTTTAGTTCTGCTCTTATATTTTGACATTTGTTTGAATTTATCTAAACTTCCTGCATCTAGCATCAGCTATAGTTTACCTATAATTTACATTATTATTATTATTATTATTATTAATTTAATGACAATAAACATTGATTTGCCTCACATGAATGTGATTATGTCTTAGTTAATATCATTGACTGAGTCCCTATTCTTTTGTCATAGTTTTATGTGTGATTTTTGTTGTTCCAGGTACCCATAGTATGCTATACTCTTGGTCACATTAATTTACATAAAACAATGACAATATACTGTACTCAAGTTTCTTTATATTATAACGTTTTGTAAATGGAATGCTCTTTATAGTCTCTAGTTTGTTTACACTCCAATACATTTTAGTTTAACATCATTCCAGTCACTGCTTTTTACTATTTTATTGGAAAGCTGTTGATAGTTTAGGTTATCTTGGATTCCCAACAATGGTTGAACCTCAGATTGTGTTTGTTACTTATTGTATGACTCTTTACATTTACTTAAAGCTGATTTTATTGTTTATTGTTATTTTTCTTTTTTGTTACTACCTCAACCTTTATTGTTGAGTAATAGTTGTCTTTGAGAATTTTATTTCTACTTTACAAATTTTACTAGTCCTTTGGACATTATCTTGTTGTCATTCTTATACATTACTATTTTATACATTTACAACTCTTATATTCACTCTCCCTCTTAATTTTTACTATCAATATTTTACTTTTGAGTTCCGGTTGTACCGTCAAGTCATTAAAATCAGTTTATTAATAGTTTTATATCAGTGTCAAGTCACAGCTTAGGGTTTTAAATCAAGTCTTTTAAATCACTTTTATTTTCTTTATCATTATTAATACTTTATTCTTATGGTTTATTTTGTTCTTATCATTACTAGATCCTTCTTGTATCTGATTTGATTTTGTTTTCCCTATTCACACTGATTCTTTTATTCTCCTTAATAAATTTCTTCTTGTTATAAATGTTGTAGTTTTCTTCTCACTGTCTGATCTATTGGGTATTTGGGTCAACGTTGTCTTGTCTTTAGTTGTCTTCGCTTCTTCTATAATACATTTCCTTATTAATTATAATTTATTTTATTCCCTTAGTTTAATCATAATTTTTCCTATGTTCTTGGTTACATGTTCTTCTTCTGTTGTTTACTTTGTTTTGGATAGTTTATAATCCGTTTGTTTTACATTGGGTTTTGGGTGAGTTATATGTACCGTTACAATATATGACCTAGAATAAAAATACTCCATACTCCATACAATAACACAACAGAAATATGCGACTATGTACTTATTATGTACCTATATATAGTATATACCTTATAGTATGTATATATATTGTAACAATCAGAATAGTTACGGGTGTATCTTACGAACTGCGGATAACGAAATAAGTTACCCTTCAAAACTTGGTTGTACTCGTTAATCGGTTCGTAAATGTCCTTATGTTGTGACTATTAATTATATTAGTTATTTTGTTGTCGTTTCCTGTGTTCTCGTTCAGTATTCGTTGATTAGCAACGATTGTATAGGAACGAGAATTTAGTGTGTCACCGTCCGTTTGAAATCGGCGAGTGAATAATATTTGTTTAGTAATGGTCAAATAGATCGTGTAAGCAGCCCGCTGGATCTACTTTCGTGTCTGGATGTCCTTGCGCCTTCCTCATATTTTCTCTTCTGGTTCCTGTAATTAATAGTCTTTATAATTACTTTATTGGAATAAAATAGGACTGGTACGACTGACAAATTATATCTTTTATTCGTAATTTCTTTGGAACATTGGTCAAATTACCGTTTCATTATTCGAGGATTTACAATTGGATGAGTTCATCCGCCGTAACAAATAGTCCGTAATAACAAAGACAATTCACAATATATATATTTTATGTTTCTCGGGTAATGGGTACTTGGAGTTGCTAGGAAAGATAGAAAATATGCTTCTACTTAAAAATACAATGCATTACAAAATATATTTACTTCTTATCGACTAATAAAATGTATATAATAATGTTTTCCAAAGTTGTTCGCTTACAGTTTGCAACAGTGCCTTCAGTAACATCACATGGCGGACCATTGAGTTCTCACCTCAGAAAAATACGTTCTTTAAATTCCAATTAAAGTGTTTTAAATAAAGTCTTAGTTATAGTAGTTTATAATAATAGTTGGTATATAGCCTCTTTTATCTGGAACAGCTATGTTTTTTAGTGGAAATTGTGTTGTGATGTTATGTAGTATTCTGCTGGAATTAACCAAAATTTCTCACCGTTGCTGTGTATATACGGGATGGACGCTTCTGAGTTGGGTATCTATTTTCTCAGATTCTCGTTAGTGTGTTGGTTTATCTTGGTTCTGGTGTCGTGTCATGTGTTGTCGATCTTTTCGGTATTACTTTTATCGGAATCGCCTCTCCTGGAGTAAGTTTTCACTCTTTTAATATTAATTTTTTACTGCCAGCAATATGCTGTTGAAGTTTTCAGTTTTAAATCTAACAATCCCACTGTCTCTCTAAAAAAAATATTTAAATCTCGTTGGTGACCTAGCTTTTGGTATTTTTGATTGGTCTAGAGCCTTGACCCCACGTCACGTGACTAAGTTATTTTTGAAAATTGGCGTTTTTAATTTTGTCACCTCAGATTACGTTTTATTTATTTTGATTTACATTTATTTTTAATTAGTACCATTTTATTGTCCATTAAAATTAAATAGTTTTGATACTAATCTCGCCCCATTTTGGCCTCTTATCTACTGTTTTGGCAGGTTTATACTTTTGTGTTTTGAGGCATTGACCTAATCTTGTTTGTCATTTTTGTTGTATGTCTTACACATCTAATATCTTCTAATATTGTTATTCTTACTACCAAATATAATTCTGAGTATTCCTACTTTTCATACAATATCATTAATTAAAATATCTACACCTATTTTTCTGACAATAACAATAAAACTGAAGCCATGTCAGCTTAGTGGCTTACTAAACACTTTATAATTATGTTCATTATCTATATTATGATAGCAATGGATGGTTTATACATCTCCCTCCATTAACATCTTTATATTTTATCAAAACCAAGCTTTTGTTTTTAGTTTTATTTAATTTAGTAGTGTTTATCTAACTATTTCAATGTTGCTTGGGTCTGGCTCAATTCCTTAGGCCTACATGTGTAACAGTTAGTTATTTCTGTGCAATATCCTTTTTATAATATTAGATCTTTCCCAATTACCTGATTAACATTTTGAACAGTTTATGAACATTCTGTTCACTAGATAACTAACATTTTCTCAACAAAACTTTTATAACATATAAATTAATGGTGCACACAGGCTCCCATATTAACTATTTCTAATATAACTGAACATGGGTGTTTATTACCCTAACTCTTTTATATGTCACTATATCTTATTATTTAAATTATAGCATAGGCCAACTGTGCATTATTTAAAAATGAATAAGTGTTCAATCCTTATGAATAAATAATTATACATAACATAGTACATTGGAGTTTACCAAAACACTTAATAAAAAAAACACTTTGTCACTATATTTTGTTTCTTATTTCCATATATGTGGTTCATAAGACCTTTATCACTTTAATGATAACCCCGACTGGCTTTCACTCCCCCACTGGTTTATATTATGATCTTTTGATCATCATTTATTTTTTTGGGCTCTCACTATTTTCACTTGTTTGAACTCATAGATTTACACTGGTTTCTTAAATTATTACATATTTTGTTATTATTTACTCTACTGCATTGCATTCTTAATTTTATATTATCTTTATTGGGTACTCCTATCAATTGTATTGTTTATTAAAAGAATGGGATTAGTTTACTCATTAGATTGGGTCAATTTGTCATGTTTTTTGGTACAAACTTCTGTTTCTCAGTTCTAAATCTGGTTCTTTGCCTCTTCTCATTTCTTCTATTCAATGTTGATTTTTCTTGTGATATTCATAGTCGCCCGTTTCATTTTTCTTTTATTATCAGTCCATTTGTAGTTCGTGTTATTGTTCATATAGTTCATATTGTTCGTGTTAATGTTCATGCCCCTCACCTACCATAACTATTGGGTTTTGTCACGTTATTAGAAATTTTTCTTTGTTTGTTCTTTTCTGGATTTCCTTTTATAACTACTGTTTCTTATATAATATTAATATAATCTTCTTTGGTTACTTTTGTTGGATGTTGGAATTGATAATTTAATGTTAGTTACATACTTTTTAATAAGTTTTTTTTTCTTTCATGGCTTGTGCTAGTACTTGTTATTTATAATATCTTATCGTTATAATATATCTTATACATATGTGATGAGATGTACCATCACATATTGCCCTGTCACTAAAACTGATTATTTCGGAAGATGTCTTTCAGATACTGGAGAAATAATCATTACTTTTTTTCAGTTTATTTATTCGAGCTCTTTTTATTTTATTCCTTATATAGATTCACATATATTATATTTTTCCTTCTGTTTACACAATTTTCTTCCTTCTTTGTTTCATCCCTTGAATAATAAAATTTACCTACTTATGTGAGTTGGTACAGTTCGGGTAGGCACTTTTTGGCTCTAATTCACCGCTGTCCAAAGCTTCACCTTATGAGTTCAGAGGAACGTATCGTCTGCTCATAATCATGGTTGCTGGAAATCATCTACAGTCAACTCATTTAAATTAAAGTCTCTAAAAAATAGTCTTCATTATGACTAAAAAATCATTCTGGGATTACTTGTGCTGGTTTCATCTCAGTTATTTGAACATTAATCATGTTTACTATTCACTTTCTTCTTTCATATTATTTTAGCTCTCTGTTCTTTCATTTTAGTGATGGGTGGTATATATCTTCCTTTTTAGTTATATGTATAAGATTTTTATTTTATTTCATTTATTTATTTTTTTTTCATATTCTGTACTAGTTAATATTAACGTAATAATCTTGTTATCACTGATTTAGTAGTATCGTTTCATAGATGATTGATTATATGTGCCTTTCTTCTTTAAAGTAAGGGGATCTACAATCTCATAAGTGTTGTTACCGTTAACTCTGTTTACAGTATATGGTCCAGTGTACAATAACAACAGTTTCTTTGCAATGCCCTCCATTGTGCTAGGCAATTCCCGGTTCTTTAGCAGTATTTTGTCTCCTACTAGGTAACGTTCTGGCTTCGGTTGTAGTTGCTGATATTTCCTTCTCGTCTTCTCAGTCCGTTCTAATATTTTTTCATAGAATTTTACATTGTCAAATTGGTATTCACTTTCGTTAGGGAACTGAATTAGTTCTCTGATCTCTCTGGGCGGTGGTCTCTGAAACATTGCAGTATACGGAGTAGTTTCAATAAATTGATGGTATGATAAATTCAAGAAGTCTTCAGCAGCTGGCAAATACTCTGCCCACTTTCTCTGTTGGTCGAAACAATACGTTCTTAGGATCCTTCCTACTTCCCTTAAAACTCGTTCGGCCGGGTTACTGCTCGGGTGGTATACAGATGTCTTGTATGTTCTGATTCCATCCTCCCGTAGTGTCTCTTTCCATCTGTTACCCTTAAACTGCGTCCCATGGTCGGTAATAATGGACTTAGGTGCTCCTACCTCATTTACATAGTGCTGGAGAATAATGGTCAAAATCTTTTGCGTTGTTGCCCGGTTGATTGGGTACAGTTTTGTGTATCTAGTATAATGGTCAAACAATATTACAAAATATTTATATTGGTGCCTCCCGCCACTTCGCGGGAATGGGCCGCAAATATCCACGAATACCTTCTCTAACCTGCTTGCTGATGTTATGGGCATCATGGTACCTTCTTTCTTGTCATTATTTATCTTTACGAGTTGGCATATGTGACAGTGTTTAATTTGGTTTCGTACTTTTCTATTGGCGTCTTTGATATATCCTGGAGCGCCTTTACAACTTTTAATGCTCCCATGTGGCCATACCTGATGTGGTAATCAATGATGAGGTCTTTCTCCATATTACATGGTATCACAATTTTCCATTTATTAAATTCGTATTGGGTCCTGATAAATAAGATTTGCTGGTATGTGCAGTAAAATGGTGTTATGCGGTCATCTTGTTTGGCAAGTCTGTCAAGGATTTTACTCAATTTGGTGTCCTGCTTCTGTCGTTGTTCTAGTTCTTTTATGATGTCAGCCAGGTCTGATCTACTGCTAATGATGTTGTACAGTTTAATTATAGTTTCTTTTTCGCCCTCGAACGTTCGATCCCTGATATTAATTCTTGATAACGTGTCTGCAGCAACGTTCTTCTTCCCAGGAATATATTCCCAATTTAGGTTGTATTCCTGAAGTATCAAGCTCCATCTGGTTAACCTTCCAGGGTTCAACTTGCAATTTTTCAGGAATGATATTGATTTGTGATCAGTTCTGATGGTAGTCCTATATCCTAATATGTACGTTCTGAATTTGCCACAGCCGAATACAACGCTTAGAAGCTCTTTCTCTGTGACATTATAGTTCTCTTCACAGCTATTCAGAACTCGACTGGCAAAACTGATTACTTGGTGGCTTCCTTCATCGTCTTCCTGATAGAGAACGGTTCCCAAACTGACATCACTGGCATCGCAGTTCATAAAAAATTGTTTGTTGAAATTTGGATGGTGTAAAATCACTGATTCCAGAAACTTATCTTTGATTAGTTTAAGCGTGGTATCTTGCTCTTCTCCCCACGTCCACTTGTCTTTTGACGATAACTGTCTTGCGAATTTTGCTGTTAATTCCGAATAATTACCTTGGAATTTTCGTTAGTAATTACACAATCCTAGGAATGATTGAAGTTGCTTTCGATTCCTTGGTGTTGGGAATTTCTGGATGGATTCGACTTTCTCTTCGGATGGAGTGATCCCTTTCTCTGACAAGTTAAACCCTAGAAACTGTACCTCCCTTGCTATCAATTTTGATTTCCCCAACTTCAGTGTAATGTGGTTTTCTGACAGCCTTTCCAGTATCTGCTCTACTCGTTGACAATGGTCATCCCAATCGGTAGAAGTGATTAAAATGTCGTCTACATATACGGTTGTATATGGCAGAGTGTCCTGTCCAAGGATTTGGTCCATTATTTTCACAAACACGGCCACTGAATTTACCAGTCCAAACGGTAATCGTTTAAACTGATAATTACGGCCTTCGAATATAAACGCCATGTATTTGCGGCTCTCTGGGTGGAGTTCAACCTGCCAATACCCACAGACAGTGTCCCAAGTGCTGATATACTTAAACCCATAGAACTTTTTTATTATTTCCTCGATCTCCCCTGGGGATGTTCGGTCGTTCACTATTACCTTGTTGATTTCCCTCGCGTCCAAACAGATTCTTACTTTGCCACCTTTCTTCGGAACGGCGAGCATAGGGCTTGTATAAGGGGAGCAACTTGGTTCTATGATATCTTCGCTTATTAACTGATTGATTTCCGCCCTCACAGCTTCCTTTTGTGAGTAGGCGATCGGGTATGACTTTCTATTAAAGTTCACTGGTTCACGAAACTCTATTTTGCACTGGTAGTTTCTCACCTTGCCAGGAGTATCCGAAAACACGTGACGATACCTGTTGTACACATTAATCAGTTTTTCCTTTTGCACATCAGATATATCACATTTGAAAGTACGAATTTCGTTAATCTTGTCACGCCATAATTGTTCATTGTCCAACTCGTAAAGGATTTCATTGTCTTGTAACTGCCCTAGCTGTTCTACGCTTCCCTGTATATGATACGTTATTCGGGTTGATGTTGTTCTATCACTGTCCACTAAATTAGCCGTCCATTCTCTGTGTTCCATTTTTAGAAATAATTTTGATTTATTCATGTCAATGATAGCGGAATACTTTTTCAACATATCACACCCGATTAGCATTTTAAATGGCAAGCCACTGGCCACTAAGAAATTCATTGTAACTGTTTCATTATTGCTGGTCAGTTCTAGACTTACTTGTTTTCGGACTGTTCTATTCTGGCGTCCCGTCGCCCCAATTAACACAATGTTGTTGATCGGTAGAGTAAGTACGTTTTTCTTCCCTTCTTCAATTATCTTATTTAATTCTACTACGTCGATCAATGACACGTTAGCTCCAGTGTCGATCATAATTGTTGTTTGTACACTGTTGATTCCTGCAGTTATGTATATAATTTCATTATTATTTTTCTTCAGATTCCCTTCTTCTTCTTCCAACAGTTCTTCTCTTAAATTTTTCAGGTAGTTATTATGAATTATTGTAATATGATTTTTATTATTTTTAACGTGACTGTTGACGCTGTTAAACCCAATAGTGTGGTTCAGTGAGGGTCCCGATGGTGTTTTCACTGCCGTGTAGAGTTTAAAGGCGGCTCGGATCCTTCATCTCCTCTGCCGTTTTGGTTCGCTTGAACATTTTCGTTGCTCGTGGATCTGGGTTGGGGTCGTTGGTGATCCTCCTCATAATTCACTCGTCGGTAGTCCTCTTGACTCCGACTCCTGCCTCTGTTAGTTCGATTATTGTCATGGTTACCTTGGTTCCAGTCGTCATCCCGACTAAAGCTTCGACGCCCGCGATAGTATGATCTACCGTTGCCACTGTTATCTGCCCATATATGATTGACCCTTCGATAGTTTTGATTTTGATCGTTCGGGTTGCGGTTGTTATTATTATTATGGTTAAAATTCCGGTTGTTGTTGTACTGGTTCGGTTGATTTGTATTATATGGGCGGTTATACTGGTTATTCGGGATGTTTTGCCTGTTGCCATAGTTATTCCCATTGTTCCTTGGGCCGTTATTGTAGTTTGGACGTTGGTATGCCCCATGGTTATTATTATGGGTGTTATTATTACTCGGCCTGTTGTTATAGTTTGTTTGGTGGTACATTCCGTTATTATTACGATTATTACCATTGTTATTATTGTTTCTGTTCTCGTAATCCGGAATGTTCCTGCTCCTGTATTGGTCGTTCCTCTGACGGCTTCTTCTCAAGTACTCCTCGCGTTCACGCTCTTCTAATAATGTTGTCATTGCCTGTATTGTTTTTATTTCTCCTCCCGAACGTGCTGTAGATATCCCGCTGTCGTAATGGTATGCCAATCTGGCGACAAATATTTCTTCCGGGATATTCGGTTCAAGGTGTTTTGCCACACACACTTTTCCAAGGAAGTATGTGGTCGGTGTGTTACCCCTGTTAGGATCGTACCTTCCATAGCTGATGCTTTCCCTTACCATGTTTTGCGTGGCATCTGACCAGTATCTCTTTTTAAATGCCTCTTTAAACTCTTCATATTTTCGCAAATCGTGCCTGGTGGCTATCCACCAGTTATCATTTGTTTCTTTAAAATGCTCGTCCAGGTAGCTCCGGATTACTGGCCATCTGTTCTCTCCGGTTCTTGTCAATTGCTCGCTGACTCGTTGCAAAAATTCCATCGGGTTTCCTCTAAAAGACTTAAAATTGATAGTCTCCCGATTTTCCATGGGTTGGGTATATGCTATTGTCGCTGGTCGGTTGTCAACTGATCGTTGAAGGTTTTCGATCCTTTCATGGTTGCGATGTCCCTGTACCTGGACTTCGTTGACGACTGCACTTATATTTCGGTACTGATTTCCGAAGTCTGTCTGTAGTTGTTCTACTTGAGTTCGGTTTTCGTCTCCTTCCTGGTCTATTCTGGCCTCTAGTTCGGCCCTATTCAGTGTAACAACTGCATCGATTCCTTCCAGCCTTCTATTTGTCTCAGCTATCTCCTGTCTTCTTTCATCGTCGTTTTTGTCTATTTTTTGATTAATGGTTTTACTGGCTTCCTCGATTTTCTTGTTGACTGTTTGTCCTATTTCTTCATTCTGTCTGTTGATAGTGTCCCTCACTTCCTTGTTAGTATGTTCAATCCTTTCATTGATTTGTCTGAAG
Source organism: Magicicada septendecula (assembly GCA_034769895.1). NCBI lineage: Eukaryota > Metazoa > Arthropoda > Insecta > Hemiptera > Cicadidae > Magicicada > Magicicada septendecula. The sequence continues at coordinate 147,713,193 of CM068369.1, forward strand.
TTGTTCTCATTGATTTGCTTCAACTCCTCCTTCAATTGTCTATTATTTTCTTCCAAGCGTTTAAAATTGTCGCTGGTCTGTTTATTATTTTCTTCCAAGCGTTTAAAATTTTCGCTGGTCTGTTTATTATTTTCTTCCAAGCGTTTAAAATTTTCGCTATTTTCTTCCTTATTTTTGTCCATTTGTTTCATCAAATTTTCGCTGATTTCTTCTTTATTTTTATCCATTCGTTTCATTAAATCTTCGCTGATTTCTTCTTTATTTTTATCCATTCGTTTCATTAAATCTTCGCTGATTTCTTCTTTATTTTTGTCTAATTTTTCGTCCATCTTGTCAAATTTTTCCGTCATACTGTTCATCATTTGTTCCACGAATTTATTCCAATCTGGTCCTCCACTGGCTTCTTCTTTTCCCGTCATTTCTATTTCTTCCACTGAAGTTACCTCCTTCTCTTCCACGTTGATCTCTTCTTCGGCCTCCGCCGGGCGTTTCTTCGACGTAGCTCTTCTGTGCATTTTCCTTATCTTCTAACAACTGCCGGCTGAAAATAAGTGACCTGTAATACAGTTATTAAAATACAAATTTATTATTCTTTCTTCTTGTTTCAGCCCGAAACGTTGGTGCGCCAATCTATGACAAACTTATCTTGTGCGTGACGGTTTATCTGTGAGTCTTAAAGGCCCACGTTGGATGCGTCAATCTATAACAAATAGAATAGTTACGGGTGTATCTTACGAACTGCGGATAACGAAATAAGTTACCCTTCAAAACTTGGTTGTACTCGTTAATCGGTTCGTAAATGTCCTTATATTGTGACTATTAATTATATTAGTTATTTTGTTGTCGTTTCATGTGTTGTCGTTCAGTATTCGTTGATTAGCAACGATTGTATAGGAACGAGAATTTAGCGTGTCACCGTCCGTTTGAAATCGGCGCGTGAATAATATTTGTTTAGTAATGGTCAAATAGATCGTGTAAGCAGCCCGCTGGATCTACTTTCGTGTCTGGATGTCCTTGCGCCTTCCACAAATTTTCTCTTCTGGTTCCTGTAATTAATAGCCTTTATAATTACTTTATTGGAATAAAATAGGACTGGTACGACTGACAAATTATATCTTTTATTCGTAATTTCTTTGGAACATTGGTCAAATTACCGTTTCATTATTCGAGGATTTACAATTAGATGAGTTCATCCGCCGTAACAAATATTCCGTAATAACAAAGACAATTCACAATATATATATTTTATGTTTCTCGGGTAATGGGTACTTGGAGTTGCTAGGAAAGATAGAAAATATGCTTCTACTTAAAAATACAATGCATTACAAAATATATTTACTTCTTATCGACTAATAAAATGTATATAATAATGTTTTCCAAAGTTGTTCGCTTACAGTTTGCAACAGTGCCTTCAGTAACATCACATGGCGGACCATTGAGTTCTCACCTCAGAAAAATACGTTCTTTAAATTCCAATTAAAGTGTTTTAAATAAAGTCTTAGTTATAGTAGTTTATAATAATAGTTGGTATATAGCCTCCTTTATCTGGAACAGCTATGTTTTTTAGTGGAAATTGTGTTGTGATGTTATGTAGTATTCTGCTGGAATTAACCAAAATTTCTCACCGTTGCTGTGTATATACGGGATGGACGCTTCTGAGTTGGGTATCTATTTTCTCAGATTCTCGTTAGTGTGTGGGTTTATCTTGGTTCTGGTGTCGTGTCATGTGTTGTCGATCTTTTCGGTATTACTTTTATCGGAATCGCCTCTCCTGGAGTAAGTTTTCACTCTTTTAATATTAATTTTTTACTGCCAGCAATATGCTGTTGAAGTTTTCAGTTTTAAATCTAACAATCCCACTGTCTCTCTAAAAAAAATATTTAAATCTCGTTGGTGACCTAGCTTTTGGTATTTTTGATTGGTCTAGAGCCTTGACCCCACGTCACGTGACTAAGTTATTTTTGAAAATTGGCGTTTTTAATTTTGTCACCTCAGATTACGTTTTATTTATTTTGATATACATTTATTTTTAATTAGTACCATTTTATTGTCCATTAAAATTTAATAGTTTTGATACTAATCTCGCCCCATTTTGGCCTCTTATCTACTGTTTTGGCAGGTTTATACTTTTGTGTTTTGAGGCATTGACCTAATCTTGTTTGTCATTTTTGTTGTATGTCTTACACATCTAATATCTTCTAATATTGTTATTCTTACTACCAAATATAATTCTGAGTATTCCTACTTTTCATACAATATCATTAATTAAAATATCTACACCTATTTTTCTGACAATAACAATAAAACTGAAGCCATGTCAGCTTAGTGGCTTACTAAACACTTTATAATTATGTTCATTATCTATATTATGATAGCAATGGATGGTTTATACATCTCCCTCCATTAACATCTTTATATTTTATCAAAACCAAGCTTTTGCTTTTAGTTTTATTTAATTTAGTAGTGTTTATCTAACTATTTCAATGTTGCTTGGGTCTGGCTCAATTCCTTAGGCCTACATGTGTAACAGTTAGTTATTTCTGTGCAATATCCTTTTTATAATATTAGATCTTTCCCAATTACCTGATTAACATTTTGAACAGTTTATGAACATTCTGTTCACTAGATAACTAACATTTTCTCAACAAAACTTTTATAACATATAAATTAATGGTGCACACAGGCTCCCATATTAACTATTTCTAATATAACTGAACATGGGTGTTTATTACCCTAACTCTTTTATATGTCACTATATCTTATTATTTAAATTATAGCATAGGCCAACTGTGCATTATTTAAAAATTAATAAGTGTTCAATCCTTATGAATAAATAATTATACATAACATAGTACATTGGAGTTTACCAAAACACTTAATAAAAAAAACACTTTGTCACTATATTTTGTTTCTTATTTCCATATATGTGGTTCATAAGACCTTTATCACTTTAATGATAACCCCGACTGGCTTTCACTCCCCCACTGGTTTATATTATGATCTTATGATCATCATTTATTTATTTTGGGCTCTCACTATTTTCACTTGTTTGAACTCATAGATTTACACTGGTTTCTTAAATTATTACATATTTTGTTATTATTTACTCTACTGCATTGCATTCTTAATTTTATATTATCTTTATTGGGTACTCCTATCAATTGTATTGTTTATTAAAAGAATGGGATTAGTTTACTCATTAGATTGGGTCAATTTGTCATGTTTTTTGGTACAAACTTCTGTTTCTCAGTTCTAAATCTGGTTCTTTGCCTCTTCTCATTTCTTCTATTCAATGTTGATTTTTCTTGTGATATTCATAGTCGCCCGTTTCATTTTTCTTTTATTATCAGTCCATTTGTAGTTCGTGTTATTGTTCATATAGTTCATATTGTTCGTGTTAATGTTCATGCCCCTCACCTACCATAACTATTGGGTTTTGTCACGTTATTAGAAATTTTTCTTTGTTTGTTCTTTTCTGGATTTCCTTTTATAACTACTGTTTCTTATATAATATTAATATAATCTTCTTTGGTTACTTTTGTTGGATGTTGGAATTGATAATTTAATGTTAGTTACATACTTTTTAATACGTTTTTTTTTCTTTCATGGCTTGTGCTAGTACTTGTTATTTATATCTTATCGTTATAATATATCTTATACATATGTGATGAGATGTACCATCACAATATATATATATATATATATATATATATATATATATATATACTATATATACCGTATATAGGCATACTTAATTGATACTTGCGTAATTTCTTGGCATATTAACTTTTAAATTAAATAAATTGTAAAAAATAAATGATATTTTTTGTGAGTTTATTTTACTTTGAATCAAACCTCCATACTTTTCTAATCTAAGTACCTAATGTTTGAGTTATATCATCCTTTATTTGCTATTTCTTGTTACCTGACTAACGTTTTTAGTCCCGTATTACTGTTTGCCCTGGAAACAACCCGTTTTCATGTCTTTCGTGACCTACATCTTGTCTGTATCTCTAAGAAACATTGTACAATATGATATATAATGTAACTGTTGGGTGGAAGGGGGAAGGCATGTACCACACTAATTGTTTCTTCTCTACTTATCTACAACATTCCATTCAACAATTGCTCTTTCCTTAATTAATGGTGATAATTCATCAGCTCCTGAACTTAGATTCTTCGAAGAGCGCCTTTCTTTGTTATTGAAATTTTTGTTGTGTTTTTTCACTTATCCTACATCACACATTTCACAGTTAAAAAACATAAACTTAAGACAACGGTTTAGATCGTTTGTGAACACAGAATACGAAATCTACCTGACGTTTCATTGCTTCTCGTCTCTTAGATAATCGGTTTCTACTTCGTAACGTATACTTGCATGTTCAGAGAGACTAATACTACAATGAAAACGGATGTTACAGGGCAAGCCTACACCTCTGTTTCTCTTCCTGCGTGCTTTCACCATGTCTAATTCTTTCTTTTACTAATTGTATACGTATGGATAATTGTTTCCTCAAACGTTTCTTAAGGCGCAAGTCTGCAGATTGCAACAGAATTATTAGGATATTAAACTGCTTGTCGTTAAACTGACGTTAATTAATTTTTGTATTGCTTATTGTTTAATTTAAAATGTGGTATAGGCCTATATGTTATATAAGTTTGGTAAGTAATTTTGTAAGTTATCAAACAATGTTATAAGTTATTAAGCAAACCGTCGTTTCAAGCATTACCAAGTGTCTGGTAGTCTCCGAGAAGGTAATGCTAAATTGTGCGTATAATATGTTTAAGGTCAGATACAAGGACATGTTTGATGCCGACTTACAGGGATCTGATCTCATTAATAGATAGTATTGTCAACACTATAACGGCGTTCAGTGTCTGCGTGGCTCATGTAGTTTCCTTGTTACAGTACTTCACATTAATTCGTTTAATTCTAATCAGTAATAATTATTCCTCATTTAATTTCTGTCTTATAAAAGTGAATATTTAAAATTTAATTTTGCTAAGTTAATCGTAAATTTATGTTTTATCCGGATGTATTCGTACTAAGGTGTTCATAAAAACAGCTTACATGTTATGGAATAAGTGATCATTTTAGTTGTTGCTAGAATTCTTTAAAACAGTAAACAAGTTATATAAGAAACATACAGTTCTGTATAAAAAACAAACGAACGACTATAAGGTACTAGTAGGCACTAGTATACTAGTATCCTAACTAGCTAGGTAAAGTCTAGGAGGGTACTAGGGGACTAGGGTTTTGAATTTTTTATCGTTGTATTTATTTTAAAAATGTTTATAAAATATTGAGTTCTGAGTCATCAGGACTGTAACATGTAAATTATATTTTAACATTATCTTGTTAGTTTATATTTTTTTGTATAGGAACTATTTTATTAAGCAATTAATGTAAATAAAAAAGGATTCGAAAACCGTTGTTTGATTTAACCTTTTCTACTTCCGGTTTGGACTAGAACACAGGAAACTCACGTGTGTGTTTTTCGTTTCACTAATTATATGGAGACCTCTGACCTGACAATTTTTATGTCAATAGCGTAAACTCTGACGAAGCTAAAAGAACTTGAACAGTGTCGATAAACAATCGAATCCAATAAACATTAGTGCAAGTTACGTATATTGTGCTGACATTTTTATTTTGAAGGTAAACTACATTTTAACGAGGTGGAAAACAGTTAAATTTTATTAATAGAATGAAATTATTAATAAAATTAATTATATGCATCCGCCATACGGAACGTGAAGACAATTGTTTCAATCAGGAACTTAAAATTATATTTACATATGAAGAAAATATTTATTCTCAGAATCTAACTAATATTTTCATTACTAAAGAAAGTATTTTTTAATTAACTCACACGTTTTTAAATAAATAATTTTAATGTATTTTTTGTGCCCATTTTTAATTCAATTTTTTAAATTGTATCTACATTGAAAAGAAACTGCATTTTTTACAGCTGATACTCTCTAAGCTTCAAATTAAATACAATTCTTAATTCTACGTTTAATTATTTTTAATTCTGAGTTTAATTTTGTTTGAATCAGTAAAAATATTTAAACTATGGAAAGGCCAAATATGAATTAAACAGTGAGTAAACTGAGTTTGACGACATGCACTTTTCCCCAACATAGTAATTTATGCGTTTCATTTCCTGTTGACTTTAATCAATAGAAGGATCCTTGATTTTAAATAACTGCTGTTCCTTACTAACTCTAAAGTAATACTGGTGTGGTCACACATAATGTGTACTAAATATAATGAGTAATGTATCATATGCCAAGAATACACATTCGTTTGAATTGTGTACACAAAGTCGCTATTCTTCTAATATTCAAAATCATATAATGTAATAAACGTTTTTCAAAAAACAAAAAAAAAATCTAATTGAGAATGACTTAACACCATATAGTTTTTAAATAACAGTGCGATTGAACGTAGAAAAAGTCTGATAAACTCTGCACAGAGCACGATATTTCTATCTGAAACGTGTGTAAGGTAATAGCCACTAATGAAAAGTCCTGTTACAATTACGTTCATGTTACAACAAGTATTATGTAATTCAGCCCACATATATATATACTTCAGAGGCTCATTGTATTTTTTATAAAATAAGGTATCTATGTTGAAAGATAAGCTGGTTACATTTAACAAACAATTTTATAATAACTATTTTAAATTGAAACAATCAAAACATCGTAAACCTTAAATTTGTTTCTGTGGACGAACACATATACAAATAACATTTACAGACAAATTTTATTTCTTGTGTATACATAGAATTGTATAAATTTATTCATATTATTATTTAAAAATTGTATGGTACTGACAAATTCCCATTTGCCTCCATTTCTTTTACTTATTGTTGGCAAACGTTCAACGTTTTGTTGTGCTCTTCTACTAGTTTTCGCCTCCTGTGTCAGTTATCTTTCATGTGTATAACATGAAACTCATTTTTAAAACAATATAAGTTGTAGGATCCACAAACTTTTTTTGGAAACCTTTTGCTTCGTAAGACGTAGGCCTGTTCTACAGCAATCATGTTTTCATTCTTATTGTTTTATGTTATCTCTTCATGTAATACTTCCACTGTTTTTGATATATTTTCGAAATATACACGCGTTTTATATAACAGACTCTACATGATGACAGACTACTCCACTTGGCCTTTTGTGCTGTCAGAGTCTTGGAAATGCAAAACTGTAATTCTTCAGCTGTAGCATTACACTGACCTTTGTTGTGTCTAAGCTTTATGTTTCATGAGATTATAGTAGGTCTATAACTCTTCTTGCTGAAGGACGCTTTTTACTGCACACAATTGTATTTAACCTCTTTGTAATGCAGCAGTTCCTTTGTCCAAGTAATAATGCTCTTTATTTTTTGTCCTTCCTGTCAGTATTTGTTAATAAATGTCCCTGACTTGAGCACGGTGGACATCTGTTCTCTGTTATTGTAAATTCTATTTGTTTAAATAGGGGAATAAATTCTTTCAAATTCCAGCTCTTAATCAAATTCCTTATGGCCACCTTAATCAAATCAGATCTAGTATCTTCTAATACTCGTTTTATACTTACGCCAAAGGATTAAAATGTTAAATATTAAGTTATTTTTACAAATAACTAATCCATTAAAAATTGTGTAGTAAAATTAACATCGTGTCGTTACCATATTACATAAATATGCACATTTTGAAATAATGCGTCAGTGTATGACATCGCACGAGCAGTGTATGACACGGCTCGTAGACAGTGAAATGCGAAACGTATACGAGTACTGTGGGACCCGTGTATTCCTACATTAATTTTTTATAACAAGTATTACTTGTATTACAGGTTTAGCAGACTACGATACACTTTTCAAAACAGTGTTTAATTGATTTTTGTTTAATAAACGATTTAATTCACGCATGAAAATGTCCATATAAAATATTTAGTACTGTATGTCGAAGCGCCGAAACTTAAATTCAAACGGTTTGTTTTATTTATTTTTCCACTTAAGATCAGAAATCACATAAGCTTGATATTTTATAAAGTTATATGTGTCGTGAATGTGTCGTGCCGGATAAAGGCATGCATGTGTTAGCGTGCTATTTTGTATACCATTAATAAGATATTTTTAAGTTTATTGTGTATTTTTATGATAACTTTTATTTTATCTTATTTTATTTTACATTGATTTTAATTTAGTTTATTTTATTGTAAATTTTAAAGATATTTTTTGTGTATTATTGTATTTTTGTAATACAGTATTCACTGTACACGTAACTCGATTGTATCTTTAATAGGGTTCATAGGTGCCGTAGTCACTAAAAATTGTTAACGCTTTTTTAAAATTTTTGAAACTAAAACGCTGCATCAGATGATCGCAGTTTTCCGGCTGTGTAGTTTCCAAAAAGGAACTAATTTTAGAAAATATTCCGCACGGGTGTTATAATTTCAGTAATGTATAAAGATTTATCATAGTTTAAAATACGTTAACGTCTTTTAATTTTCAAATTTATTTCTCCCGTAACGAGTCGACTTTATATTAAACAATTTATAACAGTCAATTAGCTGGTTACTAAGCTATAACGTTTATGTGTGTAATTTAACGTTACATGTAATATTTACAAGAGTTTTATGAGCTCAGTAAACTTGGCCATTTAATGTCATAGTGGGGGAGATAAGGAAAGCTCCCTTGAGCGTCAATAAACCCGTAAACTTGCCTTTTCCCGCAGTTCTGAGTTTATTGCTCCGAGTAAATAGAAATTAATTTAATTGTGAACGACTAAACTTTATCAAACGATTAACTCTCTTATGAGTTTTCTTCAGTATTACTTATCAACTTATCAACAGATTTCCTGTATCACTTCTTAGAATTTGCCACACAGTGCCGTCTTGCACTAACGTTATCTAATAAATGGATAGTGTTTACAACTCTTTATGTAGCGGGGTTACAAGCCGCATGAAATACACGGGAAATACGACCTTTCTACATGCACACACACATTTTCGACCTGGAACGTCAACTTCCGTGTAGTCATCATAGCTTCATTTTAGGCTTGTTTCAAATTTTATGGAGGCCTTTTCTTCTAATTTTTAATTTCCTTGGGTGTTAATTCGCGTACTTGAAGTGGCATAAATTTAACGATACTTCAAGTAAATCCATATAGATACACAATATCGCTATGGCTAGGCCTACCAAAAGACGTATCTGTCTTTGTTATATGGATCGGACTGAGGTAAAAGATGTTGGATTCATTAAAGGTGTAGAAATAAAATTTTTAAGTGCAACCAGGGATAAAACGCGAGTTTTAAGTATTAGATTCGATAAAATACCCGCTGAGAAAAAAATAGAAAAATGAAAGAATCGAGCAACACAAAGAAATTGGAAACTGTAAAGACTATCTTTGACTGACGACAGAAACAAGATTTCCAAAAATGACTTTAAATTATAAACCTAAAGGGAAGGAGACTTGAGTCGAACACTGAAAGGTGGATATGATAAGAGAAAATGTCGACGAATCAAAGTTTTATTGGAAGAATAAACATTAGGAGAAGAAGAAGTATACAGATATTACCAACGATCATGATCACCGGTGGCTACTCTAATCTTGTCAGTGCTTATTATTTCTTTAACCAGGATATTTACTTTTCTCCACACACATAAATTACCATATTGGCTTTCTAATGCAATACGTAAACGACACCTTTGTTACGATAAAAAAATTAAATTATAAAAGCTTTTTTAAAATTAAAAGATACATCAACTAACGTCTGTGCATTGTAGTAGTGACAAAAATAAGATGCAAAAGTTTGTTACAAATGTACAAAGAGGTTTGAGTGGTAAATGAAATAACGATTGACGTACAATTTTTTCATGTTTTATCGTAATTATTTATCTACTTTGGCTTTATGTTAAGTTATGATTCATTTTTATAACCGTTCAAAATTTATGTTCTCTAATTAGTGGGTAGGCCGTAAGTGATGGAAACTATACTGCTTACTTGAAAGTACTATCAGCTGATCGTAACTGTAACATGAATTATTTAATATCGTAATCGTATGCAGTATGAATACAACAAAAACTTCATTTTCATTTTCCAGTTGAATGCCAGAGTAAATACTGAATGCCGTTAGACGAGAAGGAGTATGGAATAACATTACGTGTAATTATGCGCGAAATGCTGATGGCGATTTACGTACTGACAGGTTACGGTGGTATGGATCAGTACTAAAGGAACATATACGCCTGTTTAATTTACTCAGTTAAGTAATGATGAAGACTTGGTTTTCTGAATTTCCTAGGGCGCTGCTGACATTTAGTGTTAGAAATCTCGTGACGCAATGTAATATCAGTTCTGCAGTTGAATTGCGTTGGAAAGTTTAATTTTATTTACTCGCTATATATATGTATGTATGTGTGTGTGCGCGTATGCATGCGTGCGTGTATGTGTTTGTGTGTGAACACATGCTTACATTAATTTAAATAAATAAAATATATATAATAATTTAAATGTTTAAGACATAACAGAACTTGTGTTGAACTGTGGAACAACATTTTTTTAAACCGGACATTCAATTTTTTTTATACCTGCTTAAAGGTCTGTAGGCTAATACAAACTAAATGTGCAATGCACTTGTGTGCCACCGTTTACCTTGTCCTCTATCCAAACGTAACCGGATCTACTAAAGTAAGTTGTGATAATTCTTAAAATTAAACGTAGAATCATTAGTTCAAATGAATACTCGGAGACCGAACGTTTGCCAACTCTTCAATGTGTATACTAGTACATTCTATCAAGGTTACTTGCATGTGTATTCAGTGATCAGTTTCATTACTGATTCTGTTTCATGTAATACTGGCCAGTCCTCTGTTATGGCGTGAGCATAGTGTTCGTTACGATAACCCTTTAATTAATGTTATCAGTTGTGGTGTAATATGGAATTCTTTCGTAATTCATCCTCAATAAATCCAACAAACGGAGAAGGTTTATTGTCTGTTTTGGTTAGTGACTTTAATCTGTAGCAGCTGATTATGGCTTTTATTAAAGACGTTATTCAAGAATTTTTAATGAGCTTCGTCATAAAAAAGTAAATTGTTGCTTAAATAAGTATTGTATATCCAGCCGGTTTTTACCTCTGTTTAAGTATTCGAGTAAACTAAATTTTACATGGAAGGGTTACCAGCCCCTCGCACAATTCCCGACTGGGAGGACCAGGCACACAACCCCTAGACCGGCCGCCTTCTATACGGCTGATGACCCCGGTCTGCACATTGGTAATTTTAGTTCACCCCAGGGATCTTAATGTATGGATGTGAAACATGGACTCTCCTGCTAAAGGGTATTTCAAAAATACAGGGCTCGGAAATGAAATTTTTAAGAGCAGTTAAGTTATGCAGTTTGAAAGATCATCTACAAAACGACGACATGAGGAAAGACCTGAAGTTACAGTCGGTTCTGGATAGAATAAAGGAATACAGGTAGAATTGAAAGTCCCATGTAGAACGGATGGTAGACACGCGTATTCCTAAACGAGCGTTTGAGTATAGGCCATAGTAACGAGAGATCGTGGCAGACACTGGAAAGGATGGTCGGAGACTCTGTAAAGTCGGAACGGGCTATAGCCCAAGCCATGTAGTGAAGAGCAAGAAGAAGAAGAAGATAAATATTGTATGCCAACAGTAGGTATGCTTTACTCGTTACCTAACACAAACGTAGTTTAGAAGTAGCATAATGGCTATCACTTAATGACCAAATATGTAATTCGTGCAATGCAATAAAAACCCTTGGTGTCGTCATATGAGAAATGTATCTCAGCTTTCGTTATATAGTACACATCCGGCGGTTAGTTAAAAAATAAAAAATATCTCACATTGTCTGTTATTTAAGCTTCAGTTTAAGAGGCATGCAACTGGCACTTCTCAAGGCACGAGTATGTTACTTTCATTGTTTTGTTGTACTTATCCCGCGCGAGCGTGAGCAGGTGTTGAATGTAAACCATTAGCACTATCACACTTTCAGTAGATTATCGGTTGAGTTGTTTCGTATAAAACGAGCGTTTTATTCGTGGCGACGTGCAAGCCGATATTAATGATGTCGCAACAACGTGGAATTAAAGCGTGCCGAAGTTCTTCATCGTCGCTGTCTTACCAACAATGACGCTCAGATTACAGTGGCTCGTTCAAACAGCGGAGAGTTTATTGTTGATGACGTAACACAGAATCGTGATCGTGAAGTATGCGCCGTTATTGCAAGAAAAGTAACGCAACGATTAATTATAAAAACGTCTTTGCGTTTATTTATTCCGCGTTCCTGGAGTGTTTTCACTACCAGTCAATTAACTCGGTAACTTCCACGGACACAGAAGCTGTGACGTGTTATGGCGTGCTATACTGCGCAACGTGTTTACTGTTTGAAACGAAAACAGAATTCTGTACCTTTTTGGGTATTAAGTTTCTGAAATGTGCATATTTAAGACTATCTGACTGTATATAAAAGTAGAAGCATTTACTTGTTTCACTGTAGCGTTTAAATACAGAAAAGAACAAACGGTGAATATTTTTCTGCTTTATTAGGACATTTAAAGCGATTCTTGTAAATCCTTTTATATATAATTAGTAAAATAGTTTTACATTTTTCTTGTCCGTCTGGTGGCGTTTTCTCTATATTTAATGCTACGCGTTTCGGGACATATGCCCCATCATCAGGAATATCCCTTGGTGAAGTTCGTCGATCATTAAAATATTAAAAACACTTTATATACAATTTTACACACACAACAATAAGTATAATATAAACATAAAAAATATACATAAAATCCCCAAACTTGAGACACACGCGATATCGGTGGTGTGCACCACGACATGCTATAGTCGACATGCTTTTTAGGCATAATCGATATCCACACTATCCCCATAAAAATATATAGTACAGTAGAGTCACGGTAATCCAAAGTCCAAAAACCCAAGCCCTTCAGTAATCCGAACATGCACTATCAGATTAACATTATATGTTTGTATTTTATGGGAAAGCCTTTAAAAACATCCTAAAATATCGTAAACATTAAACCGGTATCACCAGAGACAATGTTACTGTACTAAAGTTTTATTTCCACGTAGCAAAACATTACCATCTGTTTGCGTGAGTGCACTAACGTAGATTTTCTTTTACGTAGGCAACTTCATTAAAAATTTAAAAAAGTGGATACAAACGTTAACAGGTTTTACAAAACAGTCTGGCTTAAATAATTAGTGTATCAGTGGTCATAAAAAACTATATTATACAATAAATATAACATCTGTAATAAAGAAAATTCACTGAGTTTTCATTCAAGATATTTTTGAGGTATTTTTGTAATGCCTACTAAATAGCTTGGTAAGTTAATAAAAAAATCGATAATCCGAATTTCCCGGTTATTTTACATGTACATATTGCTGCGACCACTATGTAGTACAGACCATGAACGTACGAAGAAAATTTTACTTCCTTGGCGAAGTCTGGATCTGGCAACTCTAGCTCAACAGTTTCAATAAAATTATAATTTTGTCTCTGGTTTTAACTCCCCCTCCAATTATAGCGCTCTGGACCACTATATTCTCTTCCCATTCTTATTGCTCCGCTATCGACTATCAGTGCCTTCACTGTTGACACGAACAGCAGTGTCCGAGTCCTCAGGAACCATTGATTTTTCAAAATTAAATACATAATGTTTGCTACACAGTACATAATAAAACAAATAAATAGTTACATTACGGTGTTTAAGTACCACTATAGAAATTACAACATTATGATTCTAGCGAATCACGATCTCTTTTTGATTTCCAACTCGAGTTTAGTTCGTTTTAGTTTAAGTTTTTGAATTAACGAAACAAAAGTGAGTAGTGAAGTAGAAAGTAGTACGTAAGTCTATACATGAAAATTGGGAGCAACAGAATAATCGTAAGTTAATAATCATAAGTTAATAATCATATATTTAATACATTTAATCATCATACTTTTCAATCACACATTTAATCACATTACATTAATCACACATCACATTCAATTACATTCAATAAGCATTTAATTACCATACAACAGAAATTAAAAAGCAATTGCAATAGAATTCGAGAAGTAGATCACAAATACTACAGGTCGGCTGCAAATTTAAATAATACAGGAACCGGAACCGTGAAGAAATTGGAATCTTTGTAATGGAAGAAAGTAAAGGAAAAATTGAAAAACGTGAAATTTGAAAACAACATTTGTGCAGCTGCACATGTAAACTGTAACACGTAGAGTTACGTAGATAAGAATCGAAGGTGTCTAATTAGCATTCATGACCGACCAGACCTTGGCAACTAGACCTTCCTACTACGTCGGAAACCATAGTGTTCTGTTTCTATGGAAAACTTGTTTCGCCTGACATGTTACACATTGCGAATAACTGTTCTCCGGCTTGAGATTTTCTCACAGTCTGTGGCTAGGCATGAAGTACAGTCGGAGACGTACCAGAATGCTGGATCTATGTTTCGACTCGGAGCTGCTTCTTCGTAGCTCCTTAGTGCAAGAATACTTTGGGGACGAACATCATTATATTAATTTACATTAAAAAAACTTAAAAAATATTTGTCGGCTGTTAGATTTGGTGTCCGCGCCTACTTAGCTTTGGCGATTACACTAAGTATTATGAATGTTAAAAGAGTCCGATAAAAATCTTGCTATGTTTACTGAACGTGTTTCAATTTAGCACTATAAAACATGTCACAGAATGGGAAAAGCAGCTACTTATTTTCACAACCGATCTGGGGAGGCACCCGCATTCCGTCATGAACGTAACAACTGGGTTAACAGTACTCCGTCCAATATCCAATACACAATTCAGAATCTATTTTTTAGACAATCTTTAATACTGTCTATTACTGTGCGAATAATATTAGTTACAAACAATTTACTCCGTGTTTTGTAAGGAAAAGAAGTTTGCAGAAACAATGTTCGAATAACTGCAGATTAGTATCCAACGGCACTTGAAAAGTAAAAAATCGGTTAAAAAAATGAGTTTGTATATGTATGTGTGTGAGAGCGTGTGTGGGCGCCGGCGAGAATGACGCGCATTTATGTAAACGTAAATGTGTAAAATGTTATTGTGTGTGTGTGTGTGAGAGGGAGAGAAGAGAGAGAGAGAGAGAGAGAGAGAGAGAGAGAGAGAGAGAGAGAGAGACGTTTCATGGTTCCCTGGGGTTTTGATTTCTGTTTTGCAATTTGTTACACCTTGCAAGTAGAATCTGCTTAATTTATATTGCGAAGTCCATGAGAAATTGACAGGAATGTCTCAAACATGCAAGTTTTCCAATCTGCTAAATAAAGCAGCCAAAGCGAGTGGCCCTTGAGTATTGGCCGTTAGTGTTTAAACCGAACTTATTTTTTTTAACACTGAAGTGTTTCAAACACCTTTGACCTTTAAATCGAAAATATTTTTTTCTCCAAATTCACCCAAATCAATTTTTATATTAATCTAAACAAAATTTATAAGAATTTTCACAAGGCCTGTGGATATTTATTAATGAATTTTTATTAAACATTAAGAGGACAATTTTTTAAATTAATTCTGTCAAAAGGCAACACAAGTTAATTAACAGCCTACTTATATGGCGTATCATAGAACTTTTTTTACCTGTAGGCAGATTACCTGGGCGGCAAATAGTTACATCGGAATATAGGCCCAGTTCACTAATCGCTGTAGACAGTTATGACGTTACTACACATGTCTATTATATGTTGTTAGTTTATATATACTCGTATATATCAATATAGTAAACCAATATGCCAGTATACCGATACACCAACATACTAGTATACCAAGTGTAGGCTAAGGGAGAGACAAGAATACGTAGAACCATCACTTTTTCTGAACATGTCTATTTTCAAGCAAATGAATAGAGCCCAATCGAAAAAACATAAATACATTCACATGCATTTTTACTTACAAGCAAGCCCGCTAAATCGTTCAGAACAACAGAATATATGATTCACGTATTCTGAACTAATGATAATGTATATAATGGTATAATGATAATAATAACAATAATAATAATAATGATAATGTATATAATGATAATGGTAATGTAATGTATTCTGAACTTAACTTTCTGAAAAATGAAATGATAATGTATTTTACTGAACGTACTGTTGTAGTACGCGCGACACCCCGCAAACGGGCTCTCTCTCTCTCTCTCTCTCTCTCTCTCTCTCTCTCTCTCTCTCTCTCTCTCTCTCTCTCTCTCTCTCACACACACACACGCGCGCGCGCGCGCAGAAGATCAATTCAAAGCTTTTTCTAAATTCAGTTTGTATATGACGAACACAAAACATTAAAATTAAATATTTTCTTCATGTTATTCTCTGGCAATTTTTATAACTTTATGATTACTTTCCTAATGACAAACCAGAACAAAAGCGGCGGTTAACTGCCCTTTGTTTTGTCAAGACTTTCATAATTTCTATCCTTCAGTAAAAGTTTCTGCGGCGTGTCTTTGCAAATATAATGGAACATCGTTTCATGGAATTGTTTACTGAATGGCGTATTCATAAATTCCTTTCTTCGGTTCTTTGCTTCACCTTTTCTATTAAGCGAAAGATATGAGTATTTAAGTACTTATTAAAATCTGTGCACTTTACATAGCTTACCACAAACGTTTGACCTCTGGGTGTTATAGACGCGGCTTTGTGAGTGCAGCAACCCACCTAACGTCCGATTGTGCCACAAGCGGTGTCACTTTTGGTCCTTATCTGGTGTAATTATTACATAAACATATATTGTGAAAACAAAGAGAGGCTTGGAGGCTTTCCATAAATACCCAACCGCACAACTATTATGAAAACTGGTTGCAGGTAACTAGATAAAGAACTAGTTCATAGACTGGACAATAGATAGTCAATAGATGTTTGTTAGACTGGAGGCCATGAAACATAAAGAGTCGCGACAGTGGAGGAATACAGTTTTTGTATTGTCATACAGTGAACCGGATAAAAAAGCAAAATATATATAGTTTACGTCTCTGCCGCTTCTTGCATTCTAGCTTCCGTCGTTTGCAGCCCAACCATTCTACACGTTTCAGTCATCTGCTTCCATTGCGAAGTTTACCTCTGTGCTCCAACATTCCCGCAGTCTCCCTTTTTTTCTTCTGTGTGTGAGAAGGGGGCTCCACCCAATCATTTGTTGAGGCCACCTCTCATCACACATCCTTCGTACATAGGCGGACCACCTACCTCTTCTGTGTTTTCTAGTTTATCGATAGTGACTCCCGTATGCCTTCTAATTAGTGTGCTTTTTATTCTGTCAATTATTGTCGATTGACAGCACCTAAGCCAGCAGCTCTGAAGGTATCGCTTTTATTAATTACCTGTAACTCAATATCGTATATTCCAATACCCTCTACCACTGTTTTGCAGATCCTTATTTTAGTTTCGAAAGGTATTGTTACTCCAAAGTATCCCACTTAATTGACATATTGCAGTATCCTCTTGATTAACTCTTCCAGCAATTTGTTTGTTACCTTGACATCGAGATATTTATAATCACTACTATATTTAATCCCATTGTCTGTAAGCTACTAGGTATTCCGTTTAGATTGATTTATGTTCAGTTCCCAATATTTTTCATCAAGACGGCGTAGCATGTGACGCATATTGTTTTCACCTTTGACTAAAATAATGTGGTAAGCTGTAAAATACTCCCTGCAAAGTCTTTTCTTCCTGATTCGCATCAGTCCACAATTTCCCTTTCAGTAACACTCTTTCCTCTTTCCTCTTTTTCAACACTTCCTAAAGTCAGATTTGAATAGTAATGATACGATACAACAACCCTGTCTAACCCATTTTGTGATGCTATCGTTTGTGACACCGTTACCCAAACTTTACTGATCTTGTCATTTTTTGGTACAGCTCTCTCAGAGTTAACATACTCACACGCTATTTAGCACATACTGGAGATTATTCAATGGTAGGTCGTCTTACGCTTTTTGGAAATCTACACATATCATATGCGTTTCCAAATCGCGCACAGTTCTATTTCTAGTAATTTACTTTAGCCAAAAGACTGGACAAGAGATGTAGTTGAAAAATCAATAAAGAAAAACTGATGAAGTAATTCTTAGGGGTGGGTAGACAAATATTAATTCCGATGATATAAAATACTTATGTCCCTGAGTTGTAATCAAAATTCACGTATTTGTTTCTTGATCATCAGCCAAACACTTATGACATTCCGTGATTATTGTGGATATATAGTTGATGCTAGTTCGCATCTTCTACCATTACAGTTGTTAATAACAAAGAGAATATATGGTACTAACAGGCTTTGCATCACAAATATCTTCAGTGATTAAAAGGATCTCTAAATCATCTTCAAGAAGGAAACGTGAACTCGAATGTTTATTCAAGACTTTCATTGTTTATATCAGTTTATACCTCATTTCTCTGAATTAATCGAAACTTTAACATATACGATTGGTTGTTACTTTAGACCAGTCAGGTCATAGCTTCAGAGATGATTTACAATAGTAATGATGTCCGTAGACTTTACCCACCCAAGTGAATACGTCATCTTTGGCAATGCTCGACTTAATCGATCTTATAGAAATTACAATATTAAAACATTTTATAATACTATGATTATAAAAAATAACTTTCTTATTTGGAAGATTATTTTTTAAAATGCAAAGTGTAAGCGGATTTAGCAGGTCTAAGTAATGGAAATGACTGAGTTGTTACTTTTAGTAAAACATTTTTATCTCCTTAAGAAAAGCAAAACATTTGTTTGCAGTCTTGTATTTGTATTTGAATATTTTTGTCTTGTCTTATAGGTATACATTTTATTATTATTAGTAGTATGTACCTAAATATTTTACTCATTATTTATAGATTTTAAGTAAATCGAAAAACACGTACAAAACGAGAAAATGAATATAAATTATTCACTTCATATTAAGTTACACGGAAATATAAAATAATTAATTTATATTAAGTTACACGGAAACTAAATTCTGTCTTTGAGCTTCCCTTTTACGGAACTTAGTTAAGGTAATGTCAGGTAACCGAAAGAACATTCGATTTTGTTTTTGAAAACAAAATGAAAAAACTTTCTCATTCATCGTTAATCAAAGATAATGTTTAATTAATATAGATTCTGAGAAACGTTCTTCACATGATACAGCAGACTCAATTTCATCTAATCACAGAAATGTCAGATTTCAGGATCGTTCATTCGCTACCCTTTTTGGGTCGAAAGCAAAAAAATTTCAGTTATAGGACGTAAAATTGAGATGAAGAATTCTTGTGAACTTTATTAGAACGCCTTCCTTTTGAGGGTCCCATCGTCGCCATTTGACCACAACTGGTACTGAGTGTCTCAGGTAAAAGTGTAAGAGAGCATTTCTTGGCGTAAACTTGTACTGAAAGCAAAGCGGTTAAGTTTCTAAACCTATAGAGTGAAAATATTTTCTCCACTCAGAGCCGCTACTAAACATGAGGCAGCCAGACAAAAACAAAGTAAAGCGTAAAAAATGATTTAAATATGTGCAGAGAGCAACTGCTTTAAATAAATCTACCAACAAATCCGAATACGTATATTTGTAAGTAGGCGTCACATATATATGCAGAAAAATATTCATCTGAAAAGTTATTTTTCTTGTGGATTTTTTCTGTATTTTCCAAGCGTAGACAAATAACTTTGTAACATATTATGTCTAGCTAGCTGAATACATATTTCATTTTTCTTTTCCAATAAATTTTCTTTAACTGCTGCTGTGCGATTTGATGGCGGAGAATACAATTTTACAGATTTCTTCATATATCACGCGAATAAAACTATATTTAAAAGATTTCTAAACTTTCCTTTCTGACTCTTTTAAGAGTATTTATTGGAGATAAAAGTTTTTGCCAAACCAGGGAAAGATGTTTGTGACAACGGAAGTTTGTAAGCTTTGAAGAAGTATTAAATATTTTCTTATAAGACTTCTGAAATAAGAGTTTTTTTTTCTTAACGTAACATATCTCTCCTAACATCGTATGCTACAAAAGGATGAACATTATATTATTTTTCCTTTTTTCGACAGACAATTATTACTGGCCTTTCTATTTTATTTTATACCATATAAATAATCTTTGAATGACAAATTTTTGCTTCTCACAAAATCTCCTAATTTTTAAACTTGTATATTTTTACAGGAATTTATTATTTGTTTATAGATTTTCATAATATAAGCATTTTTCTGAAGAAACGGCTTACCTACTGGTAAGCAAACGAAAGATTTCTAAACTTTTAAGACAGAATTTAAAAAAGTATGAAAACGTTAAAATTAATTAACGTTACTATTATACGCATCGCAAAGTAATTGCGTAATCTAGGTAAGTATAATATTATGTAATATTATACTAAACTTTGCTTTATATTGTACATGTAATATTATATAAAAATGTGGCGTAATGTATAAAAATTGAAGTAATGGTTTGTGAGAAAGAAGGGTATTGTACATTGCAGATAGTAATGAATAGTGGTGCTCTGAAGGATGTAAAAGAATTCAGGTACCTAACAAGCAGTCACTAAAGACGGTTTAGTGAAAATAGCACATAACAATAAGAAAAGATTGTTTACACCTAATAATATCTAATGGATAACAAGGAAGAGGTTACGGAAAGCTGAAACCTAGACAATACGAATCGAATGAAGCGTAGACAAATGTCATTTGAACAGTGGCGTTATAGAAGAATAATGACGATTAGCTGGAGAGACTATACTGGAGGGAACGCTAGAAGGACAGAGGTACAGAGGAAGACTCCGTTTACAATATGTCCAGCAATTCGTGGAAGATTTGGTTGCGGAAGCTATGCCAGATATGAATAGAAAATCAGAGAATCAAGCCGTCTAGATGACTGCCGCAGTCAAACCTACGGACTGACTATCTAAGAAGAAGAATATTATTACGCCTAAAAGTTGTGTGGTCGGGTAGTGCTTTGTGAATGGTTTCCGTATTTTCTGATGTAGAGATTAGTGTGAGCACATGTTTGTGCATGCTTTACACAGACATGTGGTATAGCATTTATGTATGATTAGGATTAGTTTTATTTAGAGATCTGGGCAAGTCAGAAGCGTCATACTGACTGGGTTTTACCCTGGGTGTTTTCTCCAATTATTCGCTGTTGAATTAGCAAATAATCGTGCAAGAAATATTGTGATTTTTAATGTTTAAAATGTTGTTTTACACATAGCTTATTTCCGGTGAAAAATTATTTTTCTCGGGTGACATGTGTAGGCCAATTGGTTTTATTCAGGTTTTCCATTATGAGTTTGAGATTTAATAAGTGTATTGGAAAATGTGGCGAACGTACGGAACATATTTTAAAAGTAGGCCTACTCTATCATTATCAACAACAGCTTAGTAAGTTCCTGTTCTCAGCATTCTGCGATTCCTACCTACTGCCTCTCGGCACTATTCTGAAGGTAACACAATGTCTCTACTCTCATGCACAACTGAATGGGGATAAAGATTGTCTTCAAATAGCTTATCCAATTGTTTCTTTCGATGTAATGTTCTCAACAATTAAGAATTCGTTTAATTTCTTCATATCAGTCTCTTTTAATACGATATCTGCTCTTGTACAGCGGTTTTAATAAACTTAATAAATAAGTTCCTTTCTCAGCGCCTGAAACTTTCTTCGATCACTCTGACTTATCGTCCGCACTTAGCAATCATTTAATGGGCCTAGAAGAATTGTAATGTCATAAAACTGTAAATTTGTGTCCTCTTCTATGATAGCTTCAGAGTATTACTTACTACTTTAAAAGCCTTTGAGATTTAACCACATTATTGGGCGAATTTTCATTATATACTAGTACGTAACATAACACCTTAACTACGAAATTCTTCTTTGTATCTGGTCTAGAGCAGTATCATACAACATAAGTATTTTAAAAATAACGAGAGCAATCAGATTTAAAATTACCAGTCACTTATCTTACACATAAATTCTCAAGTTTTATACCACTCAAAATATGTATTTGTGGACCATAAATTAGTACTTTATGTAACAAAATCGTAGGATGGAAGAGGACAGGTGGGAGAGGTTAACAGGGGTTAGTTGATGAGGTCGACACCTTGCAGGTAATGCAGTGGCGAGGCACGATCGCAGACGTGCGTCTAATGTCAACCAGATATACCGGTCGTGATTCGTGACTTGGGATACGCTCCGCTAGCTGCATTGTTCCATGTAAAATATTGTCTGCAAAATATTGATATAAAAGAATATATATATGCATAATAAGTTTTTCTGTTCTCAGAGAGCGAGGCGTCGCTATGGAATTCGTGTTTTAACACACACACACACACACACACACACACACACACACACACACACACACACACACACACCAGTGACATTCATGTGTTATCGATTAAGTTATTACGAGAGGTATAAACAGTAACGTAATACATGCACAGAAATGAAAATAATTGCATGTCTCGGATAAAAATTCTGTGTTTAATGTGTCCCTTTAATTAAGTCTCTTGCCTCTCTTGTCTCTACTATGCATTAAGTCTATTGACGATACTCGCATATCGTCTGTTCAAGACTGCATTGTGTGAGCTTCTTGTAAACAGTCCAGGAAAATTGCATTTGAATATAACGTCCAAAGTTTCACTAACATACCTACAATATGCATGTTAGTAACAATTTCCTATATAATTTATTAAATAATATAGGCCTATAATAAATAAATAATACATATAATTTTTATATGATAATATATAATTTATTAAATAATATATTGAAACATTTGTAATTTATTTACAAAATAAAAAAGTATATATTATATACTTTTTACAAGTTTTTTTAATATTAATTATAAATAATATATGTAAATTTTTTAATTTTATATATTGTTATTATTGATTCTTAAAGCTTGAATTATTGACTTATAACATTTTGTATCTTCTGGTATGCGACAACCATTGTTTGTATCGTCTGCATGTTTCCTTCCAGACCTTATTGTCTCATTTCGTTTTTATGCTACTTTTAGCCCTTTTTAAATTTCTATCGTTCCTCCCTCCTCTTGGCTTTCACTGTAGAATCTGATAAGATATTCTAGTTTATATTATACTTTAGACACGTTTGAACCATATAGTTGGCTGTCTGTAATGACATTATATGTCTATAATATCACATATTCTATGATTTCACATTCTTTTCTTTCCTAATATGCTGTTCTCCTTCCTTCAAATATACATTTCAGTAGCCATGACTCTGAATTATATACTGTTACCATTTTCTGTTATAAATATATAATAACCAATATATTGTTATAGTAGATATACCCTTATCGTGTGGCCATTTTTCTGTTCTCGTTAACAATGGTGTCGTCCCATTAAGTGTCTTCACTAGAAAAACAGTTTTCTCATCCTTGTACGTTTGTCTGTCAGATTGTCTCATGTGGTGACTCTTTGTGTCTAATTTTTAGTAGGCTTTAGGTAGGCTTACTTTTGTCCTATGCAGGGTGCAATTATTTTTTGAATATAATTAAATACTTATGCATAATAAAATGTTAAAATGTAACAGTAGTAAAAGAATAATAAAAGCGACACTTCTTAATGTGGTAGTGACCCTAAACTAATACGGTTGATGTCTTTGTTAAACTTTAATATCGAGTGCAGAGCCCAATGACGCAAATACCGCTAATGGCCTAACTCGTGTCCACATGACTGTTGCTAACGTGTTGTTGCTGTTTAGAGCATGTCGTGTTGTTTAAACTTTGTACTGGTTTATCAGCTGTAAGCGGTCTGCTACCGTTACACGGCACGCACGGATGACGTCACGCGTTTATCAAACGCCACAGCTGGCAATCACCGCCGGCTGCAAGCAAGTTTAGTTCAGTTTATAACACGACTCCGAGCGCAACTCTCGTAAAACACTTCTCTTACAGCCGCGGCTTCTGGCTATTTTTTAGCATGCATTTATAATATTTCATTTCATTCAACTACCTGCGTCCATCTAAAATGGACCACGATTTCATTCAAAATTAATTTCGGGCGTTATTGCCTCAAATGCATCCGCACGTGCCGATCGTAATTAACAATCAGATTTTTTCAATAAACGAATGTTCAACATCTTTAATACAGTCCACTTCTTTCTAACAAACAATCCAGCCTTCCTCATTAGCGTCTTTGGAATAACTCACGATTATTCAAGAGCTTCCAAACCGCAACATTTTTGGTCCATCCGGGCAGGATTTCATATTTGCGGGCCAAAAACGCATCATTTTTGGTCCCACCGGACCGGATTTCATATTTTCAGGCCAAAGACGACATCATTTTTGGTCCAACCAGGCAGGATTTCATATTTTCGGGCCCAAAAAACGACATCATTTTTGGTCCCCACGGCACAGATTTTTCATATCTGAGTACACAAGCGACAGCATTTATTTATACACATCATTTCTGGAAAGACCGATCTGAAGTTAATCACGCCATACGGGCATCATTTTCGTCCTGAGCGACACCATTATTGTGAATCACGTCGCAGTCATCTCGACAAGATTCAGCCAAACAGTAGACCAGAGACGACGGGACGAAACAGGACAACATTTTCGAGATTCCACAGCTTTAATTGATGGAGGGTACAACATGAGGCATCGGCTGACCGGCAGAGACAGGAGGTGTAGCAGCTCCAAACGGGATCGAAGCCAGCTTCATCACGAATGGATCAACGGCCACGTGACTATAAACTTTACTTATATTTGATTTTTAATAATATTTCACTCAGTGGGTATTTTTTGACACATTTATGTAAACAAATACCTCATTACACAATACAAATTAATAAATGGTTGGCAGCTCATTATCAGTCAGAACTTTAAAGATAAAGATATACTTTGTAACCATTTGGATTCATAATTTCAATAATTTAACTGCCAACAAGTTTGATTAGTTAGAGAGAGTAAGTTTATGTTCAAAACAACGATCGCTAGCTACCAAAACGTATTTAAACTCATTCAAAATTAAGTTTGTGGTTCACATGCTCTATGCTCAATTGCTTTCTAAATATCTTTCCCTTTTTTATCTTAAACTGTAATAATGGCCGATGCAAGGGCTCTAATAAAAAAACGAGGCACAATTAAGGCCTCAATATCCCGAGTAAATACCTTCGCGGATAACTTCGATTTGTTAAACAGCGATCCTCATGCGCTCAAAATAAAACTGCGTCATTTGATGGAATTATCCACCAAATATGACGAGATACAGTCACAAATCGAAGCTGAGGAAGCAGACGTTGCTTTAACGAGTGACAGAGTACAAACGGAGGACGATCTCTGTACTATAGAATGTAAATTGCAACGCCTGCTAGAGCAAGTTGAGCATATGAACCAAAAACCAGTAATTAATGCTGAAGGTAAACAGCCTAAAACACCCCCCATTCAATTGGAACCAATAAAATTACCACGGTTTGAGGGTAGTATTGTGGAATGGCAACATTATTACCATATTTTTATGGAACTAATTCATGTCAGAGCAGATCTGACAGATATACAGAAACTTCATTATTTGCACTCGTCATTACATGGCGAGGCGCTTAACGTAATAAAATCGTTGCCCATAACACATGAGAATTACGCGGTGGCTATCGATCTGTTGAGGAATAGATATGATAGTAAGCTGATTGTTTCCGCTCACCACGTGTGGAATGTCCTAGACGTACCATTAGTTCAGCAGGAATCCCAAGTTAGCATATCGCAATTTATTGATCAAATCTCTGCAAATATAAACGCTTTAAATAATCTCAAACTGCCAGTCAACACGTTTGAAATTATTGTCGTAAATTATTTAGCCAAAAAACTTGACAATTACACTTTACGTTTGTGGAAAGAGAGTTTATCGGAGCATAAATTCCCTGATTTTAATAATTTTATAAATTTTCTAAATTAACGTAGGAAATTATTGCAAATTCTCGATAACGCGACTAGCCCAACGAGCAGGTTGAACAAAAGCGATAAGTCTCCTTATCGCAAGGCAGTTAAACAGATAAGCACTCCAAAGGGCGCATTCCACTCACATATTAGAAACAATTTATGCAGGCTGTGTAACGGTGTACATAGACTTAGCGATTGCCCACAATTTACATCGCTGTCTATCCCTGATAGAAAAAACGCGTTAATAAAAAACAAACTTTGCTTAAACTGCCTCCGTTCGGGACACGAGGGTTCAAAATGTCCCTCAAAATTCTCATGTAAAAAATGTTCTAGGCGTCACCACACAACGATTCATGTCCCCAACAGGGATGTAACTTATGTTAACAACCAGTGTTCACTGAAATCACAGACCAATAAATCGGTATTGCTATCTACCGCCGTCTGTATGACATACAATAAAGTCGGCAAAAAATTTCCCGTTAGGATATTACTGGATTCCGGTTCTCAAGCGAACTTTTGCACAATGGATTTCGCCCGCAGGATGGGCCTCCAATTGGTTAAGTCGCAACTGCCCATCACGGGTATAAACAACTCGCTTTCCCAGGCTGACTTCAGTACTAATGTAAGGCTACATTCACGCTATAAACCCTTCACGTTAAACGTACATTGTGCCGTATTGCCCAGTATAACTAATAATTTACCGGCGGAGTCGTTCAATCTTGCCTCTTTAAATTTACCCAAGCGCATATTATTGGCGGATCCTCACCTACATTGCTCGTCGCAAGTCGATATATTAATCGGCGCTCAATATTTTCTCCAATTAATTGAACCTGTGAAATATACGCGCGGACCACACTTTCCTATAATTCAGGAAACCAAGTTAGGATTTATATTGGCCGGTGACTTACCATTCAACGTCGATATAACTAAAACGGTTTCTTCCTTTATGGTCTGTAGGGACGATAATCAGGTTTCCTCGCAACTAAAGGAATTTTGGAAGTTGGAGGAGATCTCTAGTCGCGAAGCCCGATCTGAGGACTCGCCGTGTGAAAGGCATTTCGTGGAAAACACTAGCCGCAATCGCGACGGGAGATTCGTGGTAGCCCTGCCCCGCAGATCTGATAAACCTTATTTGGGAGATTCTCTCCGCGGAGCCATACGCAGATTCCAATCGTTAGAATTCAAATTCAAGCAGAACCCTACCCTTTATAAGGATTATAGTGAGTTCATGAGTGACTACTTAAGACTTGGCCACATGTCGCCGCTTAATGAATACGATCTGTCGCTTGACAGGTCAGAGATCTTTTATCTGCCCCATCACGCAGTCTTCAAAGACTCTAGCTTAACCACTAAATTGCGCGTGGTATTTGACGCATCCGCTAAAACCACCAATAATTTGTCCCTTAACGATACTTTAATGGTCGGTCCTACGATCCAGCAGGATCTGTTTTCGATAATGGTTCTGTTCCGCACCCACCGATACGTACTTATTGCGGACA
The DNA here is from genome assembly GCA_034769895.1 of Magicicada septendecula. Classification (NCBI taxonomy): domain Eukaryota; kingdom Metazoa; phylum Arthropoda; class Insecta; order Hemiptera; family Cicadidae; genus Magicicada; species Magicicada septendecula. The sequence goes on from CM068369.1 coordinate 147,740,624, forward strand.
TTGGAAAGATGTATCGCCAGATCATTGTTAATCCTAAGGATTCAAACTTGCAACGCATTGTTTGGCGTGATGCACCGCATAAGGAATTGCGACATTACGCGTTAAGGACGGTTACATATGGCACTGCTAGTGCCTCCTTCCTTGCTACGCGTTGTCTGGCTCAAATAGCATATGAAAATAAATCCGACTACCCTACAGCTGCTAAGGCCATAGAAAATGACTTTTACGTAGACGATCTCATAACGGGTTCGGATGATCCGAACGGCTTAGCTGAAATGAAATGCGAGATCGAGAAGTTGTTGAGGAGGTATGGTTTTTCGTTACATAAATGGTTCTCTAACCACCATAAGATTATGACTCTTCGCGCCCAAGTAACCCGTGACTTCAGCAAGGGTCAAAACGTGCGTACCTTGGGAATACAATGGAATGTTGAGGGGGATAACTTTTTATACACCGTTAGGGGTGATGACAATTTAACCGTTTTCAACAAGAGAAGCGTGTTGTCAATCATCGCCGGGATCTATGATCCACTAGGTTTAATCGCTCCCATCACATTTTGCTGCAAGCATTTCGTGCAGCAGTTGTGGTTGGCGGGCACTGATTGGGACGAACCCTTGTCTGGATCATCAGCCAATCAATGGTTGGAATTATACGCTCAATTAGTCTCCGACACTCATTTTGAGATTACGAGGTCGGTTAAGAGTTCGAACAGTTACCCAGTTAGTTCATTGCAGCTGCACGGATTCGCCGACGCTTCGGCTAAAGGTTACGCGTGTTGCATTTATGTGCGGGCGGTCTATTCGAACGGCGCCATATCATCAAACTTGTTGTGTGCTAAATCTAGGGTCGCTCCGCTGAAACAGATAACGCTTCCTAGACTTGAACTTTGTGCTTGTTTATTGTTGGCTCAATTAACGTCCAAGGTTTTAAATGCCGTCGATTACAATTTTGACGGACTATATCTTTATTCGGATTCGATGATAGCGTTGTACTGGATACATCAGCAATCTTCCCGCTGGAAGGTATTTGTGGCCAACCGTGTCGCGGAAATACAGCGTCTTGTTAGCAGCAGGGGAATTTGGCGTCATGTAGTATCAAATGACAACCCTGCCGACGTTTTATCGCGCGGTTGCCTCCCTCGTAGTCTGCACTGTCATACTCAATGGTGGCATGGTCCCTCCTGGTTGGCTCGTGATTCGGCCTCATGGTCGGTCAGCGCGTTCGACATTAATACTCCCTGTACTTTTCCCGACATTGAAGAGGAACGTCGCAAGCAGGCTCAAACCTCACTAATTGTCGCGTCCTCAACACATAGTTACATTGAAAATTATTCATCTCTTACGAGGCTTATTCGCGTCTTCGCATATTGCCGTCGATTTTTTCGCAATTCTAGGCTCGCGGTGGTTGATAGAGACACGTCCTTTTTGTCGGCTCAAGAATTGTCTGACACGCTCTTGATTTTTGTCCGGCAATCTCTGAAGTTGCATTTCGACGTGGAAGTTAGGGAACTTGAGGCACACCGGTGCCTTCCACGCAGTAGTAAAATTCTTGCTCTCAACCCATTCCTGGATAAATCAGGCATTTTAAGAGTGGGTGGACGCTTGCAATTCTCCCCACTTAGCTACGAGACTAAACACCAAATAATTTTGCACCCGCACTCTCATCTCACGAGATTAATAATTGAATACGAACACATCCGTTTGTTGCACGCTGGAGTGCAATCAACTCAAGCTTCGCTTAGGCGTAAGTATTGGATCATACACGATAAGTCCTATATCCGCTCAGTGATACATAAGTGTGTCACTTGTTTTCGTTTCCGGGCTAAAGACGCGAATCAATTACTCGGTCAATTACCCTCTTCTAGGGTTACGCCGTCAAGGCCATTCTCACAGTCGGCCGTGGATTACGCCGGTCCTGTACTTTTGCGCCATGGCGGGCAGCGCTCTAAGTCCACGACCAAGGCATATATCGCTCTATTTATATGCATGTGTACTAGGGCCATCCATTTAGAATTGGTGTCGGATCTCACTTCCAACGCCTTTATAGCGGCTTTAAAAAGGTTCATATCGCGCAGAGGTATTCCCGCTCAAATATTTTCGGATAATGGCACGAATTTTCGTCGTGCCAACCACACGTTGCATGATTGGTACAAATTTTTAACCTCCAAGGAAGTTGAGCAATCTTCTCTGGAGTTTTGCGGTCTCCACGGCATCAAATGGTCCTTTATCCCCCCTTCAGCCCCTCATTTCGGTGGTCTGTGGGAAAGTGGTGTAAGGAGTGTTAAATTCCATTTACGTCGCGTAATTGGCAGTACGATCTTGAATTTTGAGGAATATTCTACTCTTCTTTCTCAAATTGAGGCTTGCCTTAATTCACGCCCGTTATGCGCGGTGTCCGACGATGCTAGAGACCCTGAACCCTTAACACCTGCTCATTTTTTGGTCGGTGCTCCACTGACGGCATTTCCGGAACCCGACTATACACAAGGCAATAATACTCATTTGGGCAGATGGCTTCTGCTCCAAAAATTTATGCAGACCATCTGGAAACGGTGGTCTAGGGATTATCTGCACCAGCTGCAGCAGCGCAATAAATGGCGCACCCCATTAAAGAATTTGAACGTCGGACAACTTGTCCTCATTTTGGATGACAATTCCCCCCCTCTAGAATGGAAGCGTGGGGTAATTACCAATGTTTTTCCGGGTCAAGATTCCTTAGTACGCGTCGCAGAAGTTCGCACCGCGCTAGGTATCTTATGCCGACCCATCCACAAATTATGCCCCCTTCCGGTGGCTACAAACTAATCGTATGCGTGCCATACGAGGTGTGTGTGTGTGTGTGTGTGTGTGTGTGAGTGTGTGCGTGTCACATTACATGGACCACGCCCGGGACATTCCCCGGGGCGAGCATACAAGTCAATTGTATCATAAGCATTGTAATATTGTTTACGTGCCGCTAGCTATTACTGCAATAGTGACTGTGTTTCATATGTACTATCAATCATTATGGATGTTGTGTATTATCAATATGTTTGTGTGATTCAAATTCTGAGAACCACAAGTGTCATTTATAGTGTCAATTATTCTATATGTGTATTGTATTTTTCAATGTCATGTACCATTGAACTTTGATACGATTATGATAACATTATGTTTCTATTATTTCTATTACTATATATGAAGCAGTGATCAAGATGGTTTCTCTTATATAATTTAAGATTATTATTTACGTTTGTCAAGGTTTAAATATATGTATTTTTTATCCACATGTTATGCTTCAAGAGAGATCATGTTCAGTTATGTAAGGGTTCGTTTTTATCATGATTTTTTATTTGTTGTACCTTTTCTAGCACAGAAATTGTTTTGTTTTGACTTAAGCTTTGTGCTAGATTAATGAATTTTGTTTTCTACAAATTTTATGTATAAGTCTTTAAGTATATTATGTTTATTATGACATTGCTCTCTGGCCAGTGCGCCAATTATTGTATCGCTTACGACATGTAAGTCTAATTATTATATTATTTAATTTAACCTTTAATGTACAAAATCGGCCCGATTTTTGGCGGGCAGTATGTTTAAACTTTGTACTGGTTTATCAGCTGTAAGCGGTCTGCTACCGTTACACGGCACGCACGGATGACGTCACGCGTTTATCAAACGCCACAGCTGGCAATCACCGCCGGCTGCAAGCAAGTTTAGTTCAGTTTATAACACGACTCCGAGCGCAACTCTCGTAAAACACTTCTCTTACAGCCGCGGCTTCTGGCTATTTTTTAGCATGCATTTATAATATTTCATTTCATTCAACTACCTGCGTCCATCTACAATGGACCACGATTTCATTCAAAATTAATTTCGGGCGTTATTGCCTCAAATGCATCCGCACGTGCCGATCGTAATTAACAATCAGATTTTTTCAATAAACGAATGTTCAACTTCTTTAATACAGTCCACTTCTTTCTAACAAACAATCCAGCCTTCCTCATTAGCGTCTTTGGAATAACTCACGATTATTCAAGAGCTTCCAAACCGCAACACGTGTTTTTCTTTGTTCGGGCATACGCATTTAATTAGCATCGCCTACCAGATTGATGGTTAGTCAAGCCAGACATACCAATGAATTTCCACTTACAATTTATGTCTATAGACTATTTAATTAGCTGATTTGTGAGAAATGACGGAAGGAGAGACTAAATGGAGGCAGAACAGTGACCGTATCGATCATATATACCGATACGTGTATGTGAATATTTATTATGTGTATGAGTGCGCGCGCGCTCGCGCGCGCGGGTGTGTGTGTGTGTGTGACTATTTGAAGACATACACTGTTGATCACTGATAACGACCGAACTAACGAACTAGGACGCTGGACTTCATAATCTCCAACTTCAGAAGGACGTAATTGAAAAGATTGAAAATCGTTTACCGGGCTCTTAGGCCGTGGACAAAAATCATTAAAAATGAGGTTGCTGTTATTCGATTTGTTCACAGTATAATAACATAATATAATAACAATAAGATTCTGTATTAGAACCTATGCAAACTTTATAATCTTACTTCTCTCTCCTTCTTAAGCCCCGCGATGGAAGCCAACTTGTGATATTACCTCTTTTTAATGGTGTATTGTTTGGGGTTCTGGGGAGCTAACTTCCCGTTTAGTTTTGTTTAATATTTGTAAAAACGTTTGTTTATGGTTGTATTATTATTGACTTATGGTTCAATTCAACCTAGCGTTCAATCCAACTTGATAAGTCCGGTTGATGCACAAGAAATTATTTATCGAAGTATTTTTACTTCGGTCAGTTTATTCACACAGAAGTTCTTCCGTCGATTCGTTGAAGCGGTGATATAGTTTCCGTGCTGAAAACACAAAAAATTTGCACTAATAAACACTTACTTGGTGATTCTTGTCGAACTTGCAGGGTCGCTCTCTCAATCCAGTATATACGGACTTACCGTTTTTGTATTCGTCGCTGCTTGTTGAGTTGACCAATCAGATTCATTCACCTGTTTTCAACTAATCTATTGAAATAATCTGACTGACGCTGTTTCTTATGTCAACAATCGTTTATTGAAAATAAGTGCTCGTTCTGAATGAGCAGAAGTATTATTTATTTAGATTCAGAATAATAATGAGCATGAGACTTTTAACTTTACAAAAATTTGCCTCAGGGTGGCAGAACTGTTTACAATTTTAACGTATCTAAATGATTGTTGGTTAATATTAGTTTAATACCTTCGTGAATTCTTTGAGCTAACAGGATACCAAGTCATTGAATAGAACTCTCATCGTTTGTTATTAAATACTTTGATGTTGACTATAATTCAGTCACTTATAATTAATACACAAAAATAATAACCATGTGTCTAATCTGGACATTACAGGTTAGTAGAATTATTGAATTCAATTGATAATAGATGCTTGAAACAAAGTTAATTAATGTCAAGATAATTCTTGATAATACAATTAAAATGAACAATGAAATTATATATTTCGAAACAGAGTTATTTGATTAAACATCTGATTCATTATCTAGTGTTAGATAAATATAATTGCATGGCTCTCAGTAACCATATATCCTGGCAACCTTGGTTATTATTCACAATAAAAGTAACATTGAAATATTATAATAGTAGGTTCCTTCCCTAAATCATAAAACATAAACACATAGAAGTATGATATTAACTTTCGTTAATAATTCAATCATCTGACAAGCCTCAGTCATTGGCAATTGTTGGTTAAATTAATTGATATGTTATGGTTGACAACTGTCATCAAGTGTGGTTAAGTCACACGAAAAATAATTATGCATAGAAATTAATTGTGAGTTTAATAAATTCAAAAATAAGATAATCAAATCCCTGAGGATTGTCATTTGTTGTTCAGTCATAGTTACAAATACATCTTAACCTATGTTCATTGTTATTAAAAGTTTCGATAATATCGTTTTTCATTATTTGATTGAAATGGTAATAATCACTTATACTCCCTTTTATTTTTATAATTGTAATCCCGGAATTGCTCTGGATTATACACTGAGCAATCCTTATGACGCACTGTTACACTTCACACTCTGATACTAATGTATATTCGTTATCACAATTTTTAGGTTAGGTCACTCTGTTTACTTAGGTGACGCGCACACATTAATAGATCAGCTGACTTTTTCTCTCGCCGGACGACATCTCCTCGCTTCAAATGTTGGTTAAAAAGTGACCAGAACGCAGGCCTCGCTCGGCCGTTCCGTTCAGTAAACGTCCAAAATTTGGCTAAATCCGTGGATTTGATTGGTGGGCGATCTTCGATTTTGTGTACATACCCCCTCGGCGTTTTATTTCAATTGTTGAGTTCGGCGTGGGTCTTTGGTTTCGAGATTATGAATGTTTTTCTCATTTTGACACAAATTCTTTATAATTGTAATAACTTTGTTAATATTACTCCGATTTTAAATCTGAGCATATCACTGGATTCGGAACACTTGGCTCTATTATTTGAGTTCACTCATGGTGTGCTTTGGTCAATTATTAAGGAAGTTAATGTTTGTGATTAGTACTGTTCACTAGACACTATTATTTTATATTTAATTCTCTATTATCACTATATAATGGCACTCATACCCACTTGAGGGCATGCCTTCCAAGTTCTCTTACACTCCTTAGTTGCTATTTACTTAGATTTATTTATAAAATACAATTCTTATGCTACTGTCATGTTAGCCTAGGTACTTACATTTATATTTATATATTTAAACTATTAGGAAGTGTTTATCTACTTTCTATTTGTTTCCAGTTGATGATAACAAAGGGTTACAACTACTGGTTACCTTTGTTAGTTGGAAAATTGAGTAATTTTGGTCACTTCTGTTTAATTAAGTGGTCTCTATCTTTCATCATTAGATGCCTACTTAATGTTATTCTTTTCTGGTATTTGAATTCTTTTTGTTATTATCTTTTAGTTACAATAGATGAGTAATAACATTGTCTTAGTACTAGACTTGGTGTGTTTAATACAACAGATTTTTCTACATTGCATTTGGTCAAATAATACTAGTTACACCTGGTGTCACATGACATGTGCACTTAAATACAATTGTTATATATTGTATTCTGTCTTATTATCTTTGTACAATAGTACAGTAGTGGTATTACACTCTATTTGTGGTATTGCCATCCACATTTCATTTCTATTCGTTTTTATAATATGACTTTATACAAGTTCTATACAGTGAATTCCATTTTAGTGGGTTTTGGTTCACTTTCTTTGTTTACTTTCTTATTCAAAGTTTACTTTGGGTATCTGATTTTGTTACCTGTAGAAAGATTGTTATTTCTACTTGCTTTCACATATAATACATTCTGGTTTGGGTAGGTTTTTCCTACTGTTAGTTGTGAATTCAGGTGAATCTTACCTACATCATAGGTTATGTTATTTGGTCATTGGTGCTAACAATGTGTATGTTAGTTTGACTCACATTGGCATTCTTTAACCTTATTTTTTACATGTCTGGTTTTAATAAAGATAACTAATAAGCTTTTATTTATTCTCTTAACTTTATACATGATTGTCAGACTATTTGACTAGTGTTTGCTGATATTCTGAGACAAATTAATACTCCTTTTGTTACATTGGTGCTGTGCATATCTTGTTACTATGCTTCATTTACAGCTTCTAATCAATAAGTATTATTGTTATTTTCATTCCTTGTATAACATTTCTTGTCTTATTCATTTATAACATTATTTATAGTATACTGGTGATCTCAGTTAGTCAGTTTTCTGTCTATCTGTTTAATCTGCAGGTTGACTGGTTATTACACATACGGGTAGATGTTGATTTATGGTTGACTGGCTCTTGGAATCTTTATGCCATGGTTGTTGGATGTCCTTCTCGTAGCAGGTTTCTTCACTGATTCTTCTTTCTTCTTTCTTCTTTCTTGGGTTTTTCTTTCTTGTGTTGTTTTGATTCTTCACTGATTCTTCTTTCTTCTTTCTTCTTTCTTGTGTTGTTCCTTCTTGTGTTGTTTTGATTCTTCACTGACCGAAAACTATTGGGTGGTTGCTTCTGGCGGTACAATCATTGTGCGGTGCAATTTCTCTTCACAATAATGTAATTTCATTTGTATTTACCATCAGTTTATTGACTCTTATTGCTGTGAGTTTATATTTGGTGATAGTTAGCTCATGTAGCGTTGAGCTTGGCATTTTAGACAAATTATTTGGCTTGTCTCTTTGACTCATTATTTGACATGTGTAATCATTTTATATCACTGAAATCTTAGGGCTCATATGTCATGTTACATATTGTCCCCCCTCGAAAATAGATCATTTGGATTAATTCCTTTACGGGATTTGAGAAATTATCTATCATATTGTTTCATAATCATTCTGAGCTTCCGTCTTTCATATTTTGTTTCGTTTTCATCACATATTTCAATACATTGTTATCTTCGATCTGATCCACTATAGTCTTTCTCGTTAGTTTTTTCCCTGTAGTATTTAATTCCCTATCATTTCCCTAACATGGTAGTTGGCACAGTCCAGAGGGGCACTTTTGGCTTCCATGCTCTGCTGTCCACCCTACATCTTTCTGAGACCAGAGGAACATCGTCTCTGCTCAGTTAAATTGTTGTTGGAGCTTTTCTCTACAAATCAACATAAAATTCAAAGTAGTCATTGTGCGACCAATAAAAAATATTCAGGGTAACTCACTCAATTATTGTTCAGATTTGATAATATTCTTCATTCTTTTTTATACTTTTCATCTTATTCTCTGTGCTCAACTGGAAACAATATTGTTGTTAGATTTTTTGTTTCCTATTTATTTATTTTCTCTTTGATTGATCTCCCTCTTTCTATTTTCTGTTTAGCAATTGCATTATTGTTACTAATACTTGTTTGATTTCAGATTTCATGTCTGGTCATATTTATCATGGCTTCAAGTTTTGTGTAATTACTTGTTTTTATAATATTTGAGTATTTTTCTCACCACCTTTGTTTTGGTTCTGACTGGTATTACTTTTACAATCATTTTGCTTTGACTGGTCACCATTTACTGGTTAACATTATAGTTTTATTGGTTTTCTCTATACTAATTTCATTCCTTTATATATCCTTCTCTCTTATTATATTCACTTTGGTGTTCTTCCTCTCTTCTCCTTCAAGTGTCTGATACTCACACTTATTCTGGACGTTAATTAAAATTTTTTGTTTGTTTGAAATTAATATTAGGAAGTAGCATAGCGTATTTTGTTTGTTTATATTGGTTTATCGCTCATATTTATCTTTATCCTCTCAACTCTCTTGGTTGTGGACTCCTTACATTATTATCTTTATCATTCTCATTCCTTGTTAAATCCATCTCCTTTCAATATTCGACTCTTCGTTGTTTTGCTTCTCTGCTGCTTCAAAGGTTTGATTTTTAAACTTTAATCTGGATAACTATTAATTTCTTTTTTGTTCAAAATTAATTAGGAAGGTTTAGAGCATCTCAAAGAGTATCAGGCTTATACATGGTTGTTTATTCACAATTGTATATTTTCATGGAGGATTGGTTGTATGTTCCCTTCTTCCTTTGTGTCTGGGTTTCCATGAGTTCATAGGTATTATTACCATGCTTCTTGGTGACAGAATAGGGTCCTGTGTATAGCAACAATAGCTTCTTCGCTATGCCCTCTACTGTACTGGGCAGCTCCCTATTTTTGAGTAACACTTGGTCTCCTACGTTGTACTCTATGGGCTTGGGTTGGTGTTCTTTATATTTTCTCCTCTCTTCTCTGTTCGTTCTAGTATTTTGTTGTAGAACTTAATTCCATCGAATTTATATCCTTCGCCTCGAGGAAAGTTAATAATTTCAGCTATCTCCCTTGGTGGAGGTCTTCCAAACATTGCTGTGTATGGGGTGTCATCAATTGCTTGGTGGTATGATAAGTTTATATATTCTTCTGCACTGGACAGGTATTCTGACCACTTTCTCTGCTGGTTGTGACAGTAGGTTCGGAGTATTCTCCCTACTTCTCTTAATACTCTTTCAGCTGGGTTGCTGCTCGGATGGTACACAGACGTTTTGTATGACTTAATACCTTGGTTCAGCAGCGTTTCCTTCCATTTTTTCCCTCGAAACTGTGTCCCGTGGTCACTAATTATTGACTTTGGTCTGCCTATTTCGGGTAGGTAGTGTTGTATGATAATTCCCAATATTTTCTGTGTTGTTGCACGGTTGATTGCATACAACTTGGTATATTTAGTGTAATGGTCAAACATTATGATCAGGAATTTGTATTGGTGTCTACCTCCGCTTCTTGGAAAGGGACCACATATGTCTATGAAGACCTTCTCTAGTTTGGATGATGATGTAATGGGTATCATCATCCCTTCTTTTCTGTCATTATTATGCTTGACAAGTTGACAGATGTGACAATTTTTGATTCCATTTCTCACTCGTCTGTTCATATCTTTTATGTATGTGTGTTCTTCGAGTGCCTTGACAACTTTTACGGCTCCCATGTGTCCGTATCGTATGTGGTAATTGAGAATCAATTCTTTTTCTATGGATCTGGGTACCACTATTTTCCATGTATTGTATCCAAACTTGGTTTTTATGAATAGTATATTTTGGTATAAGCAATAGAAGGATGTGATTTGTTCATCTTGTTCTGCTAATCGTTGCAGAATTTTAATTGTTTTGCCATCTTGTTTTTGGTGTTGGCCGATCTCTGCACAATATTCTCTAAATCGGATCTGCTTGCAACGGTATTGTACTATAGTCTCTTTCTCTCCTTCGAATTTATGATTCTCTACGTTTATTCGGGATAGCGTATCTGCTGCAATGTTCTGTTTCCCTGGGATATACTCCCAACTTATATTATATTCTTGGAGTAGCAGGCTCCATCTCGTTAATCTGCCATGGTTCAGCTTGCAGTTTGTTAAGAAAGAGATTGACTTATGGTCCGTGCGAACCGTTATAGGGTATCCCAAAATGTATGTTCGATACTTGTGGCATGCAAAAACAACGCTTAGTAACTCCTTCTCTGTTATATTGTAATTGCGCTCGCAGCTATTGAGTATTCGGCTGGCGAAGCTGATTACTAGGTGGTTCTTTTCATCGTCCTCCTGATATAATACGGACCCTAGACTGACGTCGCTAGCGTCGCAATTCATGTAGAAAGGTTTTGTAAAATCAGGATGGTGTAGCATGATTGTGTTGAGAAATTTAGTTTTGATTAGCCGTAGTGTTGTGTCTTGACTTTGTTAATCGAACATTACGTAAGCAGTCGATTGAATTTAACCAAGGGTGTTCTCTTGCTACTTGCTGTTATTTTTATTACTACGTGTCTCAGCTGTTTCTCGGGTAGGTGTCATTGGACTAAATTTAGTGTTTTACATTCAGCCTTGCATTTATCTATAAGTTTCTTCATTAGGTTACATCATATCTGCACTTTCCAGTTTCTTCACAATTACCGTTCGTCTCAAGTTATGTTCAACCACAGATAATCTGACGATGTCTTGTCTGCAAGGAAATCACTAAGTTCACGAAGTGCAGATTACGCCACTCTTTTCTTGGAAGAATTTGTAGCTACATGATACAGATTTCATATATTTTGGCGTTGCAAGCAATAATCGTTTTACGTGTACGTGCAAAAAAATAAAAATAAAAAATTTATACGCACGCATATGTTAGAATGTTTATACGTTATCATCGAGGATAGTGCTCACAAACGTACGTGGCTGGAAATATGAATCAATACTGGGCGAGTGCTGCAGCTGCAATCATTGCTTTTTAGGTCGTTGAAAGGCTTTAGACACACCTCGTATCGTAAACATGGAGTCAATAATTTTTGAAGCGTGATGAGTATACTGTAAACAGATAACGTTTAAAATTAGTATAGTACATATTCATTTATACATTGGTTTGTATGTTTGAATAGATCTGTCTATATATGCTGAAGAGGGTAGAGACAGTTAAACAGTGAGAAGGTAAGGACTAAAACCGCCAGACATAGGTGGAAATACAGATTGTAAGAGAGAGAAAGAGAGGTAGAGAGAGACAGACAGACAGACAGACAGCCGTCAGTAATGATATCGTATTGTTTACATAAGAAGTGCATGTAAAACGTGCGGGCTCAGGTTTGCGTCCGATCCGGCTGTAACGAGAATATCTCATGAAAGATGAGCAAAATAACGAACAGGGGTATCGAGTACACGAACGACATGACAGAGTTTCCTCCACGAAGCTTTGACGTTTCGTGTTCAACTTGCTCTTCCGCATTGTTCTCTGTTATTGCAGTAAACAACGGTGACCTGTAACTATATCTTATGAAATATGAATAAATATTAATTCGCTTAGCATCCAGCAGGCCCCAATTACGCCAACATTACCTCACGTTAGCATTTACATTTAATTTTATCTCTAGCCTATTGCGTTTCTTGTTATATATTACCTAAATAAAATTACGGGAAAGTAAGAAACGTTCCATTGTCTGCATTTCCTACAAGTGGTTTGAGACTGACAGTGTCACCGGACACAGAAAGTTTAAACACTAAATTTAAACCTTAACTATTACGAGATCTGGAACAAATCAAAATTTGTTCTAAAATTAACTATCATCAGTTGAAACTCCATAGGTTAAATGTCTTCTACGTACTAATCAAACTCATCTTTGTAATTTAAATAAATTCATCTTTGTATTAATAAATGATGGGCCAAATTTCCTAAGTCTAAGAAGCATCATGAAAAGAAGCATTTCCTTTTACATATTAATCCTCCATTTAGATTTACAAATTTTCTTTTTTCTTTGAAATTAGTGGCTGGTGACACTTAAAACAAGAGCGACTGTCAAGCTCACGGAAACACTTTTAATAATTATTATCATTCTTCTTCTTCTTTTTTTCTCCTCCTCCTCCTCCTCCTCCTCCTCCTCCTTCTTCATCTTACCATAATGATAATAGTAATAATAATAATTATTATTATTAATATAATATTACAATAATATTATATTAATGGAATAATAATAATAATTAATAATAATATTCCACATGTTTTAATAATTATTATTAATATTGTTAATATTATTAAGAACTAAGACTGCCTTAGATGAATAATACCGCCTCAGAACCTACTGCAGAAGCTATTCCACATTTTCTACAGAAAACTATGTGGAATACCCAAGTGCCAAGTGAAAACAAACTTAGAACGTTTTTGCAAGAATGAAAGGAAAAAATTAATCTTTGCAACTCTGAACAACATGTTTTAAAAATATAGTATAAATTAATCATAAAACGTGGAGAAAATAAAACTTTCTTCCGAATTAAAATTGAATGGTGCAAATCAGCGACCATCAGATACAGCGTTGCAAATGTGAAGGAAGAACTGTCTTCACAATTCTGTCCTGACCAATTTAGTCATATGTTTAAAACATGACGTTTCGATATTTTCGCGTACTCATTCCCAGCGGTTAGATTGAGCTCTGGTAACAGATGACGTAGGGGGAGGACGTGGACCAGCGAACCATTGGGACTGACCGCGCGCCAGTAGTCGAAACGCAACTGGTGTTTTACACAGACGACTACGGCCCAATAATTCGGACCAAATTTTTTGAAAAAATTTTAAAAAAGCGACTACGGCCGTGAAGTTTTACTGTATTGGTGAAGGAAGATGTATTTAGATTTGAGAGGATATTGCTGTGTGGTTTAGAACATACAAAAGACGCAATTCCTCAACTAATTTCTCTAGAACGTAAACAATTTCAATTGAAGCAGAATTGTTGGTATGAATAACAAAAGGACCACAAGCAGACAACGCATGTCACATTAATCCTGTAGGCTACGTATGAATAAAAAAAAAAAACAGTTTTATATAGTGAAAACATGTGTCATGTACAGTACTTTATTTAAAGTTGTTATGTGAATGAACATGTTTCCCGGTGCCGTCTTTTGGCGGAGTTTGGCAAACATCACAGATATTCGGATCTTTATACAACCACCCCGAAAAAGTCTTGTAGGTTAATTAAAAATCGCTAGGTTACTCATTCATCAAATTCTTCCTCCTTTTAACGATCTTCTGTCTTCGATTTTCTCCTGAAATATGGGCTGTAGAACTTCTAACTTTGTCCTGGAGTCCTCGGGAAACATCCCAGAATACTTCAAACATCTTTTCTGAATAGTAAAAATCAGTTGCTATTCTCCACGGAACAGTATGCTTCATTTAAAGAAGAAAAAGACTAAGGAAGAGTGAGTGAGAGAAAGAGAAAGAGAGAGAGAGAGAGAGAGAGAGAGAGAGAGAGAGAGAGAGAGAGAGAGAGAGAGAGAGAGAATGAGAGGAGGAAGAAGGATAAAGAGAGAGAAAAATCATTACACACCTCCAGTGTAATACATACACTATCATTTGTTATTAGTTTTTTATATGCCTAACATTGCGCTACGTTACATCATAAAGCATTATAAAGTTAGAGTAGGTAGTTTATTAATTATTGTTCCCAAAACAATCTCCACGGCCCTCCGATCTAAACTCTGACGGTAATTTATCTCTTGCCTTAACCGTTGCTAAAGTTTTCCGGCAGGACGGGAGAAATATTGACTTTATAATCAGGCCGCTTTATTTATTAGCGTAATAAGAATATCAACGCCCTCACTTAACACCGTCTCGTGTAAACACACTTACTTACTGGACATTAGACCTACTGCGCATATATATTGCCTCATCGTTACTTAATTATAAAGTCGGCGGTTGAAGGGAGCTTTGTGTCTTCGTTTGAATCTATGGTTTTCCACAGGGATTAACCTACTAATTTTAAGGTGTAAGGTGGATTCTAAGAACACACGAATTAAAAACACAAATGTCGTCCATTTATTAGAAACAGAGGTTGCGCCGAGGAAGTTATCCTTTTCTACCTGAGAAAGGCGTAAACTAAGTTGTGAAGAAGTTAATGAGTTCTGTTAAAGTTATGACCCCGGTTATTAGGTTAAAGTTATTAGGCCAGGTCTAATACTGATAATTTGAACAAACGTTTTAGCCCCCCCCCCATTGGAAGCCATCTTCAGTGTAAACGATTGAAAAGGTTCACTGGCCGTGATAACCTAAGGCGACAAGCTCATTCATTTCTGATTGTTAAGAAGTACTGCCTACACATCACATTATTTACAGTGATAATGTTTCCTGCTCAGTAGACCAGTAGGTATGGCACCTGGCTACTAATCTAGAGATCGCGGGTTCAATTCCCGGGCCCGCACCATAAAATCAAGGTGCGTTTTTCAGCCCCCAGGTCGACTCAGTCTGTTGAAAATGAGTACCTAGGATACCATCCTGGGGATAATAATGGGCGGCTGAAGCGTAATGCTGGCGACACTGCCTTCCTTGTGTGCCGTACGGCTCACATAAGGCAGGCAGCCTACCCTGCCTTCTCCTAAGCTACTTCGGTGGTATACATGGGAGCCATTATTATTATTATGTTTCCTGCGTATCAGTTACTTACGTTCGGTGTTTTAAAACCAGAATTAGTACACGAAGGAATCTAGTTAAAATGGAATTACACAATCAGAGACGTATCAATAAAATCTGATTAATTACTTTTACGTTTTGTGTTCATAAGTAAATAGCATTAAATTAAAACTGCGCGTGGTCTATTACTCAAGCGTATTTGATCCACTAACTCGATCGATATTTTACACAAACACTTAATTACATTAATACTTAGAGTAACAATTAGTATTTTAATAATTACGTTTTCGTTGCGTGTTTTACTATACGATCTTTCTACTAAGGTTTGAAATGCATTACTTAATAACGTGTTTGGTAAATATGATTAGAGATAGGAGGTTAAGAGACAGAGGGCGCTAGCTCACGCTCACATACGTAAGCACGTAAACACACAAGAGATAAACCCACGCATATAAGAAACGTTGACTACAGAGAGATTTAAAAAATAACATGGCATTCATTTCGTATTCAAATAGGAAACATACAGTTACAAAGTGGGTATTATCGCAAAAAAACAGAAGAAGAAATGGTGACTCCTCTACCCGTTAAATAATTCTACTCATAGTTGAGGAATAGCATTCCCTTAGGCCTATATTGACCCTTCATGCCATAATTAGGGAAGTATTCGTTATAACAGAAACTTGTTAAACATAATTACTTCTATTGTGACTCAGAAGTAAGGATCTTATCTTTCACATACTGTATGTCTGTTGGAAGTATATGGAAACCTTGTGTTGACTTAGAAAAAAAAATGTACAAATATACTTGCGTTTTTAATATACGTTATGCGTCAGAATTCTCTTGACCTCGATGCAGTACACACGCGTTATCTCTGAAGAATTGTTTTTAGTTTATTAAAACAGTGATTCGTAAGGTAGATGTTTATGTCTCCTCCAACTGGAATACACAAACACCTTCGAATTTTATTTACGTCCAAAAATAAGCAGCGTTTATTTATAAAACAATACCTATCTAGGTATCTAGATAGGTACTAGGTATCTAGGTGCAGAAGAACTGTTATTTTATTAGTAATGGTTAAAAAATAAACATATATGTTTAGTGTGTATTACTGTAATATAAACGAGTAAATTTATCAGGTTTAAAATAACGCAATTAAAAGTTATCACTTAGGCCACATTGTGACAGTTGAGATGCACAATTATATCGCTAGAAACAGTATTGTCTCACTGAATGAACTATATTTTGTGTTCGGTCTGATTGTTTACATAGTATCTTCTGAATATAAACAACTCCTTTTATTAATGGAAGTAACACATCCAACAATACATTCCTACTTGGAATTCATTCAACATTAGATTAGAACAAATTTTATTTCACAAAACATTTTTAGCACACAACTATTTAATGAGGGATCTTTTATTCAACCGTCGACTGTAATTACATGTTCTTTGCACATAATGTAAATATTTGACGCTGAAGGTTAATATTAAGATTCAAGTTATTAGGGATCTTTTGCGACCCACGGAGAATTACCGCCTCCAATACAGTGACACGTCTCGTAGTTTGGGGACCGCTGCACTAAAGAATATCCAACAAAGGTATCGAATAATTACTTTATTCTCATTACAGTTAGTCCGCAGTACGTTGACTTCAGTTAATGGCAAAACTGACCTGATGGCCTTCCTTGTTGTATATTAATACGATAAAGAACGCGCGCATCCAGTATTGATTACACATCAGCGCAGTTTACGACGTACCACGTAGGATACTTCGGCTTTATTATTATCTAGGAAGCCACAGCACATAATGACCGCGTACCGTTTCCTATGTTGTACAGACGCAACAGCTTGACCGTGGATATTCTATCCGTTTCCTGTTTAAACAACTATATTGTTTGCGTTTTAAATCAACTTTTGGTCAAATAAAAATTATTGTATAAACTTAGTCTTCATCGATATTTGTAGCGAACACATTAGTAACTTTATGAGCTTATAAAATGAGCATCCTTGTGCGGTTAAATTAAAAAAGAGTACAAGAGGAAATTAACCTTTAGGTAAACGATTAAATTAATCCAAATGCAGGAAGGTGGTAATCACTCAAAGGCATAAAATAGAAACTCAGATTATTAGTTGCTTCATAAATTTAGAGTTCTATGGGCGTCGCTGATAGAACAGGTGGGAGCTGGATTAGCGATAAAGTATAATCTCAAACGAGAGATCTTTTATTTAACCATCATCTGTAATTACTAGTTTTATGTACAATGTAGGTTACATAATATCAATGTTTGACGTTGTAGGTTGTTTTTGATATGAACGTTTATCATTAATTTGAAATATCATTGTGATTTACTCGAGTTGACTAGCATTAATGTTTTCGAATGAAAACACCATCCTTATGAAATGTCTTCATCGTTAGACTAACCTTTAAATTCTTAATTCCTATAAGAATGTAAAATAGGTTCATTATTGAGTTCCACCAAAGGGTCTGACGAAAAACAAGAGAAGTTTTCTACGGAACATTATCCTTTCCATTTATAAGAAGTCCGCTATGAAACAGGATTTGATATTAAAAGCCAGGATTTGTATTACTTATTTTTTTAAATTTGCCGTGTTCCTCTAAAAGGAACGGATTTAATCGGACCAAGTGGGTAGTAGGCTATGTTTAATTACTTACTACAATTAGGTCTAGTTGATGTCCAGAGGCCGCCCTACCACGTAGGCGAACAAAGCGTTGCTTAGGGCTTCGAGCTTACAGGGGCCTCCACACTTTAATGTATTAGATGGTAGAACCTTCTTTCTACAAAGGTTGAAAATTAACGTAATACAAACACGCTAAATTTAGTGCTTTGTAATAAAGCATTGTTCTATGTATTATAAACATTTACTGCCTGTTGGGATTTTAATACATATTTTGTTAATTATTATGTCCAAATTTATTATCTTTCATTCTTCTACCCTGTATGGTAATCTATTAAACATATTATTAACCAGATTACTGAGTAACGTTAATTCAATTTCCCCTTCCCATTTCAGTTTGTACGAGTGGTTCTAATAGATTTGCCTCAGGCCTCTCTAACCCCACGGCCCTCACTGTTATTGGTATTAGAACTGTGATACTTAGTACAGCACTAAAATTCTAACAGAAAAAATAGTACAATGTTTATGGTAAATGTAATATTCTAAATTGAAAACATCAAACACACTAAAACATTGAGGATCGCAAGGACCGTTACAGTTGTAATTATAACATTCGCCCCTGCTTGAATTCAAAGTCCGATACAGAAAGCTGAACAAAATTTATCGCCATTACTTTTTCCCATGTTTTTTGGAAAACACGGAATAAATCACGGAAGGATACCCGAATAAAGTTTTATAAAACTGTGGCTGTCCCCACATTCCTGTATGCTAGTGAGACATGGACTCTTGGTAAAAGAGACGTGCAGAGGATTCAGGTAGCCGAAATGAAATATCTAAGGGGGACGCGAGGTTGTTATCTGTTGGGTCGGTGAAGGAACGAATATATTAGACGCGATTTAAACATTGTATCATTGCACCAGAAGATTGAAGACGACAGAAGAAGATGGTGTGAACACTTGAACCGCATGCCTGATATCCGTCTACCTGTAGCTGCCTTGGGTTATCACCCTACTGGGAAGAGAGATGTCGGTAGACCGAGGAGGAGATGGGTTCCGGAACAGGTCAAAGCCTTAATCCTTGGAGTGGTGATGATGATGATGATGATACTTTTTACGAGTCGAGTCAGTTTTATTAGCAGTCATCTTAAAACCAGCTTTATCACCACTTATTGCAAAACTGATAGTCGCTTCGCTATTGACGAGGCCTTTCTGTGTTTCCACCATCTTCAGATCTTAAACGAACAAACGATGGTGGAAACCCATCTTCACGTCGTTTAAGACCTGAAGATGGTAGAAACACCGTAAGCCTCGTCGAGAGCGAAGCGACTAGCAGTTTTGCAATAGTGGTGACAAAGTTGGTATTACTTTTTTTATTGGATCAAATAATGTAGATGCTTTCTGAGACGAAAGACACTATAAATTTTAGTATTTGCATTCGTAAAGTTGATTAAAGAAGTAAAAGGAAAAGAACACAATATGAAATAAGTAGTAATACAATAGAGAAACCAAACTTCGTATATGTAATACCGCATTCTTTAAGAAAGGTTTGTTTCATAAAGACAAAGGAAAGTCAAGAAGACGATACGTGACGTAAGCAATAGGAATTCAAACACGGTAAGAGCCATGAAACGGTTCTGCGAAGCGTTTGCAACAAAATAATTTAAAAAACAACAATTAATTATTATATTTCACTAAAAACGCTTTACAGTAAGGTAGCTAGTATCACAACTACGTATTTCCATTAAAGGACAAAATAAAACCTAAGTTTAAATAAGACGAGAAACAACGCTTAACATGTGCGTAAAAACGTTTGAATCGTTATGTGTGTCAGCGTGTTTATTTGTGTTCGTTTATATTTGAAAACCGGTTTTTTCATTGCCAGAGTTTACACCTGCATCTTCTTCGTGCAGTTAAGATGCTTATCGCGGTTATTTGTCAAGTATATGACTCAGGAAAGAACAAAGTGTGTTGCTGTGTACGCAGATTGAATGTCAGTGTCATGAATTGCAAAAAGTAGACTCAATTTACATTACATTTTTTCTAATTTCGTATTGTGACTCGAAATGCCACTTGCTGCAAATACTGTTCTTGTGGAATATTGGACTGCATACGTGAGCATAATTATACACGTACAATTGGCTTTGGTTAAGGTGACGGTTTGCACGTTCGAAACGTGCGTACCGAACCAAAGTTTCGGTAAGTACCGTAGTGATGCAGATTACGCGACGTTTGAAACGTGCGTACCGAACCAAAGTTTCGGTAAGTACCGTAGTGATGCAGATTACGCGACATTTGAAACGTGCGTACCGAACCAAAGTTTCGGTAAGTACCGTAGTGATGCAGATTAAGAGACGCTTTCTATACTGAAACATATTCTTAATAATCGATATGTATTTTATTTCAGATTTACATTTTACTGTGAACGTTAGTAAGGTAATTTGTGTACTTGTGTTTGTTACAGTAATCCTATGCTTCGCCGCAGTACAATGCAGCGGTCCCATCTACGTAAACCCCGACCAACAGTCATCTTCAGCGCCGCAGACAGCGGAAACGGCGACGTTACTGACGCAAACCGTTTACGGCTTTCTAGACTTCACAACTACGATCGGTAACACAGTCATGGTCTTCTCGCCACAGAGCGCGCCCGCAGGTTTGTGCCAGCACGAATAAATGATGCGGATGTAGCATAATGATTATGCTTATATAAGTTACTATGTATACATAGATGTGCTATCTACATGTAGTATGTTTCACTATGATGTTCGTAATAGGAGATTCCAAAATGTTTACCCCAATGCGGACCGTGGTCAGTTGCGACTCAATCATATAAAACCCTGTCAGTTGCTACCGAGGTGAACAAATTTGAAACCGGTCAGTTGCGATCAATTGCATTTTCATGTTATAATAATAATAGTAATAATAATAATAATAATAATAATAATAATAATATTAGTAGTAATAATAAAAATATAATAGTAATAATAATAACACAGAAATTACCATTATAATTCTACTCATTCCTAGCCTAGCCTAACTTAACCTAACCTAACCTAACCTAACCTAACCTAACGTAACAAAAACATTGGTAGAAAGAAACACTTGCACAAATGAAAAGTTGCAAAATTGAAGTTCATCGACGTTCAGAATAGGAACGTTTCTAAATGACAGATTCGGTCAGTAAGCGAAAGTGCGGGGCGCAAATGACCGCGTAAGAACAGGTAGGTAAAAATGTTGTTTCGTCGCAACTGACCGTGACCGCCCAATGCGTACTGCCTTTTATTTCGCTGTATATGTGGTGTCGGTGGAGACGAACCATGGACCGTTCACTTTTCATCTTAAGGTTTTGTAATGAAAGTGCTGTAGAATCTCAATGGTGCCCATAATAACAGTACCCCATAGTCGAATGGCATAAGTCATATATATTTGACAATATCTTTGTATATTTAGAAGCGTAAATTGGGATTTTTCTGCCAATCAGCTAGTAGAGATTTCTGATCTTGAGATCGACTTTACTTAGATTTTATATGTTTCTTCAGTGTCGAATTTTACTAGACGAGTTCCATGTAATAACAACGTTATTACACTATAATATGTACAGCTAATGGTTTCAGATAGTTTCGCAAGTGTTGCTGATTCGACTCCTAAAAGAGCTGATGATGATGCTATTGTTTGGGTCCTTAAACGAGTGATGCACATCTTCACTGTCTCCTCAGGCTCTGTCATAGTATGTTCTAAAATCTGTTAACACGCTCGTATAGCTTAAACTTCCTCTATTATCTAGTCATAAACCATATTAGCACTTTACTGACGGTTCATAGTACAGCTGTTACTGACAATTCTTCCGTCGAATACAGAGGTAACACCGAAATAACGACATTGAAATAAATATTAAGCTTAGTTGGAAACATTCCTTGCCGGTCTGTTAAGGCCGTGGTCTGTTGTTTGTGTGGGCAGACCATTCGGGCCCACCATCGGAGGCCATCTTCAGTGTCGGAAACAGTTGGCAACAATTCACCCAAGTGATGAGGTAGAGACCATGAATTTTGCCTAAGATTTCCACGGAGATCTTGAAACATGGTTCCGTCAATATGAATCGAAGGGGAGAAAGCCTCCTATTAAATAGCATTTGGCATGCTGTGCTCCCAAGCCAATCACGTTGACGCTGCTTTCCAGCTTAGATCGTGCTGACATGAAAGTTTATTTACGTTGGCCTTCTTAGGCAAAATACATAATCTCTACACTATCAATGGGTTGAAGTGGCGGACACCGTGCCGATTAAAGGCACGATACTGAAGATGACATCCGAAGGTGAGGCCGAAACGTCTGCCCACACAAACAATAGACCACGGCCTTAACAGACCGGATAATAATATCTCTAACTATGGTGACGCAGGCCGTGAAAGCCTTAGGAAGTATTAAGCTCTTTATCTGAGCACATTGTTTAGTTAACCGCTATAAAAAAAAAATTGCTCTTAGATTTTAATTGCGGTCAAAATATCTATTTGGCCATTAGTGTTGAAATTATCTGAATTCAGAAATAGTTACTGATCAAATTATAGTTTAGTGTATTACGACCGTTTGTGTTGGTTGCAAAAACATGAGCGTTGGCGGACGTGCAGTAAGCATGTGTGCGGCACATTCACTACCCCGACGTATCTCATCCCCGTACGTGACACCGGTGCGTTTCATGTAAAAGTATTGTTTATTTATGCGTCCTAAAACAAAATATTGGTATAAAACGAATCACGTTTAACTGTCACGTACGTACGTGCCTGCCTCGCAAATTGAGCTCTTTCATAACGCCATAAAACCTGGATAAATAGAATCTCTTGTGCGCCAAACAAATGACAAAACACGACACATTACTGCGTACAAAGTTTTTTCTATCTCACCAGGAAATGAAGCTGTTTTCAATTTGAATCCCAGGACGGTGTTCTTCAGGTGATGGTTCGGCTATACAAACTCATGACAATTCCCGTCAAGAGTCAGAATGTACTTCAAACGGAAATTCTGATTTAGTAATAAATATTTTCAATATGAAAACAAATAAATGTAATATAAATTATAATATTTGTATAATACAAATAAATATATAAAGCAATAAATATGAACAAATAGGAAGCGTTTTTGTGTGTAATTAGGCGATTTATTCTCCTGATCGAGTTGAGAATTATCTGCTGCGATCCTTAAATGGCCTTGCGAACCCACGAACACTTACACTTGGGAGGAAATTCACTTACATGACGATTTGTGTTGATATCAAAGAATAATTTTTTAACTTCTGTAGGAATCTAATTATATTTAACAGCTATTAACAGCGTTTCATTAAGAAAAAAAATATTTAAAAGACATGTTTAAATTATGTTACGAGGATTAGAATTTGATAGTGAAATCGATTTTATTAATTAATATTTTATTATTATCGGTATATCGGAGTCGTCATGAACAATAGCCTACACGCTTCATAAAAGTAGTAGTTTTTATAGCTCGTGTTATTTCATTAAATTCTTTTACTGAAACGTAATTTTAAAGACAGTCTGTTCACTCAGTTCTGCGTATTGAAACAGGCACATTTTTAAAACAATCTTTGCGATTATAACAAACAGGATGACACGTCCTTAAAATGTTGATTTTATGTATTCCTTTGCTTACATACTAATCTTAGCATTAATTCGGGTGTGTAATGCGTACTGAGAATTGTAATATTATTTACTGAAAACTTATATATTATTATTAAATTTGTACTTGCAAACTTTTAGCTATAACTGTCTTTGAAGTCGGACTGATCATTTTTGCTCAGACGTACAATCGATGTTTGTAAAGTCGAGTTGTGAATCGAACTGTTCGGTTAGGCTACACTTGTTGTGGAGATCCTGTTTTTATCTACCCGAAACCACGATCAGATGTCGCACATGGTTGTGATGGAGTTATCACATATCCTCTCCATATGCGGGCTACCCACATGTATCTGTCCTAATTGACCTCGTTTGCTGCAGTATTGAAATGCTGGCTTTCCTCTTATGTGAATAAGTGAAAATAGACTAATACTGTTTGTTAGGGAAAAGGATTGTCGTGTGACCCGTGTGTACACACGCCGGCGCAGTAACATCGTCACCGATAATTATCTTTATATAACATTATTATACGGACGTGAAATTGACTTGCAAACTCTGGTTTAAGTAATTTTTTGTAACAGTTAGTTGTATCGTGTATTACACGATACATTATAGATTAAAATCTATAATGTAAGTATTAAAACAACCGACGTTTTCCAGCGTGAGATACAATATAAGATAAAAAATGCGATAACTGTAAATAATAGTTTCCAATTTCAGAAACGCTGTGTACACTAGAAATATTAAAATTATTTAATTTCGCGGAACTACGGGTAAAATAGGTAGACGTGTCTTTCTCTTATACTGTTTAGTTGTTTATTTTTCTTTATTCTGTTACAGTTGGTACAAAAACAGAACTAATTTGTTAATTTAAAGTGTGAGCTCTGAGTTATATTAAACAAATTTGATTCGATACCTGGATAATATGTAAGGTATTGCAATTAAGTTACATGTTTTCTTTTGTAACAGCTGGCAATGCGAAGCAGATTTTTTCGACCAATGTAACTGAAAAAATAATTGGGAACACTTGCACAGAGGGACATTTCCTCGGAGTGACACTTGCCCGGTTACCAACGAGACGATAAAACACTCAAAATATCGATTGTATATACTCCTTTGCTAACATAATAATCTTAGCATTAAGTCGGGTGTGAAATACGTACTGAAAATTATATGCCTTCAGGTTAATTTCAAACACACGTAGCAAATACAGTTTTCATTAAATAAGGAAGACTATTATTAACAGTAAAAATATATTTACTTCAATAATGATACTAATAACAATAATTACTAGTAATAACAATAAATAATAATTAATATAACACAAAAATTAATATAAATTGTAAATTTTTACGTGATGATTTTAAACGTTTACACACCTTTGCGTCTATGAAGAACCGCTCTCCTCAAACGCGTATCTCAAAATAATGTCCGATCTTACTCTGGAATGTATCATTTTAAATAGTAATTATATCTTTCTCTCTTTTAAGAACGAGAAGCTGTTTGGCAGCTGCTTCTTTGTCTGCGCTTCTTGATTTTCAGCCTTCCTCAACAAAATCGATATTTTAATCACTTGTTTTATTTAATGTGATTTATTCAGTCTTTCGAGACTGAAGGATATCCTTCTGGAATTCAATATCCTCAGCTAAATCGTCCTTGAAGTAACTAGTTCTGTGAAGAGCTAATGAGTGTTGTATGCGTTCAAAGGCGAGTGTTTCCTTTGTGTTAGTGTGTTGGATAACTTCTACCATGATTGTGTATAGGCAGGTGACTAAATTGGAACGACTTAGCATGCAAACGAACTGGCTCTACCTGGATTTCTCTATAATCCTCTTTTGTTTGAGAGCAGATCTTCTGTCTGAAATATGTGTCCTACACCAACTCACTTCCAACTTTTATTTTCTATATCTTTCTTTCTTACAACATGAAATTACTTGTACAAATATCCATGAGTCTGATAAACAACGCTTCACGAACGTTTTTCTTATACATAAGAATTTCTGTCGCTTCTGTGTACGAGTTACGTACAACAATTCTGGTATAAAACTGAAGTAAAATTAGTTTAATTTCTTATCATTTGAGTGATCCCGCACATTATTCATTATACCGTACAAACTGACTTATTTACTCCACTTGTCTAATAATCAGTGAATTATATCTTTTCCCAGTTGTAAACAGTGAAATCAATTACTTCTTCTGTATGTTTGTGGTTTTTGTAATGAAGGCATTTTGATGTTCAGTACATAAACGAGCTAACAGTATTTTAACGTTTGTCTTTAGAATGATTGCTTCTGATTATCTGAAATGACTGAATAGTCCTCTCGTAGAAATCAACGGTGCAGTAAGTACTACGAACCGTTAACAGCGGACTGGTACCGTATCTATAAATAATATACAAGATAAGGATATTCATGTTAGAAAACTATTTCTTATGAATTATCTTCTCTCCCTTAAAACAGAATTATTTGACATGTAGGAAATGTTTAGTAGGCTCTCTCTTAACTAAAAAGGCATTGGTGCAAATTCAAAGCTTAGATAATTTAAAACGAAATTTAAAATTTAATAATTAACTCTTATTATTAGAATTTTTAGATATAAAACGTACTAGCTCAGACTGAGAAAAAAGAATTCAATTACCTACTTTAATTCGTCTCTGGTATTAAAGCGGGTACATTAAGAAGGAAAAACGTTGAGCTGATACATTTCTTCTGTAAACGCAGCTGACAAAGGAAGGCGCTGTATAAGCCAGATTAATGTTTAATAAACAAAAAGTGAGAGAAGAAGAGAATTTGATTACAGAAATACGAGAAAAGGACTTTATTGAAGGCATTACCTGTCAGAGTAAATAAATGTTAACGCCACCGACTAAGTGAAGTGTAAAGTCTCTATCCCTCTTTCTCTCTCTTTTTTTCTCCCTTCTCTTACACTGCTCCAGTCGAAAGTTGTCAGCTGAGGAAACCGTTATTAGCAAGTGCAGAAACAAATGTTTATTGTAACAACTGGAAAGTAAACACAAAGGTCTAGTTTAATGGGTCTAGGTATTTGTTCTGGTAAATTTATATAACGCAATATGCCTGCTCCAGTCACGGAACGAAAACAAGTGTCACACACACACACGCGCGCGCGCGCACCTGTTTAACTCGGCTTTTTCCTCTCACACAATTAAATGTCATTGCCGATCTTAATCTTATATCTCTTTAGCGCCTTGCTGTTTATTACTTTCAGCACATTTACATTTAATTCTTTATAATTTTCAATATGCTTACAGTCTGTTTATAAGTACAACCATTGTCTACCTTAAACACATTCAACATTTTTTTAATAAGTTCATTTGAACTTGGTTGTTAAGCATTTTACTAAAACAGTTTTTAATTTTTTGCTTAAGTATATTTATATATATCAGTAAGCACCATGAATTTTGTCACCTCAACTTTCTTCAGCGTTAAATTCCTGTTTAAATGTCCACATACACTTATATTTAGTGTATAACTGGTTATAATTCAATCACTCTTACTTTAAGTGGTGCCATGAATAAGCGTAACACACACACACACACACACACACACACACACACACACACACACACACACACACACACACACACACACACACACACACACACACACACACACACACACACTGCAATGTTGGGGGTGACAGCGCCGCCGCTGTAACTCTAAAGCAACTCGGTCCATACTAGGTCCTAACACCCTTTTGCTCCTACTCGTGCTTACGACATATAACAGCAAAATCAGAAATTTTGAAATTTTCTTATTTTGAGTAGAGATGTATCTTTAAGCGCCGTAACAGGGAATTGTTGTGTGAAACGCAGAGGTGACTGACAGGCAATAAAATCATATATCAGCCCCAACACGCTCACGGCAAATAGGCTGAGTTCATCGCTCTCCATACTAAGAAACGTTAAACTTTGACAACTACCTCAAATCCGTAGAAAAAAGGGCACAGAAGTAAACGAACTCATTTGAAGAGCAGCTGTAGGTATTAACAATAGACCAGAATACGTATACACGCCAGCTGCATATAGCGAAACAAAAAAAGGTATATGTTATTGAAAGACTCAAACGGTCAGCGACAGGACTTCGACCTTACTGAGAAGAGAGAAAGCTGGGAGTAATGTCCGAACACAAGCAAGAAGTGTTGAAAGGAAGTTTGGTAAGGCCTGTAAGTAACAATAGTTGATGCCATTAGAACAACCAAATGCACGAAAACAATACTTGACGAGAAAGTTAAGGGTTGTTTTGTTTACTCCAAAAAAGTGACAGGCAAGAATTATTGCTACAGTATCTAGCAGCGACAACGACCTCAGTGTAGTGACCTAGGGAAGGAATCTGGTGGGAATCCAAAGGCCTACCAGAGAAGTTCTTTCGGAAAAATAGGTGGTCTCTAAATCTGAAGAGTCGTAAAGTAGAACCAATTGGAAAACAGCGTTAGAAAAATCGGAAGTAAGTGGGAGAAATATGGAATTCGATATAGGGACGCGAGAAAGGCGCGCTCGTGGAGTTTAACTAAAAATTTTGACGGAAACGGGAGTGTAAGTCCGCGACCGAGATTCCCATAGTTATTGGACTTAGAGAAATTCGGTACGATGGTTAGAAAAGTAAGCTCGTACTAGAACAGATTTCGGTAAGGAGAAAAACTGTAATTTTACTAGTGATGTACAAGTGAATTAATACAACACAAATGATAATTAAATAACGCTGTGATTTAGTTGTGCAAATACGCAACAATAACTTCATCATCGAGTAACATTTCGAAACGAACTAAACCCGTAACAACAGTGATTCAAACCATAACGCAGTTAATAAATAATAATTAACAATGGCTGTAGAAGCGAATAACTATAATAACAATTAACGCGAACTAATTTGAGAGAGTGAAGTTTGGTGTTGTGCAGTGTCTTGTGACTCAAAGGAGACCACGTTACAATCTGCTAATCCAGAGGGAAATATCGCAGACACGCCAGACGATCAACATGACAACCACACAATATGAACTGCTACCAGATTTGGATACATACCACAAGTAAAATTTTCATGCCATAATTAGTATTAGGTCCACTGTCTGTTCACTTAAAGAACTCATAAGATTTAATTAAAGGATTAAGATAAAATTTTATTTAGAACAAAATTAAATCATATTAGGAAATTATGGAAATTAAGTTCATCTATAAGCACCGATTTTAAATGAATCCAGATCAATAATTAACAATGTCGTAATATATAATAATTTAAGAAAATTATTATTAAAAGTTTTGTCTTTGAATAAGAATTACAATATTTAAATTATTAGAGCTATGAATATGAGTAATGAAATAAGATTTATGAAAATGAATATGTTTATATTTTGATTAGAATTTATATAGTTCATATATAAATGATAAAGTATGATAATCAATCATAGCTAATTGTAATAAATTGAAGAACAATTTATAAGAAAATTTGAGCATTTATTTATATTTTACCCTGAGATAAAGAGCATATAAAATATTTTATTATTAAATTGGCGCTCCGGAACTGAGGGGCATATTTTATTATTACATTGACGCACACAACGTCGGGCAAAATTTAGTATTACATTGGCACCACAACAAAAGTGGGGCTTAATTAATTAAAAAGAGAAATACACATAAATTAAAATATGTCAATTAATTTATGCTGAATTTATAACAAAAGTAATTTAGTATTACATTGGCGCCCAACGTGGGGCTTAATTAAAGAAATTAGGCTAGGGCAGTGACAGACAGTGGTTAGAGATACACTAAGTTAAATAAGTAAATGTTAATACTGTAGAATAAGAACGTTATTATTGTTATTTGTCGATAAGTATCTGAATGATAACCCGACGAAAGGCAAAAATGGCGACAGGGGAAAAAATTTCCGAGGTAGTCGAAATTAACAATCAGATGGGGATGGAGCAATCTGAGGACAGAAATGTGGTGAATGAAAAGAGCTCTGCAACGAGTGAAGAGAATGGCGCCCGGGGACCGCAATCACAGTCGCAGTCATCTGAAGCAAATTTTCAAATGTTAATGGCATTGATGAAACAACAATTTGAAGAATCGAAAAAACAATTTGAAGAATCGAAAAAGCAAAATGAAGAATCGGAAAGGAAGAGAGATGAAAAACAAAGACAACAGAATGAAGAAATGAAAAGGCTACATGAAGAGACAATAAGGAAAATTGAAGAAACGAAAAAACAGAATGAAGAGAAAGGTAAACAACTCGTCGAGAAATTAGACAAAGAAATAGAGTTAATGAGAAGAGATTTACGAGGACAAAACCACCAGGTGGGTACTGATTTACAAAAACAATCAGAAAAAATGGAAGAAAACAAATTAGATGGAAATACTATGGATCAAATTGACACCGAGTATCAATCTTTAACAACTAAAGCATTGTCTGAACATCATATCTCAAGATCAAAAGAAAGATCTACAATTATTAGTGGTAGATATGAAGGTGATAAAGACACTTGTACTGTGTTTGTTGGCAACTTACCAAACACAATTACAAAAAAGAAAATTATCAAATATTTCAGAAAGTTTGGTACGATTGTAAATACGAGATTGCGATACGCTGCAATATATGATCCACGGCTTCCCAAAAGACGTACTATCATTAAGAAAGAGTTTCATAAAGACAGAACAAATATCCATGCATATGTACGTTTTACTGATGAAAATAGTGCATATCGTGCTTTGGAAGCAAATGGTAATGTGTATGAGGGTTACCACCTGAGAATTGAGTTAGCTAACACGGAGGCTGAAGAAAAGCAGAGAACTAAAAAGAAAAAATTGAATACTACAGTTAATGTTACCAGTACTGATAGAAAAATTAGAAGTAGGACTGGTGAGGTGCGTAAAAATTTTGGAACCAAACCTGAGAGTAAGAAGATGAAAAACAGTTCTGATGATTATCAAAGGCGAACTGCATTAGCACGAAAGAAGAAAAGGATGAAATTTGCTGGACCATTCAAGAATATTGTGAAGATTGGTACGAGAACGAAAGGAAGATTTCAAGCGATGAAGATGAGATTTCTTAGAAGTCTTGAAAATAAAACCTTATTATGTGAGTACGCGGACAGGAAAACGAAAATAATTAAAACGCCACAAGCTGTCAAAAAACGTATTTGTAAGAGGGTTGGAAAGAAGAAACGACAAAAA
Organism: Magicicada septendecula; assembly: GCA_034769895.1. NCBI lineage: Eukaryota > Metazoa > Arthropoda > Insecta > Hemiptera > Cicadidae > Magicicada > Magicicada septendecula. The sequence goes on from CM068369.1 coordinate 147,771,489, forward strand.
AAAAAAACTCAGCGCGTACATAAATAATGGTAATATGACCGGGGAAAGTTGTCGAACGGGATGGGAAGATCCACTTTCAACACACCGTAAAAGAGAGAGAGAGAGAGAGAGAGAGAGAGAGAGAGAGAGAGAGAGAGAGAGATATCATAAATTCTTTAGATGTCAACGGCCGCCTGCAGGGTAAGTGTTACTACTTATCAACAAAATGTGTTGTAACGGCACTGACTTAAAACGTACAACTATGTCTCCACAAATAGGAAATTAAAAGTAATTAAATGTAACGGATTAAAGAAAACAATCTTAAGAGTGTCCGAAAATTTAATAGTTAAGTTAGATAATATTGGGTGAAATACCTTAGATAAGATTGGTTGTGTAAGAATACATTAACCGAAGAAGATAAATAGATATGAATATAATAAGAATAAAATAAAGTAAATGGTAAATGAAAACCAATGCCAGTAAAATGAAACGGCATAGACAAGAATGTGAAGATGGGAAAGAAGAACCGAGTCCTGACGTTCACTATCCTGATATGATCGCGAAAAAAGTATCATTCAGATTCTTAGTTGACACCAGTGAAAAGTTATGAATTATAAAGCAATTGTAAGACGCAATAGAGTATTAAATAAATTGTAATAATTTTAACATTAATTAAACTAAAATGATAATTGTATAATTGTATAAACGATGAAGTAAAATACTAACAAGTGTAGTAGTACTTATAATCTTCATGATAACGAAATGTGAACTAAAATTTTTAGCGATAATTATGTTAACATAAGTACATAGACAATATATATATGTGTTAAACGAATGCAAGTGTAAGGACAATTAATATGGTTAGAATAAGATTGTTTAATATATGTGTTTAATATAACAATTGAATGAGAACAATCAATAAAATTAGAATAGTGATATATACATATATATGTGATGCAAGACTCTTAAAATTCAATTAAATAGTGAAATGATTGAAAAGTTACAATAAGTAAAAGATGGAATATCAAAGGACATTAATAGCGAATTATTGTAGAAAGCTTGATTAATTTATGGCATTAAAATCTATAACATTATTAGAATAGCAAGATGTAATTGGCGAATTAGTAGAAATTTTGATAGTAATTAATATTTTATAAATACTGCAAGGTAATATAGAGTAAATCAATGTGAATATAATAATGAATAGTTAAATTAAAGGTTAACATAATGATTAACATGTGTTAAAATTGTACAATGAAAATAGAGAATTCTAAAAAATATTTTACAGAAATATAAAATTTATTGATATGATAAATGATGCTAACATTGAATAAAACTTGCTAAATTAATTTTGTAAATATTCTAGGTCCTGTAAGGGATATGTAAGGAATTGTTTTAAATTGATGCAGAATGACGAGTTTAAATTTAATGTCTAAAGATTAGTTTGTAAGTATAATTATATGTTAAGTAAGGGTTGTAAAAAAAGAAAGTTAAAAGATATATGTAACGGATTCATTTAAAAACGGAAAGCGAAAGTGTTTTGGAAAAGGGTCCTGGGGTACTGTTTACATTACATAATAAACAGCCCGCAGTGGGTCACTACAGGTAGCAAATCCATTACACTACGTCCAACGGATGATGAGCCAATACTAGGAATATAAAATGTATGCATTTCGTCATGTTAAACCTCGATGACAAGGCGCAGAAATTTGAATCTCTTTTAGATGTATGAAATCCATCCAAAGCGACAAATTTCGGGGACGATATAACAGCAAAATCAGAAATTTTGAAATTTTCTTATTTTGAGTAGAGATGTATCTTTAAGCGCCGTAACAGGGAATTGTTGTGTGAAACGCAGAGGTGACTGACAGGCAATAAAATCATATATCAGCCCCAACACGCTCACGGCAAATAGGCTGAGTTCATCGCTCTCCATACTAAGAAACGTTAAACTTTGACAACTACCTCAAATCCGTAGAAAAAAGGGCACAGAAGTAAACGAACTCATTTGAAGAGCAGCTGTAGGTATTAACAATAGACCAGAATACGTATACACGCCAGCTGCATATAGCGAAACAAAAAAAGGTATATGTTATTGAAAGACTCAAACGGTCAGCGACAGGACTTCGACCTTACTGAGAAGAGAGAAAGCTGGGAGTAATGTCCGAACACAAGCAAGAAGTGTTGAAAGGAAGTTTGGTAAGGCCTGTAAGTAACAATAGTTGATGCCATTAGAACAACCAAATGCACGAAAACAATACTTGACGAGAAAGTTAAGGGTTGTTTTGTTTACTCCAAAAAAGTGACAGGCAAGAATTATTGCTACAGTATCTAGCAGCGACAACGACCTCAGTGTAGTGACCTAGGGAAGGAATCTGGTGGGAATCCAAAGGCCTACCAGAGAAGTTCTTTCGGAAAAATAGGTGGTCTCTAAATCTGAAGAGTCGTAAAGTAGAACCAATTGGAAAACAGCGTTAGAAAAATCGGAAGTAAGTGGGAGAAATATGGAATTCGATATAGGGACGCGAGAAAGGCGCGCTCGTGGAGTTTAACTAAAAATTTTGACGGAAACGGGAGTGTAAGTCCGCGACCGAGATTCCCATAGTTATTGGACTTAGAGAAATTCGGTACGATGGTTAGAAAAGTAAGCTCGTACTAGAACAGATTTCGGTAAGGAGAAAAACTGTAATTTTACTAGTGATGTACAAGTGAATTAATACAACACAAATGATAATTAAATAACGCTGTGATTTAGTTGTGCAAATACGCAACAATAACTTCATCATCGAGTAACATTTCGAAACGAACTAAACCCGTAACAACAGTGATTCAAACCATAACGCAGTTAATAAATAATAATTAACAATGGCTGTAGAAGCGAATAACTATAATAACAATTAACGCGAACTAATTTGAGAGAGTGAAGTTTGGTGTTGTGCAGTGTCTTGTGACTCAAAGGAGACCACGTTACAATCTGCTAATCCAGAGGGAAATATCGCAGACACGCCAGACGATCAACATGACAACCACACAATATGAACTGCTACCAGATTTGGATACATACCACAAGTAAAATTTTCATGCCATAATTAGTATTAGGTCCACTGTCTGTTCACTTAAAGAACTCATAAGATTTAATTAAAGGATTAAGATAAAATTTTATTTAGAACAAAATTAAATCATATTAGGAAATTATGGAAATTAAGTTCATCTATAAGCACCGATTTTAAATGAATCCAGATCAATAATTAACAATGTCGTAATATATAATAATTTAAGAAAATTATTATTAAAAGTTTTGTCTTTGAATAAGAATTACAATATTTAAATTATTAGAGCTATGAATATGAGTAATGAAATAAGATTTATGAAAATGAATATGTTTATATTTTGATTAGAATTTATATAGTTCATATATAAATGATAAAGTATGATAATCAATCATAGCTAATTGTAATAAATTGAAGAACAATTTATAAGAAAATTTGAGCATTTATTTATATTTTACCCTGAGATAAAGAGCATATAAAATATTTTATTATTAAATTGGCGCTCCGGAACTGAGGGGCATATTTTATTATTACATTGACGCACACAACGTCGGGCAAAATTTAGTATTACATTGGCACCACAACAAAAGTGGGGCTTAATTAATTAAAAAGAGAAATACACATAAATTAAAATATGTCAATTAATTTATGCTGAATTTATAACAAAAGTAATTTAGTATTACAGACAAAACCTTACCAGGGAAGGTCAGGACTCCGTCTCTCTCTCCATCCACTAGCTACTTCAAAGAGCGGGCTGAAAGCCTTTCCTTAGAAAGAGACTAACGTAAGTCGCCGCTGTGGCATTTAAATCTCAGCTGTTTATACCAAACGTATCGTAATCAGAGGGAGATTTGAACAGGTGACGTTTCGGTACTCACACTAGCAGACGGACTCAGACAACCCCCTGAACTCGAGCCGAGCAAAAGGATCCTGCAGTACCAGTTAAAAAGACCACTCAGGGTCGTGCTGCAGAGCACTGGACGGAAGGTTTGTTCTGGCTATCATCCTTGAAAATCTGTTTAACACCGCGCCCCTTAAGCAGCGTGCGCCAGGGTGGATATTTCGAAAGAGAAAGGGCCACCGGTAATTACATTTAAATCAGCAGTATAGCGTCACGTGCAACCTCTCAAAGCCGTACCTCCGGGCCCACCTGCCAGCCACACAACGATTTACCCTGAACGGCCACCTCCACTTGATCAGGGATACGCTGGATGGAAAGGCTGTGCTATTAGATTTCAATGTGCTTTGATGTCAAAAGGCCCAATGGGACAGGTGTGGTTACCTCACAGCTAGTGCCAGGGTTGGTTCGCAAGACGCACATTTTAACCTGATTTATATCAGCTCTAATCCAGACGAAATAACAGTTCACCCCCGCGCTCCGAAGAGCCGGTGTGTGTCGTTAAAAGACGGAGAGTCAGCGTGGGTGGCGATGTAGGCCCCTTCCCCCCCCGAGTAAATAATCTGAGGCCACACCTGGAGGACACACACACACACACACACACACACACACACACACACAATTACATTTATTTAAAAACAATTCTCCAAAACCATAGTTATTAGATTTCTTTATTTAGTTTCAACGAGAATGCTGTCTTTCCCCTCTACTGTTGTTCCTGTATATTTGCATGTGTGTATATTCATATTAGACTTAAAAGTTTATGCATTTATCATTGTTCACGTTATTTTTTATTTTATTGAATTTTTGTTAATTCGAATATATTATTGCATTTACTTAATGCTTATATGTATTTACTCGAGAATTAGTCTTTTGTTTTAATGATTTCATTTATTTAATGTGTTTCCAAAAATATTAATTTTTTCATCTTTTTATGTTTGGTTTATTGGTTAAATAGTTACGTTATTAGGGAGTAAACATTACGTTTTGTCCGTGAGGTCGCTGTTGTATATACTAGGCGTAAGAAACGTTTTCCTGTTCAATTTTTATATTAGTTAATGTTTTTCGTATCTAACCTTCATTGCATTTGTGCCATCTTGTTTCCCGTACATTGTGTCTTTTAGGGAATCTTTATGATTATTGTATGTTAATATTTATTTGTTTTGTATACGGCTGTTATGTTATATCTATTGGGGGTTTTGATTTTATTTATGTGATGGTTTATGTGTGTTTTAGAAGACCATGCTGTACTGGAGCTGGAAACGTTGCTGATTGAATTGTCATAATGTGTTAAAATGTATTTTTTACTTTTTTGTACAGTTTTGTTTATTGCATTGATTTTATATTATCCAATTTTCTATTTAATCTGTAATTTTTTGTTGTCTGTATTTTAATATTGAGTGATAAATGAGGTTTTTAACAATTTATTGAAACAGTAAATAAAAAAGTACATAGGCCTGCTAGCTACAAAGAAATTTGTATCCTATCTTTCAATATGTATTATAAATATTTGATATTTTGAAAATGTTTGGACTATTAAATGAAAATGGAAATTTTCATTTTAAAATCATTAAGAAGTGTTTGGTCAACCGATTGAAAGTTTTAATTAGTGGCTCCAATGCTATTACCTATCTATTTTACAGCTAATGTCTTAAAAAGTGTTGTTCCATTATGGTGTGTGTGTGGGGGGGGGAGTGAGTGGGTGGTTGAATGGGTGGTTTCTAACGATAAAGCCTGGTCTCCAACGGGGGGAAATTTTCGCACATTACTTCATTCATACAAGTAAGGAACCGTCCTATTTCTGCTATTTATTTACTGCCTATTGTTATATGTATCTTAATGTACTGTTGTGTGTCCCAATAGGTGGTCAAGAGAAAAAATCAGAATCGACAATGGTGAATGTTATCGAAACCAAACCAGTGTCAACACCTAAACCTAACATAGAAATTAAACCTAGCAAACCTGTAACACCGGTAAAAACGTCAGAGAAGAAACCCGAAGAACAGCAGAAACAGCCTCAGGTTGTGAAGAAATCTTCTGTTGTAGAAGTAAAGTCGGGTCCACCGGCAACCGTTTACTCCAGCATAGTGGAAGTTCGCGGCGGACCGCAGAGTTCGCAGAACACTCCCCTCCTGTCCAGCAAGGTGGAGGTCAGAGAAGGTCCCGCAGTCACCAAAAAGTCCGTAGTCGCTTCCACCAAGGTAGAAATCAAACAAGCGCCGCCATCGAGTGTAGTGGAAGTCAGAACAGGAGACGTGAAAATAATGTCTAACGTCGTTGAAGAAGTGAGACCCAAGTCGAGCATTGTTAACGTCAAAGTGGGCGGCGGGCCGAAACCGATCGTGACCGTTAAAGAGAGCAAACCCAAAATTGAAGTGAACGTGAAGGTGGGTGTGCCCAAGCCGGTCGCTATACTGTCCAGCAAGGTGGAAGTGATCAGCAGCAGTGACGAGCCGGCCATATCCGGCAACAACCTGGATTCTCCCGCAGAGTACGACTTCCTGTCGAGGCAGCCTTCCGAAATCGTTGACGAGACTTACAAGGTAAGCCACAACAAAGAACAAAACACTAAAGAATAGTTTGTTTCACCGCTAAAACTCATTTCAGTATATACTGTGCTTTTTCATAAAATGTCAGTAGTGGATTAAAAGACTTTAACATGCATAGAAAAAATGTTATCAGTCAGAATAGAAAATCAGTATCCTGATTACATTTAATTTCACTTTTTTGATATCATTTATTATGACAGCTGTTGTAATTGCTTTATTAACTCAAATTTACGATTTAACGTTAATGGCAATTAGTTAAAACGATTTCCATATATTTAGTCAGTGGAATATAGTTTACATGCATTAATATATAATTTAAATTTTATTTAAAACAATAAAGGTGTCCTATCTTCTTATCTGTCTATGAAAAGTACTTCTTGAAAAATCATTCTACAAACTTTAATGTAGACAATCGATTTTTCTAAGTGTGTACCATTATATTTTTATGTATGTAAATGTGGGGGTATGAGTGTGTCTGTGCATATATTCAAAAGTACATTAGTCAACAGACAAATTATTGTTTACACGTATTTATTCTCAGTTGAAAAGTAAATTATGAAATTTATCCTTCGAAAGTGTTTGTTATAAACAGATTTTGTTGTATTCGATAAATAAACTAAACTAAATCTATTCTGCATATAAAGTAACTCCTCTGATTGACTGAGTAATGGGGTACGGAGTGAGTAATGCTAAAGATTTTAAATCATTTATATTAGTACTTACATTTATTAAAACAGTGTAATGATATGTAATTATTACATAACAGTATAAATTAGACACTGGTCTCGAGATTCTGCAAACTGGAATTACCTGGTGTCTTTCGTTCGAGCAGCTTACTCTTCGAATACCTTTCAAATACGTACAAATTAGAATTCGGATAATATTCCTTAAAACAAATGTTTACGCTCGTTCGTGCATACTTAATCAAGGAAAGTATAAGTATGACACCGCAGTGCTTAGATTTTTTGTTTTCAGTACGACCCACTATCCACATACTTTTGTCCTGCAAGATACGTCAAACGTTTTTTGCAAGGTTAAGACAAAGAGAGAGTGAGAGAGAGTATGTGTGTGTGAAGGAGAGAGCATAGTACTGTGTTGTATACATTATTTTTCTCTTCATTTTATTTTTTCCAGTCGGTCAAAGAAATTATACTTCTTTTGGAGCCAATTTTCTTTTGTTTAATGATGATTATTTCTGGGGGTTTCTACATTTCTAGCGCTCGTTGTAGTTCCTCCCGTTTTCTTAAATTTTTATTTCTGTCATAGGTTCAGCTTCCACTCGATTTCAACATTCTTTGTGCTTACTACATTTATTTACGAAATTAAAAATTTAACTTGAATTCCTAATATGTTTTTACTGTTTCTTTTAGCCCTCTCAACTCACATCCGTGTATTAAGGTTATATAAGTAACAGTTTATAAAATTTAACTGAGTTGTATTTGCTTCTTATTTTGAAAAGAGTTGTTGTCGTTCCTAAAACGTTACTAGAAGTCATTTTTGTTCTTAAGTCAATCGCATAATCTAATGATTTCGTGTGTTAAAAGAAATTAAGCAAAACATTTTGTTTTTTAACAACAAACTTATATAAAAAAAAGAATCTATATTCGGAAATTCCATTGTTTTAATATTATATACGCCTACTGCTGTTTTCCTATTACATTAATTTCAAACTGTATTGAAGTGATGGATCCTCTATTTATGAATAATTCTCATTTCTTAATACAAGTGTGGATATTCAGATATTCAGCGTGAAGAAAATACGTGAATCCATCGGAGGTATTTCTGTGTTAGTCGTGACGGGTGAATGAGTTAGTTAAACTTTTTTACAGTTACTTTCAGCAAAGACATCAATTTTTGTTCATTTTAATCATTTTTAATTCGTTGTTATATCATAATCATTGGAATCCACAAACATTAGGTTTAACTCGAGAAATCTGTAACCTACATCAATGTGAGTGGTGTAAGAAATCTGTCTATCCAATACTAAATACTTTAAGGAAGTTGGAACAAAGTTAAGCATAAGTTTATCTAAACAAAATAAGCCGCATACGTTTATATACGTGATGTGGTAACACGGGCTAAAAGAGCATTAAATTAGAAAATACACAACTCCTTACGAAAACACTGTGTGGCTAAATGAACACGTTTACATCCATCAGTCCATGTAATATTATGGGCCGCACTGTTTCCTGAAAACTAAAGCCTCGATAAGTGCGATTAACTTATTTCAGAATATTTGTTTTATTTTTTCCGGTCATATTTTGCCGTAAATAGAACTGTAACGCCACACACACTTACAAACATAAGACGGATGCAATTACTACCCAGTACATAAGTAAATTCATAGATAATATCATTATATATATATATATATATATATATATATACACATAGTAACTAACTTTATATGATACGTAATAATAGTATACACTTTTAAATAGAAAACGAGTTTTAATGTTTTTGTCAGTTTAATGTTCATGCGTTGGACGGTAATGACACATTATCTTAAAGCGGAGTTTGTAGTAACTCAATATCACTTTTGGTTTGTAATAAAGTATCTGAGCAAGCAGTTTTCTTAAAGGTTAATATTATGTTAATGTTCTAAAATCTGTACCAATGCAGTTTACAGACATCCATATGTATTAGAGAGAGACTGATGGGGGGGGGGGGAATGAGTGAACAAGTTGGCGATGACTAAGGAGGGATGGGTAAGAGGTACCGGTAGACAACGCATATAGGTGTACTACCGGGTGGAGACCAGCTTCATAGCTTCGGTCGGTCATTCGTGAGCTTGTACTTTTTATACGTTGAGTAGTAGAAAGTAACTAGTGTTCACGCAACCAATTAACCAGCTGAGCCGCGGCTGCGCAGTCGTTTGTTCATCTGATAATATTAGAGAAACTCCGGCTTCCTTAACGGAAGCAGAGCGCTGTGCCAAATTACTGACTGTGAGGTGTTATTCATAACAACACAACGGACACGTAATGACAGTCGTAATAATACACTTCATACGCCAGCGTAGTCCTATTAAATTTGATACTTCCCTGTAGGTTGGTTTATCATCGCCTCTGGAAAATGCGCCGTGACGTATTCGGTAAAATTACAATATTCAATGTATTACAAAAATATTTTATATTTAAATTTGAAACTAATTCTGCAGGTTCAGAATAAATTGTTCAGAAAAAACACTTGGGCCTAATAATTTGGACACATAGTCACTAATTTTTGTATACTGTCTAAGAATATTATTTTCAATGTTATATTGTATTTATTTTTATATTCCCTAGTAGTTAGTAAGCAGTAATGACTTAACAGTAAGTTAGTATTAGTTATTAACAATAATGATACAATTCGGGTGTAATACTATGTATATTATTAGAGATTCAACATCTTGCTTAACAAATATTAAGTCTCACAATCAAATTTGTTGTTTATGAAATTTTATTATTTTACCTTTATTGCTTTGTTTTTAAAAAGTCGTCATTACCAGCAGCTACTTAGAAATAAACACACAGATCCGTTGTTGGAAATTAATATAATGTACTTTAAAAATAGATAAACATAGATTTTCTATAAACACATCAACGCTCGCACACACACTCCTACAAAAAAACTATGCATTTTCTGATATTTCTGCACCGTTAAACTGTAACTTGTAAATATGATACATGAAGTCAATTATTTTATAATGCAAATATAAAAATTTTGCTTCCTGATTATCGTTTTACAAGGGTTTATCCTGTACCTAATACTTCTCTGATACTTTAACACTTCTACAAGAAACTGAATAATTTGATAATTATTTACAAACACATAGGTCTACATATCAGTTTTCCAGCAATTTAGTCTTCTGTTATCATTTTGGACAAATATCAACTCATACAATAGTCCAGATTATAAACGACTATTTACAGATTAATTCTTATTTAAAAAAACAATATTCGAGCTATATTTTTTGTCTTTTCTATCTGAAGAACATTCCTACATATTCCGTGATGTAGTTTACCTAAAGAGAGTTAATAATTACTTACTAATAATCAGATAAAATATTTTGTTTTAAACAAGGTTGTGATATGCCCCTCCATCAATGATCAAGCGACGTTATATAATGAATAGGTATTCAGTTAATGCTGACTTCCTTAACAATTTCAGGTGATTGATCTACGACCAAGCACTAAATCACCCTTGAAGCACAGAGCGTCAATAGACAATAAGTTAAGGCACATAGCCACAGGAAAACCGAACGCTCCGGACTTGCACCGTCCCACTGGCCTGGTAACCAGTATGGGTGGCACGGTAGTGAAGGACGGCGTGACCACAGTGCACGAGACTAGCGTGTTAGGTACATACATATCTGGCAAGTACGCGCAGATACTGCAGAGCACTTCTCACATATTCCAGAACCACAAGAAACCCAAACCGACGCCTACGTCCAACAATAAGATACTCAAAACGGCGGCACCGTCCCTACCCAAAGTATCTCCCAAACCAAATCTGGAACCCACACCGGTCGGGACGCTGCAGGAAGACTCAGCGTTACCCCTCGAAGCACTGTTCAGTTCTCCAAGCGGTGGTAACCTCATAAGGCAGTCACGTAGACCAGCCGTAGGCAACTCCCCGTTTAAAAACAGATTCAACAGGAACAGAGGAAAGGGAGAAGCTAAAGAACAGGAACTGGACCAGGACGAACCGGAGGAAATAGTTGCCACTCCTAGTTCTACCTCATCGTACAAGAAGCACTCGTCCAGAAACCGCAACAGCGCTCCGTCCCAGCGACCTTCGTTCAAGTAAGTAGCCTAATTGTACACATTATTTAGAGCAGAAATACACTACAGCTTATGTAAAATTGCAAAGTATGTAGTGTTTTCGCCTCCACGAATTCAATTGTTATAATATTATACATTTTAAAAATGAATGCCTTGGTAATATTTATTTTAAATTCAATCGTAGGCTTTCTAAATTTGACGAAACTTCAAAAGCTTTTCCAAGTTATGTTACAGAATTTTCTATGTTTATCTTGCTAGCTCTTGGAGAAACTATCGTTACGTCTCTGTTCACTAAGTGTAATAAATTGTAGCAGGTTTGCTGTTATTTTCCATTCTTTATCTATTATTTTCCATTCAACTAGTTTATTATCCAGTTTTAATCTTTGCTTTTCTTTAATATAAGTTTCAAATTGTTTCTCTACGTGGTTTCGATTGTTTGTCCAACAACAATGCTAAACATTATTCATGGTCTACAAACAAAATTGTATATATATACATTTTTATAAAGTTATTTACGAATCTTAATAAAGCTACGACTCTGTTCAGTATCAAGTTGTATTATTTAATTTGATTATTATGTTTTACTAATTTTACTAATTTATTATTCGTTATTTTCTTTATAAATATAATTTATTACTGAACTTCAAGAAAAATTTATTTTACTCTTAATGCTCTAGATATTTGAGTTTCCTCACCGTTTTTGTCTAATTCCTTCAGTGTACTTCTCATGGAAATTTGTATATCGTTTTAAGAGCTAAAATATTTTCTAGATAATTACATTACTACTTCTTATTATAAACATGTACTTCTTATTAAACCATGTATCTACTCCTCATTAAAAATAATACTTTAAATTTAATTGTACATGAAAACAATTTTTTTCTTATAATACGACTTGTTACACCGTTTATAGCAGTTAATAACTAAGATACATTATTTACATTATTGATTATTCCGTAGCTCCGTTTCATTTTCAGTTCATAATTCAAGCTCATTAATTTTGTTGATGGGTTGAGAGTAGTGCGAGACTCGTAATTGGATGAAAATTGCCTAAATACCCCAGGGACACATAAAGATTTGGTGTCTGATATCAAGTTACAACTTTTATACCCTCCCAGAGGGCAACGATAAACCCCATGATTAATATCGTACGTAGCCAACTGGGCGGTCAATAAACCTTTAACGGTGTTTTTCTTGTAATGCACTGGTATTAATGTACTTTAACGACTCAGTAAAGTTTAATGTAATTCTAATATAGTTGATCTCAAGGAGCCTAGTTAGTATTAATCTGTAATAATAATTGAATTAAATTTTCAATTCAAAATTTTACATTTTCTATAGGCTATGTTAACTTTTTTGATATAGGTTCGGATTTGGTTTATCATATTCTTATTTTATTCTAAGAATTGAAAGTAAAAAAATTATCTTACCAGAGTTTTCTTTCGGTATAAATACCGTGCTACTTATGCTACTTAAATGCTACTTAGGAGCAGCGATGTACAAATATTCTTACTTGAGTGTGATTATTAACATTCATAAAATGAATGCTATGCATTATCTTTAAAATCATTACCATTATTGCTAGTAAGGCCATCGACATGTTACAATTCCTATATTTTTCATGTACTTGTCAATTCACATCCCTAAGCTAATGGTATTTTTTATCGAATGGTAATTCATCAGTCTGCTGAAACGTTTATTCTTATTTGATTATTTTCTCATTTTATATATGTATGCAAACAGTATAATTATTCTACCTTGTAATGTTTTAAATAACTAGTCAGGGCTAGTTACAGAAAACCAGTTATAATTTTCTTTAAACTAAAAGACCAGGTTATTATTCTTTAGCTATGATTCTCTTGAAAAATGTAGCCGTAATTCTCATACAACAGTGGGTATTCGTATGCATAAAAATTAGCTTTTTAATTTTTGTTGTTGTAATGTACTTTTAATTCTAAACGTGTATTTTGTAAGCTTTTTTTTAAGTAAATAGTAAATGTAATGGGTTCACTAAGTGTAATAAATTGTAGCAGGTTTGCTGTTATTTTACATTCTTTATCTATTATTTTCCATTCAACTAGTTTATTATCCAGTTTTAATCTTTGCTTTTCTTTAATATAAGATTCAAATTGTTTCTCTAAAAGTCATTCATTTTTGCCGGTTAATCTTACCGGAATAGCCTGTAATGCCGCAATGGTATTTTCGGAACGAAAGTGCACACGTGTTGTGTAAATCCTAAGCGTAACAAGTTCCAAGAGTTGTGTTTATTTCGTCTTTGACGTTGATACGCTATTTCTACAGTAAATCCATGCGCGCGAAATAAAGACACGTTTCAATTTTCATCGTTTACACGTTGTCGAAACAACAGCGATAAGTTGTATAAGGTGCACCGTTGATACAACAAGCTGACACAGATTTAAACGCGATCATGTAATGATTACATATTTCTCTAGTGCCATTATCAGGGAATTGGCTCAAAGTCAGCCGAAAGGTGACTACTATAGAATAGCAGAGAGAGAGCCACGAGTAATATACTTTATGCTCCCTGGGGAAAAACGAGAGAGCTCCTGGTGGATATAAAACTGTGGTTATAAACTCAAAAACAAACGGGATTTCGCGTTGTTTTCTTGCCAAAACCTCCCATACAGGCGAGAATACTCAACCCTCTTTTTATCCTGAACCGAAATGATACCCAACGCGTAAGCACGAAACACCACGTAATTTGCGCACCTGCCAGCGCTGTTTACGCAAATGGGATAATTTTGGATTTTTTGAGTTATTTTTTCAGGATATTAAAAATAAACTGAGCCGTGGCGTACATGGAAAGCGATATTACAGTCAGTGTATGGTATTAGCCTTAGAAACAGACGCCTGACTATTCGAGGCATGTGCCTCTTTGTCGGCTTTATTAACTTTTACGGGTTTCCTCGTACAGCCAAAATAAAGTTTGGGGTTCTTTTATTTTGGTCTTATTTTAAAAGAAGGAGCATTCGTGGCTCGTTGTAGCGTTCCTGTTATTACACGTCTTCGTTTAACGGAGCGCAGTAAAACTTTAAGTCAGACTGTTTAGAGTTTATATGTGAAGCGGCATCAAGAACAAACAACGTCGAATTCGTGAAAAGTCTTTAAACTGCGTTTGCTTTCTCTAACATCCGGACTAAATTGTTCTCTATTTTCATTGCTATGTTAATTAACGCATATGCACGCAGTTCGGACAGATTGTTTCATTTTTCAATTTCTGTTACTTTTATGTTTCTCGAAACCATATCAGTCTTTTTAAATTAACAATATTGTGCAAATCTAAAAATCACAAGTTAATGTGATTCATAATACGCATGTAAATATTATTTGCATCTTTAACACAACATTATCACATACTGTTCTACAGACGTTACTGAACTAAAAATAAAACACGCAATTCAACGTAGTTATGTGAATTATTTTCATAAGGAATATGAAAGGTGTTTTAGAATGACCTGGCAATGTTCAGACGGATTTTGTTTCCTTGTTTCAGGTTTTCAAACAACCGGTTCGCCCGTCCATCAGCAAGTTCCGAGATAGCGACCGTTTCGGTCTACAGTGAACCTGTTGCTTCCGTCACTCCATCCAGCGGCCGACGCTACCAGTCTTCCAGCCGTCGTAGTGGCTTCCGGCCTAGCAACAACGCCGTCGATAGTAACAGTAATCGAGACTCGAGGAGAGGCTTCAAGCCGAAACCTACGACCACTTCACTGATCGATCAAGGGTCATCGACCAGCGTATATAAATTCAAACTGTCGAGACCTTCTGGGCGCTGGCAGTACAAAACTACGCCTAAACCGAGAATATCGATCAGAAGACAAGACGAAGGAGTCGATAACACAACGCTAACACACGAACACGAACTGAAGCTTGATCCTGATCAAGAATTATCGAATCAGGATATCAGCACGGCCGCAGACCGCAACGATAATGCTGTTTCTGTTAGCTCAGAGCCGACACTTCCGATTGAGACAATCAAAATAGAAATCTCGACTCCGGCTGACTTTAAGAACACTTACTACGAGATCGCCACAGTAAAGTCACCTTACACATTCCAGGTGAAACATGTCGACAGTAGCGTTAATAGTCCTGCACTTACGCTATCCTTATGTGCCAAATGCTGTTTGAAGGAAAGTGTACATGAGTAGCTGGCTTTGTGAATGATTTGCACCTGCAATGGTCATACTTGTTAACTAAATGACCATAAAAATAATTATTCTGCAACTCTCTTGATTATTTGCGAAACACGCTGTTTGAAGCTAAAGAATGTCGTATTTGTAAAAGATTAACAAAAGTGGTGAAGGTGCTCCACAGTATTTATAGAACTGATGCTAAATGCACGAATTGGTACTCTTTATTTCTTATTATTGCTAGACGTTATATTTTATACATATCTTAACTTCTACTTTCTTTATATTCAACTTTAGAAAGTATAGATTTTTAATGAGATGATTTTATTTATAGCGTAAATTTAACGCGAAACACCTTAAAACGTACTAATAAAAGTACAGTTTTTATATGGAAATAATCCAAATATATTTTTAAGAAAGTGAGAATAAGGTGCAAGAAATATTAATGTGTCGTATAAAATGCGGTTTTTAAGAGAGATAAACTGCCATATAAAAAGTAAAGTTACTGAAAAAAATTTAAGGGACATTTTGATAGTCTATATATATGTATATATAAAACAATATCTTGTATTTTAATTTATAAATGATAAGTGGGTTTTTGTATAACTTCGTCTAGCTGCTGACTGGCTGAAATCGTTTGTCCTGATTGCATATTCTATTCCTGTAGCTTTAGCATGTGTGTGCACTTGCATTTCGTACTTTGTACTTTAGCGTGCATGCATGTGTTTGTGACTTATATTCAGGTAGAGAGACATTGACACTACGTTTTCGAAATTTAACTTGATTGTTCCCAGCTGAGCTTTTGGGTAAACCAACGCATGCCCACACACAACAGACTGTTGTTACCCAATCGGCCTCAGACGTCACGTACCAGGTAACACTTGACAGATTCGACGTTTGAAGTGAACTATCTCGTACTAGTCATCAGGTGATAATTTAAGATGATACAAGACACGAAATTGTCTGCATCACAATTGACAGTTGTATGCGAACTTGACGGAGAATCAAATATTATTTTAACGAAATACACGTAACATTTTGAATATTAATTTGTAGTTAATTCAGTTGTAGTATTAGTAACGGAATTGACAGCTTTCAATGTAACATCAAAATAGTTTACGAGTTATTTACAATTACACAGTGTCTCAACTTTTTTTTCAATTAATAAATTCAAATTAAAACTTCCATTATTTAATAGTAACCCTGTGCAACTGAGTGAATAATAAATGCAAGGGTTGACTCAGTTATTCTCGAATATAACAAACGATCTGCAGTTGCGTTTTATGACTTGCGATCTTGAGTTCATTGTCTTCCTGAATCGTGATACCATCATAATTTCACTCACAAACGAATTGGATTAGTCGATCGTAATCAGCCATTACTCATTTGACGGATAACTTTTTTCAAAATGGAATGTCAAAATCCGGACTCATAATCAAGTTCTGTAATGACTTATCGCACCAAAAGTATAGGTCTTTCGTTTGAACTCATGCAATTTTTGTACCTCGTTAGTTGTCTATCTATAGTCACTAACGAATCGCAAATAGTTTACATGTATTTAAAACTCTAGTTGTCTTGTGTGTACTGTATTGTAATTGCAAAGTATTACTTCAGTTGTAGTTCTTTCTTCTGTTTTTTTTTGTAAGTTACCGATGAAAGCATCGTGGTAAGCATCGTGTAATACAGATATCATATTAACTTGCATTTGTTGCTTTAATATATGCAAATTCATTGTTATGATTTTTGTAATACTGTGATGCTGTTACACTGCTTCGAAGATCTGTATATGCTCTTAATTCGACAAATCCATAGTCCAGATGACTTCAGATTGGGAAAAGTCATTAAATATCTGGAGAAGTAACAGCATTTGCAAAGTTTAGAGTCAATGCGCAGCCTTCCCAGTCACGTGGTGTACAGTAATGAGGACTGGTTATCTCTCATTTCAAATAGCAGAGTTTGAACACTTCTTTCACGACTTTTTACAAGTGGCTTTGTTCATTTTAAACGCTTGAGCTTCAATTTGTTTGTTTGTGCTGTCATTGCTTGATATAGTGACGTACTTTAAATGACAAGCTTATTACTAACGCAGACCAATGAGAATGCATTAACCCTGTTTAATCTAACCCTATCGTGTGAAAACGAAAGCCCTACTAACTTATAATTGCTTAAACACTATAGATTTAAAAGCTAAACTCATTTTATCAACTGGAGTGGTATTAATGCTACATTTAAGTGCTACTTACACGTTTCATTAGTTTGATTGCTTCAAGTAATTAATATTATATTGGTATGGATATAACGGACTGTGTAGTATTGTATATTGTGTATTGTATGTTTAGATAATTAAACTCTTTGTAAAGTGTGTATAGGCCAATTAATGAGCGTTTAAAATTTGTAGTTTTATGTTTGTTTCTAAAAAGTGAATGTTTTAAATGCATATGATTTTCACTCACATTATGTTTATGCTTGTGCGAGGACACGATTTTTAATTATTTGTGGCTTAATGTGTATGAGTATAGGTTAATGCGATGCTCATATAGTTGTGTGTGCTCTCGTGTGGGATAAAATATGAATTCATCATACATTATTAGTATGAGCACTTGAAATGGTTTGTAGATTGATAAAATTTATGTTTTATATAATACAAACATACATAAAACCAGGAAGAGCACATACACGTGTACATACATGTACGTACATTTTACTTATTTTTTCCAACTGTAAATCACATCACGTAACAAAAATACTTGTACATAGAAACAGCAAAAAGTTGTGATTATGTATCAGGAACTGAGTAATTAAATAATCAAGAAGAAAGAAATCGTATTAGCAAACCGGAAACGTAGATTTTTTTTTCAAGTCGTTAAATGCAAAGCGTCCCCAGATTTGTAAAATACGCCAAACGGGTTGTGAGTAGCTTATTTTGGGCACTAAATAAAATCATATATAAGACACAATGGTGTACTGAAATTATGATATGCTTCTACGTGATAGAAATGCGATCGTTCTAAATTAGATAGGTTCCTACAGATATAGGTAACTTATATCTGTAAAATGTATTCCTTCTGTAGACGAGATTAATTAGTTTCAAAGCAACTTTCTGGACTACATTTGATGATCTTTTTTGTAAATAAGAACTGGCAAAAGCTTATATGGTACCGCCTTTCAGATTTTAAACATTAAATATATATTGAAAATGTAGTAAGTTTATAGGAATATTGGGACACAGATAAACGTTTGTTTTGTCAAGAATATAAGAAAACATCAAATAAATTTTTTATTTGAAATTTGTTGTTAATACTTCATTTGTCAAATTCTACAGTATGAAAAATTTAGGTTTCTCATAGCGTCCCAGTAGTATTAATATTCTGAAAAGCAAAACTTGCATAACAAAAATTAACAAGACAAATTATAGCTTTAGTCAATTAAAAAATTCCTTAAATGCAAAAACTTTCCTTTACTCATATTGCAGAAATAGACTTATATTTGTATAACTGTACATACATCTGTCTCATATTCACATTTAAATTCAGATAAATAATATAAAATTATAGTTAAATTAATTTCACTTTAGGGCACAGAGATAGCGTGAGTTTTTGGCACTTAACAGACGCCAATTAACTATTCATTTATAACGTAATTATAATGCTAATGTGGTATCGTATGGAAACACATAATGGAGAACCATATTGAATTAATTTCCTTTCTAAATATTCCCAACAATAGAATACAAAATATAAAATTAGCTTCTTAAAATTGTAAATTGATATACAATTTGCAGGATTTTTTGTTTTCGAAAACCGTAATTATAAATTACTAAAAAACTGTTGCAAAAGTGTTTCCCTGTTACAGTCCATATTATTATTTATGAATAATGAAAAACTGTGATTTCAAACATTTATATGAAACTATCCTATTCATATTAGATGAGTGATACGTTTTCATTTTTAATCGAACTGATGATCATACTGGTTATTTATCAGATCTAAATTCAGTTCCCAAAGGAATATACCAACATCGCGTTTTGGACATTTTTCTAAACAAAAACACGTTAAGGATAAAATATTGTTCTGTTTCTTATAGTGAATAAAGAATCTTTTAGGTTTACAGCAAAGTAATAATAAATTTAATGCTTTAACGACTAACATTCGTGTCAGGGTAAACTACTTATTTCACATACAAAAGTGCTTATTATATGTTAAGAATCATTACCATGCTGCAATACTATAATTAATAATAAATTAAAATTAATTAGTCGAGTAATTATAATTTAAAGATATTTTTATTCATTACTATGCAGACTTGAAAGAGATAAGATCCAGGAACAAGTACTCATAAAAATTAAATGCAGTCGTATTGTAGGTTTTTATTGTCTCTTCTAATGCTGTTTTCTGTTCAAGGTCGGAACTGTGAAGAACACACGTTACATCACGGTGACATCAACAATCGAGAAGAGTCTAGTAGAGCCGACGGAAGGACCTAATCCTACTACTGCCGAACCTCTGACAGAGAACATCCTTGCTACTACTAACGTTTACGAGAAACATGGAGAACCGCCCCTGGACTCGTCAATAGCGACACTCCCTCCTATCGGTCTGGCAGGAGACGCTGAAACACCTCCACTGGAAACTATGACAGAAACCTTCAGCACCACACAGTTAATTCTGAAAACTCATATCCTGCCCGTGATTTATGGCGGAAGTAATACGACGAGGTATACTCTGGTGCAATCCTACCACGTGACGAGAATGGTAACAGCGACCAAAACGTTACCTCCAATGGAAGTGTATCAGTTTGTGCCGAGCAAAACGTTAAACGAATTCAACACGAGGCTCGACGAAGCCGGATCAGAATTGCACTTGGAACTGGAATTCGGTGACAACAATGAGGACGATGATCACCCGAACGCTGCCAGAGCGTTCCCTCCAGATCTCGACCTGGCCAACGTTGGATCTGACTTCGATATATCCGATGTAGATAAGGGCAGATTCCCTGAAGGTCATCTCAGACTGAAGAAAGCTCATCACAATGGACTGACAACGCCCCCTCCGGAACCTACCACTCCAGCATTGACTCAGGAACAGTTACAACAGCTCGCTTTGCTGAGATTCCTCAACCCCAACGCAGGTATCCCGCAATTCATAACTACTTCTCGGCCCGTTCTTAAGCTCGAAACCGTTTACGAAAGTCATGTCATCCCGCTGTTCAACGGCCAAACGACAATATTCAGCACGCTGTCCCGACCAGTAGCTACGCTCAGTAAGACGGAGTACGAGTACATCACTAGTACATTACCAATGCCTCAGCCGATACTGCCGTCGCAGATAAACCCGTTCCAGCAACAACAGCAACCTCAGCAACTGCAACAACCGACTCCCCAGCAACCGTTGATACCGTTCCAGCAACCACAGTTTGCCATTACGTCTACTCCCGTAGTGACACAGACGATGGTCACAGCAACCGACAGCAAGGTTCTGAAACTCACGTTCGGAGCCAAAACGGCGTACACAACACTGTACTCGACGAGAGTTGTGCCCACCCAACTGACGACATACTTAACGGCCTCCGTTCCGGTGCAGGCCTCCGCTCCAGCGTTTCCTGGCTACTTCCCTAACCCTTACAATCCGTTCTCATTTGTCGGATGAAAACAGACAACTCAGATCCAAAGAACCTAACCGAATTATGTTACCTATTTCATGAGACTTGATTTATAAATAACGTTTCACTGTTTTACCTCAAGTGAGATTTTTTGCTCATACGAATTAAGGGGAAGATTTAATAACACGGGTAGTAGCATGTTAGGCAAAACTAAAAAAAAAATTATTCGTTTTGGATAACATTAACATGAAAGAGATAATATAATTACTATTTTTTTTCGAATTACTATTTTAAAGTTATTGAAAAAATTAGCAAAAAGTACACAGAACTTACGTCAGTCGCAACGTGTTAAAACGGAAAAATTATATTCTTTGTTTGGAAAACAACTTGTAAGAAATAACATATTTTATTTTAATTATAAAAAATCAACAAAAAATATATACAAGGGTTACTTCATAAATGGTATTAAAATATATATAGAAAAAGTTTTAATGCAACACTTAAGGAAAAATATCTCTCTGAAGTAACTTATATTTTCTTAACCAGTAAGTAATTATACGTATATATCTTACCTTTCCTAATCTCCGTAACTATAATTTCCTATTGAAGCTAAGACATTCAAATAGTGGCGGTTGTATGTGTAAAGTGACGTTCTCGTGCTTATATCCAACACTGGAAATTGTTAGTGAGATGGACAAATACTTGGGAACGTTTATGTATAAGTGAAGTGTCGGTTTACGTTGAAAAGTTACGAGGTATGATACAAACATACTAGACAATGTGCTTTCCTAACTATAGTATTTATAACGAAATAACTAAACCAGTGAAAAGTTGTGGGATATTAGAATTATTTATTGGTTGCACAGCATGAATGTTCAAATACAGTCCATATGTTTTCCTATTACACAAACTTATCAACAACTATTTTTGTTACTCCTACATAGGAAATCACAGGAAATCTAAAAAAGTGTTGGTGTGTGACAAAATGTTTACAAACTCATCGACATGAACAAACGTGCACATCTAATCACAAAGATTAGGATTACTGTATTATTTATTACCTTACGGTTAATTTTAGCAAACTGTAAAAAGTTATTTACTTAACCACTATTACATATTACGTAAGTGAAAAGTACATATATAACTCACTTATCGTGAAAACTATATTTTAATGGACGTTTAATGAAGAAATTTGTGTTAGTGGTTGAAATCACAATCAGAATGAACACTGTTGCACACCACTATATATAAATTATTCCGATTAGCGCTTTCAAGCTTCACAGGTCATCGTCAGATCGGGAATAGCATCTATTCCTATCAATCCTATTCCCGATCTGACGATGAGCTGTGAAGCTTGAAAGCGCTAATCGGAATAATTTTTATATAGTGGTGTGCAACAGTGTTCATTCTGATTATATTTTAATGCTACATATGTAGAAAGCCTAAGATAATTATAATTATGTGGACATCAGTATTATCAGCCGAAAAAAATCAAATAAATTTTAAAATTGGATAAAACTAATAAGATAATACTTTTATACATTTTTTGAACTTTTTTTATTAAATTCGAGTTTGTAAGACGTTAAATAAGAGTATTTTGTCATTAGAAAAAATTATTTGATGAACAAATTTCCCTGATTCATGGTATCAGTATTTTGTTTAGCTCAATTAGTGCTTAGTCAATTTGTCACGATGAACGAGAGTTCAAACGGTCGGAATTTACTAGTTAAACCCACCTGATTTGTTGTGAATAGTAAATTAAATGTAAAATATATAAAGTTAAAACTTTGTATTAATGAATTCAATGGAATCTGTAACCGAGATTTGTACATATGCTATACATAGGATACGCTCGCTTACAGTGATATCGGAAACCACCGATGTGCGAGTGAAAGAACAAATGCAAAAAGTTATGCAAGCTTAATTAATTACTAGTATTGATTTTACATTAAACTGTAATTTTAATCTGACATGTATGGTTGAACGCACACCACTGTGTCAGACACTGATGTCCGATGTAATTATAAATCGATTTGGGAAAATGTAGGTTCGACTGCGCCAAAACATATTTGTAAATAAATGCCACGCATTTTCATTCATCTGTACACGATCATAGCCATCCACACAAACATACACATTGTAATTATATCCATTTTTATAAACTTATTTTTAATTTCTTTAGTTTAAATCGTCGAATTGTGTATATCTATTATTGTGTAAATTCATTGTGTTGTACATTTTTAGAGACTTTTGTAATAAAAATTTTTCCAATAAATAATGATTGGAATATATATATGTATTAATATGGTTTTATTTCATTATTTTTGTCACTGGGGTGTGTACTATTAATTGCTTACTACTGTCGTAAGCAGCAATGTTTCCCATGCAGAGAATTTGCTGCTTAGTTGTGTTCAAGGTCTACAACTAACAGGCTGAAGAAACTATTTATGCTTTTAATATTTTTTCTGGAACTGGTACACTGTGGCCACGATTATGTAACTCTAATAAATCGTCTATCTCTCTTTCTCTAACCTGTTACTTCCTCTCTCTACGTTTTAAACCTGCAAGTCTGTTTCTCTTTCCCTCTAACTGCATATCGCTGTTTCTGTCTCAGTCTGTCTCTCTATGCATCCGTTCGTTTTTCTTTCTCTCCCTCTTTCCCTTTTCACCGTGTATAGCATTTATATACCTACAGACATACACCGTATTGCGTTCATGTAGGTGTAACTGTACTGATTATAATTATTTTTAAAGATAAAATGATAACGGTCTATTATTAACGAGCAAGAAAGTTTCAGTGACTAATGTTGTATATGGTTTCAATAAAGCATAATTAAGTGTATCATAGATACTGAAAATGATTTGAATAAAATTACTTGATTTCACTTGTAAAATCAGGTAGACAAATATACCTCCTGAGTTACTGACTACAGTGTTTGTTCTAGTTATGAAAGAAATCATGTTCAATTTAAATTCACCGAATATACTGTGGAAGCGTACGACCCGTGAGTACAAGTGTGCACAAAAGACTTCTGTTCATCTTTCCACCCCACCAGAAGTATGGCTTCTTTGACATTTATTGCCATATGACACCTGAATTCTATTAAATACTGTAACCTTTACCATACTAAAGACAGGTAGACTGGTACTTAACAGCTTTTCTCGAAATTGGTAAGTATAGTTAACCAAATCGACATGAAGATTAAACTGTGAGTTCAGCATTCATTACAAACTACTACCAAGATCTCAACCCCAAAACCGAACTGAACAAATAACAGCAATCCGTTACGTATGAAACAATGATGACATCTGACGATTGCCTTATACTTACACCACTGGGACATTGACTAGCTGAAATAGTTTCACAAATTCAAAAGGTATACATTTTTATTATATTTAGTTTGCGAATATGCAAAATATCTGAGCAAATATGGTGCTAAACATTTAAATGTATGTTTCATTATATAATTAAACCTCATTTTATATATATATATATATATATATATATATACAGTATAACTCGAAGTCTGAGGTTTATATGTACTGAATACAAATCCACACCGTTACACCGATTGCCACCAAATTTTCCACAGGTAACCTTTGACACAAGGCAAAAAATATTGTCTAATTTAGAATTTGATATTTTGAACCGTTTGCACGACTTAGGCCCTTTTAATTATGCCTTTCCGTTGACGCGTATAAAGATGTCAGAAACACCATGGAGACCAGAATTAATTATCATAGTAACAAGTAAATAAACAAATGATATTAAGCAGCATCAGAACTGTACCTTTATCCGTCCCTACAGTTTTTAATGTTTTTAATATGCGATTGTATCGATATATTTTGTAATTTTGTATACAGATACGTCTATATATTTTGTAATTGTCTTAAACTATTATAAAATTTATGTTTATACGTATTTCTGATGATGCAATGAATAAGTTATGAAATATATTAAATACTACTACTAAAGATGTCAAAAACACCATGGAGAACAGAATTAATTACCATAGTAACAAGTAAATAAACAAAATCTATTTAATGGCATCGGAACTATACTTTATCCATTCCTGCAGTACATTTTTCCATGTTTTATATAATATGCGATTGTATCGATATATTACGATGTGGAAAAGGAGAAGTGTACTAATTGTAAATTGTCCTATTACTTAATGCAAAGCGAAAATACGTGTTGCTTTCATTTGTGAGGTTAGGTGACAACGGTGTTTGGTTATTAGTTTACTGCTGAAATAAATAAAAGCCATGGTTGAGGAAAACATAACGTTTAATGTGTTATACAATGCTTCTAACAGAGGAACAGTTAAAATAAAGAATTTAGCGTTTTTAATTTAACAGGTACTTTATAAATATCTCCAAAGGTTTTATAAACGGGTAATTTTTAATCTCCAAAGGCTGTTGCATCAATATAATAATTTAGTACAAGTTAAAATAGTACAAGTGTTGAAAAAAGCTTGGAGAGAATTTGACTAATGAGTACAAAATTGTTATACGAGCTGACAGAATGCCATATAGACACAGACATAAAAAATTATATTAAAATACTTATTAAAAGTGAAATATTGGCGTGCGAAGCCGCAGGTAACAGCTAGTAATTAAATATAACAAATTAAACTTCAATTAAATAATATAATATAAAATTCAATCAAACTTTAACATCCAAAAAAAGTTCGACGCCTATTTTAATAATATACAGAATACTTTATAGGAAAATATCTGGTAAACTTGAATATATGAGCGTCTTTGTTGATCATTAATAATTAATAATTAGTGTCTGGCGCACTTATCGCTTGGAACCGCTAAGGCACGTTGCGATCCTGACGCAGCGAACGACACGTGTGTCTCGACCTGACACCGAACAAAGGGAACAGAACATATTCTTTGCTCATCACTTTCCACATACTGTACTTAGGAAAAGGTTTGCAAAATGAGGTTCAGAGGGCAAAGATTCCACGACAAGGCGAATTTTTTTCTATTTTACATTGCCCACGTATAAGAATGATTGGATAAACAATCAGAATGTTACTGAGCTAAACAAGCTAACACGAACTGGCTTTAATGATAATTATCTTATTTTCTGCCAAACTCTATGAATACAAGACTGAGTAGGTCAGTGAGCGCTTTAATAAAATGTGTATATTTTTTAATATAAACAGTTTACCATTGCCGTTTGAAGCTACATATGTACTGATCGCTATAAATAGCTTTAGTGCTATGGAGTATAACGTTTGTAGAACATGCAAACTACAACAGTGTACGAAAGGGACTCACAGTGACGAGTCAGAGTTACAAAAGTTCTAAAAATCCAGAATGTGGCATGCGTGCTTTATGGCTCAATCAGATCATGATTGATCCATAAGTATGTGATCATAACCGCATGAGTAGGTCAAGTCTTGACAAAAAACAAACAAGTTTCTGGCGTAATGTTAGACTCTTTACTTTATGAATTTGTTGTTTTGTTTATATTTTGTGCTCATTTTAAATATGAGTAAAAAATACATAATTCAAAAGAAAGTTTTACTGTAATTTGTATTAATACTCTTTTTAGTTTACAAATTTCATTTCCACACACTATTACGTCCAGGAATTCCTCCAGTAAAATAACAGGGTAATGACGTAAAAGGTTAATTCGACGTAACGTCTTAGTAATTGGAGATGCACTTTTGAGGACTACTAAAATGGCAAAAGGAATTATAATGACGCTAAAGGCTTTTATAGAGCAATTCTATTGGTTTTTTATACACGGAAAAGTGAGTCATCCAGAACAGACAACCTTTACCAGAAAGGTACATTATATAAAAAACTTCCCCAGAAAATTTTATACAATGTGATAAAAATTTAAGTGAGATGAATAGTTTAATGGGATACTTTTATTGTTTTGTTTGAGCCACAAGAAAAAGACAATAATTCGCGGTCAAATGTTAAAAAATAAAAGTATCAACTATTACTGAAGGTCTACTAATTGTTAACTATTAACTAAAAACGCTTTTTTCAGAGTCCCTAGTTACAGATGTTGAACTCGTATTTACGCCAGTGCGCATATGAAAAATGGTTTTAATTTAAACTACTTAATTGTTATAATTAAACACTGGGGACTAAAGTTTTTAACACATTCAAAATCAGTAGATAAATGAGAAAATTTTCTTGATGAGAGTTACTTTAAATTTACTAGGAGAAATGGAAATGAACAAATAAAGTAAACATTTTTTATAACTAAAAACTCAGATTATGACTGACAAATGTTTTATGTAAATTGTCAAGCGTCTGATCATCAACTATTTGATGAAAAACAGTGAAAATTTGAAGTGAAATGAAGCACCTATTGAATTGTAAGTAAAATTGACAAATATAGTGACCAATTTCAATGGCAATTATAAGTTACAATAATATTATAAGTGACCAATGAACATGTCGGCTCTAGTGCCAATTAGTAATTACAAATATGATTTATATAAATCCCGAGCCTGTGTGAATAAGGCAATAATTATGTAAGTTTTATATCAGTTACCAGTCACATTTTAAACAATTTTGTTTAATTTAACATGAAATGCTAGTGGCTTTCATCTCATCAATAGGTGTTAAAAGTAACGCTGTCAAAAAATGTCTCTATATGTGAATTTTTAACTTAATGAAAGTGATCATGGCAAGCCATAATTTTAAAGATTGTTTTCATATGTGCGTGTTAAATAATTTATCTTTAATGTGAAGATAAACTTTAGAAATTAAATTGTTCATATCGTTGCATTTTATAAGCTGTTTATGAGTGTATTTTATCTTATATGTTTTAATGTAAAAGTTTATAAAAAGCATAAGGAAATATACATTTTATATAACAAACTACAAAGAGATCAAGAAACACGAAAAACGATATTTCCTACTGATAAAATTTCGGTAAGTCCAATTTACGAACAGACGAGTTTATGAATAACAGTTAACTAACTAGAATTACTAGAATTAAATAATTACTAGAATTGATTAACTAGAGTTAATTAAGTAGAATATGAATAACTAACTAGAACTAACTAGAATTAATAACACTTAATTTTTCTAAAGTTCTTATGTTCTCTTGGTTATGTTGCCCCACCCATAAAATAATATCTTTTTGTACATTTGGAATACATCTGAGGGAGTTCGTCGGAGTAGCCTCGGAGAATCAGGCAGGAGTAGGCTGCCAACTTAATGAAACAAGGTAAGGAAAATTTCTTGGAGGAGAGCTTGGAGGCTGTTGTGTGGGTCCAATAGTACTTTTAAACTAGACCAAAATGTATGCTTACGCGACATGGATAACTTCTAAGGTAAAATGGCAATGAATAATAAAAGAAATTTCCTTCACAAGGAGGGTTAAATAATTTTTATAAGCAATAATCTATACAGTTTTTATAAACAATAACTTTTGTACAAATCTTTATAAACGAATCTGCCGAAGTAAAAAAATAAATACAAAACAGATACGAAAGAGCAAAAATAGAAAAAAATCGTGGGGAGGGAAAAACAGGGTACAAGAATCTTTGGTTGTTATGTTATAGTGAAAATGGATTACATCTGAGGATAAGTGGAGCCAAGAAAGCAAATGGAGAAGTCTAAAGTAGCATGGAGGGTAGGAAAAAACAATATTTCATTGTTAACATTAATAACGGAATTAGTTAAGGAAGCAATCTTCTTCTTCTTCTTCTTCTTCTTCTTCTTCTTCTTCTTCTTCTTCTTCTTCTTCTTCTTCTTCTTCTTCTTCTTCTTCTTCTTCTTCTTCTTCTTCACAGAGTATCTCTCCGTCTCGCTCTCGGTCTTCCTACGTCTCTTGTACCCAAGGGTCTATATCGAAATAGAAATAGTAAAAGAGATTTAGTGTTTTACTCTGGCTATTTTAGAAGGCATGAAAACGTAAAATAAAAGATAGGGAATGATTAAAATTCATACCGGATAAGGCTAGGTTTGATCTGGAGCCGAGGATCGCTAGAAGAAGTGTGGATTTCATAGTTTCACTAACCCGATTATTCGACGTAATGGTTGTGAGGACGAGTTCGATTTATTATTAGGCAGTGGAGAAAATTATAAGTACGATGGAAGGAAAAATTAGTTTGATTAATAGGAAATTAAATTTCCAAGAAGATTTAGACAGCAGAGTAAATATAAAAATTATAGGACAAAAAAATAGGGAAGTATGTAATCAGAATGAGGAATTATTCTATCGAGTAAAAGGAAATTATCAGGTCAATGCAATCAAAATGAGATTTCTTTACAGGAAAAATAAAAGGGATAGAATAATAAATGAGATTTTCAGATAAAATTTACAGTTTGACACTATTCAAGAGAGTGGAGAAACAGATAAGATACCTGTAGCCTGTATATCGCTTACAACAGGATTAGTTAATAAGAAGGTTATTCGAGACAAAGGCTACAGGGAGAACAAAAGAGAAAGTCAGAGGAAAACGTGGAAAAGATATATGAAATAAGAAAGTGGAGATATACAGTGATATATGGGAACGAATAAAGATATGGTAAGAGAAAGAGTGAGATTGAGTTTTAAGTGTAAAACGAAAGAATAGAGACCACAAGGATGTTAATTTCAGACTGAACGATGTGAGGGTGGCAATCAAGTGGGCTGGGAGAGAGCATGAGACTAAATTTAAAGTAAGGAAAAGAACGGGAGGGTAAATGAGAAAGTACCTGATTTAATAACAAGTTATACCAACTGATATGTCTTTATGTCCTGTATTTTTCAGGTGAAGAGTTTGTGAGGATCGGTCAAAAAGTATAACACAAATTTTAAATTATTTGTGTCGACGTTTCGACAATATTTATTGTCACCATCACGACCTGTGTATGAATACAAAAAAAATGTCAAACACAACAGATCGATTATTTTAGTGAACGTGTTTGTGTATGTGAGTGTGTGTGAGTGATCCTCACAAACCCTTCACCGGAAAAATTTATTGATTGAAGGTCAGTGCGAATTTAAGGATATATTCAGGGACCATCAGGCGAACCCTTGAGTCAGCAAGTAAAGAAACACGCCTAAAATTCGACAAGGTGATGGCTCTTCCCACACTTCTTTATGGGTCTGTGAATTGGACTTTAACGAAAGGCCAGGCCAGTCGCATCCAAACGGCTGAAATGAGATTTCTCAGGCACGTGGCAGGGTATACTCTCCATGATGATAGAAGAAACACAGACATACGGCAGGAACTGAATATTATGAGTATACTCGACAGGATCGCCCAGTATCGGCTGAGTTGGTGGGAACATCTGTGCCGAATGGATGACTGCCGCATCCCCAAACAACTATGGAACTATAAGCCGAGGGGACGGAGAGGTGTGGGACGTCCGAGGAAGCGCTGGAGTGACCAGCTGTAATATTTGCCTATTTGAGACCAGAACAAACCATTCTTGGTTTAAACCTTGTGGATGATGATGACGATGATGATTTCCTGTGCTAAATGATGAAGTAGGGTTTATTGAATTTGTATTTTACCTTTTTGTTTGAAGAATTATATGAACATCATATTTATGTTAAATTGTTAGTAAACTAGATGTAGAATATACCAGATTGTAAAATTGGATTGTAACATTCATTGAATTATTATTAGAGCCTATAATATATACGAAATGGGTGGATTATCCTGTATGTGCTGCGTATTGTATTCACACGCATACTCCGATGAGCGTAAATATTTAAAGGAGTAAGTAAAAATATTGTTTATAAAATAGTGCTTAATATTAAAAACATAAAGTAGTCCTTCGTCAAGAATATAAATTTCTGAAAATTTTATTCGTTTCTGCGCTTTTCTTGTTTGAACTTGATCACTTTCTTCTCATAATCACAACACTCACTTCTCCCTTTGAATAGGTTTCAAAAAATATTAACTTTGTTTACACAATTTAAAATGGTACGTCAACAAACAACATGACAGTCAAATCATTCGAAGTTTTCTACAGCCGATACAGACCTCTCTCAAGTACATATGTAGTACAAACACTATAGCCTCGCTTTAAAATTGTTGAATATACTCTTATAGTAAAGAATATAAAAATATAACCGATTACGTTAACTGTACAAGACAGTTTACAGCAAAAACGTGTGAAACTAGTTTGTATTAAACGAGGAATAGCTGTATATCTGATCTGAAATCTTCGATTTCATAAACGTAACTACGTGTAGAATGAAGAAGAACGTTTTGTTTAGTGGAAGACGTTGGTACGTTCACATCGGTTCACTGACATCCCGACGAGGAAACAAGCCACTGTGTAGCGTACTTTATTGTGACAGCGTACGAAGTGTTATTTACATACACGATTGTCCTTAACCGATTTTCTCTTCTCTCGTGTAAGACATGAAGGGCATACGTTAGGAATTGCAGGTAATTGTTTATACCAAGGCGATATTTTCACGACGACAAAGCACTCGAGACATCTTCAAGGTAAACCCAAAGACTTTCCACGGAGGCGTTTGTTGACTCTCAAGCTGTCTGCGTGTGTTTCCTTTCCGCATAAACAAACGTTCGTCTGACATGCAAGGGAATCTAAAGTAAATACGTTCACGCGAGCCCACATGCTCACATGCACAACATTAAAGAGGGCAGACTTTATTATGAAAATGTTATTTATAATTTTATCCATATAGCACTGACAAGACTGGTAGAGTACGTTGTTTTCAATAATGCATGAACTCTACATGTCACAATGTTTCTTACGTTTACTGTATTTAAGTATGAGGAAGTTTAAGAAATAACGATGTCAAAAGGAGAATGCAATATTTTAGAGAAAGAGACTCGAATAAGAAATGCATATTATTCGAAGAAAAATGACGGAAGTAAACAATCAAATAGACATTTTTTTTAGCAAATACATATGGGAAATATGAGATATACAAAAGTAACGGGGTCAGGGGTAGGAAACGATTACGCCAACGTGATTGTGTTTTATACAATGGTAGGGTGACGAAAGAAGTAACAAGAAATCTACGATTTAGAAACCAAGGGAAACAAAGGATAAATTTATTAGAATTGGAACGAATCGGATGGACACGTTTAGAAAATTTTTTAATGGATGGTAGGAATTTAGAAGGGTAATTTTAAATCGTTTAAAACAGAAATTAAAAATACAATGCTTACTAAACTGCAATAATTTTCAACAGAAATGTAAACAGAAACAGTAACTGGAATATTAAGGGAGTAAACGTGGCGGTAAAATAATAGAACAACGAATGAAAGAAGTATTTTAATGAAGAGATCTAGAAAATTACGAAGAATATAAGTTTTATGTACTTAAATTACCAAACAGTTATGTTATGTACCCGGTTCTTGGGCCGTGGCCAGTTACTTAAATTTACGTGTCTAAACGTATCGACCACACCTTCCGAGGCCATCTTCAGTAGAAAGTAAAGGAAAGGAAGAAATAATGAAAACGTCCTCAAATATAACAGGCCGAACGCACCTCACAGTCGAGGAGTAACCAATAACCTAAGTCAGAAAACAAGGGTGTGTAAGCAAGCTAAATTCTGATTGCGTCCGAGCGCAGCATTCCAAATCCTATTTAATGACACACTTTCCTACTTCTTTTCTTTAGCCTCGATCTGGAGATACCTGGGCGCAATACATAAATAGAAGCGTCCTCGACAAGGGCTTCGGCTAGCGGCCGAAGTCTTCAGTCGGATCTTTTTTTGCCTGTTGAGAAGCGAATTCGGTGTACGTTCTCTCGAAGACACCGTGAGACGTCTTGCACACAAGTTTTATGTGCGTGCGGCGCGGATTTCAGCCAATCCTCTTATAACCGGATGATGCCAGTACCATGTACGTCTGGGTGGTAAGTGGAAACGACTTCTCCTTACACTACGTTAGTGTAGGCTAACACAAAGAAGCCGTTGAAGGCCTGCTAAATACCAAATCACCCTACTTGGGGAGGGCCACGAGGCAGGAGCTCCAGAAGGTAGCACGGAACTCGGTTTCCAGACTGGAGGTCTCCGTAAACACAACCACGCAGCCCAGGGACGGGCTTTCTTTTCTATACTGAAGACGGCCTCCAGAGATGTAGACGAAAAACGTTTAGAGATATAAATTTAAGCACTCAATCAAAGCCCAACAGGCCGGTACATAGTATTTTTAATAATGTTGACGCCGCTCGTGATAACTTACGTAATAGATAAAAGGAAAGAGTTGATTTTAAAACATTAATAAAGAATGAGAGAAAAAGAATCGTGGGTAAAATAAGAGAGTGCAGGATACAGGAACAATAAAGTAAAGTACGCGTACATAATGTAAAGTGTAACGCTTAGTTTAGTAGTGGCTGTCAATGAACGTTAATTACAATATGGTTTAGTAAGATTAGATAATTGAGTAGATACAATTTTAGAAACAACTTTGTCGACGTTCCGACACTTTTATTTTCATATAAGGACAAACGTAGGCAAGTTTTTACGTCACCAGAAAACTGCCGCCCTTGTGGCTTTTACGTCATAACAACTTATTTTTTCAACTGTTCTGTTAATAATAAAAATGGTCGAAACATCAACAAAATTTGTCTATTCAACGGCCAATCCTCGCAAACCTTTTGTCGTAAATGTAATAATATTTTAGTCCAATAAAATAAATGAATCAAAAAATAAATTTATAGTTGAAAAGGAATAATAATTAGGAAGGTGGATGCAAAAACTGAGTTAATCAGTATAAGAGACGTGTATAAGCAATGTTAAGGGAATATATCGAAATATCAAAGATGGAGGACACCGAGCCTTATTACCTATAGGGTTGCGTACATGTAAGGCTTAAGTAATTAAATACTTTATTCAGCTTACAGGTAACTTCTATTTTTCAGAGGGCCAATAATAATTATTGTTGTACCTTCATCTAGCTTGTTATGTGTGTATTTGGTGTAGTTTACAAACTAATATATTTTATGCAATAAGTTTAAGCTTCGTATTGAGCTTATACATGATGGTAGCAATCATCAGAACAAGATATATTTCCAAGTTTATGTACGATATTTGTCAGAAAGACTGTTGCCACAAAAAGTATATTTTTCTATAAAACAGTACCCAAAGAAAAGTTGATGTGTTTCAATTTGTCACTCATACTAGATGAACATATACACAAAACTGTCAATTAAATTAACTCATGACATGTAACTTTTAAGTTTATTAAACTACAAATTTTATTAGTGGTTAAATAAAGTTATGCTACACTCACTTGTTGCACACACCACTAGTCACTGTGACACCGATTAGCGCTTTCGACCGTACCTGTTCATCATCAGATCGTAACTGCCCAAATTTTAAGTTTATATATCACATGATCGATAATATCAAATTTGTTTGAAATAGATAATATAAAGATTATTTACGTTAACCAAATGTTATCTGATAATTAAAAAATACTACAATTAACCTTCGAATTCAGGTGAAGACATCTCTCTGAAGTGTACAAACAGAAACGCATCCATGAACTGCACCTGCGACGGTAGACAATTTTACAGGCCATTATCCAATTGTGACCATGTAAAATAGTCTTGCATCGAAAACACAAAACTAAAAACGTAAATATATAAATAAAGACGTAAATTAGATTTTACGAGTGTTATTAATAGTAATATTTAAAAATAATTTATGGTTAAATTAAATAAAGAAAGGGCATTTACAGACTACTGCGCACGTGAAGTGTGTGTGCGGTCAATACGAACTGAATCCAATATGCAGTTATCACCATATCTTGGCGATTGCTTTAACAGATTCCACAAAATTTAATCAGGATCGGCCAGAGTCCACAGAAGTTAATCAGGATCGGCCAGAGTCCACAAAATTTAATCAGGATCGGCCAGAGTCCACAGAAGTTAATCATGCATCTTATGCAGTCCAACATGTAATAAAACTTTATAACACGAATTTTTCAATAAATTGAAGTAACTGTACACATAATACTTATAACCTTCTTAGACTGACACTACATAGAATGATAAAACAATGCAGGCGCAAACAGCATGCAGCTGAAATTAAAAAACGTTTATCGAATCAGCATTTTGTTCAGGCTGCTAATGAATTAATTACTGAAGAAGGTAGAGGATGAGATGAACTCGTTGATGTGGTACTCGCCATGTGTTCCCCAAATATGAAAACATTAATGATAAAATGCAGCGGAATTTTAATATTATGCAGTGTGCAATATGCAGTGCACTGTACCCCATTATGTTTATTAATAAAAGAATTTATTTCAATTGTAGTTTATATTACACAGATTTATGTGAAATTCATTAAAATAATTCAATAATTCAATATCAAGTACTATATAAATTATGTACGTGATTGTTAAAAGATACAATAAACAAATGTCATTTAATGTCATTTCAATTACACTAAAACTCCGATTCCCCCTGTATTACCTCTCTCTCTAAAACGTCGATAGAGTCCCTCTATTCGCCGTGTATATTATAACGATTGATTTCTTCTATTTCAGAAATAATTGTGATTATTAGAGTGTGTAATTTTCTACATCATTTTTTCCAGTATAATTATCTCGACTAAAAAACTATAAACATATTGTAAAAATTCTTTTGTTAATACCAGAATTTACAATTTTTCTACAAATTTTAATCCTTAAATGTAAAGGATTAAATTAAATGTAAAGGGTAGTAGCAACTGCCTGTTTAAATGAGAATGGAAGAATATTCTTAAACACATAGGATACCGCTAATGGCTGTCTATTATACATATTAACGTACATTTGTATTCGACGTATCTTGGGAGCACTTAGACTAAATTTCAAGCTTACGACTTAAACAACTTCTAAGGTGTTTTACGACTTAGAACTTAGAACTGCGTACGAAATAACAACCGTTATAATTTTTTTTGTTTATTTAAAGGTACAGAATATTTTATTGTTTATTAACAGTGACGAAAGATTTGGATTAGATTCACTGTTTCCAATTAGTTTTATAGTTGTTGTTGAAAACGTGTAAAAGGAATCTTATTTATTGTTTGTAACGAACACAAAATTAAATGACGAAAATATTCGAACTGGCATCATTAAATGTTTCTAGATGTTTTTGCCAAGAGAATAAGCAATATTTTATGTGCTCAGTTACTTATCTATAGGCCAGGAAAGTATAACTGGTTATAGTAGGAGGGAACAAACTAGGGCAAACTGATGTTTTTATGATCAAAGTTGTACCATTTATATCGTCCGACGGAGATGTTTTGTGTGTACGATTGATTGTGCGAGAGAACTTGTCTGTTCCGTTTTGGGTGTGTCGCTTGTCACTCTTCTGATTGGCACGATCAGCCACACCCATTTTGCTTCGCTGATTGATTGACTTCCTGCTACCAGTTTAACGGAAGTTCCCTTACAATCTAACGTAATTCCGTTACACTATCAGTTGTTTTCATCGTAAATAATGACTAGGAGGGCTAGTAGGAAGCAATCAGGTTCAACGTTTGAGCAATGTCTTCTTGGATTGTGGGATAATTTTGCTACGAATTTTAAGCCTACCTTCGACTACTTATAGTTGAAAATAATGCAGACAGTAACGTAATTCCCCAAGAATAAGGTGAAAGTTTCTAAAGGGTTCTGAAACGGGACTTGTTGAGCATCAGTCATTTTCGTCATAAGAAATCATTGTTGTCATAATAGTATTAACGACTTTTAATGTAATGTTTTCACTGCAGTTGTACGTTAGGATCCATATAGACGTCTACGGATTATGTTTTTATTGAATAATAATTTAATAATAATATGAGTGTGAATAATAATGATAATACAACAACAACAATGAATATTTCTGAGTATTTAAAATCATTTCAGTTTTGTGATACTAGTGAAATCTACCAACTGAAAAAGTTAAGCACTGTACAATCCAAGCAGAAAGAATTGTGTCACTATTTACTGGCGTGTTAGCACCAGTTAGCACTATTTACTGGCATGGATTAGTAATAGCTTGATTCTACGTATATCATATGGTTTTAAGTCTATACGTTAAAGCACACGTGGTAGCTCAGAGACTCAATGTGTGCGTAAAAATGGTTGTTTATTTATTTTTTAACTTACTATTATTGTTTTGTTGATATAAGTTATATGCTTAGAAAACTAGCAGAAGAATACGCGAAATGGGGCCTCGAAATAAATACCTCAAAAACTGAGTACGTCATAGTAGGCGGGAAGTTCAAGGCCTAGAACTAGGAACAAAAGTGATAAAAAATATTAAAAATTTCAAGTATTCGGGTGTAACAATTACATCGGATGGTGACAACAACCAAGAAATAAAAGTACGAATAGGACAAGCTAAGACAGCGACAAAACAATTAAACAGTTGTTGCAGTTCTTCCGAATCCCTGCCAAATGCAGCAACGGTTAACATTAATTTAATTAAAAATAAGTTTAAATAGTGGCGCGACAGATAATTATCTGTGCATCGGTCAGTCCTTCCCTGACGTCACGCCCCCTTCCTTTCTAACGAACTCGTTTCGCCGTTCGCCCGGCGAGCTGATTTCAGTCGACCACCTGACTGGTCCGTGAGCACAGAGTCACCAGCGGTCGCCTCAATGGGCACTTTTCGTTGGCAGCCGCGTCTATCAAGCATAAAGCTTGGTTCCACGACCGGGTCCACGTATACCAGAGAATTTTGACTTACTCTAGTATTTCTTCGGCCTACTTTGAGAACATACACGACAGCACTCCGTGGGACCAGCGGAGAAACACGTGCCTACAACGGGTTCACGCACGGCATGACCGGCGACAGCAGGCTGCGAGAGGACACATCTTCGATTTCCAAGTAACACTATTAATAATTAATTACCATGCAGCAGGAGCTTCCAGTCAGCCAGATTGCTAGTTGGAAAGAAAATGAACTAAATTCCTTACTTTGTGTGATGCGAACTTATATGTTTTACAAAAACTTTGTAATATACGAAGGTGTTAAATTTTCATGAACAGATTATAGCTTGTGCGCTACGCGCAACAATATTGTAAACTAGTATTGATTTATTTAGTAATTG
This sequence comes from Magicicada septendecula, assembly GCA_034769895.1. Taxonomy (NCBI): domain Eukaryota; kingdom Metazoa; phylum Arthropoda; class Insecta; order Hemiptera; family Cicadidae; genus Magicicada; species Magicicada septendecula. Next base: position 147,809,473 of record CM068369.1, read on the forward strand.
ATTTTTTAGTAATCGATTTATCCAGTATTTAATTTATTCAGAAATTGATTTTTGCTCCGCTGGCTGACTCATAATTTATAAAAGTAAGAGGCTGATTTTCGTTGTGTAATAAATAAATTCACGTTGACCTGCTCACTAGTTAGTGGTACTGACTGTTTTCTAACGCACCGCCCTCCCTTTGTATTTAAGTTAGATATTACGACTATTTTAAATGAATTTTGTGTTACGTTCGTTTGGGCCCAGTGTAGCGTAACGTAACAAAGTCTGCTTTGGAGTCCACGAATAACAAAAACCAATAAAATCAGAATATATAAAAAACTATAGTCGAAAATATTGGCCTATATGGAGCAGAACTGTGGGAATTTAATAAAAGAAATAAATCCATAATAAGAGCTATGGAGATGGATTACTGGCGGAGGTGCTGTTAACTAACAAGACTAGATAGAGTGAGAAATGTACAGATAAGACAAGAAACGGGAATCGACCTTGACATTATACAAACAATAGAAGCAAGAAGACTGAATTGGTTCGGACACCTAAAAAGAATGTCGGATGAGAGATGGCCAAGGAAGGTATGGGAATAGACTCCACCCTCTAGAAGAAAAAAAGGAAGACCTAAACATTAATGGAAAATGGACGTCGAAGATGCAATGAATACAAGAGAACTTACAGAACAGGACTGTTTAGACCGGCGCCAGTGGAAGCTAGGATGCGAGCGGCGGCGCCAGCCGTAATTAAATCGCAAAAAAAATTATTGTTTAAAAAAAATAGTAGGAGTTACGTTTAGGCTTATGTACTGTTACACCTTAAAAAAAACTCTCAGGAGTTCTTGAAATTCTATCAAAGTAGAGGGAAAATGGGGGTTCTAACTAACAAAGGATGCCGCCTTTCCCACGGTCCAAGATTTTTTCCCACGCTCTCCCCACCACCGCTGGACCTGCAGCATCCGCGAATTTCCACCAATAAAATTTCATGCCACCTTTTGCTCGCCAAGTTCAAAGAGATGCCGCCGTCCCCACGGTTCAAGATTTTTTCCCACGCTCTCCCCACCACCGCTGGACTACAGATTACCACTGTTACGACTCATAGAGAAAGACCACCCGATAACTATGCCTTTGTGGGTGGGGGGGTTCCGACTTGATGCATTATAGTGTATATATTAAATATATGATCAGGGTTACCAACCTTGTATGAGTTCAAATTTGTTGTGTGTTATAATGTATATTAAATCTATATGATCAGGTTTACCAACCTATGTATGGGTTCAAACTTGATATGTGTGTGTGTATTATAGTGTATATTAAAATATATGATCAGGGTTACCAATCCTGCATTATTGTGTGTATAGAACAGATCTGCCAACATTTTTCTTCGGTGGGAAATTCAAACTATATTAGCAGACGCATTATAGTGTATAGTAAATTGTTGACGACTTCGATATCAACTCTCTCTCCCCTCCTCTCTCTTTGTCTCTAGGCACAGTTGTCGATCACGATATAAACTCTCTCTCTCTCTCTCTCTCTTTATGTCATCAGTTTTACATAAGCGTCGTGCTACTTATGGATTATTGTAAGTAGCGATACTAAAATGTAATCACCAGGAAATATATTTATCACCTACCTCGTTGCGTCCTACTTCTAATTTTTTTTTTTTTGACACATGACAGTCATTGACCACGATTTAGAAATTAATATACTGTCAAGTCTGTGTGTGGTAAAGTGTTACGCATAAAAAAAATCTCCTTGAAATAAGGTATTTTCAAAAGTTTTGTGTACACATACACACATTGTATATGTCTCTCTCTCGCTGCAAACGTTGACAAGAATTCCCTTATTCAAAGCGATTTGTATGTGTACACGAACTTAAATATAGTTGATAGAAAGATTAACTATGTATGCACACACACACACACACACTAACTTAAATATGGTTTACAGACCATTGTAATTTTATAAATTCATTTTTGCATTAATTAAATATATATTGTAAACAATGAAATAATAATATTTCGTCATTGTAAGATTTTAATAAAACAATTATCAGTTTAAATAATAATTTTCGTGATTGTAAGATACAACCTGCAAATTATTAAAATGTCTCTCTCACACATTTCTGATTACTATACAAATAATTGCATGCATATTCGGAGGTTTATAACGAAATAAATTAAAATAAACCATAATTTGTTTTAAATAATTAAATACGGGGTTTTGACGAACAGACCAATCTGCTCGTACGCAAGGGGGTATACCCTTACGAGTACGTTGACAGCATTGATCGGTTCAACGAAACAAGTCTATGCACACACACACACACACACACACACACACACACACACACACACACACACACACACACACACACACACACACACACACACACACACACACACACACACACAACGATACTGAATTAGATATAGTTATTATTATTCGATAACTTAAACCAGAGGTCATTAGCCTTGTGTACGTCGTCTAAATCGGACGTTCTACTTTCTAATTTGACACCTGTCAGTCATTAGCAGCGTTGACAGTAATTAGGATTAATTATGGATTAGAAAGTATTTACTCTAAAAACGGACATGCAAGCTTTCTCCCACTACCAGTGTACAATATATATACGCACAGAAAATTAGCGAAAATTTCTCATTTGACCGTCTGCGTGTGCTGATACATCGTGAAATCTATCTCTGCATCTTTTTTAATAGTTGAAAGACTGTTTGTACGTCTTCAGTATACGCAACTTTCATCATTAAGGGTGTGTAGACAACACATACTAGTTTTGGTAAGTGTACAGATTTTATTTAATTTTAATGTATGTGCAGATTTTATTTAAACGTAAAAATTATTTGCATTATCAAGCGCACTATTGAAACATTTTGAATACGTTAATAACTGAGCATAATGTTTATTGTATGTACAGATTTTATTTAAACGTAAAAATTATTTGCATTAAAACATTATCAAGCGCATTATTTATTGAATTTAATACATACGCGTGTGTGTGTGTGTGTGTGTGTATGATCAAATTACAATTTCTGAAAATATATTCTTACCGTATTTTTATAGTGGCAATTTCTCATTGATCGCCTGCGTGTGCTGATACATCGTGAAATCTATCTATCTCTGCATCTTTTTTAATAGTTGAAAGACTGTTTGTACGTCTTCAGTATACACACAACTTTCATCATTAAGAGTGTGTAGACAACACATACTAGTTTTGGTAAGTGTACAGATTTTATTTAATTTTAATGTATGTGCAGATTTTATTTAAACGTAAAAATTATTTGCATTAAAACATTATCAAGCGCATTATTGAATTTAATACATGTGTGTGTGTGTGTGTATGATCAAATTATTATGCCTGTTACAATTTTTCTGAAAAATTGCCTTAAACAAACATTTTTAATGTAACAAATTTAGAAAGTAGGTCACAGCGTATGATGACATTTATATCTCTCTAATTCTGTTGTGGACATGCATAGCTGTAAGCGGTGACTATTTCCTTATGAAAGTGGAATGTAGACTTTCCTAAAATTATTTGCATTAAAACATTATCAAGCGCATTATTATTTATTGAATTTAATACATGTGTGTGTGTGTGTGTGTGTGTGTGTGTGTGCGCGCGTATGTGTATGATCAAATTATTATGCGTATACATTATGGAGTGGGTTATACAAATAATAATAATAAAGTGTGTGTAATATATACATTTATTAAAATACATACACACAGCTCCAAGATTATATTAAACAGTTTTTACAACTAAAAATACATACACAGCTCGAAGATTATATTGTTACAAGTATGAAAATATATCTAAACTAGTATTTACAATTTAAAAAAAAAAACATACACAGTTCCAAGATTATATCGTTACAAGTATTGAAACCCCCCTTTTTATTTCTAAGTTTTGTAATTTTTTTTTGAATTTTATTTAATTTTATTTTTATTAAGTTTTTTTTTTTAAAAAGGGGAGAGACATCATATTTAGAACTAGGTAAAGAAAAAACCTAGAGGAAGCAAAAGTGTGCAAGGCCCAAATACAATTACAGACATGTCCCCCCAGGTGAATGACAGGACTTGCAAATGAAAAACTCTTTTAACCAACAAGCGTGTGCTTTATTCAACCTGTAAGATTTTACATAAATAACAAGTTCGTAATTGTGCGAGCACACCATTTAAGGCAGAATTATATATATCTATGTATTTCCATTAATTCATAATGTCACAAAGTAAGTGAATTGATATTACTAATTGCAAAAATTTCTGCCTGATCATGTATGAGTCAAAGTTGGTAATAATCTCATTCATTAAGCAATACTAATCCATCAGTGTTGTATAATATCACTTAGGCTAGCCTGTTGTCTCAGCGAGCACATTTATGGTTATTCTCTTGTTTTAAATCAGTTACATATTCCCCAAAAATATATCTATATATATATATAGTAAAATTACACACACAAACACATATACGACATGAATAACAAAACATCCCTCATTTCAACACTAACCTCCACATAAACCGATTTCCACTACAGTAAATAAATGAAGCCTAATATGTATAGCTAGGTACAAATATAAATAACAACGTAAAATGGAATATCTCAGCTCCTAAGCATAGATTTGCCAGCATATTCACAAGCATAGTTCACACCAGAGAATGTAAGTTACCGCCCCGAAACTCAAACAGCCAAACGAACCCTTAGCTTAATCATTAAGCATTAAGTATGTGTGTGAAAGAAAATCGTTTCTCATCAACAGCATCAGACAACCCCCAGCTACGTTATTAAACTCTGCCATGACCAGATGACTTGATAGCACGAGCTAATTAACTCCCAAATGGTCTTAATTAGATGAAAGTTAGATCTTACAGTAAACTGCGGATGTGTGTGTATGTGTGTAACTTCTTACACATTATACAGTTATAAGATACTTCATTAGGTGTACTGTGGTAATGTTCACACATGCCATAACATGATGATCACACATAATTGAACATGAGAGTTTGTGCTAGAGTCTAATTTTCAGAACTTCACGAGTGAGCTTCTGGCGGCTTCTGTGCATTCACATGTTGTAGAGAGAGAGAAATAGATAAACAGAATTTTCCCACCTGGATAGTCCGGTGTACTTAGTTCGTATAGGCGAGGATCAGTGATGTCACAGTCATATCACCCGTCCCTGGTGCAGCTTAGCGTTGGAAAAGTTCTTGGTTCAGCTTAGCATCGAAAAGTCCTCGACTGACGCCATTGTGGCTAAAGATCGTCTCTGCTATTAGGGGGAACAGATGTTCGTTCGCCCCTGACACCCATCTCGTCCTTGGTCGAGCACCTGGACATACAATACTTGTAGAGGGTGTCATAAAGAAATTCACGCCACATAGGCCGTCCACATTAAATACCAACACTAACTTTAAGCAGCTACAGCGCATACACACATCGCCACTAATTCAGATTAAACAGTACTAAGCTCGTCTAGCAATTATTTTCTTAATGTTTCATTGAGATATTCAAATTGATTTGCTGTGCCTATCGTTGTTATTAATTACATCAAAACAGCTGAGTGCAAGATACATTAACATATTCTCTATTGCAATTAACTTGACCCACGACTCTCACATTCATAATTTAATTAAATATAATTTAATTTGATTTTGTAACAGCGTTAATGCCCAGATTAAAAACTGCTCTATACGCACACACACACACAGGCATAACTCATAATGAAAGCTGAAACGCAAAATATATTTGGGGTTAGAATATTTTCAGAACCCACAGACTTGCACGTACCTGGAGCAACACTTTATCTAGCCTATCATAGTGATAGGTACGGAAGTCCTGGTTAGAAGTTCGCCGCCAGCCGAGACCAGATGAACAGCTTGGAGGATGAAGCAGAAATGAGAGCGAATCAACGTTTCGCTCCAGCCAAGTAACCTCCGAAAGCAGGAATGTACAGACACACAGCTGGCTGGCAGCGCTAGCTGTATCGCGTAGCCACACAACCTTTTGTGTGTATAACTGACCGACAACAAACAATCGTAACAGAGTGGCAGTGCGTGACGTCAGCGGCGCTCGTTTTTAAAATACTAATAATCTAATACGTTGCCGAAGCCAGTTCGGCACAGTATTAAAATATATCTAAACTAGTTTTACAATTAAAAATACATACACACACACAGCTCCAATATTATAATGTTACAAATATGAAAATATATTTAAAACTAGTATTTACAAAATATGTATAAAATAAGACTTAAACACGTCTATGTACTGTGTTGGACAATGGTGTATATTCTACAAGCGAATCATGTAGTATCATACAGTAGGCAGTCGTCTGTGTAGGAAAATGCATTGACGATTCAAATTCTAAACGTACATCAACTGCTGAAGACTTAAGTGCATCGTCTTGTTTGCTACAATCGAATACAAACAGCGGGGCTTTTGATTTGAATAATTCTGGTGTCAGTATTGGGCTGACGTCTAAACGGTGGTAATACGAACTTTGAAAACTGGCGTACATATTGTACAATAATGCAAAACGGTCTTTCCCAATATCCAAGTTTAAGTTATCATAAGGATAATACTTGTCGTTTAGAAACAGTCTCGCATTGATCACGTTACAATGATCAAATTCATCGGCGTGTGCCGCCAGTACATTCTTTCTTGCTGTCTGAAACGCTAACACAACAAAGCGTGATTTTTCTAGCTGACTCGAGGTCTTGACAATCCAATTCTGCCTTTTAGTCTGTGGTAAGGCAGGATACTCGTGCAACTCCCAGGTCCTAAAAGGCATAGTTATCGGGTGGTCTTTCTCTATGAGTCGTAAAAGTGGTAATCTGTACGCATTAGCTACATGTTCATAAGGCATTTTCCAGTAAACTTTATCTAGTTCAAGAACACAATTAGCAGTCGTTTGTCCGCTTGCTAAAACCATGTGCGTAGGAGTATAAGTTCTTGTTTCACGTTCAGCACGATGCGTGTATAGTCTTCTGCGAATCCCATTAGCATTTTCAGTGGTATACAAAAGTTGAATTCACCGTCATCATTCACTTTTAATACGTTCGTGGTCGGCGCCACCCAACCTGCGTTTTCCATTGCGTCACGTGTGTTGTTGTTGAGTGATAGAAAAGTTTTAATAGTTGACGTAACACCGACGTTTCTGGTATGGTCCACTACCACTCCGGCCAACTCGTAACGAATCTCTTCAAAGAGAAATGCTATAGCATTGTTCACCAGTTCCACATTCAGTGCAGTATCTGCAGCCACACTAGGGTTTTTAACCAACTTGCCTTCGATGTAGAGGAAACTTTCTGACGGCAGTGTAAAGACGTCCTGTTGTTGTATTGGCACACGTATTTCATCATTGTTTCCATATCTTGTTGTTGCGTACGGTGCGTGTGAGTGAAATGAAAAGTGTGTGATACTGTCTTCAAAGAACGGTTGCTGCTCCACAGATAATATTCCACTCGCCATGTTACTTGTTTACAACAACAAAACCCAGTGAAATCAGGAAACGACGGTTAACTGATGTTAATCGTTTCAGTTTCGAACGAGTACTGATGCGTTTCCTAACTGATCTTTCTTCTTCTTCTTTTTTTATTACTGACGACTGTGGTAGCAGCGGTGGCGAAGAAACAAAGTACAAGCCCATGTCTATAGTCGTTTTAGATGTAAACGCACAGTGATGACTTCTCAGCGAAAATCTATTACGTCACCGTCCTGATCGTGTAAAGATAATGTTATGTTGTCCATACGACTCACATTCACAGGTAGGTATATGACGTTTGTAGGTGATTCAATTATTTTGAATCCTGGTTCGACTGACGGATAGAACGAGTGCAGTGTGTGCTCGTTTTTACCGTTCTTGTATGATCCTTGCGCTATATTACACCTTATCAGTATACTGTTCACTTTTATAATGTTAACTGTGGCGTCAGACGTGTGAGTTTTATTCCCTTCAAGCAGACGCTTTTCCTTGAAACCCAACATATCACCGATACCGTACACTGTTTGTTGAAATTCAATATCCAGTGCACAAGTCAGCTCAAATTTCAGTGTATTGTTGTTAGGACGTAGACTAATCTTTGAGTCTCCTAACTGCTTTTTGAGGAAGGCTTCTATGTCACCGATTTCATAAGCACCTGTAGGTAACGTTATCAAGTCCCACGTTGTTTCGTCCCGTAGTACTGGAAACACATTGTTTTTTCCTTCAATCACGTTCGGTATACTGTTGTATGTAGTAAAGTCCAATAGACCTACATACCATTCGCCGTTTGTTAGTTCGAGAGGCGGGAAAAAGTCACATACAAGAGCAGCAGCATTCGTGCCTGTTAAGGTGACCGACAGCGAAGACATCTTGTCGCTTACTGATCACTCACGCGTTAAGAAGTCCAAACATAAATGCCCACAGATGACTGTGTGCGGTGGCTGTTCACGCTCGTAATTGTAGTAAATGTCAGTGTCGGTTCCAAAATACTGTGTCAGCTCAAGAGGTGGCTGCATATTACCATACGCATCATAGTAGTAAACTTGTTTGTTTCGCTTCTTGTAGCAAACCCAGTGCGTACCAGGTCCTTCTGCACTGTCCAGATTAACAACTGCACTCTCATTCTTCCATGGTCGTGTGTGTGGTAAAGTGTTACGCATAAAAACTCCTCTGAAATAAGGTATTTTCAAAAGTTTTGCGTACACATACAAATCACTGTCAGACAATGCACGCACTGGTATGCAAATTAGTTTTTTTGTCTGTAAGGACGTAGGTATAGACCTGACGCTATTTTTTTATTGTTACGTTTATGCCTTGGGACTGTTTTGCGTTTGCGGGTTGTTTTGCGTTTGTTCGCGGATTGACGTTTAATTCCTGAACCCTTCTTCTTCTTCTTTTTTCTGCAACCACTACGCGAGCTCCCTCCACCCACTGCCGATTTCGCTTTCATTGCGGCGGCTACAGCAGCAGCATACGCTCTTTCACTAACACCGGAATTCCAATCTTTCACTCGTTCCCACGCTTTGTCGGCAAGAACGCGATCAGCTATACGTCTTCGACTGTTGTCTTTGTACCTTGCGTAGGCGATATCGTGTTCGCGACAGGCTTCGTCCAACTCGTTGATTCCGCGCTCGCCACGTGCCAATCTCTCTTTGAGTTTTGTTCCAGGTCCACAGAATCGGTAGCCGGGTAGGTGTAATTCTACTGGTAATGCGTCCACCGCTCGATTAATCAAAGTAGGTACTGACGAAACGATAGCGGGCACAGTGTTTTTAAGTATTTTTCCAATTACACCACGCCCCATTCTTTTCTTACGAAGTACGTGCATTCTTGTAAACAGATCTCCAATCCTTGATTTCCGTTTCCGTATCGAGAACGTCTATTAAACGTCCAACCTCTTCAATATATTCAGACAGGACTGAACGCTGTGTCGCGCTGTCTTGATATTTATAGACAAACTTTATTAGATTGATTATATGAGCGTGAAATACCTGAGTGACCTTGTACAATTCGGTCTTTATATGTAATTTTAATTCGTGCATTTGTCGTACAGTGACTGCGCCTTTGTCATTGACACCGTTCGCTATATTCGTAATTTTTCTTCCGGCAGCGTAGAAAGCATCGTTTTGCAAACTGATTGTGTGTGCGTGTAAAAATTCCAAATTCACTGCGTCTTTGAAGTCAACAGGTGCTTGCACACGCGTTAGTCGACAGTCATTAACGATTACGTTACCTGCACGATCTTTTTTCAAACTCTTCTCGTCTACGTATCGTTTTGTGGCTGCATCTCTTGATTTAAGCGGATCGTTTAGCATTATTATTCGATGATCTTTTGCGTCTACGGTAGCGTCGTCGTCGTTCTTGTACTGTAAGCATGCGTCCTTTACGTACTGTAAAGAAACAACATCGTGCAACTCTTCAGGATCACCCAAGTTGCGTATCTTTTTGTTTTTCACATCAAAGTGACCATCGTTAGTCACTCCTAAACCGATATCCTCACTCAGACTTCGATGAGTTTCTTTTCGCACTCTTACAGCACTGTCGTGTCTACCGAACTTGTCTACACTCATATTTATGAAGAACTGGTGGTTATAGAACGGTGCGTCTGCTTTTATATGATAATGCCGGCTTCACGTAATTCTTCCAATATCGAAACGATTTCATTCCTATGACCAGTATGGCCACTATTTTGAGACGCCATTAACAGTCTCAATCTATTAACCAACTCGTTAGGATCATCCCAATGCACGTAATCGATTGCTGCGTTCGGTTTCATCTCCATATAGCCACTCCCTGTACGTTTTCGTGCAAACAATTTAGATATTACTAGTCGGTACTTGACGCCACTGTTACTGTTTATTCGCGTATTGTGTTTATATTTTTGTTTGTGTCCGTTGGTTGCTAGTAGTATGGACTTATATTTCCTCATATCGTCCTTATTGTATTTTTTCGGTAGTTTCATAAACAAAAGTTCATACAGACCAGGTGTACCCTCGTAAATTTTTCCTTTGACATGAAAGTTGTCGTTATCATCGATTTTTACATTTGAATCACCTATCATAAATTTACCACCTTCGTATCGAACACCGTACATACGATCTATAATCCGTTTACAGTCCGCCGATTCGCACAAACGCATATATTTGTTTGCTAATGAATCCTCACTGAAATGTGTAGAGTTAGGGTTCCAGGCGTCCTCGTCACTGAAATGAGAAGCGTTATGACTCTGCGTGCCACTTTCGTTTTCCGTTATTACGTGTTGTGTAGGCTCTTCTTGTTTTATCTGCTGCTTCTCCTCCTCCTCCTCCTCCTCCTCCTCCTCCTCCTCCATCATATCACCACTTAACTTTCGTGAAATAGCTTCTAACAGTTCCAGAATCGGTCGGTAATTTTTTCTAAACTTCTCGTCACCTTCTCTGATACCGTGTTGTAATGCATGATATTTTTTCCTTATGTTGTCGCTTATCGTATCTATATCATACGCAAGTCGTTCCTCCTTATTCATCGCCATCGCGTGTTAGCAAGAGGACTGATTACATTACTACAGTGCAACCACTTTTATACTTCGTCGGAAACAATTATGAATCGATCAAAGCCGATTCTATATCTACCTTCATTTATTGACGAGTCTTTGTCTATGACTAGAAATCCATAACGATCCTTCCACGCTTCCATGCAGACGTCTTTGAAAGCATCATATTTCATATCTATGTTAACGTGATCATTGTATGCATGTCGTAAATTTAGATCGTCTTGTTTGAACAATATCAACAAGTTAGCGTTGTCACGTACCAATTGTTTCGGTATCTGGCTATATGTCTGGCATAGATAGAATGTGTCCACACCGCTATGTCTCCCCATAGCAAAATACTTTCGAATATTGTTTTGTCTTTCACACGATACGTCATCGAATACGATAACAGAGTCGAGACCAGTGATTTCACTCGGTAGCGGGACTTCTACGTTCTCGCTGTATGCATGATAACCTAAACCTTCATCAGCGAGTGATTTCATCACTGTTTCTAGCATTCTGTATTTTGGTTGAAATAATGATTTTGAAAACACGTATACGTTGCGGAAACGTAGTCCGTTGGCATCAAACAGTAGGTTGAATAGCACATTTGATTTCCCACAGGAACTTGGACCTGTAACGATACAGCGAATACTGTTCGGTAATAGCGGGCCATGTTTACGTTTAGCACTTTCTTCGTCACCAGCCAAAAAGTCCATATCCTTTATTGGTAATTTGTTTGCTTGCTGTACAATCTTCATCTTTGTGAATACCGAAAGCATACTGTTTTCATCACGTGCTGTCACCTTTTTATATTAGATCTTTCTTATGTATCCATGCATCGTGTTTACCATCGAAACCGAGCCAACGAACACGCACTCTATCACCTTTGCGTTGTAACACCTTTTCCACTAGGTATACATCGCCGACTTTGGACTTACTAATCTCGTGCTCGTAAAAACCACCTTTCAACACTTTGTTTAGATGATCTTTTAGCAGATAAGTGACTGGGATGGTAGTGGATTGTACTTTATCCACAGTGAATATTTCGTTAGTCCAATTTGGCGTATAACCTTTGGCGAACGTCATTTTGTGCTTACTTATACGAACACGGTCACCGACTTTAAATTTGGGTGGTTTCGTTGGACTGATTTTAGGCGCTGTGTTCTTCCTTATTCGTTCCAACACTATATGTTCGTTGGCGTCATTCACTTCACTAGGTTTCATACCAATGGTTCTGTGTGTTGTATTGTTGTACGATTTCAGTAATGTAGGTAGTAGATCCAACCAGCGGTAGTGTCCTTGTTCGCTGAAAGCTCGATACATGTGTGTCTTCAGTGTGCGATTAAAACGTTCCACTATGAAAGCTTTTTTCTCACTATAGGTTGAGTAATGTTTCACATTATACTTTTTTAGCAACGCTTGTACTGTGCTGTTGTAATACTCCTTCCCGTTGTCCGTCTGTAAATATTTCATTCGATTAGCAGTTAGTATAGGCTCTAGTGCGTGCTTTACTTCTTTTCCTGTCTTTGTTTTCAATGGTACAGCGTACGCGTACTTGCTAAACGCATTGATCACTGTCATCATTTACTTGTACCCTTTGTTCACTCGAGCGTATGGTATCATCTCCACAAGATCTGCCTGGTACAAGTCGTGTAGACCCTTCAATTCAACCGCGCGCCTAACGAAATTCCTTCTCGCTGCTCTGTGTAGCTCTAGAGCTATAGTTTTGCGTGCGTTGTTCATGGTTTAAGATACACTAACATAATACCAGCGTTAAAAATACTATATATATCTATAACAGTTTCTTTGTTTTTCAGTATTCACTCTCTCGTCTGAATATCATGTCCGACCTTCAACAGAATCCAGAACAACAACAACATCAGCAGGAACAGGGACATCCTCAACAAGGTAAAAATTTTTTTAAATACCAATTGTCTCTCTCTCTATAATTATGTAGCAAACCAAATTTGTTTGATATGAATTAACATATGATTCAACTCTGTCTAACATGTATAAGATAGTCTCTTGACGTTGTTTAGAAATTGATATGGCGAAGAAAATTTTTTATGTTCTGACATAGGTTTGTTACCTTCTCCCCAATGTATTGTCTCTTGACATCGTTTAGAAATTGACATGACGGAGAAAATTTTTCATGTTCCACCATAGGTATGTCACCTTCTCTCCAATGAACTAATTCAATTCCGCAACAAAAGCATTTAACTCTATCGTCTATGAATGACATACTATGTCCACAAACATCATAATTTAGCGGATAGTAGTAAAACCCAGCAAACGCTAACTCATCGGGGCTGACAAACGTCACTTCCCAATACTTGAAGGATTTTCTTCTTTCACTTTCAATGCTAAAATCAGGAGTAGCTGCCATCTTCACAGTTTGCAATAAACTAACGTATTACTAACGTGTACTATACATTTATTTACCACAAACATGAATTTGTGTGTGTTATTCATCATTCCTATTAGCTAATACATGTGTTTCTATTGTTTCAGTTATGACACGATTTTATATTGTGCGAAACACCAGTATTAGAGGATCCCTCACAACTTTTAATTACCTGCCCGTGTACACGGACACAGGAGATCAAGATATATTACCGATAATGACTGAGGTGCGACCTTTATTGTGCAAGGATATTCTGGCAGAACAAGCACGTTTACGCAGTATCAAATGGCATATTGCGTGCAGGATACGTTTCACTAAAACTGTGTTAGACGGTGACAGCGGCGAAGAAAAAGAGGTAACCAAAGACGCCGTCTTCCACGGACGTTGTCGTACGTTGCTCACGGACGACAACGACGAGTTGAACTGTCTACTCGATGAATCCTACTATAAAATCATGAATAGCATATCCAATTTTACCCGTGACGGGAGCGGATGGTCGGTGGATGCTGTACTGAAGCTGGAACTGGTTGTTGGACGGTACCGGCCTCTAGCAGCGTCCTCCTACCTTCCTACCCCGCGAAAACTTGCAGTCACCAGGGCAGTAGTCAACATCAAGAACTCCCAAGATGAAATGTGTTTTCTATGGTCTGTTCTAGCCCACATACACCCTCAACAAAGGAATAAAGAATTTATTTCAAACTACATCTTATTCAAAAACACAATAAATATGTCCGGTATCGAGTATCCTGTTTCTATAAACTCACTTTCTAAATTTGAAACACAGAATCCCAACATTTCTATAAACGTTTTCGGCTATGATATAGACGACAATATCAGAAACGAATTAAAAAATGAGGTTTATCCGTTAAGAATTACCCCCAATAAGGACAGATTACATCATGTTAATCTTTGACTTCTGTCCGATACAAATAGCCGAAAACACTACTGTCTTATCAGTAACATGAGTAGATTGTTATCATCCCTTACAAAACACAAAGAAAAATCAATTTACTGTGACTACTGCCTGCATCGTTTCTCCACAGAACATGGTCTGTCCGATCATCTCCCCTACTGCACACCTTACGGCGAGCAGAAAACCAAAATGCCCACAGAGGAGGAGAAGTTTATGTCATTTAAAAATTACGGGCACTGTCTTAAAGTACCCTTTACCGTCTACGCCGACTTCGAGTCCCTCATCACTCCGCTTCAATCGTGTTCACCTGGTAACAACGTCCCGACGACAGTGCACGAGTTAGGTGAATTCTACTCAGTTGATAGCAACGGTGCCCGTCAGAAAATAACTTCTCCTCCTGTATCGTCCACATCATACGAAGCGATGCATATTCCGTCAGGTTTCTCCTATGCTATCGTCGATCATACACACAGACTCTGGAGAGAGGCTAAAGTTTATCGAGGTGAAAACGTCGTAGACACTTTCTTCTCGTGGTTGATGAAAGACGTCGAGGATATGATGAAGGTAGTACGACATAACGTACAAATAATTATGTCCGATGATGACAATGTTGCATTCACTAACGCCACCGTTTGTCATTTGTGTGAGCGCCCTTTGACAGACGATGACAAGGTACGCAATCATTGTCATCTTACGGGGAAATTCTTGGGAGCAGCCCACAATAGCTGTAATCTAAGCTACAAGATGCCTCGTCATATCCCCGTCTTCTTTCACAACCTTCGTGGCTACGACTGCCACCATTTAATGCAGGGTTTAGGAAAATATAAGGACCAACACGTATCCTGCATTGCAACATCTAGTGAGCGTTACGTGTCGTTCTCCCTGGGTCCCTTGCGTTTCGTAGACTCCTTTCAATTTCTTAATCGCTCTCTGGACACACTCGTTACCAATCTGTCCACGTCCGGGAGCCAATTTCCTTTGCTCAGAGAGGAAATGCTTAGACGGGGTTTCGACGAACAGACCAATCTGCTCGTACGCAAGGGGGTATACCCTTACGAGTACGTTGACAGCATTGATCGGTTCAACGAAACAAGTCTACCCGCTCGTGAACACTTCGATAACTGGTTGTTGGAATCGTCTATTTCGGACGCAGATTACGAGCACGCACAAAACGTGTGGAGTGCATTCAATCTGCGTACGTTCGGAGATTACCACGATTTGTATTTGTTGACAGACGTAATGCTGCTGGCCGATGTCTTTGAAAGTTTCCGAGACATGACCTTACGCGATTACTGCTTGGACCCGTGTCATTTTTACTCGCTTCCCGTACTCGCTAGGAACGCGATGCTAGAAATGACAGGGGTCGAATTAGAGCTGTTGATAGAGATAAATCAACATCTGTTCGTCGAGTCTGGGGTCCGCGGAGGCTGCGCGATGATATCCAACCGTCATGCAGTCGCTAACAACCCTTTGATTCCAGATCAGTACGATGTATCGAAACCGACCTCCTTCATTCTGTATACGGACTGTAACAATTTATACGGTGCAGCCATGTCGCAACCACTCCCTTACGCAGACTTCCGATGGCTCGATCGTAACGAAATCGAGTCCTTGGACGTACGTAATGTGAGTGATGATTCCGACATCGGGTACATCCTCGAAGTCGATCTACACGATCCTAATACCTTACACGACCTGCATTCCGACTACCCGCTTGCACCTGTGCGCCAGCGCGTAACACCCGATATCCTTTCTCCCTTTTCCAAACGTTTACACGAAAGTATATACAGATCATCGTATAACGAATCAGGGTCATCTGTAGAGATGTTGTTAACAACTTTGGAGGACAAACAAAATTACGTTCTCCATTATCGAAATTTGAAATTGTATTTAAGTCTTGGCTTAGAGCTGAAAGCGACTCATAGGGTGTTGTGTTTTAAGCAAAGCGCTTGGTTGAAACCGTTTATCGATTTCAACACCCGCAAGAGGCAAGCAGCCGTCAACAGCTTTGAAAAAGACCTTTTCAAACTGATGAACAACGCCGTATACGGTAAGTCGCTGGAGAACGTACTGAAACATATAGACTTTGAACTAGTCTCGGATGAACGACGGCTTCAAAAACTAGTTTCCACACCTAGGCTAAAACGTATGATTCGTTATACGAACGATCTGGTGGGGCTCTCACTCCGTAAAAAATCCATTGTTCTTTCCCGGCCCGTGTATGTCGGCTTCACGGTGCTTGACGTTAGCAAAACGATAATGTACGACTTTCATTATCGTTATGCTGTCGCCAAGTACGGTCGCAACGTTAAATTGTTAATGACAGATACAGACAGTCTGATGTATAGTATTCAAACATCAGACTTGTATGCAGACATGAAGAAGGACCTACACGTTTTTGACACATCGGATTACCCTACGTCTCATCCTTGTTATAGCCTTAAGAACAAAAAGGTTGTCGGACTGTTCAAGGATGAAACGTGTGGTCGTCCTATTAGAGAATTCGTGGGTCTCCGTACGAAATGTTATTCGTTCCTTGTGGCCCACGAAGATCCTACCAAAGAGTGTCAAAAACGTGTATGTAAAGGTGTGCCTCGAGTTGCGATTAAGAGGAGTCTACGACACGATATGTATCGCAAGTGTCTCACTGATCATTGTCAGTTTTCTACCAGTGCGCTTTGTTTACGTAGCGATCATCATACGCTGTACACGTGCGTGTAAATAAGCAAGCGTTGTCACCGTATGATGATAAGCGCTATATATTAGACAATGGTCATGATACGCTTGCATACGGTCATTATCGAATACACCGAATCAACATGGAGAACGACGACGACACCTCCCCACCTGCTAAAAAAATTTGTCTCCAGTATAGTAACCCCCCTCAACACTTGTTTCTTTCGTCAGTTGATGTCTCTCGGTGCTTCAGTCCAGACGTCTGTAAACGTAAGTTCACATATTAATATCGCAACGATATTTGTGTGTTTAAACATAATATATATATATATATATGCTATAATATATATATATATATATAGAGTTTGTAATGTGTGGTTTCTTTGTCTTACAGTATTATGGATAACACTGCAGTTATAATTGACTTCCAGTGCTTTTTCGATGACAACGGAAAATATATTGTGAAGGAACTGTCAATCATGGACGTTCTGAGATTTGCTGGTAGACATTGGATTTTGACACCGCCTGCTACATCCGTTACGAATCCAAAATACGTTAGGACAAACCACTGGTTAACGTCAAATTATCATAGACTTAGATGGAGCGAAGGAGAGACACCGTACGACAATCTTGTTTCATTGTTAACATCACATACACGTATATATAAATATGTGTTTGTGAAGGGTTCTGAGAAAAAACGTTTTTTGCAATCAAAGATAATACACAATAATATCATCAATCTCGATGACTTTGGTTGTCCTAAAAATATACCGTATCTATTTCATGGAACAGAATGTCTTAGACATTTCAATTCTTCTGACCGATGTGCCAACTATAAGGTGCATGCTATTCGGGAATGGATGATTCATGATTTTTGCTTTAAACAAACATTTTTAATGTAACAAATTTAGAAAGTAGGCCACAGCGAATGATGACATTTATATCTCTCTCTCATTCTGTTGTGGACATGTACATACATGCATAGCTGTAAGCGGTGACTATTTCCTTATGAAAGTGGAATGTTGACTTTCCTAATGACATTGTTATATTTTTGGTGTCTCTAATTTCGTCTGTGGGACATGTTCATACATGCAAATGAAAGTAGGACACCGACTTTTCTGATGACGACGTTACCACCACCACCACCACTATCACATTGTACTGTCCTTTTGTGTCGAATATTCTGTCATTGTTTGGTTCTCTCTCGCTTGATACAGACGTGTTCACTAGTGTCTTTCTCTCTCTTCTAATAATGTCGTTTCTTGTAAAGTTTAATGCTGTAAGTGCTATCGAGTACAAACGATGTTCAGAATTGACAGTGAATAAAAAATATCCCATCATGGTCTTAACAAATGTGGACACAAAATATGGGAACTCTGTGCTTGCTACGTTGGAGGATGGCGACCACCAGTATCGTGTCTATCTTCCCAAGAGGTATGCAGGTGTCTTCACGAATGAGGAGCTCAGACATATCAAACCTAAAGAACTACATTTAGTGTATCGAGGGACGAGAAATCAAACAACGCAGGTGGAAATTGAGTCCTAACGTCGTAAGTAGCGATCGTGTTAACAAACAATTTATTGATGTGTGTGTGTGTGTGTGTAGTTTCAACTCTCTGTACTTAACACTTTAATAATTGAATTTGTATGTACATGATAAATGTATCATTGATTCTACAAAGTTTCATTGAATAATAGTTGGTTCGATTAGAAATTATTTGCAAGTACATTAACTTATGCGATAAATGTATCATTGATTCTAAGCAGTATTTACAAATTTCCAGTGAATAATATTTGGTTTGATTAGAAATTATTTGAAAGTACATTAACTTATGAAAAATGACATATACTTGAAAAAGTTTACTTACTTAACGCATTTGCTTCTTTCCACTAACTGTGCGTGTGCATGTGATAATTGAATATTATCGTATCAGTGATTCTAATATCGACTGTATTGTTATGTTACAGATAAACTTCCTTGTGAACTGTATCTACAGCCGTGAAATTATTATTTAAAAATCTTACAATGTCAAAAATTATTATTAATATTGTATTTATTTTATATAACAATGTTTGTTTGTGATATATATATTTAATCAATGTAAAATGTATTTTTGAATAATTGTATTATAACGGTTTGTAAACTATATTTTAAGTTTGTGTACAGTGCTGTAAATATATATATTTAATCATTTAAAACAATATTATTATTAATATTGTATTTATTTTATATATAACAATGTTTGTTTGTGATATATATATTTAATCAATGTAAAATGTATTTTTTGAATAATTGTATTATAGCGGTTTGTAAACTATATTTTAAGTTTGTGTACAGTGTTGTAAATATATATTTAATTATTTAAAACAAATTATGGTTTTTTTTAATTTATTTCGTTATAAACCTCCGAATATGCATGCAATTATTTGTATAGTAATCAGAAATGTGTGAGAGAGAGAGAGAGACATTTTAATAATTTGCAGGTTGTATCTTACAATCACAAAAATTATTATTATTTAAACTGATAATTGTTTTATTAAAATCTTACAATGACGAAATATTATTATTATTTCATTGTTTACGATATATATTTAATTAATGCAAAAATGAATTTCTAAAATTACAATGGTCTGTAAACCATATTTAAGTTTGTGTGTGTGTGTGTGTGTGTGTGTGCATACATAGTTCATCTTTCTATCACTAATTACCACACTGAATATAACTTTCTAATGACGAAATATTATTATTTCATTGTTTACGATATATATATTTAATTAATGCAAAAATGAATTTTTAAAAATTACAATGGTCTGTAAACCATATTTAAGTTTGTGTACACATACAAATCGCTTTGAATAAGGGAATTCTTGTCAACGTTTGCAGTGAGAGAGACATACACGCACAGGTAATTACATTATAAACTAGGAATTGCTTCCGACGTCTGCGAGCGAGAGAGAGAGAGAGAGAGAGAGAGTGCTAGCACATATGTTGTGTATATTAATTTCTAAATCGTGATCAATGACTGTCATGTGTCAAAATTAGAAGTAGGACGCAACGAGGTAGGCGATAAATATATTTCCTGGTGATTACATTTTAGTATCGCTAATTACAATAATCCATAAGTAGCACGACGCTTATGTAAAACCGAGGACATAAAGAGAGAGAGAGAGAGAGGGAGGGAGAGAGAGAGTTTATATCGTGATCGACAACTGTATCTAGAGACAAAGAGAGAGTTGATATCGAAGTCGTCAACAATTTACTATACACTATAATGCCTCTGCTAATATACGTAGTTTGAATTTCCCACCAAAGAAAAATGTTGGCAGATCTGTTCTATACACACAATAATGCAGGATTGGTAACCCTGATCATATATTTTAATATACACTATAATACACACACACATATCAAGTTTGAACCCATACATAGGTTGGTAAACCTGATCATATAGATTTAATATACATTATAACACACAACAAATTTGAACTCATACAAGGTTGGTAACCCTGATCATATATTTAATATATGCACTATAATGCATCAAGTCGGAACCCCCCCCACCCACAAAGGCATAGTTATCGGGTGGTCTTTCTCTATGAGTCGTAACAGTGGTAATCTGTAGTCCAGCGGTGGTGGGGAGAGCGTGGGAAAAAATCTTGGACCGTGGGAACGGCGGCATCTCTTTGAACTTGGCGCGCAAAAGGTGGCATGAAATTTTATTGGTGGAAATTCGCGGATGCTGCAGGTTCAGCGGTGGTGGGGAGAGCGTGGGAAAAAATCTTGGACCGTGGGAAAGGCGGCATCCTTTGTTAGTTAGAACCCCAATTTTCCCTCTACTTATCAGGCTGTAACACAAAATTTCTTGTGCATTTTATGTAAACGTACCACAGAACGACACGTTTTATGTTAATTTCCTTTTTTTGTTTTCTTATCTGTTAGAATTATACACCTGACTTTATTTTTAGTTTTGTGAACTTTTATAGACTGAAACGTTCAATAATATTAGCGTTCTAGAAGGTAAATATTATATTAATTGTTGATTCTGATACGAAAATAACACCCTAACGGTGAAATGAATTTACGTTGTATATTTTAAGACATGAATTTTTCACTGAATAAAATGTTTATCATTTATTTCTGGAACGTAGTAGTTTATAAATTATACGAGGTTTCAGTGTTCGAGAAAAGTTTTATCAAGCCTCTTAGAGGATGGATGCACGGGAGACCCTTTGTCTGCAGTGTTTAGAGCTTTAAACAAAAAGACCCAAGTACACGTTTCTACAAACAACAGCCCTAAATCATTTTTATCTTAATAATTTCTGCCGCAACAAAGTAATAAGCACGGCTTAATGAAGCGGGGGAGAAAAATTCATAGCCCTTAAGAGAGGTTTCACATCTTCCATTTGTCATGCCTGAGACAGTCTTAATTATCTTTGAAGATAATGAGGCGAAACCAGAATTCATTAGCCACGGTCGGCGGGACTTTGTTATGCCAACTTAATGAATACGAAATCGTCATTCTGTATTTGCTACTTCGTTCTTCGTTCCTTTCAACTCGTCTTCCATTCACGATTTAACGTATTGTAGTTATGTATACACTGGCGCACTCGTGTATTGTTAGCGTACTACCAGGCAAAACGCTTTCAAAAGCTGAGTTTCTCAGAAAAATTACATTAACAGAAGTAAAGAAAATAAAGAAGAAAAGAGAATTAATGTAGAAGACAGAATTAAATTTAATGGTCTGTTGACTGGTCTTGCATCATAAAACTAATAAGATGCACACAGGATGTGGAAATTGACTTCCTCTGTTGTGTTATGAAAGTTGAGAATCTACTATAAGGTAACAGATATAAAAACGGTGCAATCCACTATTTTTATAATTCAAGAAAAGCGAAAAATTTGTGTTAAAGTTATTCCACTTTATTCTACAGTTCGAACAGACAGTGGCATTCAAGTGAGCTTGAAACCTGTACAAATCAGGGAAAACGTATGGAGTAAGTGTTGAATGAGAAATAAGAGTAATGGAAGGCTATAAAGGAGTAACTAATGGAACACTAGTTTGAGTAAGGTAGAAGCTAATATAAGTGGCTACTACAACTGTTTGGTACGTATTGTACGACTGTGGTCACGTGAATTTGGTTGACAGTTCAATTTTGCTGTACTTACAGTTTATGCTGTCCTAAACTAGTAATAACTTTTCCATTTAACTTTGATGGAAGGGTGAGGCTGCACGTGTTAATACTTCAAGGAAAATATAACACCCATACAAATTACATAAACGTTTTGGATAGCGACTCAATGAGCTTCAATAATGCTGTCGTTATCACACTGTTGTTATACCACTAAAATAGAGCCGTTACAGAACAATTATGTCACATTTTTAGTTAATCATTATTATCTATATTGCTATTAACATCGTTTATTTATTTTGGCTAGACTGTAACACAAAATGTGTGATATCTTATCACATGTTCCTCCGTATTTGTACTCACTGACGTTCTTCTTTTTCTTCTTCATCATCGTCGTCGTCGTCGTCGTCGTCGTCGTCATCGTCACCACCACCACCTTCTTCTTCTTCTTCTTCTTCTTCTTCTTCTTCTTCTTCTTCTTCTTCTTCTTCTTCTTCTTCTTCTTCTTCTTCTTCTTCTTCCTCTTCCTCTTCCTCTTCCTCTTCCTCTTCTTCTTCTTCTTCTTCTTCTTCTTCTTCTTCTTCTTCTTCTTCTTCTTCTTCTTCTTCTTCTTATTATTATTATTATTATTATTATTATAAGCGGGTGAAATGAGATTAATCAGGCACGTGGCAGGGTATACTCTCCACGATCATAGAAGAAATACAGATATACGGCAGGAACTGAATATTATGAGTATACTCGACAGGATCGCCCAGTATCGGCTGAATTGGTGGAAACATCTTTGCCGAATGGATGACTGGCGCATCCCCAAACAACTATGGAAGTATAAGCCGAGGGGACGGAGATGTGTGGAACGTCCGAGGAAGCGCTGGAGTGACCTAATCACTCCAATCTTTGCCTATTTGAGACCGGAACAAACCCGCCTTGGTTTAATCCGTGAAGATTATTATTGTTATTATTATTATTATTATTATTATTATTATTATTATTATTATTATTATTATTATTATTATTATTATTATATTAGATTGTCTCTATCCAACTAAACTGCTTATTTTACTTTGTGGAGTGGGGGTTGACAAACTCTAGCACCTCTAGTGCAGTGCTTTTACAGATCTGTTTAAAGTGTTCGGATAGGCTATAATTTATCAGTATCATCATTATCATTGCAGTAGAGAATCGTGAATCGGAACGTCAGGGTTTTGGACCGTTCGGTAATCGGATCACTTTCTTTGGCATTTACTGCAGCAGAAAAACGAAATCACACTTTTCGTATTTATTTCAACTAGTAGTAATGGTGACTTAAAAATAAATAGTCTACTGTGATTTGTTGGTGGCAGTAAATACGTAAGCTTAGTAATAAATTAACATTATTAACGATTTTATATACGTCTTATTTTTTAAACTGTAACTATTATTGTACAATAGTCTTACGTTACGAAAATAAAATATGTAAGGGTACTCACGGTATTGTATTATTTAATGTGTTACATGCAGTTGTAATGAACAATAACAAATAATAAACATTTTTAGTAAATGTTAATTTTAATTAACATTTAAATTTAGTAAATTTTAATCTATTAAAATTATTAAAATAACGATACCAAACAGATTCCATATACATGAAATAACAAAAAATGTATATAAATGTTTCTTCTATTAAGTTAAGTTATTTATGTAATATATTACAATGTATATTACATTACATTTTTATATTATATTAAAAGTTTGCATGTATTATGAACACAATGTTAGCTTTAAAATTGTGACATCATCTTTTTCTCATTAAAATTAAAATAATCTAAACGAACTAGTTCAAAACTGTTGCAATTACTTGCGAGTAACTACTCTCTACTGTATACATTTTATGTTAGTTGTTAAATATTTAGTCACTTATTACTTTTGAATTCTAAACTCCAGTTCATAAATTTATTAAATACAAGGCACATTGTGATGTTATTTAGAATTATGTAAATATTACGAAATATCTCAGTGTTCCTTACCAAAGACGCAACATTAAGCAGACAGTGCACTGAATACGTACGTAAACGATAGAAATGTGCACGTGTACGAACATATACGTAAATATGTCCAAATAGGAACCTGTATAATTTGTATTCATGTTTACTTTCATGTGTACACACAATGTTACTGAATGTATATGTACGTGTTGTCATATACGCAATTGTATTCACGATGGTACAAACAAAATTTAATTAAGAATGATGTATTAGTGTTTATAATCACAAACAGAATTATCACTGTTGCACACCACTATAGAAAATTATTCTCTAATTTTATCCACAACTTCTCGCTTTGTTCTTTTACTTTTTTAGCTACCGCGTTCTTATTTTTAATTTTAAATTATAGTTAAATACTTTTTCTATAGTGGTGTGCAACAGTGGTAATTCTGTTTACAAACAAAATTGTTTGCATTTTTGGCATCGCATAATATACGGGCGTCAATTTCCACTCGTTTTGAAGGCGTTAGTCTCACGAAAACATTGGAATACCTACAAAGTTATATTATTTTATTAGCATATGACTATGACCAATGCGCAATAATGTTCATTAATCAAACCGAAATACAACTAAGGTTTATGGAACAGGAAAGACTCGAATTTTGTATCTGCGTTAATTGAAGGCGTAATGTTAATGTCTTACATTCACATTCATAAAATTCATATTTCACATTACAAACTTATATTCTTCGTATTATTTGAATTAGCAGCCATCTTTACTATTTCTTTTATAAAATTGCTAAACTGCTACAATACCTGATGAGGTCGTTGTTCGTTAATAAATACTACCTGGTCGTTGTTCGTTATTGTAACTACCTGCTACAATTGGTTGTTCAAGACCTGATGATGTCAGAGATGACGAAAAGCTTTGTTTGAACAAAAAGGTTGTTCAAGACCTGATGATGTGAGAGATGACGAAAAGCTTTGTTTGAACAAAACGGTTGTTCAAGACCTGATGATGTCAGAGATGACGAAAAGCTTTGTTTGAACAAAAAGGTTGTTCAAGACCTGATGATGTCAGAGATGACGAAAAGCTTTGTTTGAACAAAAAATTGTAGCAGTTTAGCAATTTTATAAAAGAAATACAAACTTATAGTTTTGCTTTCGTATTCACTTTTTATTGTAGTATTTTATCTGTGTGGAACTACTCATTGTTAATGCTGACCAGCTCTCCAAAATCGCGCTTGCATACATAGAGGTAATATCACGCAAGATCCAAGGAAGGAGACCTCTAGTGGCAGTGACGACATCGAGAAAGGCGTCATAGAACACATAAAATTACAGGCGACGGACGTCTGGATGAGGCCGGGTCACGACAGGCACTATGTGCTGATTGTGTATGTGATTCTGTGTATTTGTATGAAGTGTGTGTGTGTGTGTGTGTGTGTGTGTGCGTGAGATTGGCAAGGCAGAGAAGGGGAGGAACATGATTACGCTTTCACGTTGTATCTACATTTCTGTCAGGCCTACAATAATTAAAGTCAACGTGTAGTTGAAACACTAAGTTAGGATTGCCGACAGATTTTGCGAGTTTATTTTCTCATCTTGTGTGGTGCCATTAACCTTAATCTAAGTGATTACAGAAAGGAAATTGAACTCCGGTTTACTCCTCCATGGGGAATTGCGATCATGGTATGGGGAGCGGTCACCGTAAGGGTAAATAAATGTCACTTGTTCGTTTCAGCTCAGAGGTTATTCACTTCGTGTTTTCCACATGGCAGAAAATTCTTGGCAGAAGAAAAATACATTCATTTTTATATAAAATAAAAATTATTTTCTAAGTCCTTAATTTAGCTGTTTCTCCGTTGATTGGTAAATAAACTTCTTGTATGAATTTTTTAATGAGAAACTTATTTAAAATATAGGTAGTGATACGTCCGTGTCATATCAGAATTTTTGACATATTCAGCTACATAAACGCGTATTTTTATGTTTTGTTAGTCGCGTATTATTTAGATTACTTTTTTCTTGAAAATTATTCATTACTTTATTTTGGGCTGATCCAAATACTTGTTAAACAGTCATCCCATACGATATGGCAAATATGAAACATTTCTTTGTTAACTTACACCTAAAAATACATCTCTCTGAGAAAAGATTATGATACGTTTATGACACCCATTTTAAGCAACAGATTATTAGTTAAAAGGCATAAAATGTAAACATGACACGTACGGCGATCACGCGTTACACCCACTTTATCTCTTACCCCGTCTCGCTTTATTTTGCCTCGTACTAAACAACGACTCACCAGTGATATCAATTCATATGATCTCAGATCAGCGGTGAAATGTGGAATTCCTTTAGTTTACCATGAGAAAACTTCAGAGTTTCTTGAAATTCCTTTTTTTGTTGTTGTACCGAGTCTCGGCAGTGACATGACGTTATGAGTGATTGTGTATTTACTGCCGGTCACGACGTGTGTGTAACTCCGGATAGGAAAGCCTAGTCTAGACAACGTTAAGTCGAGCTCAGCCGGTAATGTCTGTTCGCATACTCGCCACTGTACGATAAAAACGAACAATAACAGAATTGGTTGTCAGGTTATTACGCGAGTGTGGAAATTAATGAACCAATTCTGCGGACTGTGCGATGGTTTGTCATGTACAAAATCCCTCGGGTAGTTCATAAAATAAAGTGAAATACGTTAACACGAAAGACGGTACAACGATTTCACATTGTGAGAACGGAAAACGCAACAAACGTTACCCAATGGATGTATGTTCACTGTTTGCGTTATGATTTAATCTCGACTTTCACAGTTCGCGGTGTCTTTCTCTGTGTCGTGTACCGTTCCTTTCATCTCTGTCGCCGCCAAGGTTTCTGCTTTACGGTGAACGCTTGAATTTCTCCACCAACACGGTTTCTGGGGTCTTGTACCGTACATTTCATTGTTCCCATGTTATCCAATGGATATATATATATATATATATATATATAATTTGATATTGAAAATTAAATGTATAGGCAGAAGGATAAATAACTCTTTTCTCTAAAAAATCCTAGATTAGATTTTCAAAGTCACAAGAAGCAATACATTTAACTTAAGTAATTGAAATAATAAAAGAACTCTTTTATGAGCCGATAAAAAATAACTATTGTTAAAGTTGCTAATTACTAGCAGCTGCCAGTTACTAGTCAGTTGCTAGTTAACTGCAGGTTTTACGGTTATTAATGTGAATAATGCTGCAGGCGCGTAATCACGGACACAAACATATACTAACAGTCATCATAAACTATTTCTTTATACTCACCCATACGGCCAAGTTGATACAATTTAAATTTTTCATATTGTCAGAACGAGACAGTGTATGTATGATTACATAGAAACACCTTAATTAAATAAGAATTGATTGTTTCGTTTTTCCTATTTAACTTTATTTATTTACAGGAATAGAATGCAATTTGGAAGCAGTGTGAGACGAGTCAGCTAAATTGATGCGTGGATGTTATGTGGGCGATGCTCTAGAAAAGACAGGACATGATTGAAAAGTAATGGAAAAATGTTTGCAGAGAAACGATTAGATCATAGTCCCATGATAGTACTTAGCCCATTTAAATATAAATTGTTATATTTAATCGATAAGTACGTAAGTATGTAACTTTATGAAAATAAATTGAAATTGAATAAATTTGAAATATAACGCAACCAAAAGTAAAATTTATGTTCTCAAATTACCTCTCTTCACTTGGTGATTGATTTTTTTTTCATTTTGTTCCTGAAGAAGGAGGTTAAGTACTGAGCCTGAACGTTTCATTTTTTACTAAAAAGACTTAACATTTTTTATTGGGTCATGCGCATAAGGATATTTAACGCTTAGAAGAGGCTCAATCGTGATATTGGATAATGACATTTTTCTACGTACACAACCAGTTTTATAAAATATGTTTGTTTTAACACAAATTTTTATCTGAAAATTTCTATCTGAGGATGCTACACCACAGAATGGGCAAAACATCATTACAACGTAATTATCAACCGAAAAGGTATAAGGAAACTGTTGCATTTTGGTCTTTAGTAGAAATAATTGTTAGAAACAAATTTGCTTCAACTTTATGTAGCCTTATGATTTTCGTATTTTATGTCCAGTTTCCTCTCGAGATGTTATAGATTTCGTGAAAACGAAGTCGGGCACAGTAGAAGCAGTAGCTGCTTTGGCAGTTGGAAAAAAAGTTCGCGGTTTATTCAAATGAGGATCGAATTATTGTAGCGAAGTGATCATTGTGTTAATTAGTGTTGTAACTGTAATAAGGTGGCATTGGTTATTATGTGCTGGACAAATTAACTTGAATTATTGTATAAGACTGTCTTGTTGATTTTTAGTTGTTGTTTGTGACTAATTAAAGTTGGTAATTGGTATCTTCCTTGGTGTCTGTTATTCTGTTTCCATACACGTACACGACGATCGGTGTGATCGTACAAATTGTTTTAGGACATTAGAATTGATAAATATTAGGTTCAGTGCGATTTTACATTACTTCGCCTATCAGAACACAGGCGACCGTCGGTGGGATTTAGACCCATGGCCCTGGAAGTACGAAAACTGAGAATAAATACTACCATTATCGATGGCTCTCTGTTTCTTGAAGATGCCTTGTGACCCACACCGTCTCATCTCTAGCACGGAGATGAATCGGCATTTCGGGTGTGCAGTGGCTGAAGCGTTCGAACTGTGTGTGTGTTGCGTGAAAGGGATCTAGGACTGCCTTTATTTGGCGGCATATAAGGTAAATGTTGTAGTGAACCCTAGTAGCGCACATTTTCTGTTCACAATGAGAACAGACCCCAAGTGGGTACGGCCAACTAGTGCGTACGGTCTAGGGCCTAAGATAGGGACACAAGATTATCCCGACGATCGTATTTTGTTCTTGTGAAGCTCTCACCCTAGCACCCACTATCTATTGTGTCGCGATGATTACTTGTTACGTGTCTTTTGTGTTACGAGGATGGAGTGTCAGTTGCATTGGAGGTAATGGTTGGAATAAATTCTGCGGATTTCGGAACAGCTGGACTGACGTCGAAAGGCCGGAAAGTCTGGAATTCCTTGTGTACCTGGTGTCTGCCCAACCGTGTCCTCCTGCAAGTTTCGAGTCGTTACTTCTATGCCTCTGTTCGCAACGTTGTCTCGTATCAACAAGTAAATGGAGTGCGTTACTCTTCCAGATGGAAAGGATCCTACCCAGACGGAGAGCGGGGACATTTTCTACATTTTCCTGATAAGCTAATCAGTTTTAGTTACAGGTAGTTTGGTAAGTTCGAAATCGTCTGATATATGTAATATCGAGAGGTGAAGCGGGAGCTTGCTCTACCTACAATACAATGCGTGTCCGGTACTTTTATAAGAAGACGTAACTGCTTACAAAGTTTTTGTGGCTCGCGAATACGTGTAAAACTAAAGACTGGGTGATCAACACTAAAAACAACCGTCCTTACTCAGGTTAACGTTGTCATTTCTGCTGTTCAAATCTAGGACGTCTACATAACGTATAAACGAAGGCAAAGATGATTACTTCGTTACATTTACGTTAGATGTGATTACTTCTCTAAATAGAAAAAGATAATCTGCATTTACTAGTAAACAATAGTTGACTACTAAAAAAAAATGACGTCACAGTCTTGGCTTGAATGGAAAAGTAATATCATTTAAAGGTAGTAGGAAGAATGCAACAGAATAAATGTGAGATAATTATTTGCCATTTTTTTTTATCTCATACAACTATGCCCATGTCACACTTACCCAAAAAATTGTTAAACACACACACTGCAGGAAATCTGACAATAAATACTAAGGAAGAACCTACAGTGGGTATTTATTTGTAGAATTAGATGCATTATACGGAAAAAAAAACGGTTCTGAAACTGTTTGTTGTGCGGGGTAATTCATATTGAGGGTAGAATGTAAAGAACCTTTTCGTTCATTCAATCAAGGAGTTGTTCTGAGTGGTGAAAACCGTAGATGACAATTTTATTTTTCTTTCAACAACATGGGCTGAGTTTTGAAAAGCAGTTTTATTATTTTCGTCAAAAACGTCTATGTTTTACATTACTGAGCTGGAAGAAAGTGTAAATTTGGCATAAATAGGCAAATTGCATGTACCGCGCGTGAATAACGTTAGAATCGGACAAGATCCGGCAAAAGATACAAAATCACAGGACTGAGCAGAAATACGCGTCCGTTTTTAAGCACCGAGTCGGAATTATTGTTAACTTATTAGATATATAACAGGCTTTACCCCTCTGTGAGTTAGTCTCCAGTGCTATTCCAAAGCTCACAGGAGGCTATCCATACATGTTACCTGAAGCAACTCTTTGAATACTGTCGACAGCAAAGATTTCCTTAAGGAGCTCCCCTCAGATCGAGATTCCAGGACAAGAAGGAACCTGAGAACAGAGTTACGGGTCAGGATTTCAAATTAGTCACCTTGCACCTGATTAGCAACATTAATGTACAGAAAGTAATAATTTTTATGTAAAGCTTTTTATAAATCAAAATGAACTTTGGAAGTTTATACTTTCGATATAAAAAAAAATGTTCTCTCTCTCTCTCTCTCTCTCTCTCTCTCTCTCTCTCTCTCTCTCTCTCTCTCTCTCTCTCTCTCTCTCTCTCTCTCTCTCTCTCTCTCTCTCTCTCTCTCTCTCTCTCTCTCTCTCTATTTATGCACCTAAATATTCAAAGAATTTCGACGAAACCGAAACATCGAAGCATTATAATGTTTTTAGGCTTTTGGAACGTATAATGTGGATTACGTTTGGTGGATTACGTAAATCATTTCCAAACCACAGACGATCACAAACAGAGCATGTAAAACCAAATTTATTCTCACTAAAACGTTTGCTAAACTCAATGTCAGCAGGGATTATTTCTGTCTTGATGCGTTTACATATCAAATTTCTAGACTGTGGGGAATCGAAAGTGTGGAAGCGTCACGTTTTTCGATGACGATTTTTGTGGAATGACCCCCAGTCTAATATTTCTTATTTTAAGTAAATTTTTGTAGATATTTATAAATAAATTATTTATGAATATTTAGGTAAATATTATATAGATTAGATAATATGTTTAGAATGATAAATATTATATATTTATTTATTTATTTGTATATAAAGATATTGTAGTTTTATGGGCTCTTCCGCTGTTTACCAGTCAATTCCATATATACTGGGATTCCTTGGTATGATGCGCATGCGCGCCATACCTCTTTTTACACCGTCTCTGTCTGTTTCACAGAGTACGAATATATTATGTCTGTCTCTCCCTCTCACGCCAACATATAAACAATACAAACCGCACTACCCAGTATTCCTCAATTTGTAGAGGCTATGTCTAAGTTTAAAAGGTATTCATGAAGCTCTTTTTACCGCCGTACTTATGGCAGTGGCCGGCAATTTACATCATCTCTCTCTCTCTCTCTCTCTCTCCTCCTACACACAAACCCCCCGCGCGCGCGCATAAAGAATTTCGACGAAACCGAAACATCGAAGCATGATAGTGTTTTGTAAACAAAAGATTTCTAGACTGTGGGGAATCGAAAATGTGGAAGGGTCACATTTTTCGATGACACATCACGCATTTTGTGGAATGCCCCCCAGCCTGAAAACACTATCATGTTAAAAAAAAAAACTTAAACATCCAGAACTTAACTTACCCTAACTGTACTATTGGAAAGATAGTAGAGACGATAGAAGAGAGTGGGGGTGTTTTCTGTCGACCGGAACATACTGATTTCACACTTCTATTAATGACACCCTTGTGTTTGAGGTCGGTCCTCGTTAAAGGTGCAGTCTACACATTACAGAAGCCAACGGTTTTTAAGATAATGCACGTTGAATAGAATTTCACCTCAGTTCAGTGGAATGAAGGTGGTTGTCGCCGCAGATCCGAGTGAACGAAACCAAAATTTATAATTATTTTAAGATTTCATTTGCTTTATTTTCAGCTGGTACACGTAACAACACTAGTGTCACAGGCAGCAGAAGGACAGCTGTTACCTCTGAATCACCGTGACATCGGATTAAAAGAAGTATTCACCTATGTTTAATTAGTGGATTTGAGTTGATTACTAAGTGAAGTATTCTGCGGCAATTCAGACTGCTTGCTATGAAGCAGAACCGCATTTTCGCATAATTAGTTTCCTGTTAAAGTCGCATGCTTGTTTGCAGAAGTCAAGATGATTCACGCTGGTTGAATCCGATTTCATTGCACGCGCTCTTTAAGCTAACGATATACGAGAGCAAACGAGTGACATTTAATGCGTTAAATTATTCATGAGCATTTACTTCAATCGTGTAATTATATTGTAACAATATTAAAAACACGCCAAGTATGTCAGCCTTGACTGATATAAACGATCACATGGCAGCGACGGTCGTGAGGATATCACGATACTCCCCACACGACATCACGAGACAGTCAGCGTCCTCGTTGCCTTTCTAAAATATTCACACACACACACACACACACACACACACACACACACACACACACACACACACACACACACACACACACACACACACACACACACACACACACACACACACACACACACACACACACACACACACACACACACACACACACACACACACACACACACACACACACACACACACACACACACACACACACACACACACACACACACACACACACACACACACACACACACACAAGAATAGTACAAAAAATTTTAATGAGTTTCCAATCGCTAAGCAGATGACAATCAAAGCATGCTAAACCGAAATGCCATAGACTTATGTTAACTAGCAAATACGCTTATCGCTGAGTCATTAGGGAGACGTTTCCAGTTCCTTTGACTTTGCTTGTTTCCCGCTTATCCACTACACGACGAAGCTTCTGTATTTCACCTGCAAGGTATGAGTACTTAGGAAATAAGTTATGCGTGATATCAGTGTTTTGTTTCAGTTTTTAAAGACTGGTACAACTATTTTTTCATATATGTTTATGAAACAGAATTAATACATTGTCAAACTACCTACCTTATCCATCGTAGAAACCGTAACTTGTGTGTTTAGACTATTGACTTAGTTGTTACATTTCATGTTACTTTCCTTCCCAATCATTTTCTCATTTTCTGGCACTGTTGTATTTGTTGTGTTTAAAATTAATTCTTATTATTTTTGTTAACTCTATCATTTGCGAAACGTCAGTCCAGATGAATTTCATTTCAGTATTAAAATACCCCCTCGGTTTTCTTTAAATCACCTAAAAACACATTTAAGATAATAGTAGGCAAGACATACTAATAGGTTCCCAATAACACGGTAGTGGCAAGAATTTTTCACAGAGACATTAAGCGTGTTGTTTAGGGCTCAACGATAACGTTATTGAAGTATAGGTAATATCATTCGACAAAATTGAAGGATAGAAGTTATCCTCATTTATATATGTAGATAGAGCGACATGGAGGAACGTGTGGACAGAATGTGATAACATTCTCCAGTATTTATAGAGCTATGGAGCTATGGATAAAAGAACAATAGGACAGTCAACCAACCAAATAAGAAGACCAAACACGTACTGTTTCTAAAGAACCACTGCATTCGAAAATATAACTATATGACAAATACCATTGAGCGGATGTCGATATAGCTGATTATTAACATAAAAATACCTTTCCACCAAGATCTAGAGGCTGAAGTAAAACACCAAGCAATTAAAATTTCGAGAATTTCAGGTTGCTTGAACAGTGCAAGCTGGTCGAACCAATTTCTAAGAATTCAAGCCAAACGCTCTTGTGCACGACAATGGTGAGCCCAGTATTGACCCACGCTGCTGTAACGAGAGCTGACACAGCCAAAACAATACCAATATTGGAAACAACGGACGAAGACCTTACGGATACTGAACCGGACACTACTCGATTAGATAAGGAGTAATGATATAAAGGAAAGATAGGGCGTTCAAAAAGTAAGTGACTGGGTTCAGAGAAGAGGAGAAGAGTGACACACGCATGTGGAGAGACCGATCGAGAAGTAACTCCTAAAAATACTTATGGAGAATGTACCCTCCAAAGAAGAACTATAGGACGTCCTAAAAGAAGATGGCGTGACGTTTTAGTGGAGACATGCCTTGAGTCTACATGAAAGTAAACGAAGAAAAAGGCTTCCAACTGTACGGAAGCGAAGTTAAAGTGAACGGCTATCCATAGTACGAAACTTAATTCTGATTGTAAATCTCAACGTGCATTTATCAACAACTCGAAGGAACGGCTGATTGAGTAGTCTTACAAATGTATCACAAGTTATTTTCACTACAGGAAATAATAATTAATGACTAGTAGATTTTATGATTTAAAAGTCTGCAACTATATTATTACGCAAAAGTCCTATGATTCTACACCAGTGAGAAAGCTACTACGATTACATCTGAAGCGATTGTACCTTCTTCTTATGATTCATAATTACAAGTGTTTATTATGTGTCTGTTTCCTAAGGCTTTCACGGCCGGCGTCGACCCTGCTGATATTGCTATCTGCCTGGTTGTTAGGACGTGGCCTACTGCTGACATCGCTATCTGCCTGGCTGTTAGGACGTGGTCTACTGCTGACATCGCTATCTGCCTGGCTGTTAGGAGGTGGTCTACTGCTGACATCGCTATCTGCCTGGCTGTTAGGACGTGGTCTACTGCTGACATCGCTATCTGCCTGGCTGTTAGGAGGTGGTCTACTGCTGACATCGCTATCTGCCTGGCTGTTAGGACGTGGTCTACTGCTGACATTGCTATCTGCCTGGCTGTTAGGACGTGGTCTACTGATTCTGTTGATAACAGACGTTTCGGCCCCATCGTCGGAAGCCATCTTCATTGTAAACGATCGAAAAATTGGCACGGTGTTTGCCAGTTCACCTACCCCTACTGAAGTACAGTTACGAGTCCTGTGACTATCATCGTCTGTACCTCAGGACTAGGGTGATTTGTGGAATACCGTGCCAATTTATCAATTGTTTTTACTGAAGATGGCCTCCGATGGTTGGACCGAAACGTATGTAATCGATAGAAGCAATAGACCATGGCCTAATAGCCCGGCAAATAGAAATTTCAACAAGGTGTCTATTCATTTCAAAAGCCCTAAGAGATGATCAACATCTAGCTGTTTACTCAAATAGATTTTTGTCTCATACTACTTGCCTTCTATACCCTCCCGTTGATAGTTTTGAAACCCAGAAAGCTCTTAAATATTGCTTAAGAAAATTAAAATTAACAGACATCCTCGCGCTTATTACAGATGTTTTAAATGTTTGATGATAACATTATTGACGGGACACAAACGGTTAATTAATATCCTATCAGTTATTCAATATTTTGGTTAAAATATTTTTTCAACTAACTGTTAAGTAACTTAAATTGTATCAAATGTAATGTATTAACTTTATGA
Source organism: Magicicada septendecula (assembly GCA_034769895.1). Classification (NCBI taxonomy): domain Eukaryota; kingdom Metazoa; phylum Arthropoda; class Insecta; order Hemiptera; family Cicadidae; genus Magicicada; species Magicicada septendecula. The sequence continues at coordinate 147,845,015 of CM068369.1, forward strand.
AGATTTTCTTTATGTTTAGGATTATTGTTTTTACAAATTTTTATTTGAGAGCTGCATATTTAACGACATCTGCACATTTAATATTATGTACAAAGATAGAATCTATATTTTGTTTTATAAAGTAACGTATGAGTGTTTACAGAAACTAAATAGAATATTATTTTCAACTGAAAAAAATTTGTAGTTGAGACAGTTTTTATTGTATTTCACACTGTGCTGAGTCAAATGATTCAGCGCGAGTTTAGTAAATGTATAGGCATTTTTTTTTTGGACGGTAAAGACAGTACAAAAGTTAAATTAATAAGGAGTGCTGCTCTCTACCCGCGGATAGGAGAGGCTACCGTTCTCGAGTTTTCACCGTTTGATCGGTGTTTCCATCTGCTGAGAATTTCCAGCAGTTTTAAATTAAAGTGCTGCAGCCTGGTGAGAATTTCCTCACAAACGGACAACGAACGAAAACTTTTGTTAAGGTTTGTCTCAAAATGGAAGCCTAACTCACGACATCGTAGAATATCTCTTCGGTGGAGAGTTTTGTGTGAAAATCTAGCGTCGACTTCTTTTAAACATGAGATAAGTTCTTAATGACTGCGGTAAGTTTTGATTTCGTTATATTAATTATATACTAAACTTTTAAAGGAGAAAACGTTTTTTTTTAGTAAGCTTGAGTAAGCCCCCACTTGTCGGAGCATGCATTGTGAGACGTAATTATTCGTAAAGTTTTTATAAACCAATAAAACTTGACTATTGAAGTGTTAGAATCTCGGCTTTAATACCTACAGTACAATAACCACAATATATTTAATATTGAACTTTCATTAAAACCGATGTAACGAGATTGTGTTGTTCACTTAACCTATTACACAATACGTCGTCATTAAGTGGTATAAGGTTTTGCTACAACATCTGTAAAACTTTATACATACATAATTGGGAACTTACTCGGGCACGTTTTAAACGTAAATCATGTCACATTCAAAGTAGTAGTATTCTCAAATTCTCTGGAGTAAAAAACTATGTGTTTTAAATAAATTCTTCGCCACGTGGTAACCTCAATTTCACTCAAAGTAATAAGTTCATAAGATGTCACAGAGCCAAGATAAATTATTATATTGCAAAAGCAACTCACATTCAGTGAGGTTCAAGTTAAAAAGCGTTATAAAGAATCATTGTTAGAGAACTTTTTAAGTAAGGCATGTTGGCCAAAATAATGTTACCAAGTTTTATTATGTACAACACAACTAGGTGTTGTTTTTATTTATGTATTTTGGAGGGTGTCCAAGCTGTGGGGGCATTTGTGTGTGGTCTCTCACTAAAAATGTAATGTGTGACAATAGGGTTCACTGAACAGAGACAAGTCCTACTGCCAATGAACGAAATGCCATCTTAAAGCTCCACACTCGACACCGAAGAGAACAACGACCGGAACTACATGCCAATCACCATCGCCACGCTATAAATAAGAAATCATCCTTCTGGGCACACATAAGCAGGTGAAAAATATCCATTTTATATTCACACGTAGAATCAACATGGTACCAGTATACATTCATTTGGATCCCCAATTGATGGGACAGTTTAGTGTGAACACTAAGTATTAATTGTAAATTTCAATACCTGTATAGTAAATTGTCAGTTCAGAGACTGACATGTGTACCACACAGCATCTAACTTAGATTTCCACTCATTTCTTTATAGTACTTTCGCTACAGATTTAAAGTCAGTTTTGTTATTATTATTTTCTCAAGTTTAATTTACTATGCATAAAAACATATATTTTCCCTTATTTTAAAATCAGGTTAGGTCATTTGTATAAAAAGATTACTGGGGAGGTAGGTGTTATTTTAAATTAGTTTCAACCAAGCTGTGCCTGTCGAAACACTTTTCAACTTGTTTGTCGAAACAAGGTTGTTGAAACAAGGTTGTTGAGACTGGTTATAAATTGAAGAAACATGTCCGTCTCTGACACACAAATGTATTTTTTTATATAAGGTGCTAATATTGTGCAATTTTTCCCTTTCATTAATTGGCCCTATTTTAGTCTATATAAATTCTTTATATTAATCATGGTAACTGGGGGGCGTTAATTATTTTAAACATTTTTTATTTCTCACTTTAATTAAGTATTTTAGCACTTAGCCACTTAGGCACTTGGTTTTAAATTTTAATGTCCTGGGGACATTTGTATGCAATACTTTATGATACACATGACGCAATTAACCCACACCATGCGGGTACATTCATAGAAATAAATCTTTAATCCTAATTGGGATTCCTATAAAAAAGAAGTTTAGAATTTATATACACCAGAAGGCTAATACACCAGAAGGCTAATATAAAAAAAAGGGCGTGGCAAGAGACCTTTATGTATTTGTATACTATTGTATATGTAATTTGTCTTGTGGAACGTGTTATGTCTGTATATTTCTGTGTACATTTTGGGGGATATATATATATATATATAAATATTATGCATTGCTGTACTTTTGGTGGGATATAGGGATTTTATTTATTATTAGGATTTATATACACCAGTAGACGAGTATTCTATCTCAATAATCGTGGCTGATCATTTCTTTATGAAAATTAATTATTTTATTTAACAAGTATAGTAAGTGTCACCTTTAAAGTTCATTTAAATTGGATGAATAATTATTTTAATTATTAATAGTAACTGTGAATGAAATTATTTACCTTTATCTATTTATATACTGCATTTCAAAAGTAACATATGATATAAATTTTATATTTTAAGAAATAGTTTAATGGGAGTTTCATTTTGAGGTTAATGATTCTTTTAAATTTTCAAATCATTGATGGTGACATAGCAATTATTTTCTTGGATTCAGTTTATATTTTCAGGTGGCCTTGTTGAGAGGATATACTTTTTTAGTTAACCATTTAATAGGGGAATTCTAAATCACTGTTGTTTTTTGTTATTAATATTATGAGATAGAATAATAAAACCATTGTTAATTATTTAATTCTTGAGTTTTTATTGCAAGTCCCGTCTTACTGGATCCAGCGCAATTTTTAGCTTCTCTAGGCCTTAGCCTAGTTTTAATTAACTTGTAACCCCTCTTTACAAAAGGAAATATTCTTTTTGTTTTAACTACTCAAAATGAAGTAGGGGTTTCATTTGGTAGCAGAGCGCGGTTACATTTGGTAGCAGAGCGCGCTTACGACAAGGGTCCTGTGGGTGTGACGGGGCTTGCAAACTTAGGAAATATTTTGGAATTTTCACAATGTTTAGTTCTTAAATAGAACTTAGAAAAATTTTCAAGGCCCTATATCCCAAGGTTGAAAATATTTTGTTAGTTTTAAGGTTTGAAACATATGTATATGTACTTGCCCGCCTTGCATAGTGAATAGTGCCACGTGGTAGGAAATTTTAGAAGGGGAAATCCCTGGGCAAGACTTATCGCAGTCGGCGCTTAGTTAGTTTGAGTTTACCTTACCCATGTTTGGGGAGGTGTTGCCGTTTTTTTGTGATTAGGCGGTATGGCCCGATCGGCAGTCGGTTTCTGCCGATAAATGGTAGCCGGAGGTAACCTAAGAAATGGTTAAAATAAATTTTCGTTGGTCGGTATTTTGTTTTCGTGTTGTGTGTGTTGTGTGTCTGGTGTAATCGAGTGTGAGCTGTTCAGGTAGTGGGCAAGTTCTCGCATCGTTAGGTGGACCCGCAGTCTACTCTTTGGAAGAACAGTACTTGGGTTTTTCAGATTCTGATTAGTTAGAATAAGTTTTAGAGTTTTTGTTGAGTGTGCCGACCGCGAAGTGAGATGACGTCGATAAATCCTGAGTTGTTTGTTAGGGAGGAAATTGAGTTCGAGCTCCGGGCCCGGGGTAAAGAAACCCAAGGCAATGTCCAAACCTTATGGCAGCGGCTCCGTGAAGCGCTGACCGCGGGTGATGCGCTCTCAAGGGTCACTATCACTGACCCCGAGAGTGAGTGGGAGCGGTGTACAGAAAAATGGGGTGAGCTAAAGGAGTCGGCTCAATCCGTCGAAAGTTTGGAGGAGAGACCGGGATGCTCTCTCGTTGTCCGGCGGATCCGGCAACGTATGCAGCACTTGATTCATCGGCTGCAGAATTTACTGGCACAAGTCAGTGAACCGCCATATATAACACCGCCACCATATAATATAAAAGAGATAATACAGGAGATTACCTCGACCCTCCAAGGGTCACCACCGGTAAGAGCATCCACCCCAATTCCGGTTGTTGAGGAGTCCGTGATCTCAGCGCTGAACACTTCTTCATACAGAGAAGTAGAGCCTGTACGGACTGGTTCGGGGGCGGCAACGTACAACCACCTGCCCAACCCACTTGCCGATATTATTAAACAACTGCCAGTCGTGGACGGACTGGAAGCAGATAAACTACTCCCGTTTTTTAAGATAGTCTTTGACTTAAAGGACTATCCGGGTATGCTGGAGCGAACGGTGCTCGAACTCATCTTCCCCTACTGTCGCGGTACCATGGCTGACAGGGTGGCGGAGGTAATGCGACGTAAGGAAGGTGTGGATGAGTTCCACCGGGTGGTGCTGAGGGCGTTCGTACCCAGTAGAATGATGGAGCAATTGCGCCATCGGCATTTTTATAAAGTACAGGCACGGGGCGAAACATTGGCCCAGTATGTGCTGCGAATGCGCCAGGTAGCGCGTATTCTGGGAATGGGCATGTCGGAGGAAGAGGTAGTCCAACACATCCTCGACGGCGTCTCTGCCGACGACCGTCTGCGACTAGTTTTTGCATAGCGGCCGCAGTGGTTTACCGACCTGGAGCGACTCTGCGTTATGACGGAGACCATGCAGATGACCGACCAGGCGAGCGGAAACAGTAGACGAGCCGAACCAAGACCTCAGACATCGGAAGGGGCCAGAGAGCCTACCTTCCCCCGACAGGCCCAGCCAGCTCGAAATCGTCAGCAAACAAATCCAAATACTGTGATTTGTTATAATTGTAACCGCCCGGGACACGTGGCGAGAAATTGTATGCAAAGGCGCGCGCGACCAGCACCACCTATGTCAAGACCAGCGCCAAAAAACTAATTAGACAGGGGAAGATATTTCGGAGGATGTCTTCCCCCCACTTCAATTCAGTTCAACTTCCGTCGACCTCCAGGCAGCCGTTAAAAGCCCCATCTTCAAATATCAAGGTCCAGTCCGCTACCTCGCAACAACTTTCTGTATGCCCCTTTCTGTCGCTCGAGGTAAAGGGGGGTCAGCTCAGAGCCTTAGTTGACTCCGGTTCAGCCCGATCCATCATTTCATCTCGGGTACATGCGGACCTTGAACAACAGGGTTTAATATTAAGGTCAGAAAAGTCATCTGCTATATGCTGGACGGCATCCCGTGAAATCTTGCCTATCTCCCGGGTTACTTCCTTTAAGATCAAAATTGATGGGTTTTCTTGGGTGTGGTCTTTTCTGGTTTCTCCTGCTCTGGGAGTGGATTGTATCATTGGTGCCGATTTTATCGCAAAAAGTGGTCTCGTGCTGGACATCCAAGCGCACCAATGTTTTTTTAAATTTAATCGGGAGGTTTTAATTCCGTTCCTTGGGTACCAGGGCGCTAAGCCGGGTATCCAAGAAGTAGCTTGTCCCGATTCTGCACGAGACCATCTCACTCCATCCCAGCAGACGGCCTTAGATCATTTGTGTGAGGAATTTCCCGAGGTGTTAACTCCTACTTTGGGACTCACACACCTGCTGGAATATAAAATCAGTCTAACAGATACGAAAATAGTGAGGTCACACCCTTACAAGTTTGCCCCTCCTAAGATGACCATTCTGCGAGAGAAGGTTCAAGAATTATTGGACCAAGGGGTGATTGAACCTTCTCATTCCAGCTATGCCAGTCCAGCATTTTTAGTGCCAAAGCCTGGTGGCAAACAAAGAATGGTAATAGATTACAGGAAGTTGGACGCCAATATCGAGGTGGATTCTGTTCCCCTTCCGGATTTACATTCGGCCTTTGATTGGTTCAGTGGGGCCAGATTTTATACCATTATCGATCTGAACGCGGCCTATCATCAGATACCTCTTGCCAAAGAAAGTAAACCATACACAGCTTTTTGTGTACCCTGGAATTTGTACCAGTACACAAGGGTTCCCATGGGTTTGGCTGTGGGGGCCCAGACACTTACTCGCCTTCTTGACACTGTCTTTCACGACGTCAAATTCCGTTTCATCTATAATTATCTTGACGATCTTTTGGTGTATAGTGAGACTTTCGAGGATCATCTGCGGCATTTAAGAGAAGTGTTGGGTCGTTTAAGAGAGGCTGGCCTCACTGTCAATCCCGAAAAGGTTCGTTTCGCCCAAGAGAGTATTTCTTTCTTGGGCCATTTAATTTCATACAAGGGCGTGACGGTAGACCCAGAGAGGACACAAGGCATCCGTGTCTTTCCTCCGCCAAGGGATGCGAAAGGCATAGCGAGATTCGTCGGTATGATAAATTTTTATCGGCGTTTCATACCGAATATCGCTGAAATTGCCGCTCCCTTGAATGAACTGAGGAAGAAGGGGGCAAAGTTTTCATGGGGGGAAAACCAACAGAAGGCTTTTGATACCTTAAATACCTTAAAGGAAGCCATCATTTCCCCACCGGTGTTGCGGATGCCCGACTTTTCAAAACCGTTCATTTTGCAGACGGACGCGAGTTCGGTTGCGCTCGGAGCGGTCCTTTCCCAGGTTATTGACGACGCTAGGCAGCCTGTGGCTTTTATCTCACGCACGTTGACCCAGCAAGAACGTAAATCATCCGTTTACGAGCTAGAGTGTTTAGCTGTTGTATACGCTCTAGATAAGTTCAGGCGTTTCCTGGAACATGCTGAGTTCCTGCTCGAGACCGATAATCAGGCTCTCTCATGGCTTCTAGCTCATCCCCGGCAACTGGGTAAAATTGGTAGATGGGTGGTGAAAATCTCATCATTTAAGTTCACCGTGCAACACATCAGGGGATCCCAGAATGTGGTTGCAGATGCCTTATCCCGTATGTTTTCCCAACCCAGTGATGCCCAAGCTGAGCAACCCTGTTCCGTTCTTCTCGATTTTCCTTTAGCCTTCACTGATGTGTTACCCCATCAGTTAAACGACGAAGTGCTGGGTCAAGTCATCCAAAATATTAAGCAGGGTAACGTACAGGCCCCTTACTTCTTGTCCAAGGGAGTCCTTTGCTGTCGAGAAAGAAAAGGACGAGCACCTAAAATCGTGCTGCCTAGCAAATTAGTGCCCATGGTCTTCAGTTATTACCATGATTCCCCAATCGGAGGCCACAAGGGAATTTCGAAGACCATTTCCAGTATTAGGAAACATTTTATCTGGAAGGGCATGGATAGAGACATCGCGACGAGAGTAAAAAACTGTCATCTGTGTGGCTTGAGCAAGCCTGCCCAGAACACCAAACTAGGGTTGTTATCGTCTGAGGTGGCGAGCAGACCAATGGAAAAGTTATTTATTGACTACGTGGGGCCGTTCCCCCGTAGCAAGTCAGGTAATGCTTACCTGCTTGTTTGTGTAGATGCCTTTTCAAAGTTTGCCTGGCTACTGCCCTTACGGCAGGCAACCGCTCGTTTGACCATCAACGGTTTACAGAACCACGTTTTTCAGCATTTCGGTCTTCCGACCATCATTGTCTCGGACAATGGTCCGCAATTTATTTCAAATGAATTCAGGCGTATGTGTTTCGCCAGTGGCATCAAACACGTAACCACTTCCCCTTATTATCCACAACCGTCCCATGCGGAGAGATTCAATCGGAATCTCCGGTCCGCCTTGATTGCTTATCACGCTGAGCAACAAACCACCTGGGATCAGAATCTGAAGTGGTTACAATTAGCCTTCAACACGGCCAGACACGACAGTCATCAGGCCGTGCCCTTTGAAATTTTGTTTGGATTCTCGCCCGCACTCCCGTTGACCAACCTATGGGATATCGAAGATTTTCTGCCGCGGGAGCCCAATAATAAAACTGCGGAGAGATGGAAAATGGCTCGGAAGAATTTGCTGCGAGCGCACGAGCGGGCCCGTCGGCGTTATAATCAGGGGCGTATTCCAAACCCCTTCCGGATTGGTGACTGGGTCTATTGCCAAAGCCACCCACTCAGCTCTGCCGCCGACAAACGTGCTGCGAAGCTATGCTACCGTTGGTCGGGGCCATACCGAATCATAGGATTTACGTCACCAGTGACGGCCCGGCTGGGCGTACCGGGAGACAAACAAAAGTCGTTGACAAGCCACATTTCCAAACTTAAACGTTGTCGGGGGCTATCCAAAACGTTCGAAGGGGGATAGTCCCCGTAAAGATAGGACGGAGGTCCATGTTAAATGTGGAAGTCGTGTTCAGGCGAATGGGGCGAGCCTCAGGAGATCGGAAGATCCATACGTATGAATCTTTCTTTTGTCTTTTCCTGTCTCTCTCTCTTGTGCTGTATGCGGACTCTGATCAGGTCAGCATGCAGCACCCGCACACTTACATAATACATATCTTCTTTCGTCTCTTTCGTTTTCCTTTTGATTTCTGTTCTCCTGAGAGCAAGCTCAGCTGAGCCAACCCAACCACGACGTCCACCGGTATTTTTTGGGGAGAGGTACACTGCAGGGTACCCTCCTGGCCTTTAACGTTGGGGCAACTATGTTGCCCTTTTGGGGTGAGGGTATGCTGAGTCAAATGATTCAGCGCGAGTTTAGTAAATGTATAGGCATTTTTTTTGGACGGTAAAGACAGTACAAAAGTTAAATTAATAAGGAGTGCTGCTCTCTACCAGCGGATAGGAGAGGCTACCGTTCTCGAGTTTTCACCGTTTGATCGGTGTTTCCATCTGCTGAGAATTTCCAGCAGTTTTAAACTAAAGTGCTGCAGCCTGGTGAGAATTTCCTCACAAACGGACAACGAACGAAAACTTTTGTTAAGGTTTGTCTCAAAATGGAAGCCTAACTCACGACATCGTAGAATATCTCTTCGGTGGAGAGTTTTGTGTGAAAATCTAGCGTCGACTTCTTTTAAACATGAGATAAGTTCTTAATGACTGCGGTAAGTTTTGATTTCGTTATATTAATTATATACTAAACTTTTAAAGGAGAAAACGTTTTTTTTTAGTAAGCTTGAGTAAGCCCCCACTTGTCGGAGCATGCATTGTGAGACGTAATTATTCGTAAAGTTTTTATAAACCAATAAAACTTGACTATTGAAGTGTCAGAATCTCGGCTTTAATACCTAAAGTACAATAACCACAATATATTTAATATTGAACTTTCATTAAAACCGATGTAACGAGATTGTGTTGTTCACTTAACCTATTACACAATACGTCGTCATTAAGTGGTATAAGGTTTTGCTACAACATCTGTAAAACTTTATACATACATAATTGGGAACTTACTCAGGCACGTTTTAAACGTAAATCATCTCACATTCAAAGTAGTAGTATTCTCAAATTCTATGGAGTAAAAAACTATGTGTTTTAAATAAATTCTTCGCCACGTGGTAACCTCAATTTCACTCAAAGTAATAAGTTCATAAGATGTCACAGAGCCAAGATAAATTATTATATTGCAAAAGCAACTCACATTCAGTGAGGTTCAAGTTAAAAAGCGTTATAAAGAATCATTGTTAGAGAACTTTTTAAGTAAGGCATGTTGGCCAAAATAATGTTACCAAGTTTTATTATGTACAACACAACTAGGTGTTGTTTTTATTTATGTATTTTGGAGGGTGTCCAAGCTGTGGGGGCATTTGTGTGTGGTCTCTCACTAAAAATGTAATGTGTGACAATAGGGTTCACTGAACAGAGACAAGTCCTACTGCCAATGAACGAAAGGCCATCTTAAAGCTCCACACTCGACACCGAAGAGAACAACGACCGGAACTACATGCCAATCACCATCGCCACGCTATAAATAAGAAATCATCCTTCTGGGCACACATAAGCAGGTGAAAAATATCCATTTTATATTCACACGTAGAATCAACATGGTACCAGTATACATTCATTTGGATCCCCAATTGATGGGACAGTTTAGTGTGAACACTAAGTATTAATTGTAAATTTCAATACCTGTATAGTAAATTGTCAGTTCAGAGACTGACATGTGTACCACACAGCATCTAACTTAGATTTCCACTCATTTCTTTATAGTACTTTCGCTACAGATTTAAAGTCAGTTTTGTTATTATTATTTTCTCAAGTTTAATTTACTATGCATAAAAACATATATTTTCCCTTATTTTAAAATCAGGTTAGGTCATTTGTATAAAAAGATTACTGGGGAGGTAGGTGTTATTTTAAATTAGTTTCAACCAAGCTGTGCCTGTCGAAACACTTTTCAACTTGTTTGTCGAAACAAGGTTGTTGAAACAAGGTTGTTGAGACTGGTTATAAATTGAAGAAACATGTCCGTCTCTGACACACAAATGTATTTTTTTATATAAGGTGCTAATATTGTGCAATTTTTCCCTTTCATTAATTGGCCCTATTTTAGTCTATATAAATTCTTTATATTAATCATGGTAACTGGGGGGCGTTAATTATTTTAAACATTTTTTATTTCTCACTTTAATTAAGTATTTTAACACTTAGCCACTTAGGCACTTGGTTTTAAATTTTAATGTCCTGGGGACATTTGTATGCAATACTTTATGATACACATGACGCAATTAACCCACACCATGCGGGTACATTCATAGAAATAAATCTTTAATCCTAATTGGGATTCCTATAAAAAAGAAGTTTAGAATTTATATACACCAGAAGGCTAATACACCAGAAGGCTAATATAAAAAAAAGGGCGTGGCAAGAGACCTTTATGTATTTGTATACTATTGTATATGTAATTTGTCTTGTGGAACGTGTTATGTCTGTATATTTCTGTGTACATTTTGGGATATATATATATATATATATATAAATATTATGCATTGCTGTACTTTTGGTGGGATATAGGGATTTTATTTATTATTAGGATTTATATACACCAGTAGACGAGTATTCTATCTCAATAATCGTGGCTGATCATTTCTTTATGAAAATTAATTATTTTATTTAACAAGTATAGTAAGTGTCACCTTTAAAGTTCATTTAAATTGGATGAATAATTATTTTAATTATTAATAGTAACTGTGAATGAAATTATTTACCTTTATCTATTTATATACTGCATTTCAAAAGTAACATATGATATAAATTTTATATTTTAAGAAATAGTTTAATGGGAGTTTCATTTTGAGGTTAATGATTCTTTTAAATTTTCAAATCATTGATGGTGACATAGCAATTATTTTCTTGGATTCAGTTTATATTTTCAGGTGGCCTTGTTGAGAGGATATACTTTTTTAGTTAACCATTTAATAGGGGAATTCTAAATCACTGTTGTTTTTTGTTATTAATATTATGAGATAGAATAATAAAACCATTGTTAATTATTTAATTCTTGAGTTTTTATTGCAAGTCCCGTCTTACTGGATCCAGCGCAATTTTTAGCTTCTCTAGGCCTTAGCCTAGTTTTAATTAACTTGTAACCCCTCTTTACAAAAGGAAATATTCTTTTTGTTTTAACTACTCAAAATGAAGTAGGGGTTTCAACACAATAAAATTAATTTCAAAATTCAGTACAAGTTTGGATATTTTATTTATATCATTTAGCATGGTGAAACTTTAATAGCGGTAATTTATGTAAGGAATAAAAAGATTCTGCCTTACAATGTTCTAATTTAGTTATATTTTTCTCAGTAATTTTGTCGTGAAACTGATGAACTCGTATGGACATGAAAAATAAGTAAAAATTTCACATTACGCGAAAGCTAATTGACGACGTTTCATCAGTTAGAAAAGAAACAACTGTATATTTTTACACGTTATTGAAATCTGTGCACGTAGCATGCAGAATGCTCATCGTCAGTTATTTTGGTATGAACAGCATGAACAAGCGCGCGCGCACACACATATACACATCAAGGTGCTCTGTTCTGCTGCTACTTGGCCACTCCACAAACTAATTGGCTACCTGCTACTGTCGCCAGCAGCAGGCCTACATCAGCCGCCTACAATGTGTTTAATATAGTAGGCGTAACGGCATTAATTGCAATGCAATGATAACACCAAGTGGAATATTCACGCAGATGTAGAAACTACCAAGTCTGCCACACGCCTAATGAACAGTAAATTGCGATCATTTTTACTGATTACAAGTCTCCTGTACTCACTGCCAGCAACCAAGCGACCTACACAAAATGTTGATGCGCGCAGAAGGAAACAAGGACAATTGTGTGTGTATGTGTGGGGGCACTTCAGCGCTCCCCTTATTGTAGCATGCAGGTAACCAGATAATTTAGGACGATCATTCTACCCGTTACCTTCACCAGTCCCTTGCGTTGAACTTGAAAACGAGGACACTGCAGAAAACACACGCTAGGCCCCAGCCTATTCACCAGAACATTGTGGACACAGCTGGTTCCTCCGATTCCTTGCATCCGAGCACGTACGGTTAAAAACAATCTTGTCCAGGTAGCAACTAGTTCAGATAGAATTAAGCTCCCCGTGGTTCGTATGAACCCAAAACTTTGTATATGATTAGACATCAGCCGGTATGGCTACCCATCCTTGAATGAAGTATCCGTAGCCTTTTAAGTAAAGGATCGTTATCTTATTGCAGTCTCCGGCTTTTAACTGGCGTAACATCACTATTCTTGGTTACACAGTCGTATGAGACAATGGGCGAGATAGGGAAATACATTCATATGAGTAATCCTTTCCTTCAAGTAATAATTATTTGTGTTTATTAAATAATCTATTTCAATAGTTTAATGTAATTATTCAATTTGTTTCCTAAATGCTGCGGACAAGATTTAATGTTTTAACTCTTAAATTACAGAAAATGGTAACATATTTCTAACGTTTTCTGTAACAGTACAATGCGTTAATTGAAACACACATTGGATGGTTAACAGTGGACGATTAACACGGTATTGGAAGCGAGGGAAACGGACATGCGGCAGTACGCAGCGCAACCGCTGAAGTATATTTGTACGATTCGCTCAATAATTTGGATACCAATAAAGATAAAACGTCGGGAATTGGATCAAAATTAAATTTGAATCTTTCTGTACAATTCACTTGCTTTATGTATTAGCCTGTCTTGAAGAGTGAAAAAGTGCCTCGCAGGATACTTGTTATGGCTCACGACTGAAAAAAATTAAAATTTGATGTGGTCTTGTATTTTTTATTTCGTTATTATAAGTATATTATTGAATTCAGTGGCATTTACATCATGTACATGATCTGGACTAGAGGCGTAAAAAACTGTTGTTACGGAGCAAGAACATCTTGCGAAAGGACCGTTTATATTTTATTACGTACTAAATCGAGTAGTCCAGGGTTTTATTACGGTTTTTATTTTTACCAACTCAGTTTTTGTGCTAAATGTACCAAAATATGAAGAATTAAAATACTGTTACCAATGTGTACATTTTGTAGACTTATCCAGTACTTCATTCTTATCGGTCGAGGTTTTCAAGTCGCGTAATAGTAGCGAACGTAAAACCCATAAGCGCAATGTATTTCCCTATCTCGCGCATTGTCTCATCCGACTGTAGAATCAAGAATAGAAACATACCGGCTATTACACTCTGCATCCTCAGATACGGTGCAAAACGCTACTATTAGTTTGACTCCTAGGAAATGACTGCCGACATCTTAGCCCTAAATGTTATAATATGGTGTAAGCACCTACATATGTTCATACCCGTCAATTAGGGAAGGAGACGAAAAATTGTTTTCTCACTGTTTGCGTCTGAATACCTATATATTCCCAGTATCGGTTGGAACATCCTAACCAAACAGATAATTGCCGCATCCCCAAATAACTATTGAATTACAAGCGGAAAGACAGAGAAGTGGAGGAGGTCGGAAGAAGCGTTAGAGTGACCATCTCTATTCTGTTTGCCTGGGACCCTGATACGTTAGTTAAAACCAAACTATTTTTGGTTTAACCCTTATTGAAGATGATGACGATTACTATTTGATTGCTGTTGCTGATGTGTGTGTGTGTGTGTGTGTGTGAAAATCTTCGTAGTGTAGCAACAATCTTTGGTTTTCTGACGGAAACGTTATACAGCTTAAATACGAATAACTGTTAATTCGATTTACCTGATTTTCTCTTTAAAAAATATTAAGTAGGAAAAGTTTTGTTACTTCTTGTTTGCAAATCGTCGATTTAAAAACAGGAAGCGTTGAACAAAGTAAAGATAAATTACTGTTAGCCTACAATATTACGAATCTTTATTATGAAATTAACATCGAATGTTATTAATAGGGATTATTAAACAGGAAAAACAAATGCATCATTCAGATTATGAAACTTACTTGATGAATTTTAAAATTAACGCTACTCGTCATGATCGATATTTGAAGTCACATAAAATCATTGTCCCCACTGACATGTTGCGAATGATATTACTTAAGTGTCTGTATTTTATCATTTCCAAATATTAGTTATTGTTGTTTAATATACAAGTGTATAAATATTGATATCTACATCAATATTATAAATCTATTCGTATAATATAGAAACTTATATTTCTGTTTCAATTACTGTAAGAAATATGATTATCGGTTTAATTACTTATGTGCTTTATGGTTTTCAAATATATATGAACTTTGTTTTTTAATATAAAAGTTTGCACACACACACACACACACACACACACACACACACACACACACACACACACACACACACACACACACACACACACACACACACACACACACACACACACACACACACACACACACACACACACACACACACACACACACACACACACACACACACACACACACACACACACACACATTGATTTTATGAAACTGTTCCTCTGTCTTATTAGTCTCTTTCAATATTTTATATATTAAGGACGTCTCCTATTTGGCATTATTATATCTTTAATATGGACCTAAATAAGGCTGAAATTAAGTACACTTCGATGGAGACACGAGCGCAGTGGTCAGCTGATGTTCCCTCTAAGCACCGCGAAACCCGATTAATTTGGTCCGTATTCAAGACGCGCTGAAACAAACGGTGCTCCTTGCTCTGCTCTGCGGTTCACTGATCTCGTATGCCGGGGAGTTTGAATTCTCTCGAGCGTAATAATAACCTCATTCAAGAAAAGCTTAGCGGCGCAAACAGATACCTTTAAAAGGGTTGCCAACTATACGATACATTTGGCCCGCGCGTGTAGAACTGTATGTTCTATTTAGATTGCGATAACATACACTTTCTTCAGTTCTTGACTCTGTGAATTCATTTAAATAACAAATATATATTTTTAAAAATATATTATAAAAATTCAATGTTTTGTAAAATATACTGCCTTCACAGAGCAATAATAATATTAATAAGTTATTTTTTAAACATATCCTTTATTTAAAAAATATATATTCCTTTTCATTATCTGACGTACAGAAGTTGCGATTGGCTAGAAATAAAGTTTTATCTGCCATAAAATTAAAATGATAAGCTACACAATAAAAAGTTTCAAAGATTAAATATACTTAAGCTTACTTACGTATTGGATTTTACTTTTTAATAAAAAAAAGTCGTACCCTTTTTTCTAAATGTAGAATTTTAATCAATTTTGTAATTTGATCAACATCAAATATCATCATAGTAATAGTGCAGAGTGCAGTGGCGTTAAATTTCATTGACTACATAATGACAAACGTATCGGGTTGCTAGTTGTTACTGTTCCAACAATCCGATAAAAAATCAAATCTTTTTCGAGCTAATGATTACGATAACAGATGTACATGGGAACAAGGTTATTTCCATTCGATTCCAATTTTCGAATTTGAAAGTTAACATATATTTTGATTCTTTGAAGTACAATTAAAATAAAGTTCAATTTCATGTTTTCTGTTTCACACAGGCATCAAATTTCGAGTCAGTAAGTTATTATCAAGTAGCTGCCACGGTCTGCTTCTAGACATCAACCACCATCTTTAACGTTTCCACAAACAATATCAGACCAGTTACGAAAGTATCAGTTTATCTGTCGGTACAATACAATTTTTAAATCATATTATTAATAAATATTAATTATAATTGCAAAATAGTAGGTAACATTTAAATAATACACATTTAAAATTAAACAATGAAGTTAAACCCTTATTTCTCTCCATTATTCTTATCGGATAAATCATTCTCTTCATCACTTTTTGGCCGGCTACGTACCACGTTAATTCGACTGTTTGGACGTTGCCCAATATTTCTGCGTCTTTTTTAGACTCGCTTCGTTCTTTCTTAGTCCACGTCTTGTCTGTTCTCAGTTTGGAATTCTACTGGAAAACCTAGTGTGCGCAAAGTTTGTTCTTAAGAGAATCACGTTCCTGAATGTTTTCACGGGTGATCCCCAATTGTTACAGATCCCTCTTTCCATCTCGGTGAATAAGGTCCCCTTGGTTTTCTTACTTAGAAACAGGGAAAGTTCCGATCGTTCTCTGTGCTAATTCGACTCATGTGGCCATAGAAGACAATCCTACTTTTCCAAAGCGTATCGTTATTTTTCCGCACGTGTTACTGTGCCGTCTTCTGTACTCACCGTTTTATTTGAAAAGTCCAGCATTTTCTTCAGTACCTCTCTTTCTTTGACTTCCAAATTCTCGATCAGACCTTTCCTATTCATATTATATCTTATAAATTTATCGTATAGGTGTGCATTATAATCAATGTTCTTAAGAACGTCACTGGTTCCTACAGAGAACTGGTTGCTACAGAGAACTGTTTGCTATAATTTAGAACAAATTTTAGCACAAAGTAGAATAAATGGAAGATGCCACATTTCACTTGTCGGCGAGAAACAAGAAAAGACAAATAACTTTGCTAGTCGTAATAAAGGTAAAATTACCAATCGCACCTTCGAAAACAGAGGAAAGAAAGACTGGTCATTAACAGATGTCAACAAAATAGTAGCCATACGAATATCGCAGAGAAGCCACAAGTTTTCTACATGAAAACAGAACAGTTGACCGAGTAGTTGTAATATTTTCCTACAGATTTGATTACGAGTTGAACCAGACGGCTTTCCCGTCAACGAACGTAGTACTGTTCATTCAGATCATAATCGTATGTAACATCAATAATATTCCTTCTTCGTATTGTTTAAATTAGCAGCCATCCTTACTATTTCTTTTTTGAATTTGCTAACTGCTACAATTTTTATTGTTCGACAAAGCTTTTCGTCATCACTGACATCATCAGGTCTTAAAAAAAAAACCATCATCAGGTTTTTTTTTAAGACCTGATGATGTCAGTGATGACGAAAAGCTTTGTCGAACAATAAAAATTGTAGCAGTTAGCAAATTCATAAAAGAAATAATAATATTCCTATTGGTAGTCTCAGTCTCAGCAGCGTCCCCCTGTTATACTCTACACTATCTTAGCATGCAGAGCATTACAGGAACAGTGAGTGCGCCTTGCAAGGAAGTACGTAGTGAGACGTAGAAACGGGCAAGAATTTAATAACACTGATCAGTTTATTCGCCGTGATAATAAAATTGAAATACCGCACGTGATATTAAGTTTCCTTCTTGACTGTGACCTCTGGTTCGCTTCTCTATTTATATTCATACTTTTATTAAATTACATTAATTATGTTTCCTTGAGTCCAGTTTAACAGCAGTAAAACAGACGATAGACAGCAATACTCGTTTAGACTCGCAACTAATTTACGATGATAGCCTTTTAATTACTATACACGTGAGGTAATTGAACGTTTTCGCAATAGTATGTATTTCTATATGTGTGTGCACGTGCGCCTGTGTACGCCTATGCAGTGCTGAAAGCTTCTAAGTATTAGGAGATATGTTATGTGTATTACATTCACGTTTTCAAATTCCATCGTTTTGATACTCACATTAATTTGTAAACATGATGCAAAAATTCTTAAAGCATTATGCACCACATTGTGAGTACATAAAGCTAAAGTCAGATATAAAGATTAATACCCGCACTCAGAGCTTCGTACATTTCTTTCGTAGTACTTAAATATCGGTATGGAGCACCATACATGACTTCCATGTTCTAAGATTTATATTTAAAATCATTTTCGAAATGAAATATTTCCATAGAAACTACTTCTTTCTACTGATTTCTTGTACCTTAACCACACTACTGTGTTCACTAACGTATACCACCTCACGTTAGGCCCACTCGATTTTTACTGATGATGGTAGTCGATGGCACTGCCGAAACGTCTGGTTTTGCAGAAAACATTTGACCACGGCCAAACATCCCGGGAAGAAATTTTGACAACAAACTACTTTTTTGTTGCCGATAACGTAGTACACATATAAAAAATGATCCCCTCCCCCTTCAACTACCATTTTCATTTATAGAAAATTACCTCCCCCCTTCAACTACCCTTTTCGTTTATATATATTTCATCGACCTTTCTACAGTGGATTACTACGACCTTCTTTTCCAGATATTTTATTTATAAAAATTAAGTACTTTACTCTTGTTAAAACATAAAACGTTACAGATAAACTACCCCTGTTCCTTGACCGACTTCACCAAAATCAATAGACCTTGAGTCCTCTACAACTCAGGCACATATGCAAAAAATTATTTGATTCTGTTTGAATTTGCGGCAGTTATTGTTCTGCATAGAAACAATTCTGCACATACGTATACACAAACACATACTGAGACACTTTTCGGAAAATGACTTTTCTTCGTGTTTTGAGGGTAGTACAACCAGAATGAGCCCTTATCTCGAACTCGATTTTTCTCGCGCTCACCATACTTCCATTTTCTTACGGAACATGGAAGTAAAAAAATCAATATAATTGACATAAGTATATGTGATATTTACGTATACTAGCAGAAACATTCATATTTGTTTAATGATTAGTGCCAAATTTAAACTAATAAGGCAAATGTGTAATTGTTAACGCTTGTTGTTTACCTTAAACAAGCAGTTATATGGCTGTGTAATGCAACAGATAAAACTAATTACCTAATAATATTTTTATTTTTTATTTTTTTTTTATAGAGGGGGAAATGCTTTATTCACCGTCAGAGGAGGCCGTGCTTCCTCTGGTGTGTGGGACTCTCACCCACTAAAAAAACACCTCTTATTCAGGCATTCATATCCATCCTGGAAACACTTTGCTTATTACTTCAGGATGGAACCTACTGCCCCCTTATCGGGCTCCTCCTAGTTGTTCCTCATCTTCTATTGCCCGTTGGGTGCAAGTCGGGCCTGTCTTTTTTTCTAGTAGGACCCACTGAATAAATGCATTGATGCGGTCCCATTCCGACTTACCACGGAGCATAAGCACAACTACGCTGCCGGGCGTGAACTCCCCGAGTTTCATCTCTACTATCATCCTCTGTCTTGCGAATCTACAGCACTTGAAAAACGTGTACGAGGCATCTTCATGGGGAGAGTCTCCGTATTGGCATGCTGGGCTTAGCACCTCTCCCATTCTATGGAGGTAGGCATTAAAATTACCGAGGTTAATGAGTAACTTGGTCAGATGATAGCTGACCTCGGCGTGCTGGCGGTCGATCCATCACCTAAATACAATAACAGTGACAATAATAGTAGTAATAATAATAATAGTAATAATAAACAGAATAAATAGAAACAGATGAAGAAAGAATTTATTGTTTATTATTACGTTTATTATTATTTCATTGTACTATTTTGTAGCTCTTGAACGTTAAGTATTCTTCTTTTTTCTTCTTCTCCACTTCATGGCGTAGGCTACGCCGCCTCTTCCAGAAACCATCTTGTCCTCGGAGGTTGCTCACTTCTCTGACCTCTGGGTTTGTAATTCACGGCGATTCGGGGAAGACGGTTTTGTTGCATTCTCCCTAAATGGTTGCACCACTAGACTTAGGGGTATTCAGTTATTTTTATCTTCCAAATTAAAAATTTGCAATTTTTGTCTTATATTTTTGTTTCTAATTCTTTCTGCCAACGTATAACCTTTTACAGGTATGAGAAATTTCACTTCACCGGATGTCATTTTTCTTCTATCTTTCTTGAAAGTACCCACATCTCACGTCCGTATGATCACATCGACATTGTCTTGTACAATTTAAGATTAGTTGAGTTTCTTTTCTAGTTGTATATTTTAAGGCTCTATGAATTGTTCCATATATATTTTGAAATCTGCTATGCTTATTTTCAACATCAAAATTGTATCCAAACTGAACAACTGCTCCAGAATATTTTCATTTGTCTCTATTTTACTTCTTACTGGATATTTTCCCATAATAGCCGTTATATCTATTTTATGTGAAGATATTATCAACCCGTATTTTTCTGCTATAATTTTCGAAAATAATTCTCTTCTCTGTATTAGCTTTTATTTGTTATATCCTGAAAACTACGTTCGTATATAGAATGACTAATCTATACTGTGGCGAAAACTTTATGAAACATTCAAACGTTTGTTTTCATCTTGTAATGACATCGTCCAAATACATATTAAAAAGTAGTGGGGAGATACAGTAGCGTTGTCTATCTTCTTCGCTTGTCTTAACTGGTTCTGTCAATTGTTTACCTTATAGTTGAAAACAGATGTAATGTTCAGCATCACTGTTCTCAAATATAAAATGCACCTCACTTTTCCACGATAGTTTATAACAGAAATATTGGATACAGTTATTCTAAACACTCTTTTAATTCTTCTAATCTTTTACAATCTACTGTCTTAATATTACGAATAACATCTCCCATTTTTCATTCTCAATTTTTTCTCTATCTCCTTTTTAAATTCTAATTTCTCTTTATCCTCAAAAATATATAACGTTTTTATCTCCTCTACCTTTGGATAACTGTGTCCATTATAAGTTTGTATTCCATTAGTTCTAATCTCTATAAATTGTTTCTCTACAGGTTAATATATAATATCTATATTCCATTATGCGGAAAGAAAACGAATCTTTCTCACTTTCATTTTTGTATCTAGTATCTGGCAGACTGTTACCCCTATAATTTTCACAATGAAGGCCTACTTCTACTTTTTATAACATCAGGATGACTATTAACCAGTTCCTCGGAATTTTCCTTGTTTCCAGCACACATGTGGAAATGTGCAACGGAACGGAAGCATACTCTGAGATGTAGAAAACTTACTCCATATAACCAGTATTCAGCATTGATTTCATCCAGTCCTGTTGCTTTTCTATTTTTTAAGGTCTAGATTTCATTTATCATCTCTTCAAAAGAATTGTCATCCCATCCTTGGGGCCCGAAGCAATATCCGGTATGAAAATATTTTGTATTCTGGATTGTGCTAATATTTTATTTATAGTACAATATTTAAATGCGTATAATTTTATCGTTATTACTTCTGCAACGCCACTAATTGGACTTCTTACAACCATAACAATTAATACAGTCGATCTTCCTAAATTCTTCTCCATGTTTTCTTTTGTAGCATTCCCTCTTCGGCTTATGAGGAAATGGTGGCTAACCTCCTTCGTTCATCCCTTAAATATGACCATAAACTTTAATTAAAATCTATTATCTGAGATAATCTAATAAATTAAAACCCGTCTTGAGAAAAACAAAATATTGCTACAGACGTTTTCTCTTACAGCCTTTCGTTTCTGAGTATTGATTTTCACGTATTCCGATTCTTCGAAATTTTGTCTTATTCAAAACCAATAATTCTTATTTAATAAAAATATTTTAACAGTCAGACGTGCAACATCACCGAAACAGTATGTCTATCAAACGGAACGACTGTAAACACTAAATGGATAACGTTAACATTAAACGTTTTCTGCAAAAGTGATATTTTCACTTGAATACTGATAATATTGGCTCATAGAGTATCCTAAACGTTTGTAACAGAACACATATTCTAAGAAAAGTTGAGGAACTACATCTTTATTAATCAATCTATATATATATAACACTCAAAGTCTGAGGATTTATGGGTACTGAATACAAATCCACACCGTTACACCGATTGCCACCAAATTTTGCACTGGTAACCTTTGACACAAGGGAAAAAGTACTGTTTAATTGGAATTTGATATTTTGCCCCATTCGCACAATTTAGGCCCTTTTAATTATGCCTTTTCGTTGACGCATATAAAGATGTCAACATCACCATGGAGACTAGAATTAATTACCATAGCAACAAGTAAATAAACAAATGATTTTTAGCGGCATCGGAACTGTACCTTTATCCGTTCCTGCAGTTTTTAATATGCGATTGTATCGGTATACTACGATGTGGAAAAGGAGAAGTGTACTAATTGTAAATTGTCCTATTACTTAATGCAAAGCGAAAATACGTGTTGTTTTCATTTTTGAGGTTAGGTAACAACGATTTTTGGTTTTTAGTTTTCAGTTTAATGCTGAAATAAATAAAAGCCATGGTTGAGGAAAACCTAAGGTTTAATGTGTTATACAATGCTTCTAATACAGTAACACTTAAAATAAAGAATTTAGCGTTTTTGATTTAACAGGTACATTATAAATATCTCAAAAGGCTTTATAAACGGGTACTTTTAAATCTCCAAAGGCTGTTGCACCAAACAAAATAATTTAGTACAAGTTAAAACAGTACAAGTGTTGAAAACAGCTTTGGAGAGAATTTGACTAATGAGTACAAAATTGTTATACGGGCTGACAGAACGCCATATAGAAATACACAATAAACATTATATTAAAATACTCAATAAAAGCCAAATATTTGTGTGCGAAGCCGTGGGTAACGGCTAGTTCTTTATATTCCCATCTGTACAGTATTGTTACGACACTTATGGAACGCTCTTGAAGAGTCGTTCCACCCGTTTCTCGGGTAGCCGAGCAGGTACAGCGCCTCGGTCAGTAATGTACCCTCTAGAGTGTTCGAGTGTTTGTTAATTACCCAAATTATGCTGGCATAGAAAATTATTCCTGGAACATCTGCAGGCTATATAGAAGCAAAAGCGGTCGCCTTAGTTAGTCAGTACAGCTGGCGATTTATTCAAGTGCGGACCAAGTGTTTGCGGATAACGATTATTATTGTGTTATAATTAGTACAGGAACTCTGATAATTGCATTATTATTGCATGTGCACAAATTTGACTAGAATTATTGTATGAAAGTACCCCTTGTTCATTTCAAGTTGTTATTTGTGATTAATTAAAGCTGGTAATCAGTGGCTTCATTGGTGTCTGTATTTTGTTTCCATTGTACCATACGACGGTCAGTGAGGCCGTCGTAACAATATCTTATACTACGTAATTAGTAAATGATACAATGAAAACCTTAAATACATTTGGGGAAAGCGAGGTGAGCGATCTTCATATGTACACGGATATATGGGTAAATAGATAGACAGATAAAGATAAAGTGGATGGACAGACAGACAGACAAACAGAGATGGGGATAACAGCGTTTATTAATTCCCTGGCTTACAGGCATAGTATTGACGACTTTTTTGCCACTACCAAATACAATTTTATTACTATTTTCATATAGAGTACCAAGTCAGATGACAAAGATATTTAAAAATATTACCGCGTGGCAACCAACTGTATTATACTTTTGTAATGACGGTAATGAATTGCAGCAGTCGGTTGACAATGAATTGAGAAAGAGATGAATTAAAAGAGATGAATACGAGTATATGAATTAAATTAAAATGGGACACAAATTATTTATATGTCCAGAACAGAGTGTCGAGTGAGCTGGGTGGGTGTAAACAGAGACAGAGAATTTATGTGATGTGGAGACGATTCGAGAGAAAGGTGACTTACAAAAATTACTGATAAATCAGATTACTGAAACAGCTTAATGTTTCGCAGAACAACATCGGTCACGTTTTCATACAAAATAGTGATAAATATTTATTATTCTTAGAATTCTTAGTATTGCACTAACAAAGCTTTGGGAAACTATGGTAAATGTTGGTGTTTTGTCGTCGAGTACTCCATGGTTTGGTTCGGTAAGCAGCAATAAAAGTTGGCCGCTTGAGAACAATATTCACGACTTACGTTTTATCTGCCGCAACTTGCTCAACGTACGCTCTATGCCCTCGAAACCTTTAGCGATCCTTACCGTTTGCTAAGAAATACTTCTCTTTAGTGCACCACTTTCACAAGCGAACTAACACACAATAAAGCGAATTACCGCTGCTGAAAGGAGAAATCGTTATAATTTATGCTTGTTATTAGAATATGCAAACCGAATACGCGTTCAACATCGGTAATTTTTAAGGGTCTACTAAATATTCTGCGCACGCATAAACATCTTATATTTTTTTTTAGCGAGGGTAATTTAATTTTTTACAGCCAATAATAAGACAGTTGTGTTTCTCCACAGCGGCCGTCTGACCAGTATTAACATATATATTGTCCAGCTGCGTCGGGAAACCGCGTCCAGTGATTTTCACTAAATTGTACTGCTGTACGACTAACATAATTTATATGTTTGGGAACTCCGCCAGGCGAACATAGATTCCAGCAAATTTGTTGTGGGAATCGAAGCTGCTGAAACTGGCAGCATGATGAATGTCTGCTATTTTAGCTGTTATTTCAAAACGATTAAAGGTAATTACGTTTTATTTCATGACAACGGGCTATTTATATGATTCTACTGGTTGTAATCAAATCGCTAATTAACACGTTACCTGCCTGATATAAGCATTTGCCTTCAGATTATAAAATTCAGAAAATTGAGTAACTAATTTATTGTATATACTCGACATGCTTTAGTCGTATGCTCGAAACGTAAACGTTCTCATAAACGGAGAATCCCGAAGTGAAGAAGAACGGTCGTGGATAACTTTTATGGATTTATTGTTGTCTCCAGTACTACAAGATAATCCTATTCTACACAATACTGTGCAATACAATAATATTATTGTCACATATACGTGTATGTGGGGGGGGCGCGCGCGCGTATCATAGCTATGATTGTATCGTACGTTATAGTGCCTGGCGTGGATTCACGAAACGTGTTCTCCAGCATCGGAGACAAAGTATTAATAAATCACTTGAATTTCTATTAAAATTGTTTTGTTTGTTATCAATAGTTATTTCGATGGTGATTTTGAAACTACATCTGTGTATGTTTTTTGTTAACAAAATTAAAACAATTTTTAAAATGAAAAAGGAATAAACGACTTTAGGGAATATTAGTATTGTACAATTGGTACTGTGTTTATTCAGATTTTCCACGTATTTGTCTTTTATGTTTAATTAACTTCGTCCAGGTTTAATTAATTTAGCTATTTCTATGTTGTAGAAGTAAACTTTTTTTTTACTTTATTATCTAGTTCACACGTCTGTCATTCCTGTGTTGAGCAAATTTATCATTTATTTTTCTCTCGGTCTGTCCTATATAAAATTTATCGCAAACCAAGTATTCTGATCTGTTTGTTCCATTTTTCCATTGAACGACGAATTTATTTTATCGAAACTTCTGCCTTAGATATTTTTAAGCTCATGTCTTTATTAGCTTATTTATTCTTGAGTTAGACCATAAAAATCGTTATTTCTATTTTATATAAAAAAATATTGTCAATCCGTAATCTTCTACTATAATTTTCGAAAAGAATTCTCCCCTCTGTAGATCATCTTTTATTTGTTATAAAAGATCTTCTATAATTGTCCCCTCTGCTGATCTTTTTAATGCTCACAATTCCCTTTTACCTTTACATGTTGCAAGGAGATGTCTCAAATGATACTGAGAGTTTAACAATAGGGCGATCAATACAATGGTCTGTCGTCTTCAAAATGTACTTACCTATCCATCTCAGGACTAAGACTTATTCGCAGCAATACCGTGATGTATTCACAGTCAATTATAGATTTTGTTTATAGTGCATGTGACGTAGGTTAACATAATCGTTACCATGTGTTCTACCGAAATATTCTATTTTTTAATTTCTATCGTTATAAATAATGTTTTAAAATATGATCGTAACTGAAATAATGAATGACGCATATAATATTTGTCTAACGAATGGTGTGTTTGTGTCGACGATTGGACCAGTCCCTCTCCAAGTCGAATGAGGCCGATTGTACATAAACGGAATGCAAATCTGAAAAACTATTTAAATAAAGATTAAGCAACTCGTGAAGGCTAAATCACTGTCTTATTAAACGTTATCTTAGCGGAGATATGTTTCAAGTGTGAACTTGAAGTCTGTTCACATACACTGCCAGCTCAGCGTATCAAAGCGTATCAAAGCACGATCGACCGCGGCAGTAGAATTTACAAAACAGCTTATGAATGTTCAAATTTTTCAACTGGTTATCTTTTGAAAAATAGTATTTTAAAATCCAAATTGCATTTTTAGTCTAATAACTATAACCGTAAATTCTATGATTTCAAAGTAATGTAGGACCTACGGGAATAAAAATTATGTTCAATTAGTTCCAAGTATGTACCCTAATGTAAAACGTTTTTACTTGTACTATATTCGTTTGAATAATTCGGATGTAAATATACTATTATATATATTCATTATAATGGTATACCTTCCCTCCTTACCGGATTGTTAAAAATGTGACTGTTATTTCCGTGTTCCCCTTTTCTGCTACGTTATTTAAGCATCCACAGTATTATGTAGTATGACTAACATAATTTTACGGAATTTCTATCGAATTCCATCACACGATTAGCACTATCTCACCCAACTTTGGGTGTGTAATAATTACTCGTAATTTTAAATATGGAAACACAAATTTACAAATAATTGTTCCCAAAGACATATCCTCCTGGTATAAGGATATAGAAGTGTACATAACTAAAAATGTTATAGAGAGAGAATGGTAGTTCTTACTTCACGAATATTTGGGTTACAATGTGTATTTTTATTATGAACCAACAGATAGCAATTGCATTCGCCCAGTTTTCTTATTTGGAGTAAATTACATTTTTTAATTTATAGAGGAATTGGTCGGAATTGAACATACTCAAAATATATGCTACAATACTTTAAACAGAATAACATAATAACACCAAGTATCTTCCAAATCGAAAGAATAACTTAAGCAACAAAAACTACTCTTTCTTTTTATGTTTATTGGGTGTTGTTTTTATCTTATCCATTTTGATTCTTATCTTAAAATTTAAATCGATATCCTTTTCCTCATCTCGTAATTCCCTTTCTAGCCAATAATTAGAAATATAACATTCCTCAATGTTCTCAAATTTTAAAATACCCTTGACTTTTCCACGATAGTTTATAACTGAAATATTGGATACAACTAACTCTAAGCCCTCTTCTAATTCTTCTAATCTTTTACAATCTGCTATTTTAATTTTACCAATAATCTCTCCCATTTTTATTCTCAATTTTCTCTCTATCTCTTTCTTTAAATTCTAATTTCTCTTTATCCTCAAAATACGTATATAACGTTTTTATCACCTCTACCATTCTATAACTGTGTCCATTATACGTAATTTTAGTTCTAACCTCCATAAATGATTTATCTACAGCATAATATATAATATCTATTCCAATATGCGGAAAGAAAACGAATCTCTCTCGATTTAGTTTTTCTCTCTGTCTATTACACTCAATAAACTTGTTTTTATAATATTCATTATGATAGTAAACCATTTTCCTACCCGATTTCTCTTGAGCTAAGACACCAATGTATGTGAATTTATTTTTGTCGTTTACTGTACATCCATAAATGTTATAAACTTCCTTTATATCGAAATCCCTCTATCTAGAATTAAAATAACTAGAAGCCTTTACACCATAACCAGCTAGGATATACTTAGAAAATGTACCTCTCAAATAACTGTGAAATGATCTACATATATTAATAAAATGAATATCAAAGATATGTTATGTTCCCAGAGTGTAACCTTATAAAAAAAAATATTTTGAATTTTCTAGTTTCAAATTTTAATAATCAATTAATTTTCTTTGCAAAATTTAATAAACCGTTGATTGATTCTTTGACTACGTTTTAATTAATTATTTCATTTTATCAACGTCTCACTCCTCTATTTAAAAACAAGTGTATTGTGCAACAACACATACTTAATGCAGAAGTCCTAATACCTAGCCGCTGTTTAACACTATACAGTTGCGTTGGGTTCATGGACAGAAGTGTATTCATTTTATAATACTTGCAACACACACACACACACACACACATACATACATGTACACATGCACGTTTGACCATACTCCGTGCAATAAATCAGCACAAGCAATAAATCTCATTACTCGTATTGCACTAACCCAATTCCTACAGATACTTACTTCATTGGCGCGGTTACTAACCTCCTTCTCTACGTATTATATTCACGTATTCGATTCCAAGAATGCATGTGGGAATTGAAGATATATCGGAATTTATGAAGGTAAATTCCATGGAACAATAAAAAATAAAAACGTCAAGAAACAGTACAAGAACGATGACTCCCTTCTTAGCTACAGAGTAAGTACAGAGTTTTCATATTCATTTATCATCTGGTTCTTCGAACCACATACCATATATCAACTCACAGATTGATAGACAAAATGTATAGTTCCCTTTTAACCGTAGAACGAAAAGAAATGTGTCATTTTTGTGATTTATATTAATGTAGATGCTGTGTTTCTGTATAATCGTTCGTGTATACGTGTGCTGTGCGCGCATGAATGTTCCGGCATTCCGGTCAGTTCATGTTAATGTTTCTGCATTATCTGTGAATCTGATGTAAATAGTGCTGGAGATCTATTGGCCACCACTAGCTTCTTAGACTGGCTACTGCCCACCTAATCGGACTGAGGTCAGTTGCGACCCAATCGTACAAAACCCTGTCAGTTGCAACCGGGGTAAACATTTCAATCCGGCCAATTGCCATCGAAAATATCGCCCTATCAGCTACGGACACAGACTGTGTCTATCAAATGTGAAAATATAAAGTCTCACGCCTGTAATGACAATGCGTACGGCTTTCTTCAATGTTTATATGTTATTGGGACCAATGAAATTTTTCTGTGAACAAGTTTGTTAATTTACACTCTACATACTGAACCCATTCATGATAAACCTGTGCGATCGCTTCGCACGCCCTCCATAGGCATCGAAGCAGAGGCCTTCGGACGCCTATCGATTTGCGGGTTACTAAAAACATAACTCATGTGTCACAGATATTAAAGCATTAGATCACAACACTTGGCCCTTTAAAGAGCCGTTTCTGCTCGCTCCGCTCTCAGCTATGAGGATATCACATATAGATTTACTGCGTAATAAAACTTGTAATCACCTAAACCAACAGTAATACATTTCGTTACACAATTATTATCTACATAACTCCAATAATTTCTAGGGCATCTCATTCACACCATCTCCACCGCTTATTGTAACATGTATATTACAATTACTTTTCCATTGTTCACTAATCACATAAGCCTCCGCATTACTTGTAGACGGAGGAATCAAACAAAATGGATTTCACCCTAACCAACCTAAATTAGGAGGAACCAACCTAACCTAACATAGCAAAAATATCTTAAGAAAAACGTTTTTTGACCAAATGAAAAAGTTTAAGAATTGAAACATCGTCGCAATTCGAAATAGGAACATTTCTGATAGTTTCCACGTATACGGTCAGTTGCGACCGAGTGAAAGTGCGGGGCGCAATTGAACGGGTAAGAACAAGTAATAACTACCATTCCCGGTCTATAACATTTTTATTTATGTAGACTTCTACATCCTTATCCCAGGGGAACAGTTAGTTTGTAAATTTGTGTTTCCATATTTAAAAGAGCAAGTAATTATTAGACACACAAAGTTGGGTCCAGAAACAAATTTAAAAGCCAATCGTTTAAAGTTTAATGTTCATTTGTAATCCACTAATGCGTCCACCTTTTTTATACCTTCTTCAGAGGTAAGATTGGCTCATTAAAAGTAGAGTCTAAGTCAGTTTTTGGATTAATAACATCCTGCAATGTAATCAATTAATTGTTCTCTGGTTTCCCTATCCAAAAATATTTCTTCTGATCCGATTTCACTTTTTATGGTGACTCTACAATGTCTATTAAAATACGAAATTTCTAAGGTATTAGGGGTATACTCTCCAATAGGTCCTTTCTAGTAGATACAAAATTGTCTTCCTTATCACTGATAAGGTTAATTAATTTTTTATTTCTAGTTCCCAAAAAACTGTCATGGTCCGAGGTAGAGGTAGGGTCCATTTTATTGTCCATTTAATAAAGGACAAAAATTGCAATTTTTAGAGTTGATCAGGATCGTGCAATTGTCTGATGATTTATTATGACAAGCAAGAGAGTCACAGTGAGGTAAGAGTAAAACCTATGTGCGTCAATACTGTCATTATTTCTGTAGACTTTGCGTTTGTTATTGTCTAAATCTTTTCTATAATTTTCCACGTCATACTCGTTATTGTCCATTCTACGTTCTGTATATTCAAAAAATGCCTGTAACCTCTGTCTTACGTTTGGTGTTGTCCAAATTAAATTTATATCTTTCCTTTTGAGCACTGTTAACATACAACTTACATTTTGATCTGATTTTGCCTAGTTTCTAACCGAACTAGTTTATGCTTTTTGGAAATTGCATTCGCCCAGTTTCCTTATTTGGAGTAAATTATATTTTTAAATTTATAGGGAAATTGGTCGAAATAGAAGAACCATACTCAAAATGTATGCTAAAATATTTTAAAGAGAATAACACGATAATACCAGACCCGTTTTGATGGTATACTAATACAATTTTTATCTTATCCGTTTTGATTCTTATCTTAAAATTTAAATCGATATCCCTTTCGTCAACTTGTAATTCCCTTTCTAACCAATAATTAGACATATAACATCCCTCAATGTTCTCAAATTTTAAAATACACCTCACTTTTCCACGATAGTTTTTAACAGAAATGTTAGATACAGTTACTATAAACCCTCTTCTAATTCTTCTAATCTTTTACAACCTACTATCTTAATATTACCAATCTCTTCCACGTTTTCATTCTCAATTTTTTTTCTACCTTTTTCTTTAAATTCTAACTTTTCCTTATACTCAAAAATATATAACTTTTTTATCAGCTTTACCTTTGTATAACTGTGTCCATTATAAGTTTGTATTCCATTAGTTCTAACCTCCATAATTGGTTTATTTACAGATTAATATATAATATCTATTCTATTATTCGGGAAGGAAACGAATCCCTCTCGCTTTAATTTTTCTCTCTGTCTATTAAACTCATTAAACTTGTCCTTATGATAGCTCTTAAGACAGTAAACCATTTTCCTACCCGACTTGTCTTGAGGTAAAACACCAACGTAAGTGAATTTATTTTTGTGTTTTCTATAAATACATAAATGTTATAAACTCCCTTTGTATCGAAATCCCTCCATCTAGAATAACAATAACCGATCACGTCCTCCTCTGCTCGCTTAATCTTTTCTTCCTTTTCTAAAAGAATCTCATAGTCCTCCCTCCATCTTTCTTTCTTTCTTTATCCAATCCCCGCTCTCGGCAGTTCAGCCATTCGGCAGCGAGCCTCCCAGTACAGACAGGATAAAGTTCGCGGTTGCAGGTTCGCCAGTTCAGGACAGAAAGGTAGGTGTTGTCCATCCATCATTCCTCCATTGGACAGCGGGCAGATGTTGGAATTCACCAGGCCGAACCGGTGTAAATGGGCTTGGAGGTAGTCGTGGCCAGTGCATAGTCTGAACTCCGCGACCGCGGTCGATCTCTTGAGGGTTCGTGAAATTTGTGTTGTAAGAAGTGACTCCCACTTTTTGCCTATGCTGGCTTCTGTACGTATTTGTTTCAAGTAGTTCTTTACGGCCATGTCAATCTGATATTTCGCCGATGATAGGCTAGTGGGGGTGTCAGGTTGCTGCATTAGGGCTCCATTTTTTGGAAGCTTGTCCGCTTCTTCATTTCCGTTAACACCAACATGGCT
The DNA here is from genome assembly GCA_034769895.1 of Magicicada septendecula. Classification (NCBI taxonomy): domain Eukaryota; kingdom Metazoa; phylum Arthropoda; class Insecta; order Hemiptera; family Cicadidae; genus Magicicada; species Magicicada septendecula. The sequence goes on from CM068369.1 coordinate 147,876,916, forward strand.
GGGGGTCCACTGTAGGTGGACAACCCAGTTGCCATGTATGAGGGTAGCGAGAACTTCACGTGTACGGAGCGTCAAGATGCAGTCCGTGGGATGGTTTCCAGCTAGTGCGACAATGGCCGCTTGAGAATCGATAAAGAAGACAACTCGCTTTAGTTGGATACTTTGGTATTTAGCTAGTTGTTCTGCGGCCATTTGGATAGCTTTGACTTCGCCGTCGTAGTTGCTGGAGTGCAGTCCCACAGGACAGCTTATTTGGAAAATTTGAGAATATGCTCCGGCACCAGTTCCACGGTTGGGTAACATTGATCCGTCAGTAACTACAAACTAGGGGTGCAAAGTAGCAGTACCTCCCAGTTGGTACACCCTGGGTAACGCTAAATCTGCTACGGCGATCATAATAAAAATTATGTCCTTAACAGAACAGGGAATTAATTTGCTATTAATATTTATTTGTTTTCTACAGATAGCCAGAATACCATTTTTAGTCCTAATTAGGCCCATATCTTCCAAATGTATATCCTTTGGAACAGGTAAGTGTTTGATTTGGAAAAGTATGTCTCTCCAGCTTTTACAAAATATTTCTGCACAACAGATATCCTCCTTGTTTTCTATTATTTCTACAAAATTATATCTGGTAAATAGTTAAAGCTAAATACAGACAACACAGATTTAATTATTTTTAATTGCTCTTCCATATTTTCTGCCAACTTGATTTACCACTCCTACGAGCTTAACTGTATTAATATTTTGCCAATAAACGTACTTTAAAACCAAGAAAAAAACTGTTCTGTAAAATGTTTGTTAAATTACACCACACTCTGGATAATGGAACAAAGTGGAATGGAGCATTTATAAAATATTATTTATTTTCCTTTAACAACTCTACACAATCGTTTAATGAATTAAATAGTCTCTCTGTTTGAACATCTGGATTATTACGGTTATAGATTGTAGCTTTTGCTCTTGTAATTTCTAGTTAATTTAGCTAAACTAGAATTTAAATGTTTGTTCTAATCTCTTATCTGGACAGTTCAGAAAATCTAGAATATGGTTTCCAAGTTGTTTGTTTACTCCAGGACTTGTTAATTGACAAATAAATTGATTCTAAATCTTTACCTTAGAATTAGATGTAATCCATGTTAAGCAGTCTTTACCAACAGTTTTGTTATTATCTACAATTACATTACAGTTCTTTCTATATTGTCCTTGTAAACGAAAATTGTAATTCTTACATAGATAACTACTCATTTCTGTTTTATTAAAAATTTCAGCAAAATCTTGTGTTATATGTAAATGTAGTACGTAATAATGGTCTAAAGCTAATTGTTTTAGTATACCTAGCAATCCATGTATTACAGTTTTGTAGCTTTACATCTGCAAGTTCTATTTTATAAGGAATAGCAATAGGATTTTTATATTTCTGGCTTATAATAATTATACCTGTACGAAAATCTGTTTTACAACCTTTATTGTATTAGAGTTAATCTCCAAAGATTGTGGTAGTTTAGCCTTTACATCATGACCAGCTAGATTAAACTTAGAAAATTTACCTCTCAAATAACTGTTAAATGATCCAGATATCCCTACCTTTAACAATAACTTTTTTCTATACAATCTGTTACTTTTACAAGCATTATGTTATTGCAAAATGTTATTGCAATCGGTTTAAAATCTTTTAGTCTATGTTCTTTATCTGTGTAATTAATATCTCCTACATTTGTAATTAAGTTGTTACTGCATATGTTTCTTTAGTAGCCATAATCCGAATCTCTTATTAGTTCGTTTTATTTTATTTCCAAAAAAAAGTATGTAATAAAGCAGTATTTGCTAGCAGAAGGGATTGTTTTTTCAGCTTCCATTTAATAAGAACAAATTGAATAAGAAATGAAAAGTAGGTAGACGAAAATTGTAAAATCTAAACGTAGCTGAAATTGGGTAGTTGAATAACATACCAATCTCCCTTTTTTACCTATTTGAAGTAAAAGAGTAGAGAAAAATTTCCCTCCAGTAGCAAAAATTAATTTCTTCCAGTAGTAGAATCTTTTCTCTCCAGTGTATAGAAGAAGAAATTTAGAAGAGGAAGTAAAGCTGGTTCAGAGATTCCACTTAAAGATAAAGTTGAATTCCACTTACCACTCCCAGTTAGAATCTGACCTATTAACGTCGCTTTGTTTTTAAGGCTGATCAGAGATAATTAGAGCTGTTGACTGTGTAAACTGAGAGGCTGGACTGACCGTTATAACTACAAAATATCCCTCTCTTCGTTATCACTCTTCCTATTTCTAAAGAATTTTAACCTATTAATTTTTATTTTTTTGCCGCCAATTTTTGCTGATAATTTAATTCTAGAAAGCTTGAATATAGTTATTTTTTAATACTTGAAATATAATGCAGATGAGAGAGTCTTGTTAAATTTTTATTAAAACATATTATTTGTAATTTTTACTAAATTCTAGCTTAGTCTCTATTTGTTGTGATTTTAATTTTAGAGTATGGTTAAGATAGTTTTTTTCATAAATTTGTATTAAATTTAGTTCACACACACACACACACACACACACACACACACACACACACACACACACACACACACACACACACACACACACACACACACACACACACACACACACACACACACACACACACACACACACACACACACACACACACACACACACACACACACACACACACACAGAGGGAGAGAGAGAGAGAGAGAGAGAGAGAGAGAGAGAGAGAGAGAGAGAGAGAGAGAGAGAGAGAGAGAGAGAGAGAGAGAGAGAGCGAGAGAGAGAGACAGACGAAGAGCGAGAGGGAGAGTGGGAGAGTGAGAGAGTAATACACATTTATATTTCTGTTAATGTTTTATCCACTGTTAATGTTTTAATGAATATAAAAAACACTTACATGAAGATTGTAGGTAAACTATCACAACTTGAAATTGAACAGTTACAAAATTAATCAAATTAAGCCTTTTTGCTATTTGAAATGTGTGATATCGGAAGGTAATAATACATGTATGTCGGAAGTAGAGAGAAGAGTAAATCTTGATCTTTGTACAGAACTTTGGAATGCTCTTCATGGTAGCATTGGATTCTGGTCTGATAGTTGAATCCCAGCACTGATACTTGATGTGCTGAAATTAATTTCTCTTCCTACCGGCTTGCTTTTCCACAACGTTTACTTTGGGTCGGTTTCAAAGTTGTTTCGTTTCCTTTAAAGATATTATTAATTTCAAATTTTTCCATTTAATGATCACAGATTTTGAATTTCTTGTAGGGAATTTTTTTTAGAAAGTTCTACAATAAGACATTTTGGCCAGTACTGAAATATTTTGAAAGTTAAAAGAAAATGTTAATCTAATTATTCAGCATTATCATTCATCTTCAAACACGGAATAAACAAGGCATAGGCAAGGTAGTGCCCGTTCCGCCTTTAAAGATCCTTCAGCCATCTCTTCCTGGGTCTACCTGTGTCAGTGTCTTATAGGTTTGTATTTCCAGACTTATGTGGCCAGTCTGAAATCTGAAATTCTTTCCAAGTGTTCTTTCCACCCTTGTTTGCAATCTTTTAATTTTTCATTTAAGTGAAAAACTTTTAACTCTTCTCTTATGGCCTCATGCTGTACAACTTCATGTTTAGAACACCTCCTCTTAATGACGCCATTTCCGTGGCACGTATTTTAGTGTCTTGTTTCTTGGTTGTTGTCCATACGTCACGCCCATACGACAGTACAGGGGCTGCCATAACTTTGTAAAACTTCAAATTTGTATAATTTTGTATCTCGACGTACCTTGTTTCTAAAAATACAGTTGATTGTCCCACAGATAGTCTGGAACTTACCTAACTTAACATCAACATCACGATTGCTATAATAACCAATATCATGTCCCAAATAATTAAAATTCCTACCTGTTCTAGAATTTGACAATTAATCATTAACTTCGATTGATTCCTTGCCTCGAAATGCCATTACATTTGTTTTTATAGTGGAGATTTTTATATTGTATTGTTTGTAAATCTGATCAAGCTTAAAAACAGTAAAGTAGATTCTGTATTCTGAATGACAAACAAGTCGTCAGCAAACCACAGCACATTCAAATATCTGTCTCGTGGTAACTTAATACCAGGGTTCACTAGATGTTTCCATTTTCTTACTAGATCGTCACTATAAGTGTTTAAAAAAGTAGGTTTTATACTGCACCTTTGTCTAACACCTTGATTGACAGATATTTGTTGGAATATCCTACAATTATTTTTAACAGCTATTCTTGTTCAGTTATATAGGCTTGTATAGCTCTTATACGTTGTTGTGGGTATCCCCGTTCTAAATTTGCTACAGAAAATTTCTTTCTGCTTTATCAACAGGTTTCTCAAAGTCAACGAAAGCTACATGTGTTTCTTTATTGAACTCACGATGCTTCTTAATGATTTGTGTAATAATGAAAGCATTGTCTATACAAGATCTGCTCTTTCTGGAGCCGTTTTGTTCTTCCAAAATAAGACGCTCGGAAATAATCTGCAGACGGTGGTTTATGATCATTGAAAATATTTTGTATCCAGTATTGACTACACATATTCCTATATAGTTATTACAGTCATTCCATATTCCTTTCTTAAATATAGACTTGACCCTAGCAATCTTGTGCGACCTGTTGTCTTTTCCAATTTTCCAACCCATATTTTAGACATCTAATAATCTAAGTTTAAGTAAGATACCCACATATTTGAACAATTATACGTTCAATCCGTCGTGTCCTCTTCCTAATCTAATTGTTAAAATATAAAAGCCTACGAACCCGATGACATTGAAACAGAAGACTAGACATACGTAGTATACAAACAATTTTCTACAGTGAAATTATAAGGACATATATTTGAAATAATAAGATGTTCTTGTCTATCGACGATACAATATAAAAAATCTTTAGGCGTAAGTTTTAGTTCTTGAAAAAACAAATAAAAATATCGGTATGGATACATGACTTTCATGTTCTAAGACTTATATTTAAAATCATTTTAGAAATGAAATATTTCCATAGAAACTACTTCTTTCCTCAGCCTTAACCACAGTACTGTAGTCACTAACGTATACTACCTCACGTTAGCGCACTCGATTTTCACTGATGATGGAAGTCCATAAACTGTCGAAACGTCTGGTTTTGCAGAAAACATTGGACCACGGCCAAACAGCCCGGGAAGGAATTTTAACAACAAAATACTTCTTTGTTGCCGATAACCTTGTGCACATATAAAATATTATCCCCTCCCCCTTCAACTACTCCTTTCATTTATAGATATTTCATCTACCTTTCTACAGTGGATTATTATGACCTTCTTTTCAGGGTACTTTATTTACCAAAATTAAGTACATTACTCTTGTTAAAACATAAAAATTCTCCTGGTAAACAACCCCTTCCAGTTAACCGATCTTCACCAAAATCAATAGGCCTTGTGTCCTCTACAACTCAGGCAAATATGCAAAACATTATTTGATTCTGTTTGAATTTGCGGCAGTTATCGTTCGCCATAGAAAATATTCTACACATAGACACACAAACACACAGACAGACACTTTTCGGAAAATGACTTTTCTTCATGTTTTAGGGTAGTACAATCAGAATCAGCCCTTATCTCGGACACGATTTTTTTCGCCAGCACCATACTTCCATTTCCTTATGGAACATGGAAGTAAAAGAATGAATAAATGCTTATTAAACACAACGTAACAAAAGCAGCAACGACAAGAGAGTAACAGAAATGCTTACTTAATTCAAGCCACAGACCCTTCTTTGTTCCTTCTATGAAATAATCTCGTACACACACAACTACTGGTAGGCCTATATCGGTTTCTATGTCGTGGTAAAAAAAAAATGATTCAGTTCAATTCAGTTGTACGTGCTGTGTGGCAGAATGTCCGCACTACTTGTTACATATTGCACAAACCCGTGTGAAGTAAGATAAAATAAGTGATAATCGTTTATAATGAAATGCAAGTAATAATTTAGTATGCAAATATAACAGCGTATGTCGATAAAAAAACATTAAAGTTCCATTAGCTTTACGTTTGAGTGTGGCACAAGCAGAGACATTCGATACGGTGCGCGCATGAAATTGTTATCGACACCAATATGTCAACTGCGGTTTTTACGCACACACACACACACACACACACACACACACACACACACACACACACACACACACACACACACACACACACACACACACACACACACACACACACACACACACACACACACACACACACACACACACACACACACACTGCACTAGTGGCAACCACTTTCCACTGGTATGCAGAGTAATAGAGAACAGGTCATGCGTTCATGGTCACTGTCTATGTCGGTGTGTGTGTGTATGTGTGTGGACGGTAACTAGAACGCAACAATTCCAACAAAACAAATCCAATTGGTGGTTTTGCTGGCTATTGACGAAGGCATTTCGCAACTTGTATAAAATAGATTAAATTCCTAATAGTAAATTGTTATTATTACCATTATTGTTGACCATAAAGGTTGTTGACTTACAAAACTAGTTCTGCCGGCGGAGCAACGTGACACTACACTGTGCAATGGAAACAGGTTCCAACTACATTGAACTTACCGTCGCTGGCTGGCGGGCGTTACTCAAAATTCTCTGTACGACAGGTGCAACGAGTTTTGTGTTACACGCACACACACACACACACACACACACACACAGCTCTTTTGTTTCTCGCTGTACTGTATTGTCTTAGTGTTTGAAAACCTGTTGGCGGCGTTTCGTAACGCGTGTCTATTCTGGCTAACGCTGTTTAGTTATTCACGATCATAATGTTTGTTTAAATTAGTGGAGCGTTTAACAACGCCGTGAGATGGCGTTCCAACGCGACACACGCTACAGAAACGGACGACGGGATTATACGATTGACTGCTGAATGTGACATCCGAGTGGGAGTCGAGTGACAGCGACAATCGGAAGTCGTGAAATCGTACGTCGGCACACGTCTGATGCTCCTCATTAGCAATAGTTAAAACTTCGACTCTTAGAGCCTGAGGTGAGTTTAAAATTTCCAGCGCACACTTAGCTTGGGTATTCGCGGGCACACTTAGGATTATTGTAATCATTTGTACTATTCTGAAGGCGTTTATCAAATAGCGCCTTATGTACTGCGCAGCGTACATTTCACGAAAGAACTTTAAAATCAAACGACATATTTAATTTTAAAAATTAAATTTAATAGTGTTGTGAATTTTCTAACGTATTAATTACAACCGATAATTTTCTAATTGCAATCTTCCGAACGTCTTATTAGACAGAAGAGGAGAGAGAGGGAGAGATAAAAAGAGGATGGCAAGGGAGCGGGAAAAGGGGAGAGGAACGTTTTTGAAATGTGATGACACGGTTGACATCATTAGCAGTTAGATGTGGTATACTTTCAGTTACTTAAGGGGAAGGAAGGTATAACGATCGGAAAATGTGGAGGAGTTCGGAGTCTGAAGAAGTGAGCAAATCAGCGTAACATGTAACTGGTAAAAAAATATGAGAAATCCGTATTCCCTTGAAGCGTTCACCAGTGATGTGTTGTTCGCGTATAGTTACATACGGACAGACCCCCCCTCTCACTCTCACCCCATCACACACAAACACCCACTACGCAAAAAATACATCGATTTAGAGTACTTAATTCAGTTACGTCCCTCACGAAGGAACTGGAACACATTCACTACTTACTAATAAATTCATTATCAACAGCATGAGGAGTGCCAGAAACGGAATCGACTGCGATTTTAATGCAATTATTACGCCTAAGACCAACGGCTACTGCATCTTACCACTAAGGTCTTGACCTACCCCTTTTTGAAAAATTAGTTGTAAACACATTCTACGTCGTTATATGTGTTACATATACTATAGACATTTCCAACTGTTATTCGTATAACCCATCGACAGTGTTAGCACTTTTGTACTGATACATTTCGGAAACTGACTAAACATATTTTGTGTGCAACAGTTTCTACGATGAAAACAGACGGCTCCCGCCCTAAAATATATAAAGGTAAATAAACGTCTTTTGGAACACCTTTACGTATGATACAATTTTTATGAGTTGGATAGGCTACTACATCATGGAATTGAATTTAGTCACCTAAGTTAGTAACGTTTACTTTCGGTAGTCAGAACTATAGATTCTTCAGTACAGTTACAAAGTATTATTTTCAGATGTCGCTCGAAAAAGGTGTCTTCTAGAACCTTTAGTTTGTGTCACTCGTCATGAATTAGATTAAGTACTTCTACTGACAATTTTACCTTACAAATTCAGGATTTATTTGTGTCTTCCATTTCCTACAACATTGTCGACACAATTGTTATAAAACGAAAATAAAAAGTGGTGCGCGAAACAGAAATTAAGCAAATTGGTTTACACTTGGTAAACTCATTTTACAATTTCAATTTCGACAGCAGATATCCCTCTTCTACAACATTTCTATCTAAGTAAAAAAGACTTCTTAAAGGATCTAAAAAATTCCGAAATTTTAATTTCAGTAAATATACATATGTATGAATTATATATAGGACTACATTGTGTCGTTTCGTTCTGTGTCAGCTGTTTTCGTCCATTGGGAATGATCTACTGTTGCTATGAGATTTTCAATATTCTACTCTGAAGAAAGTCATGAAACTAAAGAAGAAAGGCGCGAGCAATGACTGTTGTCCGGCTAAGTTACTGCAGGCGCTTATTGAAGTGTAACCCACTTGTTTATATATTTCCCATCAAAAAGGTTGCGTAAAATTTATGGCCCAGTACGAGAAGAAGGCAGTTGCAGAATACGCAAATATACACAATAACAATGAACTACATGCTCTCGTGCAAGGCAAAGACATTGTGAAATTCGTGAAATCACGGAGGCTGCGTTGGCTGGGACATGTGGAAAGAATGTCTGAGGAAAGAATCCCAAAAATAAAGCTGAAGGGAAGGTTATATACTACTAGACGTAGAGGCAGAGATGGGCTCTACTCATCCTACTAGACAAAGGATGAGCTGGTTGGATGGCGTAATAGAAGATCTTGCTAGCATGGGAATCAGAGGGTGGAGAGGAAGGGCGGAGAAAAGGGAAGAATGGAGGAGTATTGTTAAGGAGGCTAAGGCCCACCAAAGGCTGTAACGCCAGGTAAGAAGAACAAGAAGATCAAAAAATTAACCTAGACATTTAGGCAATACTGTGCAACCCGATATGAATAGTCGATTGATCTCCTGTACTTATACCAACATTCATTGTCATAGCAACCCGATATGAATAGTAGATTGATCTCCTGTACTCATACCAACATTCATTGTCATAAATAGCTGTCTTATCTACCTTAGCAAGTCAATACTAGTCTGTTTATTTAAGCAGAAAATATTGTCTTAGATTGTTTTATCTACGTGCGTGAGTGTTCGTCTAACAGAACGCACGTATGTGAGAGAGAAGTGTGACCTCAACAACTCCTTCACAGCCGCATTTCCATAAAAGTCTTAGAAATTAATTTACTGCATCTGAAACAATGCTGTGTATACTAAAACTTTCGCCAAAGCAATTTCATGCTCCGCTCAGTGTTCCACTCATCGCACATATCGCGGCATATTGTTTTTCGTATCAGAGTTACAACGTTTAGTACAACAAATAACTGTATTCTTAAAATGTCCACTTACTTTCATCTGTAAAATACAATGAAAATATTTAAGGACAATCTCACGTAATGTTCACACACATTAAAGACCAGCTGTATAAAACTAATGTATATAAAAAAACAGGCTTAGAATGGTTAACAGTAACCACTAAAACTGTTAGCCGATGGGTAGTTAGTGGTAGTCTATGGGTAACATCGAAAACCACTAATGGAAAACTGTTCAACAAAAGAAGCCCTTAAATTCTTGTATTGTTATGCATTGTTAAATTAGAACGCCAAAATAGCATCAGCTTTTATTTAACTTATATTACGTAACTCAATTTAAAATAAAATTAAAATGGAAATGACTTTCTGTTAACGGATTTCAAATTTCATAATTATTTGTTCACCCGCTGACCGGGAATTCATACTACCTCAATCCGACGATTAATGACTTGCCAAATTTCAAAACCCTGTTAATCATCATGTGCTAGATATTCTTGATCCGTTAAACCAGGTTAGGTTTTGCAGCGGTTTTATCCAAGAATATAGGAGTGAGTCCTAGATTTCTTTCGTCAGTCTTTCGCATTGGAAAAGCTATTAATATAGTTACACTGTATCCACGTAAAGGCCTCAAAAGCTGATTTTTCGTTTTGACGTTTTTTTACAAATTGCCCATAAAATTTAAAGGAACGCGCACGCGTACACACTCTTACGCGCTCGCGCAACTCATAGTTCTACAAAACGTATTTCGAAAATAAACCTAAAAATAATTTCTTGACTTTGTAAAACAAAATTTTACTTACTAAATTAAGCATGAAAACAAATCAAAATACTTGTGCAGAAACAGAAAACAACCATATTGAGGTTAGGCTACAGACGGTTTCTATAAAAAATCAAGTGCGCTCCTTCCGCAAGCCTATCACAATAAAAGAAAATTTTTTTAACAGGACATGAATATCGTGAGACGGTTTCTGTAGACATGCCTGTTGCGTTTAATGCTAATTGTGAAACCTGTGATGGTCGGAGTAGGCCTACAGCTGGTGGAATGGCGATTGTAATGACATTGCCGATATACAAGCCACATAGTTTGTAACGACTTTTACATATAAGTGGTGGAATAAGAAATTCTAAACATTTCATAAAGTTGGAAAATAGCAACACTTTCAGCCTTGTGTGATTCGTACGCGTATGAATAATTGAAATAAAGTATCTGGTGGAACATAAAGCTTTTAGTAATTCTTTAAAAACGAAGCCTGACAATTTAATTGAAAGTCATAAATTCACAGAGTGGTGCTGGGGAACGTCTGCAAACGTGTGAATTAATTAAACTAACAAAAGATACACACACACATACACACACTTTAGTGCTGTTAAGGATGGTACTTTATGAACATCCGTAATTTGATGTCAAGGTCTGTGTACACGGGTTTTAATAAAACTGTCGCCATTTATCGCGCAAATAGGCCTATTATTGGCAAACATATTCTGAAAGCCTACAGCAAACAAAGTCTATGTAAATTATATTCGCCTTTTTATTGCCGCCAGCGAAGTGGTCATACACTACATAGGCTTAATAATTACTACAATACAACGACACAAAGCAAACATTATTTTCTTACTGCATGGAATATAAATACTACACGTAACAGCGCAGTTGAAGATTCATCTGAATGAATAATTACAAGTTAGTAAATTCAGTAAATAGTAAAACGTTACCTGCACAACTGATGAATGCACAACTTCTGGTTCCCACTTAAATGGTGTTACTTTCTCTAGTAAATTTAATGGTATTAAATTGATTCTCTAGTCTAATAGTGTCATAAACTACACGTCTATAAGAGGGAGATGTCTCCTCATCCACTTTGTTGTTTGTGAGACAACCTGCATTTATTCAGTGGATTCTGCTATAAAAGAAAACACAGGCCAAACTTGCACCTAGCGGGCAGAAAAAGATGAGAGATAACGACAAGGAGCGCGATAAGACATAATAGACTCCATCTTATCCTGAAGTAATAGGCTAAGTGGTTCCAGGATGGATATGAATGCCTGAATTCATAGGTGCCTGAAGAGGTGGGTGTTTAGCGGTTGAGGGTCCCATACACCAGGGAACACTCAGTTTCCTCCTCTGACGGTAAAAACCTCTTCTGACTACTACTACTACTACTACTACTACTACTACTACTACTACTACTACTACTACTACTACTAGTACTACTACTACTACTACTACTACTACTACTACTACTACTACTAGAAATTCTATAATTCCTAGGATTCGAAGCTATTTATTTACTTTTAGGTAGTCAGTATTACTTATTTGATGTATGTATAGTATGTATGTACGTATTTACGTGTATGTATGAATCAATATTTTTGAATTTCTCATATTGACAAGCCAAAAAAACAGTGTTACTAAAAAATACTTTTTCAAACTTCTCTTTAAACTGAAAATGTTACTGTGATCTCGTTATAGAAACTAAAGGTAGGAGTTTTAAGAAGTCCAATGACCGTGAAAAAGTTATTTAAATGTTTTCGACAGAGGTAACATCAGAGAAAAATAAAGCTCAGCCATCCGTGTTTATTTTCATATTTTCTTTTATGTATAGCGAAACGACTTAACACTATTTTACATAAATTACAATACAATACTATATTGTACAATATTTTACGGTGAAGGGTTTGTGAGGATCGGTCAAAAATATAACACACATTTTAAATTATTTGTGTCGACGTTTCGACAATGTTTATTTTCAACATCAGGACAATTGTTGCTGACGCCAAACACACAACTGAGGATGGCGTCAGCAACAATTGTCCTCATGATGACACTATATTTTTGTCCCGATGATGTCCTGATCGCTCAAGAATATAACAGAAATTTTAACTTATTTGTGTCGACGTTTCGACAATGTTTAGTGTCATCATCAGGACAATTGTTGCTGACGCCAAACACGCAACTGACACCATCCTCAGTTGTATGTTTGGCGTCAGCAACAATTGTCCTGATGTTGAAAATAAACATCGTCGAAACGTCGACACAAATAAGTTAAAATCTGTGTTATATTTTTGACCGATCTTCACAAACCCTTCACCGAAAAATTCATTGATTGACGGTCAGTACGAATTTAAGGATTTAATTGTACAATATATTATTACAAATACAATACAGTATTGCAAAATACAATGAACCTACTGTAATTTGAGTAAAATAAATTGACTGTCATACAGTACATACAATACAATAAGATGCCATAGTATATATTGCAATGCAGTACTTTTACTATCTGGTAGTACAATGCAGTAGGCCTACAGAACAGCTCTACAAGATGCAATACAATGGATTACAATAAGGTGCAATACGGTACAATACAACGAAGCGCAATACAGTAGAGTTTTACAATACAATACAATACAATACAATACAATACAATACAATACAATACAATACAATACAATACAATACAATACAATACAATACAATACAATACAATACAATACAATACAATACAATACAATACAATACAATACAATACAATACAACACAATACAATACAATACAACACAATAAAATACAATACAATACATTACGATACAATACAAGACAATAAGCCCTCATTACCGAATATGTTATTACGCAAGACGTCACCTCATCGATGAATCTCAAAAACGTAAGCGAATAAAATTAATTAAGCAAAGTATAGTTTCTTGTTTATATTGGATATTCACTTAAGAGTGTAACAACTATGGTTAATTAAGAATTTTACAAGAACTTTTGTTTTTCGTATACCATAAATTTGTTGTACAGAAATTATATATATATATATATATATATATATATATATATATATATATATATATATATATATTGTAACGCAACAGAAATGCTAGCATTCATGTTACATAAAAGACGGTTCCCAGAATAATAAACAAATTGATATTTAAACCCATAATAGAACAGAGATCCAATAATTACAATTATAATCATAGACAAAATTAAATAAGGATGCAAGGTAGTGTTGACTAGAATAAACGAACCTGTAAGATAAATAATAGCTAATGATATATGTTTAATGAAAAGCAAGACAAAAAAATGAAACAATGGCTTAATTTATGGTAATAACAAATAAGAATTTTGTGTTACAAAGTATTATTTTATGACAAAAATGTTATGATAAAGTTTATGTGATGTTACATCAAATATGTGTTGAGTTAATGAAAAATAATGAAACAAGTTGTATTATTCAATGACTGTCGTAGAATGAAGTGTGAGGCAGTTAATCAATGTTCATAAATTCGAATTTTGTTGTATGTGATCAAGAGATCAAGATAAATTTGTTATTAGATATAGAAAAATAATTGTTTATATAAATGCTAATAATTAAGATTTGATTGTATGTATGAATTTATATAAAAGGGACTATAGCTGCCTAACAGACATAACCACAGGTAGATCAGTTTACAATAAAAGGCCTAATAGGCAAAACTACTATATAAACACTAATAACATAAAGATTAGGTGCATCAATTAATAATAATTAATAAATACGCTATGAAGAGCTAGAAAAAGAACACATTAAATTAATAATAATATTTAATAAAATTTATAAAAATTATAATAATACCATAATGCCATAATATCGCTTGGTAAAATATAATATCGAAGGTGGATTAAATATAATAAAAAAGAAAAAAACGGACTTATATCAAAAAACCAGTAGAATATGTGTATAAAACAATAAACCAACTATCGGTAAAGTTACATTCCGATAGGACAGCAAATTGATAAAGAATAGATAAAAAATATATGAAAGAAACACTATATTGTCAAAACATGTGGAAGGCAGAAATTATTATATGTTGCTAGGGACGACAAATAAGAAAAAGAAGTTGTTGATTTAAAAAAAAAAGACAAGAATTGCTTGAAATAAACTGAAAGTGATGAGATTAAAAACCCAAGAATAATCTATTTAATCGTAATATTATAATTATCAGATACGATTATAAAGTACAAGATTCTCATGACAATAGTTACGTCTAACACCAATATAGATTGAACAAATAACACTACAATCTGAAATAATAATAGAGGGTAAATAACTGAAGTCTACAAGAAAGAACTTGAACTGTCCCATATCCGAATGGAATTGATGAAATATTAATCAAATAGAAGGAATTAACAATAACACAATTAATAATATTCACTACACCAGAAATTATAACCTTGCAAATACACGGAACAACACTAATTGCTTCAACCGAAGGAAGAACTTATTTGGATCCTGGCGGTGCAGAAGAAACATCAACCGGGCTGTAGATCAATCCAGGAGCTGTATTCCGACGTGGACAGGACAAGAATTACTTTTATTAAACCGAAGACAGAAAACCGTACTACATAACCATTCAAAACAGTAAATTTAGCGATCAACCGCCTACACGATTTGCTTCGTTCGAGTCTGGTAAATTATATTATATTAATCATACTAAATACACAACACATAAATATTGTAAATATTGCATTCTTATCTATGTATTTTTAGTCTTCCCCACAGTTACAAGATCCTTCACACCCTGAAATAAATTAAATACAAATCAAAACATAATATATAACCAAATATAAATAAAGGATTAAAATAATCAACAATCGATACCTGAAGTCTATAGTCCAAGCATATGTTAATTGGAACATATCTTATTTAATGTGAATTAAGTAAACAAATAAAGAACCTTTGTATATTTGTCAAATCTTGTTATTTGGAGTATGGTTTAGTGAACTGGGAACAAAAAGTAACTGAATAAGTATAGAATAAATGGTCAATATAAACATCGAAATAACCTATAAGTTTCGTTGAGCCGATACTACAGCGCTTATAGCGGAATTATCTGACACCAAAGAGGGAGCGTAAAATTACAAAATTAGACAGAACTCTCTTCAAGGTATAATAGGGTTGGATGAAATTGTAGAATAACGCTTAAGTTGTTTAAGTTCTAGGCACACTAACACTGATAATTATTAAAGAGTTAAGTTAATATTAATTAATTGCATCCATATATTCCACAACTCCAAATATCTCCGAGATTTATATAATTAAAGTAATACAAAACAAATTGACAAATACAACAGTGGGAATTTAAACCGTACGTACTCGTTTACTTACAAATTGGCGCTCAACTTGTGTAGGGCTTAAGTTAAGTGACTATAAGTATAATAACATTACTTAACCAGAGCAGGCAACTGTGGGAGAGTAAACATGCATACCAGAGGTAGATCAAGGATTAGGGCAGGAGAAACGGAGAAGGAAATAGACGAACAAGAACAGGAAATAGAACTAATAACAGACAGTGAAATGGAACACCAGACAGACGAAATAGCGGAAACTGAAATTATTGTGGACAAGGAAAGGGAACCAGTGGAAGAAGATGCCCAAGGGGACCAAATAGATAAAGCAGGAGCCAGAGAAAGACTAAATTGGGAAAAATTAATGGAGTTAATGAGTAGTATTAAGGAAGATAACAGACTCACTAATGAGAATTTTAGAAAACAGGAGGAAAACTCCAGGAAAACAAATGAGGAAAATAAGGAAAACTCAAGGAGACTGGAGGAAAAATTAGATAAAACAAATGAGGAAATTAAGGAAACCTCAAAACAAATGAACGAAAGATTAAACCAAATTCACGAAAGGTTAGATAGGAATGATGAGGGTGTAAAACAAATGAAGGAAGACATCTTACAAATACATGAAGAAAATTTAAGGCAAATTAATGAAAAAATTTAAAATCTTCATGTGACAATTAACCAGAAGGTGGACCAAAATAATGAGGAAAGAAAATTAGAAATAGCCAAAACAAATGAAGGGTTAGAAAAAACTAACGAAACAATAGTACAGGTTCGTGTAGAATTACAGAATAAAATTAATGACACAAAAATTGAGAATAAAACATTGGTTGAAGAAATCCAGAAGGAAACTGTCGAAAAATATGAGCAAATTAAAAACGAAGTACATCAGGTACGGGAGGAGAATAAGGAAGGTATTACACAAATACAGACAGACATGGGCGAACGACTCGAAAGAGTCTATGGCAATTTAAATAGTATGGAAGGTCAAATCAACACCAATAAAAATAAAATAGAAGAAATTAGTAGACGTGAATTACAATTACAGGAAGAAGTAGATTCATGGCGGGATAGGACATGCCAAAATAGTCATACAAATAACCATGAGAACCGAGAATCGATTAATTTTCGTAATTACAAGCGCAATCCTATGGAATTTTCAAAGAGATTGGAAGAGTTGATCATAAGAAATAGAGAGAATCGCTGGAGTATTATACGAAGCATGATTGATGAAACGTTTAAAGATACTTATGATAATTGGTGGACAGCGGTGCGTCCGGATATACTGGACATGACTGAGTTCAAAAAACAATTTAAGGAGAAGTATTGGTCTGAATCGACCCAGAACATGATTAGGAATAATTTGAGTAACGGTCGATACGAAACAAATGTAGGCCAGTCCCCTACTTCATACTTTTTAGGAAAAGTATGTATGGCGCGGAACTTAGAGCCCAGAATTCCCGAAGAATGTTTGGTGATATCATTACGAGGAAGGGATAAAAAATGCGCGTATGTGTAGTCAAATCAAAACGATTCCAGCCATGGCCAAATTCTTGGAGAATTATGAACACGAGAACCAATACCAAAGAAATAGAATGCTAAATCATAAATATCAGAAGTATGATAATAACGCGCCACCAACCAATTCTCGTAATAACGATCGCAATCGACCTGCGCAGAACGTTAATACTAATAGAACACAAAATGAAAACGCGAATAATAATTCCAGAAACTATAATTATCGCGGCAATAACAATTACAATTATCGTGATAGTCGCAATAATAGAGGAGATGGGGACAGACGACCCAATAATTATAGACATAACGTCAATTATATCTACTCCAGACCTCAAGGTAATCAGCGACGATACTACCCAAGGAGTCACCGATATGACAACCATTATGACCAATCTCGGCATGAAGTCAACTACCCACATGATGGAAATTATAGGATAGCAGAACATAATACGGAGGATCGCACTGAAACAGTACAAAATCAACACAGTAATCAAAATGAAAATAGAGAAGAGGGAGTAAGCCCTCATTTAAACTAATAGAGGCAGTGAAAATTAATGAATACCCGTCACTGAACCGTAATCTTGGGGAACAACGACTAATAAATAAAATTAAGTGTAATCGTAAAATAACCATAATTAATAACCACTATTTAAAGAATATCAGGGAAGATTTGTTGGAAGAGGATAAGAAACATGTAAACAGTAATAGTAATAACGAAATCATATATATATCAGCAAAATTAAATGGGGTAAAATCTACCATAATGATAGACACTGGATCTAACATATCATTGATAGACAGTATTGAACTTGAAAAAATCCAGCGAGAAGTCCAGTTACCCATACCGACCTTACCTGTCAATAATGTGATAATTATCGGAGCCACTGAGAGACAAAATAAAACAGTCAAAAAACAAGTATCACTCGATCTTACCAATAACAATATGACCCTACCAATAGGATTCTTGGTCGCAACGGGATTACCGTTCAATGTATTGATTGGATGCGATATGTTGCGCCAGCATTCCGCAATAATTGACTTGCATAAAGGTACAATATCTTTAACATCCGAAGAAGGATTATGGACAGCCGAGTTAATTGGCACTAATCAAACCGTTCCAGTTAACACCAAATGTGGAGCCATAAAAAGCTATTTTTGTAAGAAAAATAAATTACCAGAAGTCATTCAATATGAGGACGATGATCCCAAACTGTGGCAGAGTAAGTTGGAAGAGATTCGAGAATTCCAAAGGGAAAAAACTGATAAACAAATAAGTAAGGTACAGGCCGAAAAGTTAATTCAGATATATAATAAATACAGACATGTGTTCTCCAATGCTCCAGGTAAAGTAAAAGGATATCAATGTATAATCAATTTTAAAGAACCAGTGAACTTTCGCAGAAAGTCATACCCAATTGCTTATTCTATAAAAAACGAGGTCCGTAACGAGATTAACCGTATGATTCAAGATGACATAATAGAATATAGTCAATCACCATATACCAGTCCAATAGTGGCAGTCCCGAAAAAGAACGGAAAGGTGAGAATTTGCCTGGACGCTAGGGAAATAAATAAAATGATCGTCAATGATAGGACTTCACCAGGCGAAATAGAAGAAATTTTAAAGAAATTCCACGGTATTAAATACATCAGCACTTGGGATACGGTATGTGGTTACTGGCAGGTCGAACTACACCCAGATAGTAGAAAATACATGGCATTCCTTTTTGACGGAAGGAACTATCAATTTAAAAGGCTACCTTTCGGTCTAATTAATTCAGTTGCAATATTTGTGAAATGTATGGACCAGGTATTGGGACAAGAAACACTGCAGTTCACTACGGTCTATGTAGATGATTTACTTATAACTTCTTCTTATTGGGATGAACATTGCGAGCGGGTGGAACAGGTACTAAGAAAATTATCTGAAAACAACATAACACTTAAGCTGAATAAATCTAAATTTATCGCCAATCAAGTAAAGTTTTTAGGTTTTAATTTGTCTGAGGAGGGTATCACACCTTCGACAGAAAAAGTAGAAGCAATCCAACTGTTCCCTACTCCAAAAAATAGAAAACAACTACAATCCTTTCTTGGAATTTGCAACTATTATAGAAAATTCCAAGATAACTATTCAGAAGTAACGGCCAAGTTTCAGAAACAATTATCATCCAAAGACAAGTGGGTATGGGGACCAGAACAAGATAAAATTCTGCAATTTATTAAGAAGAAATTTTTAGAAACAGTTATGTTGTACCACCCTGATTTTAACAAACGCTTTTATTTAAATTGTGATGCAAGCAATGTTAGCTTAGGAGCTACCCTATATCAAGAAGATAAAGAAGGACATCATATGGTAATCAGCTTCGCCAGCAGGGTGCTTAACAGCTGCGAACGCAATTACAACGTTACCGAGAAAGAGCTGCTAAGCGTAGTGTACGCATGCAATAAATTTAGAACCTATATACTCGGATACCCAGTGACCGTAAGAAGTGACCATAAATCAATTTCATTTCTAAAAAGATGTAAACTTAGTCACGGCCGGCTAACTAGATGGGTCCTTGCCTTGCAAGAGTATTGCATTGATTGGGAATATATACCTGGGAGAAAGAATATAGCAGCCGATATCTTGTCCCGAATAAACATACAAGATCAATCATTTGAAGGAGAAAAGGAAGAGATTGCGAAGGTGTACCATGTCATTAAGAGTCGGAAGGATCTGGAGATTATTATCAATGAAATTAGTCAACACCAAAAATCGGATCCCAAATTAATAAACATACGCCAGAAGATACAAAATGCTGATGAAGTTATTACTAAATATTACTGTATACATGATGACCGATTATTTATTAAGGTTACTCCTAAACAAATAAACTGGAAACTAGTAATTCCCACAGCTGTGGAAAACAAATTAATATTGGATTACCATGAACGATATGGACACATGGGAGCCATGAAAATCGTCAAAGCCCTAGAAGAACAAATGTACATAAAAAATTTGACCAGAAAGGTACAAAAATCTATACAGACATGTCACATCTGCCAGATGGTTAAACATAATAATGAGAAGAAGGAGGGAGTCATGATCCCGATAACATCCAAATATAAGATGGAGAAGGTATTCCTAGATATATGTGGGCCCTTCCCACGCAGTGGAGGAAATCACAGATACAAATTCATAATAATTATTTTTGATCATTTTTCCAAATACACTAAACTTTATGCTATTAGCAGAGCAACTACCAAGAAAATTCTAGAAATAGTCATCGGACGTTACATAGCAGAGGTTGGTAAACCGTCATCTATTATCACCGATCATGGTACGCAATTTAAGGGCTATAAACGGAGAAATAATCTGTTGAAACACAACATTAGAACATATAAGACTTCAGTATACCACCCCAGCAGTAATCCGGCAGAACGTGTGCTGAGGGAAGTTGGCAGAATACTCCGAACTTACTGTCATGACCAACAGAGAAGATGGTACGAATACTTGTCACTAACCGAAGAGTTTTTAAATATATCTTACCATCAATCCATTGAAAATACCCCTTATACTGTTATGTTTGAAAGGCTTCCACCTAGGGAAATCCAGGATATTATAAACTTCCCAAATAACCCCGAATATCAGTTTGAAACAGTTAAATTTTATAACCGAGTTATGGAAAAGACGGAAATGAAGAGAAGAAAGTATGAAAAGAATAACCCAAAACCAATTAAGTACCAAGTGGGTGAGAAAGTATTAATAAGAAATAGGGAGCTACCAAGCACTCTAGAGGGAATAACTAAAAAATTATTATTATTATTATATACTGGGCCATATGTGATAACAAAAAATAATAATAACAATACGTATGAAATAATGAACCCTATCACGAAAAGGATTAAAGGAACATACAACCAAGAGTCCATAAAGAAATATAATGAATAAATTCTAAAAATAATAAGAACAACTTATTACCAGTCTTGAAGAAAATTACTTGGAATTTAAAAAGAATTTGAGTTGAATACTACCACTAAATTATAAAAATAATAAGAACAACTTATTATAGATTACAGAAGAAAGCGATAATTATTATTAATGTTTATAAAGAAACAGTGTGAATAATGAAGAATGGAACCCCAAGATAAAAGTTATTACCTCAAATCTACATATGCAAAATAAAGAAAAAAAAAAAAAATCATATGACCTAAAATATATGCTACATTGCCACATGATGGAACAATTTCAGTAAACGATTGAATGTAACCAATATAATATTAAAGAAGACAAGAAGGAAAGAGTATTTATGAACACAATTCATTGAAAAATAAACAGCCAAAATAGTGAAATACGATAAGAAGAAGAATAGTTGGGGCTAAGGAATGTATTTAGTCAAAAATACAATTATAATGATCATCACACAACAACTATTTAGAAAATATTGTGATCAGAGAAAAAACAAACAAACGAAGAAGATACTTAACATTACAATCTCAACAAAAATGAAAACAAAAATGACTACAAATGATAACTGTCAAAGTCAATATCAACGAATTTTTAAGGAATTAAAATGGAATTACGAAATATGAAGAATAGTAATGAAGAAATATAAATGCAACAAAGAAAAAATCTTTTCCCGAATATTTATTATTAAATGATTAAAGAGATTATTAGGAGATTATTATTATATTTTATAGCTGACTGTAGATGAATTCCAGCAGTACTATATTAAAATGTGGTGTGGGCAGCAGAGTATGAAGCCAAACAGTGCCTCTCTGAACTGTACCAACGCATGTGTTAGGGATTGTTAGGTAAATTAAATATTTAAGGAATATTAGAATAGTTGCAAGAATAAATTCAGTTTCCAAAGGAATGTGACGAAGAAAACAGAAAGAAGTGAGTTGACAGAAGAATAATTGAAAAATACAGTAATTATAAATAGAAGAGATGTAAAACTAGTGTATCAGTGAATAGTGTAGCCAACTACCAACAAATAATATTTACAAAAATAAAAATGATCAAGAATGTTAATTAAAATGATAAAAAGTTATTAAATAAAAAAAAGTATTAATACTAGTCTAATGAAGTTACATTGAGAATCTCATCGTCAACCATTAACAATGAAATGAAGAAAGGCATGTGAAAAAGACAAGTTTATTTGACCTAAACTTCATTCAGGTAAACTAAACTTTTTTAGGAGGGGAAGCATATGTAACGCAACAGAAATGCTAGCATTCATGTTACATAAAAGACGGTTCACAGAATAATAAACAAATTGATATTTAAACCCATAATAGAACAGAGATCCAATAATTACAATTATAATCATAGACAAAATTAAATAAGGATGCAAGGTAGTGTTAACTAGAATAAACGAACCTGTAAGATAAATAATAGCTAATGATATATGTTTAATGAAAAGCAAGACAAAAAAATGAAACAATGACTTAATTTATGGTAATAACAAATAAGAATTTTGTGTTAAAAAGTATTATTTTATGACAAAAATGTTATGATAAAGTTTATGTGATGTTATATCAAATATGTGTTGAGTTAATGAAAAATAATGAAACAAGTTGTATTATTCAATGACTGTCGTAGAATGAAGTGTGAGGCAGATAATCAATGTTCATAAATTCGAATTTTGTTGTATGTGATCAAGAGATCAAGATAAAATTGTTATTAGATATAGAAAAATAATTGTTTATATAAGTGCTAATAATTAAGATTTGATTGTGTGTATGAATTTATATAAAAGGGACTATAGATGCCTAACAGACATAACCACAGGTAGATCAGTTTACAATAAAAGGCCTAATAGGCAAAACTACTATATAAACACTAATAACATAAAGATTAGGTGCATCAATTAATAATAATTAATAAATACGCTATGAAGAGCTAGAAAAAAAAACACATTAAATTAATAATAATATTTAATAAAATTTATAAAAATTATAATAATACCATAATGCCATAATATCGCTTGGTAAAATATAATATCGAAGGTGGATTAAATATAATAAAAAAGAAAAAAACGGACTTATATAAAAAAACCAGTAGAATATGTGTATAAAACAATAAACCAACTATCGGTAAAGTTACATTCCGATAGGACAGCAAATTGATAAAGAATAGATAAAAAATATAGGAAAGAAACACTATATAGTCAAAACATGTGGAAGGCAGAAATTATTATATGTTGCTAGGGACGACAAATAAGAAAAAGAAGTTGTTGATTTAAAAAAAAAAGACAAGAATTGCTTGAAATAAACTGAAAGTGATGAGATTAAAAACCCAAGAATTATCTAGTTAATCGTAATATTATATTTATCAGATACGATTATAAAGTACAAGATTCTCATGACAATAGTTACGTCTAACACCAATATAGATTAAACAAATAACACTACAATCTGAAATAATAATAGAGGGTAAATAACTGAAGTCTACAAGAAAGAACTTGAACTGTCCCATATCCGAAGGGAATTGATGAAATATTAATCAAATAGAAGGAATTAACAATAACACAATTAATAATATTCACTACACCAGAAATTATAACCTTGCAAATACACGGAACAACACTAATTGCTTCAACCGAAGGAAGAACTTATTTGGATCCTGGCGGTGCAGAAGAAACATCAACCGGGCTGTAGATCAATCCAGGAGCTGTATTCCGACGTGGACAGGACAAGAATTACTTTTATTAAACCGAAGACAGAAAACCGTACTACATAACCATTCAAAACAGTAAATTTAGCGATCAACCGCCTACACGATTTGCTTCGTTCGAGTCTGGTAAATTATATTATATTAATCATACTAAATACACAACACATAAATATTGTAAATCTTGCATTCTTATCTATGTATTTTTAGTCTTCCCCACAGTTACAAGATCCTTCACACCCTGAAATAAATTAAATACAAATCAAAACATAATATATAACCAAATATAAATAAAGGATTAAAATAATCAACAATCGATACCTGAAGTCTATAGTCCAAGCATATGTTAATTGGAACATATCTTATTTAATGTGAATTAAGTAAACAAATAAAGAACCTTTGTATATTTGTCAAATCTTGTTATTTGGAGTATGGTTTAGTGAACTGGGAACAAAAAGTAACTGAATAAGTATAGAATAAATGGTCAATATAAACATCGAAATAACCTATAAGTTTCGTTGAGCCGATACTACAGCGCTTATAGCGGAATTATCTGACACCAAAGAGGGAGCGTAAAATTACAAAATTAGACAGAACTCTCTTCAAGGTATAATAGGGTTGGATGAAATTGTAGAATAACGCTTAAGTTGTTTAAGTTCTAGGCACACTAACACTGATAATTATTAAAGAGTTAAGTTAATATTAATTAATTGCATCCATATATTCCACAACTCCAAATATCTCCGAGATTTATATAATTAAAGTAATACAAAACAAATTGACAAATACAACAGTGGGAATTTAAACCGTACGTACTCGTTTACTTACAATATATATATATATATATATATATATATATATATATATATGTGTGTACTTTCATACGAGTATGTGTTGTTATGTAATCGATATTTGCGAGTAATTTTTTTTAGAGAAAACATATACTGTATTTCATTTTCACGTGTCTTAAAATGTAGCGTCTTCCCTATTTAGTTATGAACAGTTGCCTGCTGCTCTCGGGGAGAAGACTTAACTAAGAGAAACTGATTCAGTGACATTTTGTGACTGAGGAATAAGATCAGTGGCGTCATCATCTAAGCTAGGCTTACTATATCTTTTAATTCACATGAATGATACGATTGATAGATTGTAGGTTTCCGTAGGTTCAGGTGGTCTGTACCAAAGTTTCTCCTATGAATGTCGTATATGTGTTTGCTTGATAAGTACTTTTTCGAAGAGTATCGGTAAGAACATATTAATGTACACTATATATAGCTTAATCATACAGAGAACTAGCCACTGGATTGATACTCTCCATGTCGTGTAATCGGTTTCAATTATATTTATCGGTGTTATTAATCAAATTGCAAAACTGAACGTAACGTAATTAGGCCAGCTGATCACGTATCCGTACGGACACGCGCATACTCACATCCGGCCAGCGGACTGTCATTAGTGACTCATATATTACCCATTTTTTCCACATTTATTATTGTTACTTTTCTTTCCATTTGTTACACATTCCTTGCGCAAAGTTGATTTTATAAAACTACCGATTTTCCCCACGACAACGGTTTTACTCAACACTATATTAAACATTATTGAAAATAAGTCCAAACAAGACTAGGACACAACTAGGACACCTATTACTCGTTTTATTTATAAAGTTTGTCGTGTGACTAACACGTTGCGACACACTAAAGAATGCTTTATTATTTTTTAATGTTCGGTACGTTACATTCATATCATGACCAGTACGATTTTCTTAGACGGTCACTTCAATTTGAAACCAATAAACGGTTTATGTTTCCACTGAGTAATTACCAATCTGTAGGACTGGCCACAGGCGAGTCGTGTTAGCGGGCGAGGCACCCGACCTAATCCACTGGATGTGCTTTAAGGCGCGCACAGGCGAGTTTGTCTGTGAGAGCTATGTATCGGGCCAGCTGTATTAGCAAAGTGATCAGGATATTGCTATGTACAATATACATTCTGTTTGTAGTTCATATAATTATATTAGTTGAACAAAAGTTCGACTACAAGTCATAACAGACTGACTAAACACTTGAACAACTTACGGGATATATTGTAGAACGTAATCACTTCAAGAGGGCAGTGTACTGAGTAGGCAGGTATACCTTATTAGCTGAAAGTTAAACATAATCCTGTGAAGCATAATTCTGTTTTGTAACCAATATTTTGGTATAAATGTAAATTTACATTTACACGTAAGAAAATATAGATTGCCTCACGGCAAAATGGTTATTTTGTGGAACCATTTTTTTCTAGAACTTCATATAATGTTACTTAATATACCTTTATTAAATTTGATAACGTCTAAAGATTATTCTGTTGTTTAAACGTGTTCTACATACTATAAGTTAAAATTTACATGCCCTGTACTGATTGTCACATAAGCGTAATAATGTGACAATTTTATTAATAAAAATAAATTAATTAATTTATTTTGATAATGTATAGGTTGATAAATTTTAAGTGTTTAATAAAATCTCACATTTTAACCTAAAGCGTATTGTAATCATTAAATAATAATAATATTTAAATAAAAAGTCTAATAATATATTAAAAGGAATACGATTGTACACAAAGGGTAAAGCTTGTTAATTAATCCTGCAGAAACAGGCACTAACCATAATCAACTTGTTTTCCGACCCCTTAACTAACTAAAAATAATTGTAAATTGATTATTATTTAAAGAATTAAACTAGATCACTATAATATACTTTGAGAGCATCTGTAACTAAGAATCTCCCTACTTAATTATTTAATCTAATTTTAGTCCTTTAAATAAAAAAGAAACTTGGAACTACTTTTATGTTGAATTGTACTGTCGCGAGATTACTACTCTCACCCCTAACCATTTTCACCCACTTGGAATGCAGCGGTAAACCAGTAAGCTGTGTACTGCCGATATGTGCAACGTTAAAAATAGTTTATTACAAAATGTAATTAATCCGTCAGTTAAGACACAGAGGCATTCTTTATACTATTAAACAATGTGTTGCGTTAATGTAGTTAAACCGCGACTCATATAAATATGGTGTAAACGAGTGAGAATGAATAACTAAAATTTAGCGCCGGTGACATCTCTTCAAAATTCTTAAAATATAAAACTTATGTAATTAAAACTGTGGTAATACCATGAAGTGAAGTG
This sequence comes from Magicicada septendecula, assembly GCA_034769895.1. Taxonomy (NCBI): domain Eukaryota; kingdom Metazoa; phylum Arthropoda; class Insecta; order Hemiptera; family Cicadidae; genus Magicicada; species Magicicada septendecula. Next base: position 147,904,039 of record CM068369.1, read on the forward strand.
CTACAATCAAACAATCATGTGAAGTGGATACAGGTGAATGAAACTTTGTGTTAATCATTCAGATCAACGAGCTATTACTAACCATTAGCCAAGAGCAGAGAACCAGGAGCCACCATGATCTAAAAGACTTCAGGACTACACCATTCCAGGATACGAAGATAATGAGGGAAGCCTGACCTACTTCAAACATGCTGCAACCGAGGACCTACGACTGGAATAACGCAGAGCTGGAGGACATCAAAAAAGGTGACACGGAGGCAAGCCTACCGTGCTTATGAAATACTAAATATTATATTCAACAAAAGACAATTAAATTAACCACATTAAGACATTTTAAGTACTGACAGTAATTGTATACTTATAACTTGTATACTTATTCCTAGTAAAAGAGTTATAGCTGTAAACTGTAAAGCCTTATTGTTTAAAAGATTAATAAAGACCATTCTTCAAATGGCAAAATTTTAAAGCTTTATATGGCGAGGTAACCATTCTTAACGTATTAGAGTAAATCCCGGATCCGGGGACTTAATTAGATTTGATGTACATCTTATTTTGAGGGGGGCCTTGTAAAAGAATAAAATATAATCATCATGTAAACTTTGAGCTATTGAAGCATATGTGTCAAGAATTTTAAGTAGAGCAAATAATACAATATGTAATAAAGAGATGTCATCAGGAGTACCGACTATACTGAGTGCATAAATCAACAGTTTCCCCTTCCCAGAATCCTTTTATATTTATTGTTTGTTGTTCTGATTAATTTTCAGCTCGTCACAAATAAGGCAGCCTGAATAATTGGCAGAACCAATTATTGCGGGTTCCCTAAGTTATAACACAAGAGAAGATGTTATAATAATGTCAGGAAAGTATCTGACATCCAATTTCATAAATTGTATACTTTGAGTGTAATAATTATCCATATAGAAACGATATGCTTCACTAATACTTTTCACATTCTTCACGATAGCACATACCAATATCACCACCAATAGCTTTCCCACTAGTTTATCTCACGTATGCAATTTTGATGTTAAACAAAATTATCTTTAAAAAAGCACGCATATCTCCAACAGTATTAGCTGTGATATTATTAAACGTTTTTGCAACAAAAAATAATAATTTCGCCTTCACTAATTCGCGCACAGTCGAATATCGTGAATACATTTTTAGATTTTATTAACACAGTTATCTTTAAATAATTCTGCTTTTTGCGTTTCATTTAAAGCTGCTAGGATCCCTTCAAGGATTAATATATTCCTCAAGAGTCGAGTCAGTTCGTATTGAATTAATTTAAACTTTATATAATTCTTGAAACTTTTATAATTAAAGCCTTCTTTCTACTTAGTCGCGGCTTTATAAGTGTTTCGGTGAACTCGGTTTTAAAGTACCACTGAGAAGTTCACTTTTTATTGGTTTTCACAGCATTAAAATATTCACTGTTGCAGAAAATTAGAATTTTCAACCGGATCGGTAACAGATGGGACCGTCATGGTGACGTCTGTTGTTCGTTCCGTACTTGGACAATACCCGGGCGCACTAGGTCACTCAACACACCACATCTGGCTTGTATACAGTATATCCGATTTCAAACGCACATACGTTTTATTCGCACATAGTTATTTTATTGTCAGTAAATAATTACTTTATCTTCCCGTTTTTAATATCGTAAATTTGGCGGTTTTTGTTTTGCACGAAAATGTCTCTTCTTTGACTTTGTACGTCCGTCCGGAATATACGTGCACGGGATGGTAAAATAATAACTGTATAGGAGATTATTTTTTCTATTAGGTGTGTTATATTCAACAGAGTGTAGCATATATTATGTTATATAATCATATTTTCAACAGAAGAAAGGTCTATGTAGGTCACAGGCAATACGTAAAAATGACACTACTTTTTTTGATTCTTCTAATGTACTTCCGCCTCATGAGTTTCAGAGTAGCAATTTTCATTCACCTCTTGTTTTTGCAACTCTTTAGTATGGTACAATGTTAGGCGAGGCATAGTGTTAGTTATTATGCAGAGTGGTCATTATATATACGAATATTTATAATTCATATAATTATATTAGGATACGACTCTTCAAATGACACAGTCTTAATGTTTCTGATCTCTACGGTTTTAATTTTGTATTACATTTTTTCCGCTATCGTCACTTCTTTGTGACAAATTTAACAGACATTGAAAGCCAATTCACTTTTTCTTTTTTTATATAAATATGAAACAGAAATCAAAACGGAAGGCGGCGAATCATATTTACGTTAAAAAACAATTCAATTTGATTTAAGTTATACTGAAACATAAGCCACACGTTATTATGAATGAATTCAATGGCGTTTCTGAATTTTCAATAAGAATTATGCTACTTATTGAATATAATTCGTATAATACTTGAAAATAGTGATTATAATAATTCTAATAAATGAAATCATACACAACACGTTTTCAAAATTATCGTCAGAATAATTATTGAGCTGAATAAACAAGTTCGCAAGATTGGAAATATTTTTAAACTGTAATTTAAAACAATCGTTTGTTAATAAAATTACGCTTCTTATGATAAACACAGATACTTGTGAAGTAAGAGCTGAAATTGTAATTAATAATATTGCTTTGGAGCAGGTATCACATTTTAATTATTTAGGATGTGATATTTCATATAGAAAGGACAACGATATCGGGAGAAAGTAAACTAAACTTAGTTATACCAATATGGAGACTGTTGAAGAATAAAACGCAGAGGATGACACAGAAAAAGTTCTATAAGGTCGTGGCTGTGCCGACTTTAATGTTTGGATATGAAACATGGTCTATCCTGCAAAAAGATATTTCAAAAATACAGGCCTCGGAAATTAAATTTTTTAGAGCAGTTAAGGGAAGTAGTTTGAGAGACCATCTACGAAACGACGACATAATGAAATACCTGAAGTTACAGTCGGTTCTGGAGAGAATAAATGAATACAAGCAGAATTGGAAGTCCCATGTGAAACGCATGGTAAACACGCGTATTCCTAAACAACCGTTTGAATATAGAGCAGTGGGGGTGAGAGATCGTGAAAGACCCAGGAAAAAATGGTCAGAGACTCTGTGAAGTTGGAACAGGAAATAGCCCAAGCCATGTAGTAAAGAAGAAGAGGAGGAGGAGGAGGAGGAGGAGGAGGAGGAGGAGGAGGAGGAGGAGGAGGAGGAGGAGGAGGAGGAGGAGGAGGAGGAGGAGGAGGAGGAGGAGGAGGAGGAGGAGGAGGAGGAGGAGGAGGAGGAGGAGGAGGAGGAGGAGGAGGAAGAAGAAGAAGAAGAAGAAGAAGAAGAAGAAGAAGAAGAAGAAGAAGAAGAAGAAGAAGAAGAAGAAGAAGAAGAAGAAGAAGACTAGTGATGAAGTATTAATCACTGGATATAATTACGTATAATGTTTTTGTATTACAATAATTATTTTTACGATTGCTAAATCACACTGGGATTGAAGCGACCAATTATCGACCATCTTGGTCGAGAGATTTCAAAAGAGCGGACAGAAATATACAAATTTAATGATAGTTATGGTTTTATCGCAAAAAATTACGAGGACAAAGACACGGATTAAGACAGTAAAAAATTTACTTTTTGGTAATTTGTTAAGAAAAAGGAAAAATACATTAAGTGTTTTGAAAAATAATGTTACTTAATTTAACAAAAAACAGTAGAGTGTAATGATATTATCAAAATATAAAAAAATAAAAAAACATTCTTTAGAAAAATGTTTCAAACAACCCCAGGATATGTTGATTAAAGATCCTTTGCCATTATGGACATTATATGATTACTTAAAAGAACAGTTAATCGCTTAGAAATAGACAGACTATAATATCTTAAAAGGAAGAAAATTTGTGTACTATGATCTATGAAAAACTTTTATGTCAGCTGTTTAAACACAAAAATATCTTTTCTAGAGCTGCATGTCTGTAAAGACGAGCTTAATAAAACATGTGCATATAGTACAGGTAATACAGTCAAGGCGGTGCAGAATTGGCAGGATTATAAGTAAGGCTGGTTTTCGTTTTCGTTAATTTAAAAAAATACGAACATACAAACATACAATGCAATAGAAACAACACAAACATATATGTTTTGACCTACAAATTTAATTATATATTGTAACGACGTTCTCACGGATTGTCGTGTTGTACAATGGAAACAGAATAACAGACACCAATTACGTCATTAATTACAACTTTAATTAAACTCAAACAACAGTTATAAATCAACAATGGCACTTTTATAAAATAATTCAAGTAAAATCTGTCTAACGCACAATAATAAATGTCACCTGAACTATTTACAGTTCCGTACTGACACAATAATCACTTCTCAATAAATCGCAACAATCACTTGAATGTCCACTTGTAAAATCGCCAGGTGTAACTGACCAAACTGTCCGCTTCGAAATGCAGTATTTATACCTCCGCCAGCGTGACTCGATGCCGGTAGATTAAACGAGTAACGTCGTCTGGAAGGGACGTAACATTATCTAGAGCATTACGTAGTTCTGCCACGCAGGAAGATCTCCAAACGCCTGGAACAACTTGGTGATTTGCCGCGAAAATATAGACGCAAGGCGCCACGTAGTCAACTAGCATGCGGTAGGCCTACTATCTATTTCGTCAGCGTAGCATGTAAATACACACTAACTAATGTGATACAAATATGTACACAACATATATATTTATAAAGTAAATTTGCATAGCATAAAAATGGCACTTTACATTTTCTACAGATAAATTACAATAATTATTTGCAAAAGAGACCAAATCGTGATCTTTGCAGACTGCGTTTAGTAACTGGTTTTTAACTTTGAAAGTACGCTGTGAATATATATAGATATTAGCCCGAAGGATGCTTTGGTCTAATTAGCACTGGAATACGATAATCTCATATATGCGTGTGCATAGGTAGGTCTACTTCTGGCGTGCACGCGCACACACCCGCGTGTGTATTTTCTACCACACTGTTTCCGACGTCGCGTCATTAAAATTGTAGTGGGTTGTGTGGCAGTTCGCTTTGCCTCTCCGTACCACTCGTGTGTAGTATGCTTAACGTAGGCGTGATTCAACGGACAACGTAAGAGATATGTAATAGAAATGGATAAATTCTGTCATGTTACATTAAAAGTACTCTTAAAAAACTTAATTCTGTATTTTCTTCACTCAGTAGGCTCACTTTGAAAGTGTGTAACCAGATACGTTATAATTGGGAAACTTGTACACGGAGAATCCAAGAAAAGACCGGAGACCTTATCAATGGGATTCTTAGAACATGAAAACTTTGTGCACCAATTGGAAATTAAACATCAGTATCAATATTAACGACTTCTACATTCAAAATGTATCGTAGTTCCAAAATATTTTCCAAATTTTACAAAAACTATGCCTTCCAAATGATAACCTTCTACATTAAATAATTAATTATAATCATTTGATAATTTCTCTGTTGAGAAATAACACAACTGAAAGAGTAGGTCAGGGGTGTAAAGCAATTGTGAAAGGGAATTTTTTTGTTGCGTAGAAGGAACAGTAGCAAGTGTCAGATGTCAGAAATGATATACGTAGGAGCCAACCAGCCGCCGTTCGGTAACGACACGTGCGACGCTTTAGCGACGAAATAGGCACCGCTAGAGAAGACAATGCCTCGGTTATAGCAGATGTTTGACGTAAGAGAATGACATGGGAACGTGCTGTAGTCACAGACACACAAAGGAATATGTCTTACTGGGCCAATTGCCAAGAATACGGATACTCTGGCGACGCGAGTATTGTCAAGCCACGTGTGGAAGCCTAGCGACGACAGACAGATGTGAAGAGTCCACAATGACAATTTTCATACGGACGTTACATGAACAAAGGACCACGCATGGTGAAACAGCGGGGAACTTGTTTACCAGCCAGAGAACGGACTGTGCAGGAGACCTGCAGAACAGATGTGCCTTACCGAGAAAGTGACCTCCGTCAGCGTGTGAACGAAACACAGGAAGTTAGGAGACAAAGACACATGTGTAACTGGACAGCAATTAGTAGGAACGAGCTGAAAGGAAATACAAGAACAATTGGATGATGGACAACCATGAAATCCTGTCCGTCGTCTTACGACAAAGGAGAAGCGAAACTGTAAGATCTAAGGGAAGGGATCCAGATGAGCCTACCACGAACGAGAGTTTGGCAAAGCCGAACCGTTGAGAAGACGTTACCATGGAGACAAGGGTCAAGAGCGAATAAAAACGAAGCCAGGAGTCGAGCTAGAGACTGTGGAAATGAAGACGAAAAACCAATAAGGACGTAGATGGTGGGAAGGAGTGAACTAGACGCAGAAATAGTAGTAGAACTCGAGATATAAAAATAGGTGTTGACGACGAGCAGGGGCTTAGTTAGTTAATTGTTGGAGTTAGTTGAATTTTGAACTTACATACGTTTGAGAGAGTTAGTCAATTGTGGGAGTTAGTTGAATTTTATTAGTGAGTTGATGGGAGTCAGTTGTTAAGACGATGTTGGGTTAATCTCAATCAGACTTTGTATTATCTCACTATACTGTCGAGTTGAAAAGTGCGGAGTACAAATGTTGATGGTGAATCGTTATATAGTATTGTAATGAAGTAGAGGGACTTATAAGGGACTTAGTTCAAACTCAATGTTTGCATAATAACGAGTTGTGTTAAGACGCTCAAAAACTTTGACGGTATGAATTAAGTAGAGACAGTGTGCGAAATCGTGAAAGATAACTCGGTATTATGAACTAAATATCGCGATTGTGTGATGAATTAACGTACTGTTTAGGTCGATTATCTATTTCAAATATCGTAATGAAAAGGTTCATAAGTGAAATAATTGTGCCGACTAAATAAACTACAATACAATCGGTGCTTGTGAACTAAGTTGTCAAGTTACAATCACACGCGAATGAGTCGTTAAATGAACAAATCAAATTTAAATGATCTTACTAACTAACTTTTATTACATATATATAACTTCTAAACGAGTGCGAACAAAAGAATGTTGACGCCGGAGTGCTAATCTCAGCGATAGTGAAAAGTGTAAATTTCAGACGACGATGAGAGTGTCCACCAAGTCATCAGCCAGCCTGAGGAGCGAGGGAGAGAGGAAATCATCGTAGACACACGCCGTAGATTTGGATACTTACCTCAAGTAAAGCATTTATGTATCACTAATATTTAGTAGCCACTGTCCTGTTCCTCACAAAGAACACACCACTGACCTAGTTAGAATGCATAGTTTAATTCATTTAGAGTAAAGCCGAATCGTATAATGTGAAAGGAAGTGTATGAAATATGAATCCATTAATGAGAATAATTTTGTAATATGTAAACAAGTTATGATTTAAATACTTAATTAATTACGAGATGTATCATCAGAGAAGTAATGAACGAATTAGTAATGTAATATATCATATGTTATTGCGAAGTAATGTTAATAATTAATTTCAGGAATTGATGACCATTGCAAAAGGTCTGAATAAATTATAGTTTGTAATGCAGAATTTGGTGTACGAGTCGAATCATTTACAATCACCCTAGTGAATACCAATTACCTTACGTAATTATACATAGATACAAATAACACCCAAAGTATGGAATAAATTAGCGATAACGTTGTAATACTCAGAGTAAAGTCAAAATCATCTGAATAATAATTTATGGCACTCATCACACTTATTACACATATATACTTAAGCCAATGTGATATAAGCATTAACAGAGATAGTTTTATATGACGCCCATAGAGTGAGACTAATTAACCACTATATACGTAATAAAACAAAGTAAAACTAATTTACATAAGATTGCATTTATATCAAATTTGCATTGATGTATATTGTAAAGAAACTCTGTTTGATTAAAGGAAATGTTTATTATGTTATTGTAGATGCGACCTACTGCAACTCAATATTAATAAAAACAAATTTATTTTATTTTATCATTGCTGCAACTCTTATGTTGAACATAGCCCTGTGTTGATCAATTAATAAGTGTTTTACCATAGAATAACTCTATATTACAGGTATGTTAGTTAATAATTCGGTAATTCTCTCTAACCCTATTTGGTCCGTATGATTTAAATTAATTCAAATGTGGCGAAAGGAATACGTTAGTTCGGCAGTCTCTCGTTCCACCAGCTGTCTACAGCAAGCGCTGCTATTCGTAATTGACTTGTTTTTATAGGTTAGTTAGTTTCACTTGATAGTTTAACCAACTTCTTTATCTGTAAATTACTTCCCCATCAAAATATAATACCTATTCTACAATAACACAGAACATCATTACATATAAGAAGGATTCTTTATTTATATTACTTTTTAACTCCAACAGTATTCTTCACAGTTTATTTGATCGTAATATCGATCGTACAATGCTGAATCGATTCGTTAATGGACTAGTCCTGTATAATACAATTTAAATATAATTTTTGTTTATCTCTTATCCCAGGGTACGTGTGATTCTTTTAACGATTAGTAAGGCCAGGTAATGCAAAATTAAGGTTACTAAGTATTACAAATTGTTATTAATTCTTAATGTATAAAATTAAATATAAGTTGATGTTACCGTACAATGCAATTCTCAAGATACCCGTGTCTGTTTACAACAGCATGCAGACGTCCTGATGAGGTTATTTTTGACCAGAAAATGTGTCCAGATTATCAATAAAGGTGGAAAGGTGATGTCCCGGAGTGTAACAGGAATTCTTCTGTTCTTCGTTCTTCTTCGCGATCCTCGTGGTTGTCGGTCCCAGTGGAATTGGTGTAGTATTACAATTTCTTCAATCTCTTGGAAGTGAGGTTTACGTCTCCAGTACCAAAGGTTCTTGTGTCTATTTGGTTTATAATTTCATTAGTTTAGACTTCTTGTTCATTCAATAAATATCCTGGTTCAATTGTAAATCGGGTTCATCATTATTTCTAATGGAATTAGTTTGAAGAAGGAATTAGTAATTCCGCTACCTTTTGGAGGTGTATAATTATATTTCCCGAAATCTGGTTCAGTAATTATTCATCAGTTTTGTTTGAATGGATTGGTTTTGATACATTAAATTTATTAAGGTCGATTCATTTATTTTATTTTATTTTTTGTTTAAATTTGTCTACTGAACTGTTCTCAATAGCATATAACAATCGAATGTTAGGTTTTTTTAAATTTTCTTCTGGATTCGTCTTCACCCATGAGCATATAACAATCGAATGTTAGGTTTTTTAAATTTTCTTCTGGATTCGTATTAATTTAACTTCACCCATGAGCATATAACAATCGAATGTTGAAATCAACAAAATTTCTTGCATTTTAGTTACCCTAACAACCATTACTTTCTGTCATTGGATAATATTCGATATCCTAGAGCCAGACTTAGAAAATATTACTACTCTTTTTAAATAAAATACTCCATGCTTGGAATTACACCAAATTACATAAAACTCTCACTTAATCTGCCTTATTAAACCATATATATTTTACTATAATTTCATCTGACTGGACTTATTAAAAAGGTATTAATTTCCTTTTACAAATATTAAATTTAGGCCTATTGGTTTTATTACACCTGTTATAATATTGTTTTGTTTTTAACTTAATTTTTCTTTACCTGACCTACTGTACAAATAGTCACTGGCTTATGGCCACTTACATCAATTTTAATTTCCTGGTTTCTATTCATTATATTATTTAGTTCATCATTGAACCCTTCATTATTTTTTAACATAACTATAAGAACTACTTGCCAACTTATTAACACTTATTGCCTTCCTGGCCTAGTTTACAAACATTATTTTAAACATCTTCATTAATCAATTAAAGTAAATTCATTTAACATAATATCATACCTAATACATGTACTTATACTTAATTATTTAAATACATTTTTAACATAAATAAAAGGAGTACCACTGACTAAGTACTTCTTTAAAGCAACAGCTCCACACTTACTATCCACAAAACATAAAATAAATATCCTGTAAACACTATATCATGCTACAGCACAACACCAAGTACATTTTATAACACATTAAATATTAATCGAACAGTATATTATACTCAACTCCTACACATTAAACTCCTCCCATTAGACACAATGGTTATGTTTTACATCTCATACTACTCATTACATATTTTAGATTTAGGTACACTTTTGATGTTTTAATTACTTAGTAACCTTACTAGTTACCTCTGATGCATTATTCAGGTGAGATGGGCCCTCTTGTAATTAATTATAACAGGCTTTGGGTATCGTTTTAAATCATATTTACATAGTTTTTTATGTAACGTCGGGGACCTCAACTCTGTTACGTTACAATATTAAATATCCATATTTATCTATGACATCCCAACGAAGGGTTCGAGCAACATAAAAGGTAATTACACTTTATTACTTTTATTACATTAATTAATTAACAACAATAAACATAATATTGTACGTGGCGCTCTAATTGCGGGGTTTTAAGAAAGTAATTAATAGCAACGAGTGAATAACTAGTGTAATAAATTAACAGCTGTAGATGGCATCCCAAACGTGCAGCTAGTTATATCTTAATTACGACTCAATATTTAATGAATTAAATTAATCAATTACATGCAAAATTAAATAGTTATACATGGTTCCCAAACGCGGGGCATAAATTAATATACGAGTGTAAAAATACACAGTTATAGGGGGGCCAGGGTATGGACCGAAGCCTTTATGTGGAAAACAAGTTTTCAAGAAAAGAAGCTTATTGGCAAGTCATCTCCCAATAGAAGTATGTGTGAGTAAGTCATGTACATGGGACCCACAACAAAAATTGAGGTGTGAAAAAATTAGGAAAGAGATACAGGACAAAGGAGTTACCAGAACAATAGCTTTGTCCTTTGGAGGTATGGAAGCAAGAGATTCGAGAAAGGTCACTAAAAGTGCATCAATAACACATGCCTGCAAAACGAAAGTAACTGTTTGCAATCCAGAAGCTAATTTTAATGTAGCCTAGTCTGGTGCACTGTTTTCAAATAAGATTACCATTTTTACCGGTAGGTAACAATTTTTATAAATTGAGTGTGGAAAGTGGGTGAAAAGCGGTATTCTTATATTCTACTTTGAACATACTTTTATGGAAAATAAAGTAAATTACAGACTTAAAATACTGAATTTTGTAAAGAAAATAATATAAATATTTTAATAACTTTACAAAGGCTTATACTGCCATTATCTTTTCTTTTGTATGTTTCTTCTGCCGTTTTTCATCTTGTAGATAGCTTATGGTTCATCTCTAATTAACTATGGAGCATACAACTGTAGTCCCCAATCATGACATTTCACCTTCTTTGGTATCTGCGTACCATCGTCTTTATATCCTGGTGAAACATTTCAACTTGGTCTTTCATTAAGGTACCAATATTTTCGTGGAAGTAGTGAATATTAGAATTTGGAAAATGTTTCTTCAAGCTCATTGAACGCTCTTTGAATATTGTTAACACATTTCCCACTATACAATTTAGGGTCATATTGCTCACAAGATATTTTGCCACTACTTCGTTTAATTATACTTTACGTTAAATGTAGTTACAATAAACTAAATCACTATGCTTAGAAAAGTAGGGAGTAAAATCTTGTTGTCAAATCCTGAACCATGAAAAGTGGTAATTTTTTTCCTTTGAGTCTAGAGCCTAACATTTAGTCGAATCTTTGACAAGACTCAAATCTCCGACTAGTTATCTACCTCATGCTGTGAAAATAATTAATGTCCGGAATCGTCAAAAAACATTTGGAAGAGGGAAGTGAGAAAGTAATGCACTTCAGCATTAAATTAAAAATAAGACTGTCACAAATTTTAAAGTTGAAAATAACGATATCATTTCACACACACGCGCGCGCGCGCGCGCGATGTTTCATGCCGAATGTCGGTGGACACAGTAGCAAAAAGAGGATGATGTTAAATTGTGTTGTACAGCGAATAATTCTGTATGTTTCGAGCAGGGCTATGAATGGAGACAAATATAGAAATACGAATGTACAGCGAAGAATGTATCAAAGTAACCTCTGCCTACCTGACACGGCTGCAGGCGCTGCAAGTTATTACGGGAAGTATTTCCTCTAGACTTGCATGTGATTGAAATGAAGGAGAGTTACGACACGCAACGAAATGCAAAAGTCAGCGAGAGAAGGTTAGAGAACAATTGCAAGTAAGATGGGATAGACATGTAAGAGAAGGGTAGTGAACCATTTCCCTAATACTATGGGTGGGAATTCCCTAAACCATTTCACATTAGGCTATGACTGAAATGTAAGCACAGTACGGTGGAATGTTTTATTACACAAATCCAAACATGCCGTGGCTTCTATACAGTGTAAACATACAGAAATTTCAGGACAGACGACGAGTCTTGTATATGTTGGAAACAGTTGGGTAACCCGGAAAACACGCTGTTTTTTGACGTCCAAGGTAGGAAAGAATGGTTAAATATGTAATTAGAATTGGGGATTACTTGTACATTAGGCCTATACAAATAATATAGTGGGATGTACATTAAGTAGTGAGTCTAATTGCAGTAAAGTACGTTTATTTGTAAAGACAGTTATTACAAACAAGGTGTAGGCGGAGCGGTCTTGCAGGGACCAAGTCAAGACTGCCAGTTTTACCTGATCGAGACGTTTAAATCAGACGGTACCGAGCTTTCTTGGTGAAGAACGAGTAAGTTGGTAGGCTACAGCTTATGATGGGAGTTGAATCAAACGCAATGACGTGTAAGCTCGTAGAGTTTCTTATGAAGGTTTCCTTAAGAAAGACAGAACTTAAACTTTAGGTGTCTGGTTAATCGTCTTAAATTATTTAACAATTATCTGAGCGAAAAAATTACATCAGCAGATGGAAAATAATCCGAAAAATGACTTCATAATTTATTGTTAAAAATTCAAAGTACCAAAACAGGAATGTGTAAAAATAAAAATATATATGAATATTTTTTTTTAAATATTTTATAAAATTATTTTTTGGACATTTATATAGAATGGACGACAATTAAATATTTTGATAAAGCAAATCTTCAAATATCTGTGGGGAAGAAGTCAACATCAAGTTGGATTAAAGAAGTTTAAAAGGATTTAGAAAAAAATAATACTCACGCAGAAGAAGCAATTGAAAGAGACGTTTTTCGGACAAAAGTGTTAAAAATGGAAGGAGTCCATGGTAGGAGAGAGAAAACGCAGGTTCAAAGTAGACTGAGGACAGGAAGAAGAGAAAAGATGAAAGAATATTGGAGAAAAGAAAAGAACAAAGAGTAAAGAAATGAAATTGGCATGTGGTCCTTAGATGGCCGATACAAAAAAATATATGTATATACGAAAAATAGAGTTGTTTATATTTTAAATAGTACATTTGTTATTATTAAAGGTCATATTTACTTCTTTACAAAATACTTGTCTTTCTATTTATCTTTCGAATTTTTAAAATTGTTTTCATCGTTCTAATCCATGTTTCATTAGTCATATTAAATATAGGAACAAATTTCTGCAAGTTTGTGGTTTATATTAATTTTACTATCTAGTAATTAACATGTACAGAGTCATTAGCAAATACAGAAACAATATTATTACAGTCTAATTACTAGTTGTTGTTGATGTAAGCTTGTAGTAACCCTTCATTATAAGTTATGTTTCTACGATAAACCTGTAGGTGTGTTACAGAAATAGATCAGACAAGCTGTAATAAATTATGTAAATCAACTGCTATAAAAAAGGAACAATACATAGTTTGAAAAGAATTCACGTGTTGGTAATGTAATTTATTTGGAGTGTTTCAACAGTACCACCAGTAGCAGTTTTACCTTGAACCCACCGGGTCAAGTAAATCTAGTATTTAAGAGTGGCCGGAACGGGCTGATTTAAATATTGGTTTTACAAGTAACATATCCTACTTACCCGCCTACACGAGAAAATTACGTTAATAATCGTCTGTTTATTATGCGGGGTGAATATTTCAAAGAAGGCGGAGCAACCGTAGTTCAAGGTTTCGTTTCAACTATTGAAGTTTTTTTTTTAATTTGGTCGTTTTTTCCTTATAAAAAAGAAACAAATATTTATCTATTTTGTTTTTGTTATAATCATTTATAAACTCCTACTTTGCCATTGTTGTGCGTAACACTAACCTATTTTTCATGTGTAGTGTCGTATTTTTTGTCTCACACGGCATTAATCGTAGACTTAATGATACAAAAGTGTATGAGTGCGCTTCTGTCATTTTTACTTCCATATTCCACAAGGCCATGTTACATAAGGAAATGGAAGTATGGTGATGGCGAAAAAAATCGTGTTCGAGATAAAGGCTGATTCTGATTATACTGCCCTCAAAACATGAAGAAAAGTCATTTTTCGAAAAGTATCTGTGTGTGAGTGTGTGTCTGTCGATGTGTCTGTGTGTAGAATTTTTTTTATGGAAAACGTTAACTGCCGCAAATTAAAACAGAATCAAATCATCTTTTGCATACACACCTGAATTGTAGAGGACTCAAGGTCTATTGATTTTGGTGAAGATCGGTTAAGGGAAAGGAATAGTTTACCTGCAACGTTATGTGTTTTCAGAAGAGTAATTTTTTTTATGACGAACAATAACTGCCGTAAATTCAAACAGAATCAAATAAGTTTTTGCGTATGTGGCTGAGTTATAGAGGACTCAAAGTCTATTGATTTTGGTAAAGATCGGTTAAGGGGAAGGGGTAGTTTACGTGCAACGTTTTACGTTTAAACTAGCGTAAAGTACTTAACAAGTAGGTTGTTTAAGACCTGAAGATGTCAGTGATGACGAAAAGCTTAGTCGAACAATAAAAATTATAGCAGTTAGCAAATTCATAAAAGAAATAGTAAAGTACTTAAGTTTGATAAATAAAGTATCCTGTAAAGAAGGTCATAATAATTCACTGTAGAAAGGTAGATGAAATATCTATAAATAAAAAGGATAGTTAAAGGGGAGAATGAATTTTCTATAAATGAAAATGATAATTAAATGAGGAGGGGATAATTTTTTATACGAGTGCTACGTTACCGGCAACAAAGAAGTAGTTTGTTGTTAAAATTTCTTCCGGGCTGTTTGGCCGTGGTCCAATGTTTTCTGCAAAACCAGACGTTTTGGCAGTGGCATCGACTGCCATCATCAGTGATAATCGAGTGCGCTAACGTGAGATGTATACGTTAGTGACCACAGTCCTGTGGTTAAGGCTTAAGAAAGAAGTAGTTTGATGGAAATATTTCATTTTGAAAATGATTTTAAATATAAATCTTAGAACATTGAAGTCATGTATAGTTCTCCATACGGATATTTAACAGACGATCGGTGTTCGTATGGACGTCTCTCTCGTCAACATCTCAAACTTTGGACATCCTTCGTTCTCTGCGTAAAGGAAAGATGATTCATCTCCCTATAGGTCAAAATGCTGACAAGAGAGGCAATCTTTCAAAAACGGATGAAACGGAAATGAATCGGAAAACGATATGAAAATACAAAACCACTAAGGAAACCTATAGCTATATATATATATATATATGTATATATTTCTATATAAGTAACTCCAAGTTTCTTGCAGCAATTATACAATCTTGCCGAAATTTACACATCTTGCAGAAGAAACAAATTTAATAACATCACAAGATTATAACACTACACAAATTGTTTATTATAAATTTATGTAATTTAATTTGTGAAGCCACACGTTCTTGGCGATAACATTTATACAACAACACACAAGTTGAAAATTTATTTGTGTTTGAGGAGCCCCACGCTTTTGGAGCGCCAATATTTATAACACTACAATTTACAAATTTAAAAGTAATTTAATTTGTGGAGTGCCAAAATTTATATAACATTACTGGTAAAGCGTATCAATTAATGGAGTTTGGGTGTAATGGTAATAAGAGTAGTCATTGATTTAATTGTAACGAGTTTTCATAATTTTATTTATAAAACAAAAGCGTGTTTAAAAATCTCAACTACTTCGCCATAAATATTCATTATTGTTCGCTTGAAACGTTCAAGTGTTACAGTACATTTAACCTTAAATAAATCTTATATTCTACAGTAACAAAGTTATATTCTAAATACTTATTTGTCAATATTAAAACTCGACTGCTCAGTCTGACAGTGTGCTTTACTGCAGTTTAATTTTTTGTTATTGGGTTTTTTTTTTTATAACTTTCAACTACGTTAAATTATGTATTGTATACTTAGTAATCATTGATTGCTTTACAAACTTTAAAATGAAATTGAAATTGACTAAATTAATCGTTAAACATCAAAGAAAATATTTTAATAAATTTAAATCAAATTCTCTGAACCTCTTTATCTACATTTTACATAAACTCTTATTCATGTTTAAATTTCAAAATGTCTTTTAAATGTCTTTAGTCTCTCATTTAAAATTTATAAATGGATTATCTGTCACCTCGATTTTGTAGCTCATACTCATGTCCTTCGTTGATCCGTATGTCCTCTTCTGATCGGAGTTCCCTGTACGTCTCCAGGTTCCACTCGTCTATCATGGTTCCATCTGGTTGATGTAGGATAGTGTGAAAGGTTGCTCTGCACCAGCTGCTGTCGTTCTAGCAGACGCCTCTATTGTTCAGCATAGCGTTCCTCTGCATGATGTAACATAGTAGCTTGTCTTGACTGACGAACCTAATGTACATTCGTATTCAGTAACAGGTTAAGAGTTACTGTTTTGCACTTATGACGAACATAGCGTCCGTCCGCATCTACTGTTCGATTAACAAAAATTAGAAACTTGCGTCGCCAACGGACAGAGCGTCCCGCCGCGACTGAAGACTGATTGATAAGAAGGGCTGGCTTCTCTCGTGCCCTATTTATAATAGAGCATCGTACAGCACCTGTTGGGACAGAATTCTGCCAGTTTGAAATTGCTCGGTGGTGTTAGTTCTCCCACTCTCATCCAATTTCATATTTTCGCACATTTCTGCCAATGGCAAAATCTAATGTGGCCTACAGGGTGCTCTAACGATGGGTGATTTAATTACACATGTCCAACGTAATTACCATCGTAATATAATAATCCGTGTAATTACTACGCACTTAAAATTGCACTGAATTCGCACTGCGCGTCCTTTTTACGCCATTTTCTCACTACACATGCGTATTAATTTTATACATATTTTGGAGTCTTTGAATTCTTTGTACCATCTATGGTTTTCTTATAATTAAATAAAAACTGTAATTTGACAATTATTCAGGGTGATATTGCAAACTTTCATGCTCGAGCTGGCCTCACTTACACACTCTCAGCGACAGTTGTGTGAGTGTTCAGGTCAGTTCCTGTCTGTCTACATTCCTTATTTTTAACATAAACCCAGCTTTCAATCTCATACCTGCTTACTTATTAAATATTTATAAATTTAATTTAAATATTTATTTTATCTATTATATGCACAGTACAGCATATGATTGTACTGTCGCAATATATATATATATATATATATATATTTTCTGTGTAACTAACTTACTTATAGCATGTTTATTTCAGCATTTGTATATTGTGTATTACATTTTGAAATATTTCCGAAAGTGTATTTCCCTTATTTTTATAACTATTATTGTACCTTTAATACAGTAGTAAATTATACAGCAAATGTAATACATACCTTAATATATACTTTAATTGGAAAGTGTGTGTGTGTGTGTGGGTGTGAAACATTTATACCTTTTCACACTATCCTTGATCAATTGTTTTTAAATATTTTAATAACAAATAAAGAATATTTGTTTTTACAAGAGTATATATTTGTTTTTTTTAAATATTTACAGTGTTTCAACAGTGTGTAAAATATTATTATATATGTACACTTAATATTATAATATAATATACGTATAGTATATACATAATTTATATAAGGTTAATATATTTATATATACAATTTACGGTAGAGATATACAATATACATACATACCTAACTTTCCAAGCCAAAGCTTCACATGTGTAAAGCATCCAGACCTGAGATACGTGGATGTAGTTTAGTATTTAACTAATTAAATTTCAGGTCATAGACTAGTGTCACTTGGAAGGAGTAGTATTTACTTATTCGGGTAATGAGGATTTCAGTACTGTAAACCACTTCAAACATGCGAGATCGCCGACGTGGGAGACATTGCTACAATCGCCAGACACTTAGTTGACACAAAGTAGTCGTTTTTAACATGGATGAATGGTCAGGTTATGTACACTACACTGGATAATATTTTATCAAAAGAGATATCTCTGCAGAATGACTGGGAAGGCATTTGATCAGCAGTGGTCAGACAGAGTCGTGATGATATTGACAATACTGGTGATGGTGACGGTGGGTGGCGGTGGTAGTATGTGTGTGTGTGTGTGTGTGTGTGTGTGTGTGTGTGTGTGTGTGTGTGTGTGTGTGAGAGAGAGAGAGAGAGAGAGAGAGAGAGAGAGAGAGAGAGAGAGAGAGAGTGAGAGAGAAGGGGGAGAAAGGGAGAGATCGTATCTGCTCTTTACACGAGTTATATATTCGTTTCTCCCTGAGGTTCAATTGAACAAATGAACAATTAATTAATAAGGTTTTCTAACAATGTGAATAAATACACAAGTACAGTTACAAATAAACTTTCCATCAAACTAATGGAATTATTTCTTCTATAAAATTAATGTCGGTTATTGCAGTATACACTCGGTGATTTTATAAATCACAATAATTTTTTAAAAGGAGTACGCGCATTTTTCTAGACGTGAAGTACCAAAAACAAATCTTTAAGAGTAGTTTTTCTCTAATTTTCTCCTTGTTAGAGCAGTTTGTCTAATTTTTTAGACAAAATGCAATGAAAATTCTAAAATTCCGAAGTATAGAATGTTGAAAACCGACTGATATACAATAATTTTTTAAAAGCAATACCCGCATTTTTCTAGACATGAAGTACCAAAAACAAATCTTTAAGAGCAGTTTTGCTCTAATTTCTCCTTGTTAGAGCAGTTTGTCTTATTTTTTAGACAAAATGGAATGAAAATTCTAAAATTCCGAAATATACAATGTTGGAAACCGACTGATATACCTAAGCACAACTTAGGCCTACTAAATTAGCTGTCAAAGTTAAACTAGCTGCCCTGTGTGGCTACAGACTTAGACAATTATTGTTGTAGACAAGTGTACCAATATCATAAAAAGAATCAATTTTTCAATCGGACTTTGATATGCGTAAAATGTAAACAATGGACTAACTTTCTGGTCAGCTTTGTATGGTA
The DNA here is from genome assembly GCA_034769895.1 of Magicicada septendecula. Classification (NCBI taxonomy): domain Eukaryota; kingdom Metazoa; phylum Arthropoda; class Insecta; order Hemiptera; family Cicadidae; genus Magicicada; species Magicicada septendecula. Next base: position 147,923,285 of record CM068369.1, read on the forward strand.
TATAATATTTTCGCATCGCAGATGTTTCTTGGACCAGTAGAGGGCTACATTTTCTGCTACGTTTTGCCACGCTCCACTTTCCATATTCTGTCTGAGTTTTGATCGGTGATACCCGATGGTCTGTAATCCGGATTAAACCATCTGATTATGTATCGAAAACGGGTCTGCTGGGTTCGTAATGAGTCGCTAAATCATGTGGTGTGATTTGAAGGCGCCTGATCAACCAAACAGGGAGTCCGATTTCTCCATATTTTAAAAAGTGTGTGTGTGAAACATGTGTGTGTCTACATTGTCTGAGTTTGCATGATAATAACTTTTAAAAAGCTGAAATTTTATAACATAATTTATTATAAAAACTAAATCCGTTACTAAATATTATTAGTAATTAGTAGGCCTATAGCCATATTTGTTTTATTATTGACTGTAATATTTAAAAAAAAAGGTAATTTAAAACGTGTTTTAATTCAATTTTGTTTGTGTAATTGTAAGTTTGAAAGCGGTATTATCCTTTCTTCTGGAGTATTGTAAAATATAATTGACTTAAATAAAATTTTAGAACGCATTACAGAACAAAATCACCGAAATAAAAATTCCATTAGAAATAACAAATTAAAATCTGGTTTAGCAGACAAAGTGAATGCGAACGCTGGTAAAACTCTCATCTCATCAAGTAATTGTGAAAAATTGATAAAAAAAGCAATAACCGTCAGAAGACAAAGTGAGTGAGTGTCTGTGTCTAGATAAAGTGGAATCGTTTTAAAGGAAATGCAATTATCATAAGTGGATGACGCTAACAAATATTGGCAATCCCATCATCTCTTAGTCTTTCATTCTGCCTTTGTCAGCGTCGGTTTTTGCATATTGCATTCAAGCGATAATGACGCTAGTATTCGATAGCGTGCAGCATTTAATAATGTGAAAACTGTAATTTCAAAGAAAATATTTTTCGCTTAAAAAGTAATCCATCGTATCTCTGCTCGAACATACGTGCAATGCTTCACAAATTTCGTCTAAGCACCAATGAGCCGCGGAGGGCTGTGTGTTATACTGTTATACTAGACAGTCTCCTGACTTGCTAAACCACGCAGTTTGGGGCACTCCTGCCTCGACCAAGAACATAATCTGGTTTCTAGACTGTCACTGTTCCTTGTTAGGTGTCGGCAATTAGCGAGTTGTGTTATCACTTCTATTATCACCACAAGTGGCTAGGTCCACATAACTCTTGCTGGTAGTACCGTTATTACCCTTACTACTCCTGAGTTTCGATTTCACTTATATAATGCGATTTCATTTTGTTTAAGAATTAAACAAAAATTAAAGTAATTAAAACTTAAATAAAGTCGTTAATGATTCTACGATGAGTTTCGGATGACAACCTAATGCACATATTTGCAATTAAATAAATCTTAAGAGCACGATGATGTACTTAATAAAAAAATTATCACCATTCATAATTCAAGACCACTGATATTTTGTATACATGCAGTTGCAGAATTAACTGATAGTTCCACGTCTAAACTTGCAATTAACAGAATATAAAAATGTAGGTCTGAATAAAATTTCGAAGAAATTTTCTAATGTGTGCAATTTTCGTGAGCATAGTATTAGTATTAGTTGTAGTACTGGTAACAACAGTAGTTGTAATTAGATGTAATAATAATAGTAGTAGATTGGTAATAGTAATATAAAACAAAATTGTCGGGCTATCGAGCCTTGATCTATGTCGTAAAATGCCAGTCGCTTCATGTCTAACTGCGTGGATCATCCTCAATGGCAATTCTCTCCTGAGTCGTCTGTTTCGTCAGCGCTTAGGGCATTTACAATGTTTCTCAGATACCACTGGGTCCTCATTGGCTTGTCATTCTACCAATATGTTTTGTTCGACTCTATCGCTTCTGTCACAGTCGCAATATAAGATAATCATTGCCTCTTCCTTGGATACCTCAGTCGGATAACTCAGCACTTCTTTCTTGTTCATGTTATTTATATGCTTACATATTTCTACTGCCTACCGGTGAAATCGCGTTGAATAGTGCAGCTTTGATGACCATATTTTCGTTATCTTCAGATCATGTATCATCACCAGGCAATTGTGTCTTGTGATCGTTTTGCATCAGCACACGAACAGTCAGTTCATCTGATTTGGTGAGCGAAATAAAGAGACGGTTGCGTCCGAGTAGAGTTCGCCAGTCCAACACTGGTAACAGTGAAGCTGAGGTGCTTCTTTCGTATGTTTGAGGAGTGACGGACAGGTTAGATAAGCTGTTTCATAGACATAAAGTGAAGACAATTTACCTGCCAACGAGAAGTCTGAGATCAGCGAAGGATGCTAGAGATCCACTGATTTCGGGTGGCGTTTATCGTATTTCTACTCGTGTGGCCAAGAACCGTAGCGCGAAACACCCGCACCTAGGAAAATAGGTGGTACCGTCTGCTTGGCTATCGAGAGAACTTCGCTAGTCAGCGGTGAACATAAACAAGACAGAAGAAGCGCTGAGGTTATAAAATGCTTAGTATCCGGCACCAAAGTTTTCTTGGATCGCGGGCGCGGCAGCAGCGTTCGACTCGAGGTAAAGAGACGGAGGTTGAACGGTGAGCCGATCAAAAAAAGTGCATGTAAATGGACCGAACACCGACAGAACAATCGATTCAGAAGATGATTGCCACTGGGGGTGACTCCCGAAGTTGAAGGTGAGGGTACAACTTACACCACGATTCGATAGTCCAGCAGTTTTATATACCAATGATATCGGCCGTGAATTATTTATGTTTGATCTACCTAAAGCACATTTAATTTGGTTTCGTCAAATAACTCCCTTATAAATCTAATTTAAATTTTACATTCCTATGATTCCTGTAATGTCAAATGATTAGTTCTAAAATTATTACGTAACGTACGTAATCTATGTAATTACGTGAATGTGTAAACCACGGATCAGAGTAGAATGGTGACATTATTTTTTGTTCCCAACATTGTATTGTGGTTTATAGTATTTTCAGCGTTGATTTTATATTGTTATTTGTTAATCAGATTATGTGCGTACGTTATTCACAAGGCTTAATAAATCTTTATATCTTTTGACTTTATACTATTGATTCTGTACATGAATCTATTAGAGTTGCTGCTTACCATTACTTACATGTTTACGCCTAATAAAGAACGCATGAATCAAAATGATTACGACTTACCGGTACATATTTATCTGAGGGGAACTGATCATAGCGTTTCAAAACAAACAAATTTTGAATATAATTAGGAAAATAAATTCTGAAGTAGAAAATGAGTACGGCTTAGAAGAGAAAAGATAAAATTAACCTTAGTGCCGGGAACGAAAGCCGAGATAGTTATCTTTTGAGCTCCTGAACACAACAGTAGTCGTAATAGTAGCTTCTACCCCAATTTAGTTAATCATGAAAATTGCCTGACAAAACGTTACTTCAACTGACCACAAACACAGGAGATACTTCGAGTATTATTAAAGACATTAACTTTGACACTTAATGGATACCTTTTTTGATTAGTTGGCTGGCATTAATGTATATATTAAGGAGAAAGAGGAACAAAATAAACGAGTAAATTAAATTTGATTCTCCTACAAAAATTTTCTTTGAATGACAAAAGCAGACACCTAGAGATTAGAATGCAAAGTTTCTTGAACATTTTTTAAACTTTCTATTTATAACTGTCAATTATTTTAATGTTTTTGTTAATATACGTTTTTTATTAAATTAAATATATTTATGTACAAACATGAGCAATTTTCAAAAGATACGCTCTCAGAAATTAAACCCGCCATTGTAATACCTGCGATAATAAGTTAATTTCGGTTGAATTTTACGTTTTGTTTTCTTGTGGATAATGACTTTCATTCATAGCCATAAAACCTAGAAAACTCTTGCAAACAATTACAAATGAATTAGTAATAATAAATCTTTTTACGCGCAGTATTTTCATTTAAATTAATTTTAGAATTAAACAAACGCTGATTTAGGTTTAACACATGTTTTATTTTTCTTAGGACCAAACGTTTCACCGCATGCAACGATAACGCATCCTCAGTGGCTCCATTGAGAGTGATTGGAATGTCCGATTCTACCTTACCCTAATAGTAAACAGTATGGTTTTATGTAGGCCTAATATTCTTATATATAAGTTTAGTACATTATAGGTTCATGGGCTGTTTGGGCAGGAATTAATGCATACAATGGACTCGTTTGTATCATTTGTGGGCGGAAACTATTGTATTACTGGGATTATTGGATAACTACTGTTGTACATGCAGGTAATAAAGTGGTAATTGAAAAATAAAATGCAATGAGATGTAGTGAAAGAATATTTAGTTAATAATAGCTATGATATTTTCAGTAAACTGTAGTGCCTTGATTATATTAATTAATAAGAAAATATGGTGTCTGTTATTTCCTAAATTTATTGAATAGAGAACAGTAATTTTGAATTTGATCAGTTTACTTCAAGTCATACTAATAACATATAATATGCATGTAATAGTACAGGAAAAATATTGCCCCAATATTTTCTTGAGCGAAAAAGGTAGATTTTGGCCTATATTTTATGACCCTAGAGAGTCCAGAGCGAAATCGTACCTAGGGGTAGTTTTATAAGTGTTGGGAGGGTTAAAAATACGGTTTTGGGGGAATAACTTTTTAATAGTTAATTTTATAAAAAAAGTTTCAAACAAACGTGGTAGCTTATAAAGCGTATCTCTGCGTATTTTAGTTTTTTAGATGACTTTCTAGGATGAAAATTGAGGGAGATATGAATTTTTAAAATGTAGGTATTTTTCGAGATTTTGAAATAGCGCAATTTTGCGCGTGCGCTGGTTGCGTGCCAATTAAAAAATAATTCGTTTGTCGAAATAACAAAAATATGCATTCTTCAATTTTTAATTCTCTACAATGTAAGCCTTCATTTATCCCGATACGACGAAAATTGATAAATATACGAAATAAAATATATATAGAGCGCGAAAGTTTAAAAGAAGCGCATCGCCGTTTCAGCAATTTGAGAAGTCTGATGGCATGATTAACTAGTAACTACTGTTAGTTTATTTAAGAAACATTATGACGAGTAAAATATAGTAGGTTTTAGATTATTTTTACAGATTTATATTTACCAAATAATACAAATTTTTACACAAGAACAAGAACAAGTACAATAACAAGATTATTGTTAATTAATTGTCATAAGTAAAAAAAAAATGATAATTTTTATTATTATACAATTAGCTGTAAAATGAGCCCAAGGACGTTTCCTTTCAACAAAAACTGTCGATGTTATGACGGTTTCAATGTTGGTCAAAACCAGTTGAAAAGGGTAGTTACTCTGAAATAATGGGCCTGACACCCCCAAAAAAGAGTGTAGAGAGAAAATGTCTGGCAATTTTTGAAGTTTAAATATAACATAATTAATTGCAAAAGTTTAATAATAAACAAACAAAAATAAACAAAAATTTCACGAAATTTCAAAAATAGTAATTTTTTGTAGGTCATAAAAATAAGCAATTTCGATAAATTTCGAGTTTGTAATATTATAACTTATTTATAATAATGAAATAAAGTAATTTAAAAGCCGGTTTTTAGGCTAATTTAACCCTTTGGGGCCAACTGGTTTCACTGTGAAACAACAGTTTCAAAATTAGTTCCCAGTGTCCCAGAGTAACATATTTCGTTTCGATAAACCTAAACAGAAAAAAATACCTTACAAACTCGAAATTTATCAAAATCGCTTATTTTTATGAACTTTTTCAATTAATTATGTTATATGTAAACTTAAAAAATTGATAGACATTTTCTCCCTACACAATTTTTTGGGGGTGTCAGAAGCATTTTTTCTGTTTCACGCAAAATTGCACTATTTCAAAATCTCGAAAAATACCTACTTTTTAAACATTCATATCTCCCTCAGTTTTTGTCCTTAGAAAGTCATTTAAAAAACTAAAATACGCGAAATTTTATAAGCTACTACTTTTGTTTGAAACTTTTTTAAATAAAATTAACCATTAAAACGTTGTTCCCTAAAAACCGTATTTTCACTCCTCCCAACCCTTATAAAACTACTCCTAGGTGTAATTTCACTGTGGACTCTTTAGATTCATAAAATATAAGCTCAAGGCTACCTTTTTCAGTCACAAAAGTACCGGGGAAATTTTATTGCCGAAAACACCTTTTTTTCGTCTATTTTCCTGTACTATAATAACATACTTAACATGTATCATAGTATTACCTGCTGTATTGTAGCTTACTGGAAACATATCAAGTTTCGTGTTAATACAACCTATTAATATGAATTAAATGGTCTGAAAACTAGTTCGGCTTAGCAAACAGTTGAGTTAAATTTGCTAAAATAGTAGGGCAGAAAGTGTTAGTTTCGACCCCGTAAATACTGCATACACAGCCAACCGATATGCAGTTGTGTTCAGACATCCGCATTGCTACTCGTTAACAGTGATCAGTAATCAGTAATCCGTTGCCATAATGATATTGATACTGATAATTGTGAAGAACATAATCACTGTTAACCGATAACTTTGATAATATTATCACAGTTACAATTATTCTCTAATAGAAGGCCTATTAATATTGGGCATTATGTTCTTAATAGGGGAATCTTAGTTCTTCTTGAAGAACACGACTCAAGATATTAGATTGCCACATGGTATTTGTTAGCCTTCCTTTTTCTCTTGTAGGTTTTTTACGAGGTCATGCCACATATCCCTACCTAATGAATAAATCGGATAGGTTTCCACCAGCAATATCTTTAGAAGGTCACTTGTCGACATCCGAAAACATTTCTTAGCTCAATTGGCTAAAAATCAGAAACTTTAAGCTTAGTAGTGTCGGTGGGTACACCACGTGATGAATTTGAAACCGGTAACGACACCACAGTCTAGGATCGCAGTCTAATCTTGAAGAATTAATACATATGCGGTTGTACGTGGTTGAGAGCGCGCACGTGTCTATGATTGTTGGACTTCATTTTCCTGTCGCGTAAAATATACGACTGCGTTGCATAACTAAGTGCATTATTCATATTGAGATAAAATCCTTCCGGCTCGCGTGTAATTAATTCAACGATCAGATGTAGTTACTTAAACTTCTTATTACGACAATTTCATTTATTCTTGTACAAACATAAATATTAAATTTTCACGTTTACTTGCAACAAAATTCTGAAACGAATATTCATTACATGTACCTTTTTCGATTTTATTTCAATTATTCACCACACACACACACACACACACACACACACACACACACACACACACACACACACACACACACACACACACACACACACACACACACACACACACACACACACACACACACACACACACACACACACACACACACACACACACACACACACACACACACACACACACACACACACACACACACACACACACACACACACACACACACACACACACACACACACACACACACACACACACACACACACACACACACACACACACACACACACACACACACACACACACACACACACACTTTAAAATAAGGCCACGCAATTCATATTTCGTACACGACGCATTTCACGTTCGAAAACACTTGATAAAATTATTTACTTTTCGTGATACATGTTCCAGTACGTTCCATTCTTGTTTTAATGAAAAATTTCTTGAAGGACGCTTCCAATTTCGTCTGTGCAATGCACTCTTAATGTAACGGAAATACTTATCATATTAGAAATACAATTTAGAATTGTTTTATTGTACGTAATTGCCTTTCATTTTCCATAGCAACACGTTCTCTTCGTCAAGATATTTAGGACAGTCGGAATGATAAAAAAGAGTTTCTTTAAAAGATTCAGTTCAAGAACGGACCAATGTCATTTCCATTTTTACAGTTTTTTGTTTGGTTACAGAATAGAGGCCAAATGCGTTAACAGACCACCCGCACTCCTTTTGGACGTAGTCGTGCGAACACACAGATACACACACGTGCGCGGTCGCCCACTTTGTACACGGTTACATTCACTTTACGCGTCGTGCATTATACGTTGTTCCGGAAATCTGTTTACTTGTATTTTGACGTAACCTTTAAATAGTTTAGCTTAATTAAATGTATTGACAAATTTCTATTTCTTACTTCACCAGAAACACAAGAGCTGCACTGATAAATTAGTTTTTTAAATACCGGTAGTTGGTTTTAGTGAATGTATTGAAAAAATGTAACAGAAAAACGATTCTTGTTAGGACGTTACGTACAATATTAATGTATATTGTCAATTCGTTAATAATAATTTATATTATTCTGTTATATACATCATGTTTTCTATATACGTAACTCAACAATATGGAAGTTTCTTGCAGCAATTATATAATACTGTGATACTGTTCAATATAAGTTTCTTCTATAAGTAAAATTTTACTTACAAAACTCTAATGATGCTGATTTGTTTTCAGTAAAACGTGCCTAAGGTACTGCAACGCGAAAAAAGCAATACGCTACTTGCAGAAGAAACTACATTGAACAATATCACAATATTATATTCTGTTATAATACGTTTTTTAAAAAAGGTAATTTAGATTACAAGGATCATATAATTTATTCACTTCTAAAATTATTATAAAACCTCAAACATCATCCTAATTTTAACAAGGATTAAACCGAAAATGGTTTGTTCTGGCCCCAAGCAGATAGACTATTACTTCAGAGCTTCATGGGACGTTTTACGCTTCAAAATCCCTTGGGCTAATAATTCAACAGTTCTTCGTGGATGCGGCAAACATTCATTCAGTTAAGATGTTCCAACCATTTTAGACAATATTGGGGAATCATATGCCCAATACTCATAATATTCAGGTCCTGCTGTAGGCCTATATCTTTATTTCTTCTACAGTCTTGAAGAGTATATTCTGTCAAATCTTATCTCGGCAGAAAAATCTCATTTCGGCCACTTGAATACGACTGGCATGGAATTTCGTTAAAGTTCTATTCTCAGACCCATAGAGAATTGTGAGGTGGTCAATCGTCTCGTAGAACTTCAGCCGTTTTTTTAACGTTGATTTTGTAATTTTCTTGATGGTCCCGCGCATATGGTTAAACACCACCTTCGTTGTTTGTAATATACGACGTGTTATAGCCAAAAATTCAAAATTGCTGACCTGCTCCAGAACAGTACTATCTACAACACTTTTTGGTCGTATAGGATTAGCTCCATGAAAAGTCATCACATTAGTCTTCAATGTGGAAATCAATAATCCTTAATTCCTGCAAAGTTCGATGTAACGAGTTACCTCAAATTATAACTCATAATATGCTAAAACGTAATGGAATCGACTTTTGATTAGTCAGTTGCATATTAACCTCGTTAGCGGATTACTAGTTTAGTGATATGTTACAGTCAAAATTTGCAGGACAAAATCAAAAGGACCTCTGTCTCTTTCCTTAAGACTGGTACGATGAATTTCTTTTGTGATCAAAAGCACAGCGTGAGGTATTGAGAATGTGTTAAGCAATTATTAGGTCCGTGTTAAAAATTTGAAGATCGCAGTCCTGGAAATGAGGATCAACATACACAAGATATAAGGTAGGTTATAATGTGTTCAATAAAAAGTATGCGATTTATTTTTATACTAACATCATCTGTTTTCATATATAAAATATATGTCGTATCTCCTATCTTGTAGCTGTTAAAACATAATCTTGATTATTCATTTGAGCAATCCGTGGCAGAGATGGGGGATCTCGCGTTCATATCGTCGAGATAATTCATATACGTAATTCTTATGGTACTTTAGTTACCGGACGTCAGTTAGACATTTACATTCAGCACATTCAGCAACCGTACTAAGAGAAAAATTACTATTTCGTCATATGTTACAGTCAAAATTTGCAGGACAAAATCAAAAGAACCTCTGTTTATTTATTTATTTATTAATGTACTATTTCGTATACACGATTCTTTTAAGGATGTAATAAGCTTGGAGAAAAATGGTATATCCATATAATTTTTAAGATTATAAATGAGTTCTTTGTATCAACACTTGAATCACTGGTATTATCGAACGTTACATTTACTTCCTCTTTTATAAAATTTTTAATGCGTGTTTGTGTTTTGCAGAATACGATTCATTTGTCATTTTGTTGCATCCACTGGGGATAAAGTGAACTAAACTGAATTTAACTACTCAATGCAACATATAATAACCGCAAGTTTGCTTTACTGCTTATAAATTGTTACCAGACGTATCAACTTTCTCGCTTGAAAGACGAATTATTTCGCTAGCGTTATATGCAACAAATATCGGTATACCTATAGGTGGTAACCAACTGACTGCTGATTCAACTTGAAATTAACGTGCCTCGAATTTGAACCATACCATCACGTAATTCCAACTGCCGTCATAAGACCGTTGGTCACAATACACGCGGACTAATCCTGCAACTTATGTGAGAGTGGTGGAGTTTTACCAAACCGACGGCCGCTTGGGGATACAGTAGGAAGGTCTCACCTGTCCTGGTGATGTCTCTCTTGAATTTTTGAGGAGTCTCCGGATCCCGTGTAGTCGACGGGGAGTCCTGAAGCAGCACTTCCAGGCAGACAGTGACCTGGACAGGTTTGAAACCTCTCGCGACAGGCAAGCACGGCAATTGTGCGTCGGATTTTCTCAAGAGTCTGCTATCAGATTCCGGTAGTCGAATAGTCCGTACAGTCGAAGAGTCGAAGAGACTGTAATTGGAAACTTTTAGAATCAACCGGTAAAGAGTAGCCCAGGTAATGAATGACACACACACAAGGTAATTTGACAAACATCATATAGTCCTTCCAGGGGACAAAGAAAATTCACCTCACTGATGCAGGTGAGATTGCTGAATTCATTATGTCGAATTCCATCATATAGTTTCAAGGGGATTCAAGACCATCTCCCCACTGGCGATACTACCAAATTCGTTACGCCGAATTCCATTCTAGTTTCCACGTGATTCCAGTCCAACTACTTTCCCCGAGATCCGTCGGATTCGAACATAGGTTTCCCGCGAATCATACTTCTCCAATCAAAAAAATGGTGGAGGTTAATATCATAAGCCTGATTATCGCAGTTCTCAGCACCCCGTAATGTGGTCCGTGGTCATTTCTGTCATCGGTCAAAAGTGTTAATGATTTGTGTGTATAAAGTGAAATATAAAGATATTTCAGAGGCAAGCGCATGTGTTAACTCACAATGTTTTACGCTATGAGATTACAAAGTGAATGTAGGAAACCAATACAGAAAAGTGGCTAATCAATGTATTTAATTTATGTGATTCGTTGGTGAAATCGTGTCTGCCGTAAGTGAAGATAAACAATCGGTAAAATACAATAGTTTAAGTGTTGATAACCGCAAGTCATAAAGCGTGTTCATTAATCTTTGTTCTATTTTCTAATCTATAAGTTGACATTCTTTGTTACAGTTTATGTAAATTAAGCAAAATATCTGACAGTAAGCTTTTAGTTATACGCGTGCGCATTTCGTAAGCTTTAATTGGGCACATTTTAGTCAGCCACCACAATAATTTGTAATTCATTCGACCGGTCAAGAAATGTTTATTTATTTATAACCAGGGTGGGCTTTAAGAACAAAATTAATTGGAATCAACTGATAACTCTAGATGTGACTCAAAGTTACGCAACGAATAGGTCACTCTATTATTCGTCGCTGGCCTAATAAGCCACCGTTATTCATGTGTACATACACATATGTGTTTTGTTAAGAAATACTCATAACAATGTCAAATTAAATTACGTCTGCGCTTATCAAATGTTGATCTACGATGAACGCAGTAAATCAATGAGTGGTATAAACAATACATAAATACATGGAATTATTAATTGTATCTTACTATACATGTGTTATGTTTGACTGTAAAAGTAATTAAACTATAGGAAATAAAAATAACACCCTCTATGTAAATCGTGTTAATTTAATTACGATTTACTTTTTATTTTACTAAATTAATTAACTGTAATTTTGTATTTATTGTTTGTGTTAAGATAGTTATCAACGAACATTTTTGAAGTGATGGCCTATATAGAATGACGTTATGTTTTCATTGTCAAACCAAACGAAGCAGCTGTTATAGCCTGACTCCACATGCATACACATATATATGATATGGAGTATGTTGTCATACTCTGATATGTAGGCCTACTTATAACGTTAGCCCAATACCGTTCCTTTTTCCAACAAATTTCAACAATCAACGCCCATTGTTAAAAAAGTGTACCATTATTTCTATACTGCTTCATTATGTTCAGCAGTAGAGTAGGCTACTTAAAATCAGTGAACGCGTCCCATGCCGCCGAGTGCTTGTAGATGGGTACGTCCGATGTCTTATAAAGTTCAAATATTCTAAGCAATATAAAACGCAAGGAAAACGGTAGCAGTGGAAAAGTAAGTAACAATTTACCAATATTCCATTCAGATTCCACTAAGATTAAAGAACACTTTCAGACCCAGATTCAGAAACTACGTACTATCAACAGTTCGCCTTTGCAGCTCAACAAGGAATGTGGTGACGTATGCCATTCTACTGCACGCATCACTGTAATACTACACATTTACAATACGTTTAACAAAGTTTCGGTATTACTTGACTGTCTCTCACAAGGTATTTCTTGTAGCGAATAAAAAAAAAATTTTAACAAAATATTCAGAAAATTAGATTTACATACAATGTACGAACGTTCAATCTAATACGCACACAACATTACAACTAAATACGTGTGAACAATGTGTTCAGAAACAGTAATACCGCACCAACACAAGCACGCACTATCATTCAGTAGACCCCCCGCTCCACAGGCGTCTCGTCCGCAAAACTCGTGTACGTACAGTACATTACTTCCGTGAAGTAGCGCAAAAAAATGATTCGGAATTTGGCTCAGAATTATTAGTAGTTTCTAAAATCTGAAACCAGTAACCTTATCTTATAATTTAGCTACAAAATAAAAACAATGTTTAATTACATAAAAGGAATTAGCCAAAAACTGCTGATGGTCCGTGTATGAAATCTACAGAAATAAAGTTAGCTAGGAGATTATATATAACTCACTTTATACGATTTAAAGAAATTTAAATCTGATTTCTAGATTTCATCAAAAAACAAACCATAACAGTATGGTACAACAGTCGTTTTCGAACTTGAGTGATAACGATTTTCATTTGAGTGAAAATTACTGTTATTGAATCCATTTTCGTGTTGGAAAAGACAACAGGTCACACAAGATTAGTTAACTGCTCAGGTGGTATCTATTTTTAAGAAATAAAAACGGAATTACAGTCATCACTGTAGGGTAACATGTTTTGTTGATACCGGATAACAAATATATAAATGATTATAAACCACCGTCTGCAGATTATTTTCGAGCATCTTATTTTGGAAGAACAAAACAGCTACAGGAAGAGCATTGTATAGACAATGCTTTTATTTTTACACAAATCATTGGGAAGCATCTCGAGTTCAAATCAGCTTTCGTTGATTTTGAGAAGACCTTTGATAGAGTAGACGGGGATACACACAAAAACTTATAGGAACTGTACAAGGCAAATAATAATGGAACAAAAATAGCTGTCATAAATAATTGTAGGATATCTCAACAAATATCTGTCAATCAAGGTATGCAGTATATCATCTCTTTTTAACATTTATATTAACGATCTGGTAAAGGAGTGGAAACATCTAGTGAACCCTGGTATTAAGTTACCACGAGAGAGGTACTGGAATGGGCTGTTGTTTGCTGACAACTTGCTCTAACTTCAAAATACAGAATCTGATTTGCAAAAACCCGTTTTTAAGCTTTATCAGATTTGCAAACAATACAATATGAAAATCTCTACTATAGAAACAAAGGTAATGGCATTTCGAGGCAAAGAACAAAAATAATGATTGGTGATCAAATTCTAGAACAGGTGAGACAATTTAATTGTTTCGGAAATGGTACGTTTTATGATTGAAATTATGATGTTGATGTTAAGTTATATATGTTCCAGACGATCTGTGGAACAATCAACCGCATTTTTAGAAACAAGATACGACGAGATTAAAAAGTAAAGTTTTACAAAAGTTATGGCAGTCTCTGTACTATCCTATTGGTGTGAATTATGGACAACAACCAAAAACAGACAGGTTTCGGAAACGGCATTCTTAAGAGGAGTTAAAAGTGTTCTAAATTTGACCGTATAAGAAATAAGGTCATTATAAGAGAAGAGTTACAAGTTTTTAACTTGAATGAACAATTGAAAGATTACAAACAACGGTGGAAAGAATATTTAAAAAGAATGTCAGATTCCAGACTGGCAAAACAAGTCTAGAAATAAAAACCTGTAGGACAAAGCTGTGTGGGTAGAGGTGGCTGGAAGGACACAGGAAGAGATGGCTGGAGGATTTTTGAAGGCGGAACAGGCAGCACCTTGCCTATGCAGTGTTGTGAAGATAATGATGATGATGATGATGAATCCATTTTCTTCCGTTCAGTACCAAACAACATGAAACATCTGAAAAATAGTAATACTGAAAAATTAAAATGATATTATTTAAATAATTGCAGAAAAGTGCCTAGTAGAAATTAAAACGGCACAGAAATGTATGTTCAAGAAGAATCAACTATTTTCCGATTACGTTCGTCTAATGATATTGTACTTAAATATTAGTATGCATACCCCAGTACTCATAAGTGAACAATTTTGTGGGAAAATTCCCTGTAAGCATAAAAAGTACAACATTTATTTAAACAACCAACAAGCAAAACATTACCAATTTATAATAAAATAATATATACCTGCTCCTTATTGCATACACAGGGTGTCCCGGGAGGAGAGGGAAATAATTTGAGAAATGGTTCTATAGTGTAAAAGAAGAAAAAAGTTCATATAAACATATGTCCGGAAACGCTTTGTAAGCGAGTTACGGCTAGCGAAAGATTTCGCCCGGGTTTCGGTTCCCCCGGGTAAATGAAGACTTTCTGAAATTCTGGGAAGGTAAATTAAGGGGCGAATGCTGTTGTTTCTTATGGTTTTTGACCTGAAAAATCGAATAAAACAGGTCGCAGAACTGTATTTCCCATACGTTTCATGATATTCGACGTAAAACAGAAAAATCTTTGCATAAAAACACGTTTGGAAAATTGGAAACAATTGGAATTTTTTGTTGATTTTTAATGACTTTATATACACGATTTTTCTCAGAATTAAATTCTTTACAAGTTTTGTTTTTAACTTTTATGCATTTATTAGTCATTTAACAAAGTTATTGTACTTCTAACCTAAAAAAACGTTTTTTGTAATCCTTTTTTGTAAAGAATTTAATTCTGAGAAAAATGGTGTAAATAAAGTCAATAAAAATCAACAAATAATTCCAATTGTTTCCAATTTTCCAAACGTGTTTTTAGGCAAACATTTTTCTGGTTTACGTCGGATATCATGAAACTTATGGGAGATACAGTTCTGCGACCTGTTTTATTCGATTTTTCAGGTCAAAAACCATAAGCAACAACAGAATTCGCCCCTTAATTTACCTTCCCAGAATTTCAGAAAGTCTTCATTTACCCGGGGGATCCGAAACCCGGGCGAAATCTTCCGCTAGCCGTAACTCGCTTACAAAGCGTTTCCGGACATATGTTTATTATGAACTTTTTTTCTTCTTTTACACTATAGAACCATTTCTCAAATTATTTCCCTTTCCTCCCGGGACACCCTGTATTTATAGCTAGTTATTATTGTTCTCTCATAGTACGTAAATAATTTTGATGTAACGTATTGGGAAAAAATAATATCGTCCGTTCATAAAACGGATAAGTATGAAAAATCTACGATTCGATCTTCGATAAAAGTTTAGAGGAGTCTTACAAAATCGCTGACTTGGAGCAAAAGAAAAACGATATAAATATGAAAAAAAAACGAAACTCGAAGAAAATTATAAAAATAGTTATCATGTCCTGATTCATTTAACAAAAAATGTATTAATAGGTATGTTTGCAGTGTGTTGTTACTGAAATCATGGTTCATGTCCTGAAGTGTCATAATGTTTGGAAGTTCATACGTTTGTAACATATCGTATAACTTAAGTTACGTAACGGGTGAAGTGACGACAGAAACGGGATCTTCAGATACAAGACGTCAATTGACATCAGTGCTGTAATTGCTTCGACACAACAATACAGTACAATTATTGTTGACTTGTTAATAACGGACTTTTACGGGCAAAGACTCCATTGTATTAGCTTTCCAACATGCCCCGCGCTTCAATACGTTCAACTTACAAAGTGCTGTCTGTAAAAGCGGTTCGCACGGCTCTGATACAATTATAATAACAGTGATTTATTAGTGACAGTAATACGACAACAGGTAACCTGGATTCAGTAAACATAGTGAAATAGATTTATTTATCATTATCCTAAGATGTAGTGAGAGCTACTGTGATGGCTTTCGAAAATAATAACATCTTCATGTATCAACACTATGGCGCATTAAAAAGAAATGCATGCTTTTGTAAAAGTTTAAGGGACTATAGGTTTTCATTATAAAGATTCTGAATACCAATGGCTATTTTGCATCATTACATGTACATGATTTTCCAAAGACGCTCCGAGTCAAACTAAAACTTTTCTGTGTAAGACAATTTGATGTCATATAGGATGAGCAAACAAACACGCTAAAATCGTACGGGGACACACGAAGCGTGATGCGACAAACAAAATGATTATTTTTCCTCAAGCCAGTAATCCGAAGACTGTACTGTATCTCCTTATATTGAATGGCTACATTGTGTGGCTACGTCATGGCGAGATCGTATTGAATCTACAGTTTCACGCCAGATTCAAACGACTAAATGAAAAGGTTTTTCTTCGTATTAATTGATCGTTTCCCATTGTTTGCTAACAAGGGGAATCGCTTTCCTAACGCATGATTTCATAATAGAGAGGTAAATAATCTACTTTCAAGAAGTTCCTTAGAAAATACGCTAATTTCGCTTTAGTGTGGGCATTATTGCCTTCTGATGTGTAACTGAAAAAAATAAATGTAGTTCTAGTAAAACATTAAACCAATTAAAATATGAGATATACAGTACACACATTATGTCAATACATTCAGTATACACAGTACATACAACAGAATGTTCGACTGCACAGTGCAGACATACAGCATATAAATAACATACGGCATACACAGTATGACTTATACAATAAATATAGTACACTTCCATAAGACGGGTGTTTATAATCCAGTAATATATAACAAAAACAGTTTACTGATATATAATTATTGTCTAATTACTATATCGATAGATCTAGATAGGAAACTTTACAAAAAGCTGTAGTAATGTTTGAAATAAAAATAATAAATATAAAACAAAAATAAAAATAAAGTATGAATATATTTCTACTAATAAACTTATCTTTATAATTTTATTTTTAATATTTGTAAACACTTAATGGGGTAGGCTTGTAAGATAGATTTCAAAACAAGATGAAAAAATCTTTGGAATCGATTAATAAAATCCTGGACCTCTCTTACTGTTGTGTTTCACTACGTGACAATAGAACGTTTCCAAATAAATTAAAAAATTTACTAAAAAACTTAATTTTCTAAATCTGGAGGCCCCCTACTAAGTGGGACACGGGGCGGTCCACCCGCCTCCCCCTTTAGTCCACTACTGGCAGTATGTAGGGCATACAAAGTGTATATAGAATACAGCATATACTGAATGTAAACATACATAGTGCAATGTATACATACATAATACTTTGAGTACAAAGTCTCACTCAAAGGCGAATGGCTATTAAAAAGCTCAACTCCTTGCTATGGCGAGGAATACTGGAATGAATATTAAAATTAATTTATATAGAACAATTGTGCAGCAAGTCATAATGTTTAACATTCATGTTTCGTAATGGTATCCAAGTCACTTTTATATTATAGTAAATGATTACCTTGTATGCGGTCCGCCGTGTGACTTCTCGAACTTGTTTAACGTTACGCGTTTCAAGGCATATGCCTCATCATCAGACGTTTAAAAAACCAAAAACACACATATCACACAAAACTGCGTTTGTCAAGAAATAAAATTGCAGAAACAAGCATATTATGTACACGTGTTGTAGGGTGCGCACCCGTTCAGGTATTGTCTACTACTGATTGGAACTCATAGAGCAGTCTCAAAGCAGTATCATACAGCCTTCGCATTAATTGGCTTCAAATTCGTATTAACAAATGTACGAGTTTGCTCAGTGATAATACACGTCGTTATTTAAAGCCAATTAATGCGAAGGCTCCGATATTTACGGGACTGCCTAAAATCCACAAACCACACATACCCATAAGAACGCTGGTTAACTTTACTACAGCCCCTGGTTTCAAAACGTCAAAAATTCTTGCAGAATTAATTAAAGACAATATACAGTTAAATAATAATCACAGCTTAACAAATAATACTGATTTCATTAATAAGATAAATACCGTTAAATTAAAACCTATTTATAAATTGGTTTCACTTGATATAGTGGATTTATATACAAATATTCCAACCGATGTAACTCTAAAATTACTGAAGGACAATTTACGAATTAGCGCTTCCATGAGTGCACAGATGATAGATGAGTTGATTGACTTGCTTAAAGTCATTTTAAATCAAAATTATTTCACATTTAATGGTTTATTCTATAGCGAAGATGATGGTCTAGCTATGGGCTCACCCCTCTCAGGCCTATTGGCCAACATATACTTAAATTTCTACGAAAATACTCATCTACTAAATAATAACATATACGCAAATAAGATAAAATTTTATTCACGTTACGTAGATGACACGTTCATTATTTTTGACGGAACTTTGAGACAAGTTGACTCCTTCAAAAATCTTTTAAATGAAATCAACAATAATATTCAATTTACTTTAGAGACTGAGCATGATAACACAATTAACTTTCTAGACCTGACCCTCACTAGACGAATGGACACATTGAAATTCAATATTTATAGGAAGCCTACTGCCACTAGCCATACAATACATGCAGATTCCCACCACCCATATTCTCAAAAAATGGCAGCATATAATAGTTTAATCCATAGATTGCTGACAGTCCCCCTTGACAATAATGATTTCCAGGCTGAGCTAAATACAATAAGGTTTATTGCAGTTTCCAATGGTTACAGTAGTCACATCATTGATAAATTGTTAAAGAAGCATAATAACATTCAACTTAATCCCCGTCCACTTAATAAAACACAGAAAAAATTGATATCTGCGAAATACACATACGTCATGCCAAAATTTTGTCTTCAGTGATGAACAATATTGGTTATACTATGTCTTTTAGAACCAATAATAAACTGATTAATATACTTAGACATAAACTGCCCTTACCCATTGAAGAAAAAACAGGCATTTATAAACTGGTTTGTAATGATTGTAACAGTTTTTATATAGGTCAGACCGGAAGAGATTTTTACAAACGCTTCCGTGAACACTTACCAAAAAATACATATAATTATAATTATATAAAATCTAATTACACTCGCCATCTGACCCAACACAATCACAATTATACAGATTTTAAGTCTAATCTAATGCCTTTGCATATATGCAACAAGGGCCGATTTATGAATGCCTTGGAGGAGCTGGAAATTTATAATGCATATAATAATGATAGCAGTCGCGAGTTTGTTCTGAATGAACAATTGAACTTTGTATCTAACCGCCTGTATGATACTGCTTTGAGACTGCTCAATGAGTTCCAATCAGTAGCAGACAATACCTGAACGGGTGCGCACCCTACAACACGTGCACATAATATGCTTGTTTCTGCAATTTTATTTCTTGACAAACGCAGTTTTGTGTGATATGTGTGTTTTTGGTTTTTTAAACGTCTGATGATAAGGCATATGCCTTGAAACGCGTAACGTTAAACAAGTTCGAGAAGTCACACGGCGGACCGCATACAAGGTAATCATTTACTATAAGTCAGAATGTATTCATCAAATTGTTGGCAGATGACAAAAAATAAAAATAAAAAAAAGCTACGGTTGAAATGGAAAAATTCCGGATATCCTGGCTGGATCATGTAAGAAACGATGTTATAATGGAGCAAGCAAATGTCAAAAAACTATTAATGGTTTAGTTGAACAGCTTAGGTTAATATAATATGGACACATACAGTGAATGAGCAACGAGAGATGATCTAGAAGGATACTAGAATATCACCGCTCAGTAGGAGGAAAAGAGATAGGCCTTCTGAAGTACTTGAAGACAGGATGTGTAGGAGGATACGAGGAGCAGGGATTGACAAGAGACTTACTGTGAAACTGATTAGTGTCTGTTGAGATGTGGGGTGCGACGAATGTCGTAGCCTCCCCCCCCCACACACTGTGTGGTGCCCGCGGGCGCTCGCGCGTGTGCTGTGAAGCCCATACACTGAACATACTGTGCGGCAATATACATTACGTAAATTATGCCTATATACAGTAGTGGGCCTATCGTTTTAGTAAAGACTATTACTCGTTAGAGACTACATATTAAATAAGCCCTGCTTATAAACAAGACTGTATACAATTTGTCGTCAACTATAACAAAATTATATATTTTTATAAAATATAGAAGGTCATAATACTCTTAGAAGGTCAGAATATATTCTTATATTTATTATATAGAAGGTCATGTGGGAAACAAATTAGATGAATAATGTATTGTCCACCTCTCCTTCAGAATTATGAACGGCAATGGTGAAATGTCGGATTTAGGACTTGAGACTGGGCTAAAACCGACAATAACTTAGCAATGACGTAGTTTTAAGCTTTCTGTAAATGACAAGTGGAAAAGAAATTTTTCCAATGTTTAAGCCAAGGAGTTTATCTGCTTACGGTATCGTCGATTTCTAAGTATATACAGTATTTATCGTTTTGATACGATTAGCATTTCTTAGTTTCTTCTAAAAAAAACGCTAGTAGAACAATCGGTAAATAAAAAGTTTATTCTTCTGACTTTAAACCTAATTTTCGATGACACAGTATCGAACTTTACAGTTTGGGTCAAACATTAACCATCGCACAAATTTAAAAAACAAAGTTTGATCACTCGAAATCTTTGAGGTAATAAAAAATAAATACAAATTCTGTTAAAACTAAAAATACAAACAGTGTTCGCAAATACTGAAGTTAATTGTCAACTGAAAATTAAATAAAAAACTGAGTAATAATAATAAGGATTAATGCAAAATAAGTAGAAAGTAAAATACATTTTTTTAAATTTTCATAACATTTACATTTGTTTTATTAGTTAAGTGTAGTTTTTGGCACTTGGCGATTCTTCTTTGCGGATCAAATGAAAGCTGGAAGTTATTATTTTTATTGATGTTACTTTTAATATTTATTAACACTCAGTTTAAATTTCATTTTGTATCGACGATTGCATTCTTAACTTGCTAACATTAAGGTGTACATGTAATTTCAAAAGGGGTTTTAAAATTAGACGTTTAAAAATGTTGTTAGATGTTGTAAACCTGTTAGACGTGTAACACCTGAGGACGTTCGCAGATTTATGTCAACGGAAAGTTGTGGTTTTAAACCTGAACGAAGGTTAACGTCCGACTACGTACTGTACACTGTTTTTTTTTAATGTCACGTAGTCTAATCGTACAGAAGAATTTGATAGATATCGATTTTGAGTGTCGCAGTATCGAAGTTGCGTTTCGATATTATTTTTGGGTTCGATTTTCGTGTTTTGTGGTCTAATGTCGGTCATTCTTGCGCCATACTTTTGTTCGTCCTCGATGAGCTGACGGTTTCTGACAATTTATAATGGTTGGGCCGGGCTGCAGCGATTTGATTGGAGCAGGCTTAGCAAATCATGTATGGTATATTAGGTTCGGGCGAAAATTTTCTCCTACTTATGTGGGAGAGTTTTGGACAGCTTCCTCGTACCTCCTATAGTCTGAATAGACGTTGCTGCCAGTAAGACTTCTCTGTTTCAAGGTAGTCACAGAAAATAACTTCCACAACTGTAGCTGACACGTCAGAAAACTAAACCAAGCGAATATTAAACTCCAGTCGAGGAAACCTTATAATAATACATTTCGAAAAAGTAGGAGTTGCAAGTGAGAGCTATTGCTTTCAGATTTTGTAGCTAACAGTTCGTAATTTGAACCTCACAATATATAGGCTGCCTAATCACTTTACATGTACACGTTAACTTCGATTCCTCCGTTTTAGCCTAGTTACTGTTGCTGTTGTATGGTTCTTATGTCCGCGAGACCGTCGTGAACAACAGAACTACGTCTCCAGCACGACATCGTGTTGGTGTAAGGCTACATTCAAAGCGTCACTGCTTTTAAGCAACGAACTGTACTTTTTAATTCTTAACGACGGTCTTCGCTTGAACGTGTACGCATGATTTAGTCTTAACTATTTACCCCTACACCATTAGATGATTAATACAGAAACCTTAGAAAATGAGTTTTCTCTGAAAGTTGTTATTTGAAATTTCTTTAGTACCTATCGTCTAGGACGTCAATTCAAATGCCGCATTTACCACAATAAATACTAATTAAATTAACACGATTTACATAGATGGTGATTTTTATTTTTTATATTATAACTAGTTTGACAATAAAACATAAAACATGTATAGTAAGAAATTTCAGCATCTTTTCTTTAATCTGAAGAAAAGATATATGTGTGTGTGTGTGTGTGTGTGCATATATGCTTATATTTTTCTTATTTTCATCTTTTTTTTTATATCATCATCAGATATAAATGTATATGTGATGATAATAGTTACTAGTTGAATAGTATCGATACATGTGTAAATATACAAAATAATAAATATATATATATATATTTTTGTAACAAATCTTTTTATTGTTATATATATATATATATATATATATATATATATATCTACACCGTTAGATTTGAAATCAAGTTCCAACACATTTTCTATGTTCTGCACACTTATTAACTGAAACGACCTTTAACACATAGTTAACCATTGCTATTGCTATTCACTATTCATTCTAGTAGCGACCTTGTGCATCGACATCAGGGGCAGTCGATATAGTTCGAGTGACTTCGTTCTATTGCACTTAATTTTAACAACAATTTTAATGACCACTTTAAAAACTCACAGACATCACGCGATACTACTGATACTGTTAAGAATTATCACGCGTGTACCTATTAGACATGCACCGCCTGTATTCCTTGCAAAGAACAGATTGGTAGCAATTGTCAGTACTTGTGACACAGAACAGTTCGTAATAATATTCAACAGGTCTAATGTAATAGCAGTAACGCAGAACCTTAACCTAGTTTCCTTAAAGCACAAAGGGAATATTTAAAATGAAATAGACTGTGTGTATGCACATGACAACCAGACGTCTCGTCAAAGTTAAAGACATTCAAATCATTTTCTTGTTACATATACGTCCAATTATAAATTTGCATTTTGCAGCAAAACAAGCCCATGGTCGTTTTATGTGTGTCTGAAGATGATAAGGCAGAACAAATATACAACAATGGGGTAGACTGCAATCAAAAGAAACATTTTCCTTTTAGTTAGATGTTACAATTGGAAAAGTACTTGTTTACTGAGTACAGGTAGGCCTACTATCATGTCGTCATTATGGAATGTATTTTCTTAGTAAAAGGGTATCGAAGAGTTCAAATAATTTTTAAAGTTTATGAAAAATGTTTCTTCTGTGCCATTCATTATATAATAATACAGTGCTGTTATGGCAATTATTATTGGTGATAAGTTTTTGTGAGCATATAAGTAGCCACTAATAAGAGTACAATATACTAGTTCGGTTTTTCATAACCATCCATATAAAAGAATGGCTCGTTGCAAAATATTCTATTGTAGCTTTTTGATTTCTATTTAAGAAATATTTGGAACAGTTTTAAAAACTATGTTCAAGAATTTCACAGGTAAATTTGTATTTACATCTCTGGTTCCGATTACTGACCAGCTTCGATCAAAATGAATTTAAATAAAGTAGGTATCAAAGTCTAGCCACTTCCGTCTACACACAGAGCACATAATAATAATAATAATCCTCCCCCCCCCCGAAAACCCAAACCTACGCTGGCCTAGAACAACTTATCCTCGTGGGGGGTGGGTTGGCGGGCTCCCCCACAATTGTTACTTTGTAGTTTGCTAACAGGGCACTTGGCACTTGTAGATGATATAGAGAAGATTATGTGTAACGCTGGAAAATTCACCTAAACCGACGGTAGAAACAATCATGCCAGTAGGTGGATGGCACTACGTAGGTGAGTCGCGAACGATGGCCTCAGGACACCAGGACGCATCCTGTTGTATTTAATCCTATCTGTCTGGTACTAGAGGTCTCTTCCGCGGTGGTCCGTCATTTTTCCGGTACTCGTGGGAACAACATTTTAAGATCTCAAAATATTTCTTGGGTGGAGGTGTCCCTGAAAAACCTGCATCCAGAAAAACAACCCTCCTCGAAGGGTGGGGAGAAGAAGATATTTCTCCTCGGTTGATGTCAAAAGATTCATGACATCGCTACCACGATGCCGTCGGTGTCGAATTATCTGATGGTAAAACAGAAGAAAGATGAGTTCGCAAAAGTAATGAGTCCCTTCCTTACTTACTGGTTGCGCATGGATCAGCCATAAAGGACATCAGGAAAGCCGCAGGTGGAGTACTTGTCGAGGCCCTAAACGATCATCAAGGCTCGAGGTTACTTAAACTGAACAAACTAGAGGACATAGAGGTAGACGTCATTCCTTGTACCACCCTGAACGCCACAAAGGTGGTGGTAATGTACAGGGACTTGCCAAACTGCACACAGGCAGAAATAGCTATTGATCTCGCCCCACAAGGCGTTATCGCATGTCGGAGTCTATCGGTGCGAAGGGATGGACAGACGCTCCCATCTGCGTCCCATGTCCTAACCTTGAACACCGGAAACGAGACTTTGCCGAAAAGGGTGAGAGCAGGCATTCATAGGTTGAATGTGAGGGCATTCATCCCTCAGCCAATGCAATGTTTTCAGAACTTGTGTGTCGGGCACATTTCATTAAGATGTGCTCGGACCAGGACATGCTTCTGTTGGAAATCGGTTTATGGTGACGTTCCCTGTGCTGAACCAATAAAATTTGTCAATTGCGTGTCAACATTCATCTAAATCCCACGATTTCCCCGCTTATAAGCAAGAGATGCTATTCATTAAGTACGTACAATGAAAAAACTAAGCTACTTCGATGCGAAGAAACTCGTACGCCCAGCCAACCAGAGCAAAATCAGTTAAGCACAGGCTGTAAAATCAGCAGGGTCACCAGCTCTTATAGTATATTTTACCTGTGGTAACCCGATTTCTCGAGTCTTACTGTTCTGAAATCTATAAAAATTCAGAAGTCCATCAAGAAAGTGCGGTTGAAACTGACACGAATACTGTGCGAAAGGATAGTGTTGTCGGGACTGCCAGCAGACCCATACTTTGTCTGCCAATAAGGGCGGGCATAAACATTGTGGCTGCGCCTGCAGCAACCTCCATTGGGGACAAAGCGGCAATAGGATACCGTCGTCCATTGCCCCCTTCTCCCAAATATACCAGGAAGGAATTTTTAAAACCAAAACCGGGGATAGGACCTGTCCCCGATGACCAGGAGATGAGCTCCGGATCCAGGGATCTAACCAACCTCGGTGACCTGGCAGAACTCGTCAATCTGAAAAAAAAAAGAAAAAAAGGGTAGCCGAAAGGGAAGGCGAGAAAGTAAGCAAGGTCCATAGCGACTGATTTTTTAACATCCAGCATAGAGAGCAGTGGAATACCAACGGTTGTACTTCCCATTATTACGAACTGAAAATTCTACTAGCCAGGCATGCTCCAATATGTGTGCTCCTGCAGGAAACACATTTCAGCCAGCAAGAACTTTTTAATATGAGGGGATATGACTCCTTCTGATGGGATGTGATTCCAAACATCAGTGGTAGGGGGTAGGGGAGGCGTTGCTATTCTTCTTAGCAACATCTGTCCCGGTAGACGTATTCCGCTCGCTACGTCTCTGCAAGCAGCAGCAATCAGTTTATTACAGCCACTGAAGATGACGATTGCTCCTTATAATTTCCAGATTCAGAGTGTCGAGCAGAAGATCAACTCCATGGATGGAGTGTCGACCAACTACATTACTCCTTGCGGGGGACTTCAACGCCCATAGTCTCACTTGGGGTTGGCTTAAGACGAACAACGTTGGATTAAGAACTGAGGATCTATTACTAAACAACGCGCTTGTCTTTTTAACTACAGTCGAGAGCACACATTTCAACGTTGGACGTAGTACTTTTTGGCTATCGAACCTTCGATAGGCAAAAGAGTATAGAATTTAGTATATAAAACATATATAAACTTATTACGTATTTCCTTTTTGCTAAGGATATCAAAAGAGTTTTGTTTTCACACTTTAATTGTGGAATGTTTATTTTCCCATAATCTCCACTTCCACTGAAATATATTAAAAGTACTACATGAAAACGTTTTAAAGGTAAATAATTAATTTTATGAAACAAAGGAAATGAGTTATGCATTTGCAACATTTGCGAAATTGTATTGTTGAAATATAGTGGAGACAATTCAAACATCATCAAGTAAGATATTGAACACCTTGTAAGTAAAAATTTATTTTTATTGTTATGTGCGTGCGGACAAATTTATACCCTTTGTTGTTACGATGAAATACTATCAACTCAAGTACAAGAGACACTGGTTGCATTCTTACATAGTTAAGCCAATTTAAGATGAAGTGGGGGAAACATTTCGTTGAATGAGAACAGTCTAGTTCACCAGAGGTGGTGTTTTGTCTCCACTTGACTGACTGATGTTAACAGTTCGGTTCACACCGTAATTCAGTTACGAACTCATACAGACTCTAAACGCTGTTCAGTGGAGATAACCACCTGTCTGCATTGACCTGTATAGAATCTTTCCGTCTGCTGCATTCTAAATCTGTTCGACTACTATTCCAGTGCGCAGTTTCAGTTCATTCAGAGGAGTAAACCCAGGCGCGCTCGCGCGCGTGTGTTGGTTTGGTTTATGG
The DNA here is from genome assembly GCA_034769895.1 of Magicicada septendecula. NCBI lineage: Eukaryota > Metazoa > Arthropoda > Insecta > Hemiptera > Cicadidae > Magicicada > Magicicada septendecula. The sequence continues at coordinate 147,950,374 of CM068369.1, forward strand.
GTCACCGAAAATGTAACAGGAACTTAATAAATTCAACTGAAATAATAACCAAACCACAAAAATATAATTGTATTACGATTTGACATAATTTTCTATCATATATTTGGTACAATATATTAACACGCTAATACGTTAACATGATGAATACAGTATACTGGCTAAGACTATCCTTTTGTCTTCAGCTTCGTGCTTTTCTGCAACTAATATTTTAAATAGCAGTAACCAAGTATACATTGGTTCTTAGCAAATCATGTTCTTTTATTTTAGTTGTTTTCTTATGTACCATCTACCGTTACAATTTACAAAAGATATTATTATTAAATAAATAATAATAAGTTATTACATAGACAACCATAAAATTGACACTCATTCCGTGATGTTGTTGTATTGACCAACGGAAGTACATTGGTTTGCAATGTATCTATACTGAACAACATTTAAGTGAATGACAAACGAATTCTAACGTTATTGAGAAAGCCCAATCATTTATCTAAGTTTAACGTTTTTAATTATTAATTTATTCTAATAGTGTGTCAGTCACAAATCAAATACAAAATTATAAACTATATTTAGGTGCAATCATTGACTACAGGTACAATTTGAATTATTGTAAATTGTACCTGTTGAGCAAATTGGAGAATGTCTTAATTATTAATACAATTACAAATAAAATGTTGAACCCGTAATATGTAATTACTGTTTTCTTTTGTACCTATCCTCTGGTCTGACCAGTAAGAGATTAGTCGACGTGTCTGATCTGTTGGACAAAATCCGCCTGCGTCAGATTTGCTCAGCACAGTGTGATTTCACAAAATCTGCACTTTATTCAGCACTTTGCGGCTAAACAACACCTGTGTTTGATAATAATAATTAAATCCTTAAGTTCGTAGTGACCGTCAAGCAATGAATTTTAATAACGTTGAGCACAGTGGATAATATATTAATTATTAATAAGCATTACAAATAAAAGGTCGAAACCCGTAATATGTAATTACTGTTTTCTTTTGTGCCTATCCTCTGAACCGACAAGTAAGAGATTAGTCGACACATATCTGATCTGTTGGACAAACTTCCCTACATACAAGCATAATAATAATGTTTTTATATTGTAAATTTTAAATTGTACGAGTTGTTCAGAGATAAGAAAGAAAGAATCTCCGTACACCTCAACGTAGACGAGGATTTCAATAGAAATAAAAGTTGTACAGTCTCAGTGTCAAAAAAGTTATAATGGTACCTGCTGTTCATTGGCTTGAACATAGTGTATTTTGTTTTCATTGTACTGACCGTCTACTCATTCATCTGTGTCATTATATTGATAGTTTTTTCATTACATTAGCACCTGGTCAAGCTTTATAGTAATACATTTTGTTATTAAATATAAAATGTATTTTATTTTTTCCAAGTAAAAACACTTGAGAAACAAGAAAATAAAGTGGAATCCTTTGATAAAATGGTAGTTAGTTTTTGATGTGAAATTTTCTACTGACGTGAAAAAAATTGGTACTCAAAATGGACAAGGTACTACTCATCCAGCTGATAGTACTCGTTAGGGATCAAGTGGTTATGATTTTTTTTACAAAAATATGTACGTTTCGTTACAAACTATTGTTACAACATGTACTATTTTAATAATATTGTTTGCAGAGTATTAATTCCAACGACAAAATAGTGTACCGAAAAAAAAGAGTGGCAAGGAAAACGTTACCGAAAGAAAACAGTGGCAACTGTATGTTAGGTGAAACAGTGGCAACTGTATGTTAGGTGAAACAGTGGCAACTGTATGTTAGGTGAAACAGTGGCAACTGTATGTTACTTGAAACAGTGGCAACTGTATGTTAGGTGAAACAGTGGCAACTGTATGTTAGGTGAAACAGTGGCAACTGTATGTTACGTGAAACAGTGGCAACTGTATGTTACGTGAAACAGTGGCAACTGTATGTTACGTGAAACAGTGGCAACTGTATGTTAGGTGAAACAGTGGCAACTGTATGTTAGGTGAAACAGTGCAACTGTATGTTAGGTGAAAAAATTAAGTCCTGTGAATTTAAATTTTATTATTTTGGTAGGTGTACATTGTTGTACATTGTTGGCCATTAAACATTTTTAATTTTAATGTTTTCATACGTGCACGTATAGCTCGTCTGAGATTTTGTTCTCTTAAACTAATAACTTTAAAAAAGAATTCTCTAGTTGAGCTGAGTTTTCTCGCACTTATAGGCCTAACAATGCCTTTGAGGTACGAGGGCAATAACTCATGGCGAGAAACTTGTCAGATTTAACTCATGGTTTGTAAACGACACACAAATACTTACGCAAATAATTTTACCTAACTACGTATTTTATAATAAGCAATCTATAGTACGTACTAATAATGTTCAATCGTTTGCCTCAGTAACAGATGTAGAATAACAACAAAAACAGTTATAATAATAATAATAATAATAATAATAATAATAATAATAATAATAATAATAGAAGAAGAAGAAGAAGAAGAAGAAGAAGAAGAAGAAGAAGAAGAAGAAGAAGAAGAAGAAGAAGAAGAAGAAGAAGAAGAAGAAGAAGAAGAAGAAGAAGAAGAAGAAGAAGAAGAAGAAGAAGAAGAAGGATATAACTCGAGGAACAAGTTCAGTTCAAACAAATTAATAATTTTAGTTTTCCGTAGGCTTGAATTTTGTGCTGTATTTGTCTTTACATCACTTTAACGGACTGGAGCGTAAACTGTGGGAGCCTTGTAGACTGTATACATGTTGTTGTTGTTTCATACATGTGACATCTGCACCTACAAAATTGCCGCATTTAAAAGCATAACACGTATATGTGAATCACTGCCTTCGTCCTATTTACCTTTTCTCAGAAAACAACTGTTTTATTGGCATTACGCCTTATATAGTGCCGTTAACACTCATGAACAATCGGCCGCAACACCTGTTGGAAAGATAAATGGTGAGCATGAGGTACGGTAAGAGATTGGGGGAGAGAGAGAGAGAGAGAGAGAGTGAGAGATCCAGCCTTAATTAGAGGTACAAAATCTATATATTACTTAATTAGTTATTTCTCCCCCCCCCCCACACACACAGTGATAGGCACGTAGTCAAGACCTGTAACTGCTTACACGATCATATTGTACAAGAGTTGCCTCTACCAGCGTTTGCTCTCTGACGGATTTCTGATAATTGACAGAAACTTATTTAACTTGCGGAGTTACATGGACTTTATATTGGTCTCATAAACAATTTTAATGTTTAGTTAAACACTACAGTCAGTTACATTTTCTCTATCAGTTCTAACTTTCCATATTACAATAAAAATTAGTAGCCTATATTCATTCGTTACTATAGGCTACGTACATTGCTACAGTACGCAGGCGAAAAGAATGCTAGGCACAATCATTCACTGGCAGTTAGAAGAAGAAGAACAACAACAACTACTACTACTACTACTACTACTACTACTACTACTACTACTACTACTACTACTACTACTATTACTACTACTATGGCCCTGCTGCCTAAATTCGTGTGTTGTCATCTCTCAATTTCTGTCTCTGTAAGTTGTTACGCCCCTCTAATTTCATAGTCCCAATTCTCCATCCTGTCATGATTTTCTTGGCCTGTCCCTTGGTTTCCCCCCATCCAGTTGCTCTGCAGTGCCCTCCTTGGGTTCCTACGTTCATCCATCATGACTACATGACCCGCGCATCTCAACATTTGTAGTTTAATAAATTCTGATACCCATAAACATTCATGATATAAATCATGATTGAATTTGACTCCATAACCCATTATCGATCACGCTGCTAACATTCTTCTAAGGATTTTTCTTTAAAAACGTTAGTCTTTTCCTTAGATCTCTCAGTATACATCCATATATCGGAGCCATATTTTCGTTTAATGGCGAACACCGTTTGATCTTCAAGCTTGTAATATGGCAAAGTAAGATTTATCAGAGAAATTTTCAGACGCGCAGACAGGCATAGGCTACCTAACGTATAACGTACTGTGAAATAATTTAACTTTGAGTAAATATTTATAAATTTACTAATTTCAGAAATGGTATAAATTCAATATTTAATCACCAGCCAACATTAATATACTATATTAACATAGTAATATTTGGCTCCTGTGATCCATCCTTTGTAATATTTCAGATATAGCAAGCTCTGCCTGAAATCTAATATTATTATTACCTTTTGCTAACTTTTATACCGTCTTTTTTTTTTACTAAAATAACACTGTAATTTTTCGAACTAATTTTTATTTCCGCCCATTTAAGTGAATGAATTTGTGCTGCCGTTCGGGTTCGCGACATTGTGATGTCATGCGCATATGCTACAATCTACGTTCTCTTGTTCAAAAGTATTTTACAACTATTTATGGACAGTTTCCTTTTAACATATTTCAAAACTATGTTGAATAGTGTTACGGCTAACCCGTAAATGGCACTCAGTGTCAGTCTCCTCTGTTATAGCGTCTGCCAGCATGCTCTGAACCCAAATATGTGCCGTTGTATTCATCTTGGTGATTTAGCTAATTTTAAAAATTTTATTGGTTTGCCAAATTCGTACAACAATTCTAAGTCATATGCTAACCAAACTCAACTAATATTTGATAAATATCACAATTATATTCCGACCCCTTACTGAGTGTTTGTTTTACAACAAATTGTTGGTCTATTCTGGATTTATCAGTCAAATACCTACTTCATAGTCATTTATAAGAATTTCAGTATGCTATTACCGATTGTTTGGTCTCTTTGCGTATAATTTTTAGATTGTGCACAGATGAAGAATGCCTCTATAGTCCTTGCTACATCGGAGTTTGTCGCCTTTCTTGAACACTGAGCATATGATACTTTTATTCCAACAGTACTTTTATCAGGAATGTGTTGTTGAGATTGAATGTAAAACAATTAATTTGTGTAATATAGTGAGATGTATGCTAAAAGTGGTACCAAACTGGATTTCAGCATAATCTGAAATAGATGTCAAGTAACAAAAGTATTCGGCTATAGCTTTAAACTAAAATGAGAGTAGATAGACAATTTAGCCCATCAAACATGTTAATTACATTAAAAGTTAAGGAAGACAAAAGGATGAGACATTATCATCAAATACAAAAACGAGACAAACGAACGGCAAGTTCTTGTCTTCACACAACTCGCTTATATCTCTTATTCCCGCATTTTTCCATTTGCTTAATGCAATTTTTTCTTTTCTTTCTTAATTATTAATTTCTTTAAAACTTTTCTTTTGTCACTGCTTGCTGATATCAAGAACTACACTCAAAGACATGCTACAGCAAGACAAAAACGCATAAATCTTTTTATGTCTTTCAAAAGTAGGAAACAAGAGAAAACTTTTTAATCAGTCTTCCTCGAAAGACGTCAATCTAATTTAACTTAAAGTAATCAAGAATTCATTACAAGGTTTATTTACTTTTTATGTTCCTACTTTCGTAGGAAGTTACTTTAAACAATATTAATAATATCATGATACAACATAATTTTTTCAATTACTTTAATAATATCGTATGAAATAACCACCACAAGTCGTTTCGTCTTGATGACAGAATTACAACTAATAATAAAAAATTATTGTAAATACGCTTTCTATTTCTTGTTTTATAATTATGCTGTAAGGTATTTCCTCAAATGGGAAATTACAAGTTTCCAACATTATCTACTGACCCTATAACTTTTTTATGTACTCAGTTCTTCCGATCTTCTCTTTCTATGCGATTATCAATGTTTTGTGCACCGAATTATTTTAGTTACTAACACCAAACCTTTTTTATAAGTTTTTTAAATAACGCTCATTAAAGAATACCGTACAAATGTTTCAATACTCTGAAATATACTGTTTGAAGCAGTGAAATCAGGAAGACAATTAATAAACTGTCTGAAAATCAATATGGAGAACTGTACAGTAGACGCCGAAATAATGAGCTGTACACACATGTTGAGAAAATCACAGACGTAATTAAAAAAAGAATTACTTTCTACGAACATGTTCAAAGGATGAATCCTGACAGACTAAGAGGGAAGTTTTTAACTATTTCACAAAGTTCAAAATGTTCAGTACATGGTTCAAAGAAACAGAAAAAGACTAAGAAGGACTTCAGATTACTCAAGATTAATAATTAGTCTACCGTTGCACGGGGAAGAAATCACATAGATGAAATGCACTTATTTGTCATAGAGGGCGTCCTAGTTATGTGGAGTGACGCTTAAACAGTTAACTATATAATTTGACTAAGGGAAGATTAAACTTGAAAACAGAGGCAAAGACAACTAATTTGGCATTATATTCAGACGACTACATATCACTGGAATGTAAAAATAGTGGTTGTCATAGTGTCAAAGTATCTGTGGATTTCCGGAAGAACGAATAATACCTTTCTCAGTGCGAGTTGTTTGTCAATAAGTCAATAAATCTGCGGGAAGGAAAATTTGGTATGCAAGGTCAGCAGAAATGGAAGCCCGGCCATTGGGTAATGTCGATATTCTTCTCAGGCCTAATACAGGGGCGGATTAGAAGCGCGTGGTGTCCTATGCTGCCATCAGTCTGGTGTCCCACCCCCGATTCAAAATTCAACCTTTTATCCATTATTTACACTGATTAATAGCATACACAATTTCGAAAGTTAGCAATTATTTTATTGTACTCTCAAATTATAACATATATTTAGCTAAATAATGATTAAAATGAGCATAGTGGTACTTCAGCTTAAAAAATACTAATCGATCCATTTTTTCTTGATTTTTGCCTTAACGAAGTTTTGTATAATTTTTTCTAAATCGAGCAATTCAACTATCTCGATCTCAATATTCAACCTTGCTAACGAAGATATCTCTCATCTCCCATAGTTGAACTCAACATATGTTCAATGAGTTTTACAATCAATAATCTAGTTTAACACTTTGAACGGGAAAATTTTAATATCATAGAATATATCATCTTCAGTCGAAAGATTTGGAAAAAAACTCTTTCTTGCAATTTTACTCGCAGCACAAAGTGCTTCAATTCTATTAGAAAATCAAATCATTTGAGTAAACTTCTATAAGAGCTTTCTATGGTGCCCCTCTGACAGCTGAGGATCTGCTGCCCGGTGCTGCGGCATACCCTAGCGTTATGGATTATACGACACCGGCCAAAAGTAAGTGTATGTAAAAACTATTTAATCACACACACACACACACACACACACACACACACACACACACACACACACACACACACACACACACACACACACACACACACACACACACACACACACACACACACACACACACACGCAATTTTAAGATACGCCCGTTCACATTTATACACATTACTTTAAAGTTTAAAGTCATACAATTATGGTAAGAAAATCCAAATTAGATAGAAACACTCTGGAGTGTATCGGATTAGAGACTAATCGGCGGAGCGATTCTTACCTTAGTAGGCCAAGGGTGTAATTCTGAACAGCTATGCATCGCGGACTATAACAGCCTCAGTGTTAGGTTTTTCAGTAACGTTGCACACCAGAACACATTCCCGTTCCGGTTTAATCCTTCACAGAGGTAATAGATTTTTTTTCATTATTGATTCTTATTTACACTTGTGTTAGTAACTGAATTAAGTGAATTGAGCCCATTAGAATGAATTTAACAAATTATGTTTCTTACATTGTAGTATTGAGCCTATACCAGTCACGTTATTTTAATTATTTACTGATATTGCCTATATCAGTTTTAAACTGCGGAGCTGAAAACCCCGACATTCAAAGTAGAAAATGATATAACAGTATATGCACGCTGTAGTTGTAATGACGGTATTAACACAAAATAGTGCTGTGTTAACTGGTTATTGTTGTAGTTTCTAACATAACCAATAGGCACTATAACTGTAATTCACATACTGTAGCGTGTTCGACTACGTTATTTAGTCGGCCTCTGTATAACAATGTTCACCTTAATTTGCTCACTTTCAACTTTGTTAATTTGTTTGTTTAACAGTCTGCAGTTACATAACTGGTGATTTGCACTCTGCATGTTGGAACGGAAAATTCATATAGTACACTAGTGGTACATCACATATGTTCTGTATTATTTAAAATTTATGAAAGGGCACACACGCATATCTAGCGAATAACGTGCTGTGAAATAATTTAAATTTTAGTAAATACTTCTAAATTCTCTGATTTCACAAAATGTGGGTAAGAGAAAAAGGTACAAATTGAATATTTAGTCACTAGGTAACTATTAACACACTAATTAACACACTAATAGTAATTTATAAAACATATTATGTGTGTGTGTGTGTGTGTGTGTGTGTGTGAGAGAGAGAGAGAGAGAGAGAGAGAGAGAGACCGTACAAAACATCTCAAAAATAAAATTTGTACATCGATAAAAAAAATCGGGAACTTCAGAAATGGCACAATGTAAATATGGCTCAAAGGAAATATCTTCACTTATTCTTCTTCTTCACTTCTTTTATAAAAATATTTTTGTTTCTTTAACTTATTTCTTTTTGATGCATTATTATTAATAACCTTCCCATATAATGAGATGATGAGATGATAATTGTCATATAAACTCAATGTTCTTTGTTCTTTGATATATGCTTAATAAAGTAAAAGGAAACACTTTATCGCTTAATTGGAATTCTGAAGGAGCAAAACTTATGTGAAGGTGTAAGGATTAATCAGCTGCTGCCACGGCCTAAATGTAATTTGGTGTTTAAATTAAACTGTAGTCAAGTAAATCATGGTATTCCATTCTAAGGCGTTAGCTTATTGTATTTTGTTTCTATAACGAAACTAAGTTACAGATTTTATGTTGTATTTTTTTTACTACCAAATGGTTTTACCTGTGACTCCCAAAATGTCCATAACATAGATAACCGTTGAACAGAAGAGTCAACTCTCTATGGAAACTGGAGTCCAATAATTGTAACGTGTTCATAATGAGGAAGATGCAGTCTGTGGTTTCCAGTTTGACCTGTGATTGACTCAGAAACTGAATCCATATTTTAGAATTTATATTCTCATAACTGGCTTTAATATTACAATTACAATTAATTTAATATTAAGTTACCTTAGTTTCAGAGTCATAATGGAAGAAAGCAGAACTATAATTTGTGTTAAAATTAAAATTGTACAATTTTTTGATATTAATAACGCTTCTGTAATTACGTCAAACAAGACTAACTTTTATATACGCTTTTATATAACTTTTATTAAACCTATAGAATACATACGTATTTTGTATGACTGGTTATATAAATAAAAGAAAATAATAATTAAAAATTGATTTATTGGTTATACAAAATGAAACATTACTTAACATAAATTGGACGTTAGAAAATGGGAATTCCAGCCAAAAGTTAAAACAAATATAACAGCAATAACACAATAAAATAATATTTAACATAATAATACATACTTTCGTTATATATAATTTCCATTAATAACTGGCGTTAATGAACCTACGAAATTTTGCTAATGTATTTTATATATATATATATATATATATATATATATATATATTGTCACAGTACAAATGGCGCCAATCGTACATACTATCGTTTTTTGTGGTCCTTAAAAGGACCGTTTGTCGAGGACGCTACGTCATTTGCGTGCGCCGCCCGAGCCACGCTGTGATGTTCGGCGGCTGCGTCCGCTGTTCCGGGCGTACTGTTGTCCTCTTCTTTCAGCAGCGGTATGTAGAGCCCGCTGCTGTCCCAGTCGATTTCCATCACTGGCTCTCCTGTGCTCTCCATTCTTCCTTCTTCCTCTTCTTCAGGCTGGCTTCAAGGCGTCCAATGGAGTGCGCCAAAATAAACACGACTGGGGGTTGCGCGGCCGGCGCGAAGCGCGGGTCGCGAGTAGTGCAGTGTCCCGAGTCTCAAAAAGGATGGATCATTGGGTCTATTGGAGTTCATTTCATATCTTTTTACCTAATTGTGGGGGGGTCTGAAGCGACCTGCGATTGGTGGATTATACCACCGGGACTAGCAAACGAGGTCGCTTCCAGGACTCACCTGGTCGCGGGGTGTATTTACCAAGTCCGGCAATGAGGGAATTGTGGGTCACTCTGTCGGAACGAACATAGATTCTGCGCGCCAGACGTCTCACGGTGTCATCAAGAGAGCGGACACCGAGTCCTCTCCTCAAAAGACGAGAAGAGTACCTCCGGGGGACTTTACACGCAAGCTTCAGTCCCCGGTCGAGTACGCGCTGGAGCGTTGTTCTATGACCACGAGCCAGGTATCCCCAAACAGGACAGGCGTAGGTAATCACGGGCAAAACGTACGAGTTGACTATGGAGCTTACCTAGCCGGGGGGTCATTGCCGGATTGGATAGCACGGGCCAGAGTCTACTGAGTTGCGCCGAAGCGCGTTGTCTGATATACTGTGTATGGGTTCGCCAGGTGAGTCGGGAGTCCACGTGGAGCCCGAGGTACTTGACGCTGTTGGTCCAGGGTACCTCGACGGGGCCTACTTTAAGCGGCCGAGACAGCTTGCGTTTGCGCGAGTAGATTACCGCGGCGCTCTTGGAAGCGTTAACGGCAACTCTCTAGTCATCGGTCCACCCGACATACGCGTCGAGTTAACGCTGGAGCTTAATTGCCGCATAACTTGCGTTCGGCTCTGAGGCAAAAGCCGCAGTGTCGTCTGCGAACAGCGACAATTTAACTCCAGGAACTCGTGGCGTGTCATTGACAAACAGCGAGAACAGGAGAGGCCCAAGAACACTTCCCTGAGGGACGCCAGCGGTAATACGCTTCTCCGAAGAGAGAGCGTGGTTTATTCTCACTCGGAAGCTACGGTCTCGCAGAAAGCTGCCGATCAAATAAACGTAGCAATCTGGAAGAAGGACTTCCGTGAGCTTGTAAAGGACACCCTCGTGCCACACGCGGTCAAAGGCATTCTCTACGTCTAGGAAGATCGCAGTCGTCTGTTTGCCCTGGCAGCCAGCCTCGGTAATGCATTCCACGAATCTCATCAGCTAATGAGTCGAGGAGTGCAGCTCACGAAAGCCGAACTGTTCGGAGATCAGCACGTTTAGTCTTTCTAGATGGTCGCGGATCCTACGCTGGATCAATCGCTCGAAAACCTTGGACGTCGCGGACAAGAGGCTGATGGGTCTGAGGTTTTCCACGCGAGAAGAATTCTTTCCCGGCTTGGGTATCATTATTACTGTAGCCGTTTTCCATTTCACCGGAAAGTAGGCCAGTCTGAGGCAAGAATTGAACAGGTCAGAGAGGAACTCTTTTCCTCGCTCCGGAAGGCGATGGAGGGCGGAATTCATGACTCCGTCCAGGCCAGGCGCCTTCCGGGGCTTGAGCTGAACAATCCTCTCAGAGACCTCCTCCGGGGACATGGGCTCCGGCTGGACTGTGATACCGGCCGATAGAAAGCGCTCTACCTCGCGGCAGGTTTGCTCAGTGAAAGCCGGGTTCTTGGATGGGTTGGGAGCGAACTGTCGCTCTAAACTGTCAGCCAAGAACTCTGCCTTTTCGAGGGGGCGGCCAAGGGGTTGACCGCCGGGTCCTACCAGTGCGGGGAGAGGCGCGCGTTTACGATTTCCCGTTAGGGCACTGGGAATCCGCCAGACATTACGGTTCTCGGCAGGGCCATCCATCTGTGTTACAGCTAGCTCCCAGTTGCGCCTACGGAACGCCAGCATGTCGCAAGGCAACTTGCCGGACGCTCTGTTGAACGCAGCCTTGTCAGCCGGGTCACGAGTTCTCTGCCAGCGTCTCCGGAGGCGATTCCTCTCGCAAGCGAGCTGAGACACCTCTTCGGGGATACGCTGATAGTCGGGCGTGAGCCCCGGCTTCATCCGGGAGGACACGTCTACCGCCGAGACTACGGCTGTGTCGAATAAGGCAACTGCCTCGTCGACATGTTAGGTAGTGTCGAGCGGGATATGCTCAGGTAGGCGGCGACTGAACGCCGGGCCAAAGCTTTCCCACTCGATTACCCGCCGCTCGTCGCGGACGGTAGAGTGCTGGGTAGCTATATGCACACTGATGGGGCAATGGTCCGAGGACAGTTCCGAAATGACGGAGACGTGGACCGGGCTATAAACGCCCCTGACCCCGGCAATGTCCAGTACATCAGGGCAGGAGTTAGCCCTCGTGGGACAGTACGTAGGCCCGGTAGGACCCATGACTGTGACCCGAGCCGCATCAGCATACCTGCGTAAAAGGGCCCCGTTTGGTTTCACAAAGCGGCTCCCCCAATCAGGGTGCTTACAGTTCAGGTCGCCCGCCAGGACTACCCTTCTGTGTGCGCCAAAGACGGCCTCCAGATCGTTCGACAGGAGCTCCGTTTGTGGAGGCTTGTATGCTGAAACCACGAGTAGACCGCCGAGAGCACCATGGAGCTCAACCGCGGTGCACTTGAGGTTCCGCCGCTGAGGCAGGACAACGCGGTGGTGGCGAAGACTCGCCTTCACCGCGATGGCTGTGCCCCCTCCTACACGATCCGACCGGTCATCCCGGTAGCACACGTAGTTGGGTAGTCGGAATCGACGTCAGGTGCGTCTCTCCAATAAGAAGCACATCGGGCTTGTGACGGGCAATGAACTCTAAGAGCTCAGAATGCCGGGAAGCGAGGCCGTTGACGTTCCACACCACGAGCTCGAGGTCTCGCTTGAGGGATTGCCGTGGTTGTCCGTTTATAGCAGACCAATAATACGGCAGGCTTCCACCAAGAGGAGGAATTTATCTTGGGGCGAAGCTGATGCCAAGCGTTCCTTGATTTTGCGGAAAGTTTGGGCTACTTTCTGCAAGTCGTAGCTTGCCAGAAAGTCGGAAACGACGGCGAGATCATCGGTAGATGAGGCCTGGGTAGAACGCTTGGCGGCAGCTGCATAGCTGCGGCGGGGCGAGGCGGTGGAAGTCTTGGGGGCAGGTTCTGGAGCGGGTGGTCGCTCTGGCTTTTGGCGGACAGGCTTGGGTCCAGTGGCAGGTTTTGGCTGGCCCGTGTTCTTGGCCTGAGCTCTACCTTGCTTTTTGCCTGATCTGGGGTAGCGAGGCTTGGGTGGCGGCGGCAGTGGAGGATCAATTTCCTCGTCATCCTGCGGCAATGGGACTTTAGCGTAGTCTGGTATCTCGCGTTCCGGTTCCGAGGGCGCGACTTTTGGTGTGGCCTGATTAGTTACGCTCGGGCTTACTGCACTTGGTGGTTTCGGAACCGGAGCAGACCTTAGGACTGGTTTCCGGGCCACAGGTTCAGAGGCTTTGGCCGTTTTTACCGGTTGAACAACAACTTGTCGAGGCTTAGGTTGGACTGGCTTTACAAGTTTGTCCAGCTCCTCTTTGTAAACTGGGCAGCGCCTGTTATTTGCAGCATGGGCGCCGCCACAGTTGATACAGTACCTGTGGTTGTCAGGAACAGCGCAGGCCTGCGTTAGGTGGTCGTTTCCACAGCGGACGTAGGTCGGCGCGTTCCGACAACCGAAGCTGCTATGGCCGAACCTCTGACACCTGTGGCACTGGGAAATTCGCCCGGTCTGACGGCAGGGCTCTACGCTAACGCAGAGCCCGAAAAGCCGTTTTACCTCTAAGAGGGCCTGGGTGGATTCGCCCTTCTCTACTTGGAGTCTGATCAGGGGAAGTGGTCGACGAGAGCCATTGGTTGTATACAACCGAGAGGCTGCCACAACCTTGTAGCCCGGGTCGCACATTTCGTCTAGAACGACCTGCGGATCTGCCTGTATGTCTAGCCCCCGAAGAACGAGGGCTACAGGCTCGATGCGGTTCAGGGTATAAGTGTGGAACTGGAACGATTCTCGTTCCAGCCACTGGATTACTCCCAAGTGCTCAGATGCGCTGCGGCAGGTAACGCGTACAGTCTCATTCGCGAGGACTTTGACAGAAGCGTTATCTGCCAGCGCACGGGGTCGGCGACCTTGCGGTGTCGGCGACTAAAGCCGATAATGTCCCTGACGTTCGTGACGAACACCGGCGGGATCCTTACTTCGGAGGTGCACCAAAATTTCTAGCGGCTCGGGGCGGATCTTCGCCTCGCTACGTCACAAATCCCCCGGGTCTTGAATGCTCTCCTGTGGCCAGCCCATTGTTCTTCTCCGGCGGGTTTGAGCAGTTGGGGTTGAACCTTGTATGGGCGTCCGTCCTTCTCCACTGTGTAAATCTGCTCGCCGAGGGTTGCGGCAATGCTAAAGGGACCTTCCCAGGCTGGCTCCCATCCAGGGTACCGCCCTCCTTTGGCTGGTCCGGCGTGGCTCTTAACGTACACCAGCTGCCCTACGGCCAGTGTAGGGTCCTGTGTCCTCCGTTCCGGATACCGCCGCTGCTGATACTGCGTCTGGTGTGACCTGGCGGCCTCTTCTCGTTCCTCAATTGGCCGGACGTCCTGTTCTGCGTGTGGTCGACTCCAGTCGCCGGGTCGGCGTAGGTCTCTGCCCAGCAGAAGCTCGCTCGGTGTCACTCCAGTGGCGGCGTTTGCACGATTCCGCAGCGAGAACAGAACCGCCGGCAAACGCTTGTTCCAGTCGCCATGGTCCTTGCAGTCATGGAGCTGGATCCGCAGCGCCTTCTTGATCTCGCCGTTGCGCCGCTCGGACTGGTTCGCCCTGGGATGGTAGTTGGCTGTAGTCCACGGTCGTGTGTGCAGCTTGTCGCACATCTGCTTCCACTTGTGGTCCGTGAGCGGCTTCCCGTTGTCGGTGAGCAACGCCTCTGGGTATCCCCAACGAGGGAACACTTCTTCCTCCAGGTAGCGGATAATGGTGTCGGCGTCCGCCTTGCGCACGGCCTTTGCCTTCCACCCATCTCGACCTCATATCCGTGACCACTACGATGTACCAACCGGCCAGCTCGATGTAGCCAGCTCGAGTCAGCGGATATGGTCCCATGACGTCCAGGGCGACAGTATTCCAACGTCTCCTGGGTCGGTGAGGTCGCTGTTGGTCCTGTCCGGGATTTGCGCCGCGCTTGTGTAGGGCGCATATTCTGCAACTCCGGACGTATCTGCGGACATCAATGGTTAGGCCGGTCCAGACGAAGTCCTTGCCGATGGCCCGAAACGTTTCTTCGGCCCCCGGATGACCAGCTTCAGGGGAGTTGTGAAGTGCCTGATGACCTCCATGCGGACACTCAGCGGCACGTACAATCCTGGTTCCTGGTTGCGTCTGCCCTTCCAAACCAGGCCCTTGTCTACCCGGTAACCTCTCGCTGTAGCCGCCGCAGGGTCGTTCCTCAACGCTTGGCACTCCTGGTCGCCTTCTTGCGCCTCCTGCACTGCCTGATGGATGCCGACAGCCGTGATTTATTGTAATCGCGGTGCAGCTGCCCCAACGCTGCGAAGTGGCCTCTCTTCAGGCTGCATCCGTGGTTCTTCTTGGACGCCGGCGGTATCTTCAAGCCCAGGTTCCCTCGAGAGGAAGTCCGGCAACTCGTTCTCCTTGCCCGGGCAGTGGACGACGGTGAATTTGAAGCTCTGTATCAGTAGAGCCCAGCGAGCGTACTTCGTCTTCTGCCCGGTCACCTGCTTCAGCCAGGTTAGCGCCTTGTTGTCGGTCCTCAGGGTGAAATGGCGATCCTCCAAGTATGGCCGGTATTTTTTGATGGCCCAGACGACTGCCAAGCACTCCAGTTCGTTGGAGTGATAGTTCTTCTCCGCCTCGTGGAGCTTGGCACTGGCGTACGAGATGATACGCCTCTCTCCGTCTTCGGTGCATTGATAAAGCACCGCTCCAAGTTCCTTTTGGCTGATGTCGGTCTGCAGAAACATCGGCAAGTCCCGATCCGGTCGTGAGAGTTTTAACGGCTGCCGGAAAGCGGCCTTAACCTCTTCGAAGGCTCGCTGCGTTGTCTCGTCCCAGTGCCACTTTCTTGTCCGCAGCAAGTCCGTTAACGGTTCCGAAACCATGGCGAAGCTGGGGATGTACTCTCACAACCAGTTGCAAGTTCCCAGGAAGCGCTGTAGCTCTTTCTTGTTTCTGGGAGCCGGCTGGTCTTCGATCGCTCTGAGATGTTGCTGCTGCGGGAGGTTGCCTTCCGGAGTAATCTCATGGTCCAGAAAGGCGACTTCTTCCCGGCCGAAGCGACACTTGTTGACCGAGCAAGTCAGCTGGTGCATCTGCAGCCTTTCCAAGACTTGATCCAAGTGTCGCAAGTGCGTTTCCCAGTCGGGGGAGTAGACAATGATGTCGTCCAGATAGACAAGGCAGCACTCCCGTAATAGCCCCGTGAGAACATCCTGCATCAGCCGTTGGAAGGTGCTGGGCGCGTTCCTCAGTCCAAAGCACAGTCACCCGGAACTGGTAGCGACCTCCCTCGGGCACCGAGAATGCTGTGTACTTCTTTGCTTCTTCGTCCAGCGGGATTTGCCAGTAGCCGCTCTTAAGGTCTAGGGTCGAGAAGACTTTGGCCCCGCTGAGGTCCTTGATTGTTTCGTATATCAGCGGCAGTGGTAAGTCGACATCCTCGGTCTGATCGTTTAGCCTCCGGAAGTCCACGCAGAACCGGGTGTGCTGTCCTTCTTCACAATCACCACCGGAGTGCTGTATGGTGAGGTGGCCGGTTCAATGATACGCTGCCTCAGCATCTCTTCTACCTGTTCCCGGATGGTGCGTTTCTTCTCGTCGGAGTACCGTTACATTGGGAGCCGGAATGGCTGGCTACCTTCTTTCAGCCGGATCTCGTGCTTGGCCGCAGGTGTGGTGCGGAGCGGGCCACGGGGGAACAAACTGCGATGACGGTGTAACATTTCCAGAAGCCGTTTATGGTGTTGGCCACCTGCTGATGTTTGAAGGCTAGCTTCCTCAATGTCCTCTTCCTCGGGCTCCGCGCGGTCATTCCAGAAGACCGTCTGTCGGTTCTCGCTGCCAATGTGAAGGCAGCCCCGTCGGTAGTCCACAACTCCTTGGTTGGCCGTGAGCCAGTGGTGGCCCAGTAAAACTTCTTCTTGCAGTCCGGGCACTTCTAGCAGACTGGTGGTGGTCGCGACACTTCCAATTATAATGTCTGCGACGACGGCCGCTGTTGAGTGACATTGCTGACCGTGTAGTGCTAGCTGGACAACTCGGGGCTCCGTCTTCCTTCCTCCGGGCAGCAGACCGGCTCGTACGAAGTTCGTAGTTTGCGGCGGAGTCCAAGCCTGCGGTCAGTTTTCGGCCGGCGATCTCTACTGGAATGCTCGGTATGTCAGCACCTAGTTGGTTCACGTGCCCCGGTGGGCTATTTACCGGGGCGCTTGGTCGTTTCCCTGCCGGTTCTTCACAGGGCAGTCCCGATGGAAGTGTCTTCCCGGGCAGTAGCGGCACTTGGGCGTTAGGCTGTTCATTCTTTGTTCCTCTTTCGTGCTTGAGGCCGATCGACACTGCCTCGACCCCCCTACTCGATCCAGGGAGTTTTCAGCAGAGTCATCCCGACCTCGCGCACGACTATCTTGATCCAATCCGCCTCGATGCTCATTGCCCGTTGTAAAAGTTCCTCTAAAGTTGTAGGCGGCGGGAACCTCAGCTCGGGTCGAAGGCGTGGCTGCAGCTGTTGTGTAAGCGTGGCTATGCTCGTCCTCTCGTCACCTCCGGGGTACAGACGGCGAAAAAGCTTGATTTTTCTCAGGATGAAGATTTCCGCCGATTCCTGCCGCTGCTTTTGTCCGTACAGATCGGCCAGCAGCTCTGCGTCGCGTTGCATCCCGCAGAAGTGATGCCGGAAGCGGTCGCAGAACTCGGGCCAATTTATCTGCAATCCCGTGTATCTCTCTGCCCACGTGGCATCTTCTCCTCGGAGCTGCCGTACTGCGTAATCTGCCCACTGTTCAGGTGGGACTCTGTAGTCCCGCAGCTGTCGCTCTAGCTGTCGAAGATATCGTTCTGGATCCTCGTACTTGAGGCCATGGTATGTAGCGGTGATCACCGGTGGCAACGTGCATCTCAGAGCTGCTGCGAACTGCGCAAAGCCTTGCTCTACCTCAAACCCGGTGTCCCGCTGGGTGTAGCTGTTGGGCGCCATGTTGTTTTGTGTGCCGGCTGGTAGCTCTCTGGCGTGGCTGGATCTTGCATCCGCAAGATGATCGTCGCTCCACGTTGGGCGCCACTTCACTCTCACCTCTCTCAGATGACATCGACGCGGAGTCAGCCGGAAGGAACGGCCGAAGAATAGAACCGGCGTTCTTGCGTCTTCGCCCTCCAGTTCCGCGCCAGCGATGGATTTCGCTGGGACGGCAGCCGACTCTACAACCGATGCCGAAACAAGAGGACTGCAGTATGCCACGAGCAGCGGGCGCGGCCTTCTCGCCACAGGTCGTTTTTAGGGCCACCAAAAACACTAGAGTGTACGATTGACGCCATTTGTCATGCGGCAAGCCTTTTGTCCGGTGACTATATATATATATATATAATATATATATATATTTTACTTTAATGTTTATAATTAAATTTACCTCAAGATATACTTTTTTCCTTTAGGAACATGTTTCGAGAGTTCTTGTTCTCTCATCTTCAGCCTTCGCCATCTTGTTTCTCTTGAACAAAACAACAAGATGAGAAACAAGATGGCGAAGGCTGAAGATGAGAGAACAAGAACTCTCGAAACATGTTCCTAAAGGAAAAAAGTATATCTTGAGGTAAATTTAGTTATAAACATTAAAGTAATATATACATCAGGAAACGGACTGTAGCAGAAAGTGATTGAAATATATATATATATATATATATTACTATAATACTTATAACTATTTTACCTCAAGATGTATTTTTTCTTTAGGGACATGTTTCGGGAGATCCTGTTCTCCCATCTTCAACCTTCGCCATCTTGCTTCTGGTGCAGTATTTGTGTGTTGGCTTCTGGATGTTATTATGGTGGTTTGTTGGTCTTTGGTCCTTCAATGTTGCATTATTGTGTGTGGTTGTGGTATCTGTTTTTGTATTTTGTGTATTTTCGATGTTGAGTGCTTTGAATATTGTGTCATGTTTTGTATTGATTTGTATTTGTTCTGGTATTAATTTGTTTTGTGTTTTATGTTTGTAAATCTGTAAATTTTCCCAAATGTTCATTATGGTGCCTTTGTGTGGTATATGTTTTATTAGTGTTACATTGGTTATGTCTGGGAATTCATGTCCTGTGTTTATTGCATGTGTGGCTAAATTGGATTTATATATGTTTGGTTTTTTTTATGCATTTAGGTGTTCAAAATAACGTTTTTTCAGCTGTTTTTTTGTTTGTCCTATATAACATTTATTGCAATCTTGGCATTCAATTTTGTATATACCGTTGGTTGTTGTATTATCTTTGTTGTGTGAGTTATTTAGATTTTGTAATTTATTTTTATTAGTTTTGTATGCTATTTTTATATTTAAAAACTCAGATATAGATAAAAACTCAGATAAAAATATCAGATCGTCATTGTGTGACTATCGTGAGTGTGAGTTTGCAATTCGAGAACTCTTTTGCCTCATGTAGCAACCCCCAACCGACGCACCGACACACACACACACACACACACACACACACACCGTGGTAAAAAATGGTCAAGAGCATCAGGTGACGATGAACTGATTTATTTAAACGAAAAGACAATACCATACAGAAACAACGTAAAGAAAATAGTATTATTATATATTAATATGAGTTTTGTAACTGAAAATTTAAATTTTTAACATAATGATTACTTAGATGCATATATGATGTACATGCACACTTATAGGGAGGGACATATACTAGACACATTTTTGATTCTTCAATTAAAGAGAATTTTTTTTTCCAACTAGTAACTATTTCATTTTACGATACTCTCTCCTCTCCGTAACATTCATTTTTATATGTGACGTAGGCCTAATGTTCGGACGTAATTCAAATAACCTTCAATTCCTTCAATTCCACTGTCTGGTTGGGTACATAAATAGATTAGATATACATCCAATACTCACTCACGCACATGAACGTAACGTCAACTTAAGAATATATATTGGTGTTGTGTGTGTGTGTGTGTGTGTGTGTGTGTGTGTGTGTGTGTGTGTGTGTGTGTGTGTGTGTGTGTGAAATGACCAAATATATACAAAATATTAATAATCAGTGGATAATGACAGTGTGGGATTCGATCAGCACTGAGAAGACAAGAACTGAAAGTTGCATTAATAATTCAAGTTAAACTTATTAAACGCTTCTGAGCTGACTGGCTGTGGTCTTTTGTTCTTAAAATAGTTTCTATATTCCGACGTTTCGGGGGTACGCGCGGCAATCACCTCATAGCAGGGACTGGATTGTAGAAGTTCGAAGACTGGAGACAACAGTATTTCCAGTCATCGTTGTTACCAATCTTGAGACATATGCATTCTACGAGATCGTAGGTCCCGCTACTTCAGATGGCTGCCGCACGTGTCGCCGGAGCGTAAAGCAACAACAATTTTAAGGACAAAAGTCGACGCTAATCGTCCCGGTAGCAAAGATTGCTGGCATGGGCTGTAAAATACTTTAAAACTTAATAATAAATTCAACTTAATATTGAAATTGTTGTTACCGTATTGTTTACTGCTTGTACGTACGTCTTACATCTGTTGTCTTTTATTTTTGTATAGTGTTGAGATGGAAGAAAGAAGCAAAAAAGGGATTCAAAAGGCTTTGTAAGTTCACTAGAGATGCAATGGTAAACAGAGAATGAACGTATTTGGCGTACCGACCTGTGTATTCAAGAAAGCGGTATAAGGCTTGGCTGTACGAAATTTGCGCATAAGAAAAGTACTGTTAGTTCACTGTTCACTGGTCGTCAATGTCAGGCGCAAGAATGTAATTTATGCTAATGAAGTGTAACGTACTGGCAAATAAAATAGTTATTAATTCAATAAAACTAAATGAAAGATAAGGCCAGTTACCTCTTTGTAGACGAGTGTTCACCACTGGAGAAAACATTTTATTGTAATTATACATCAAGGATAAGCTGTTCCTTTTATTGACCTGACCTCGTGATCTTCGCAGTGCGTTGCCCCCACAGGTAAACGCGTTTTGCTTTAAGGCGATTACAAAGGTTAGCTTTTAATATCTCAATTTTAAAATAAGAAAATCTAGATTTTGAAGAAAGATATTTCCATTTGATCTCGTACCCACTCGAATACTTTTTACCATAGTTTTCATGTCAAAACAGTATAAAACTGTATTATTTTCATGTCACTTATTTACATATTAAATAAGCTTACATTTATTTAATTAAGTTAAATAAAATGTAACATTTCTAATTATTATTTTTTTATTAAAATAAGTAATCAAAACTTATTAACTTATAAGCATATATCTGTTGTTCTTCTTCTTCTATTAGGGACTATACGAATCACCTGTTCCGGTCCCAAAGAAATAGGCCTATATACACCTCACCAAAACTCTCTAGGTCTTCCTGTAGGCCTACTTCGTTGTACAACAGGCTTATATTGCCAGACTTTCTTAGGCAACCTGGATCTGGCATCCTATCCTGATGAGCAATCTATCTGTCTTTCTTCTCTGAAATACGATCTTAGATATTTAAAATGCGTATTATCTATGAAGATTATTTTTAAGCGTACGTCAGAATTTATAAGCTTTTCTGTAACATGTGAAATTTGATTTTTAATTAAAAAAGAAACGTAAATATTTCAAAATGACTTCTTTACGTATGATATAGGTGTGTGCGTTAACGAGTGAGCATGATACATGTATTTTCTAAACAAGTCTTTCACATACATAAACTAAAATATTTATGCGATAAAAGGCGTAGTGTGTTCACATAACTAATTTCTTTATATACAGCTTCTTTTATTCTTTCTTTTCTTCTGCCTGTTATTAAAATTTTACTATCATTATTATGACTTTAGTTAGCACAAAATAAGAAATTTTGAACAATATACTAAATGTCAATAGAAAAATCATGTGGAGTACGGTCTGTTCACCAGTAGGCTATATGTTACCAATCCAAATTTAAATATGATCATAAGAAACTTGAACAGCGGCTTCACTGTCTCAATCTGCGTTGAAGCTTCCGTGAAGGCCTTTGGGATACAAATTAAAACTCTTCGGCTTAGGAATCGTATACTTAGTCTGATTAGGTTTTGTTTTAAATTATGAACGTATGCCTAATTTAAATTTGGAACAAAGGTGAATTTTTGCTGGGAAGAATAAGTACAGACTAAGCGACTATGAGTAAGCTTATCTGCTAATGACGTTTTACATTTATATTAAGGCAATATTTTACCGCAACATATCGAAATGTATACGTCCTGTATGACTAACATCGCGTAGGTGGTTATGCTGTTGAATTGCTATTGCTTTCATACAGTGGCGAGGCGTGGGTACATAACATCTGTTGTCGGTTGTGATAGGGCTAAAACTTAACCTAAAATTAATCATTATACTTGCACAGAATAAATCAGAACACAACTAATCGAATTAAAAATAATATAAACAAACAGAGAAACACATGACTGAACGAACAAAACACAAATAGGCACGTAGTATTTGCTGGACGTCAGATCTGAAAACGAACATAGCTGCTAACTTAGCTTTTTGCCGGTTTATACAGCGGCAACACATTGGGTGGTTGAATGTATCCCCCCTCCACAGTTTGCACAGTGACAACTGCTACGAGGTCAATGACCGTACACAGTAAAACATTGCCGATGTCTGAGCCGGCAACACAAGACGGTGCAAGCGCCCAGCAGTTCGAAGGCAATGTACACTTTTCTTCAAGTTTCCCTATTAATATTGTACGGATTTCAAATTATTCAATAACTAATGTATTTATTCTTTAATATAATTAATACTATTTTCTCTTATTTCCAGTACTGTTGCCGCCAGCAACAGCGGTTACATAGACGCTACGCTACTGCTTTCATATCAAATACGCAAAAATCTGTAGTGCATCATTTAAAGGTACATAACAAGTGTGTATAAGAGCAATAGGATTACTCCAGGCCGATCTGAAGTGGAATATAACACGTTACGACTTAACAGGACTGAAGCTTTGTTTTACATTCTACGAGCGAAAGCAACTTCTGTGATTGCCCTTTCTCCCTTTATAATATGGTTTGTGTTTCAAGTAAAACACATGCTTCTTTCATTCTGTGATATGCAGATGTCACATTACTGTTCATTCTGTTGGCGTCATAGATGTCACCAGAAGAATCTCTTTTCTATCAGCAACACAATAAATCAACTCAATGTGCATCAAAGAGCAGACAAATTAAATTATCCAACAGACAAACATAATCGGAGATTCCGTTACCGATTGCCACTTTTGTTACTTGTTTCCAACACTGATAATAAATTTTATGTTTTTATAAACGGGCAGTTTTTATGTAACCAACATATATAATTTATTTATCGGTAGAGAAACTACACTAAATTATTCACTTGAATCGATTTTATTCACTTTCATTTATAATATTGTTACGACGGTCTACTGGATCGTCGTAGGTACAGTGGAAACAAAATACAAGACACCAATTATGTCACTGATCACCAGCTTGAATTTTCACAGTTAAACAGTTCGTAATTAACAACACAGTCTCTTACAACAAATCAAATAAAAATTGTTCACACGCAATAAAAAGTCAAATAATATTAAACACAATTGTATTACAATTATCCCGCCCGATTATAAATCCAATACTTCACTATCAACCACTTGAACGCACAGAGTAATATCGCCTGTAATCGCCCGACAATAAACTCGAACCGCACTGTAAATATATCGCAACTATACTGAAACTGAACGTCGTAGAGTACTGGTATTTATACAACGTTCACAGACCAGAAGATTCCAAACTACGCCTTAGCTCTAAACTACGACGTAATTAATTGGGGCGTTGACACAGTCCGCGCGGCTGGCGGCTTCCAGAAAAGTCTCGCGAATGCGTCGAGAATCACGTTTGCCACACACATTAGAGCGAGATTCTTCTGGAACATTCGACAAACACGTAGACTGTTCTGTAATGTCGTAACATATTTAAGTTTGAGACTGTATATTATATGTGCAGTCTTGGCTTCATTTTTCTTCTAATGACCTTTCCGTCACTTGATGTGTACTAATAACTTTACCGTTAATGAAAATGAGAACAATTCGACTATCTTTTTGCAATAGATAATTTATTAAATACACTTACTTGCACTGCGTGAGCATTTATTTTTTTACGAAAAACGTGTATACTTCAACGGTAGTTCCGTAATAGACAGCACGTCCGCGGCAGCCGCAGTGAACATTTCTGTTGACATCGTCCAAGACGTCAGTACTGTGTTGTGTATGGTGTTATCCGCGGTCCACAACTTAATGTGATTCCCATACAGTATCCTGTCTTTACCGTTCCATTGTTATCCACTTTCTTGCTCTGATGGTCATGTCTACTTTCCTCACAGCACATTTATTTAGTTTTTATAATTCAAGAATATTTACCCTTTGTTCATTGTAGGATTACAGAACTCTTTTCAGTAGTAGTAAGGATAAGACTTCTGTTGGAAGTAAAGCTTATCTGTCTCGGAACTACGAGTGGACTATCATCAAATCATTAGTTTACAATTATATTTTTCTACTTTCATTTAACACTACTAAACGCCGCATATATGTAGCGGATATATTTATATTATTTGTCAATTAGCATACAAGAAGATATGCTTGAGGACTTTTGAAGGCGAAACAGGCAGTTCTTTGCCTGTGCGTGACGTAACAAAGAAGAAGCCTATATATAATGACGAATTTCGTTTAGCACACGGAAGAGCCTGAATAAGCCACTCGTAGCCGACTCAGAGAGTTTTTGATTCTATGGTTCGTTTAAATGATTCAATGGCCTGCACTCATTCTGACGGTTACAACTAGATCCACTGCTGTCCATTGGAATTGCGCCAGCCTCACTATGTAAGGCAGATCACGTGATAATAGTTACGCTTCGATACTCTTTGATACAACAGTACTCAATGGTATTCGTTGATGCCTAAGGCCTAAGTAAGGTTTGTTCCATGGCTGACTGATATTTTATTGAGCAGTTGGGGGTTAATAATATTGTTATTGTTGTTGTTGTTTTTGTTGTTATTAATATTATCATTTAATTTTGACAAACAAGTAAGCAATTAGCTTATACGTTTCTGTACTAGTGTTATTTAAGACAGCCAATATGTGGACGCTCTTAACAATTCAACTCGAACAAAGGAAGCATGATTTTAACTACAGTAGTGGTCTGATTATGGAGATAAAGCGTTTCAGTTCTCAATTAGCTTTAATTTTATTCGACTAAAAATTGAAACCTCGAGACGTAGTTTAGTCAGTTTAATTGAAACACAATCGTGACAGCCCACTTATTAAATTTTACAAAAAAACGAAGCAAATAATTTATTTGAATTATAAAAAGTTCTGGCAATAAAGTGAACAATTTAAATTAACTGAAATTGGAATTAACTTACAGCGTGTTAAGTAATTGTTGTGTAGTATGTTTAGTTGATTACAGGTAGTCTCCGGGTTATGAACCACATAAATTAGGACATTCATAACTCACAAACGGGCGTCCAAGACACCTGATAAGGAAACTCATAATTAACTTAATAGTGCAGTAAGTAATGCAGGAAACAAATCAGCATGGAGTAAGCGTTTTGTTGATATAGTGTCTTTAAAGTACTATACCAACTTGTGCTATACTCGGCTAGCCTGCTTGTATGCTATGTTGTACATTAAGTATATAATTATAGGTATATTATATCATAGCCATTATACTATATTACGTGTACTCATAATTGACTATATCAGCCTGGGAATTTAACATATTCACAGGCCTGGAAATTTGATCTCTTCACAAGAAGACAGGAGATATATACAATGATTATAAGAGCGTAAATATTCTCGTAGTAGAATATAAAATCTATGCAGAAATAATAGCCTACGTATGGAGTCAAAATTTGCAGAACCGATAACCTGTAATGATTGAAGAACCGAGTGGACTACGCAAAAAACGTTCCAACATAGATAATGTTTTGTACTCAGCAGTTCACAGACAAATTCAGGAATATAACCTGCAAACTCACCTGTATTTTGTCTTTCATTGCGTAAGTAGGCAATCATTGTGGCTAGTATGGAAAAATACAGGATTTCCGCAGAATTTAGTATGTGTAATATAAAGCTGCTACCTGGATACAAGCCTTAATTGGCTGGAGGATATGAGTTTGAACGTATACGTGAGTGATAAGACAAGGGTGACTTATCAACCACAATTTTTAATTTGCACATTAATAAAGTTATAGGCTAATAGAATGATAACGCGTAGTTCCTTGAGGGATCAACCCATTATTGAATGGTTCTTCTTGTATACATTATTGTTTCGGATAATCTGGTATCTATTGCACCAACTGAAGACAACCTCCAGAAACAGATATTCCATTAGATAATTTAGTAAATGATATGGTGGAAGAAAACCAGCCGATGAAACAGAAGCAATGACTGACTGAGGGTTAGAAGCGCTTCCAGCAAAAATACTTCTAAGCGAGAAGTCCCTGAAGTAATCATCCCACTTTCAGTATCTTAACTGTAATGTTATATGTGGATATAACGTAGATCTTGTCAGTAAAATTAATAAATAACAAGCAGTATATAGAGTACTTTCAAAGACAATTAGAAACAAAGCTAGATTAGAGATGCAAATTAGCTTATATATGATACTTTGGTTCTCCATGAACGGAAGCGAAACGTGAGTATTTAAAAAGACCAAGGAACTAAGACTCCGAACATAGGGGGTGAAATTACTCAGACAAATAACAAATTACAAAGTATTTGTAAATATGATAAAATCTTAAGAACTTTATTCCTAATATCAATAACTTATATCAAATACTTAATATTAAAGTGTTTAATATTCTATATGTGTACACAAAATCATTTAAAATTTTGTGTCTAAATCGAAGTATAATAAAAACTGATAAAAAATAAGCACAGAATGTGAATAAACAAACTACGTTACATAATTAACAAATATTGACAAATTACGATTAACATTATCCAACAGGATGTACATTAGGAATTAAAATAAAGTAAATAATTGCATGGAAACTTTCATTGCAATAGAATAGAATTAATTAGCTTGTAATGTAATAAATTAATTAATAAGTAATTTTAAAGTTAAAGTACATTTTACACAAATTGTGTTTTTTTTTTAATTTAACTTCACTGTATATTGCTTTAATCTACACAGTCGTTGAACATTAAAAACACGTCTAAATTATTTTAAGGAATTTTTATAATTTTTTTACACAATCTTGTACTGCTTTATTTATTTTTGCTAATTGCCAATTTTTTCTACAGTTTGGGACGTGGTGAATCACTGCACGTTCCGAATTTACACCCAAATGTTGACGAACGCTTTTCGGCAACAAAAGCATACGACAGCGATAAGGATCAATAAACTTTCAGTTCCACTTTCACTATCAAGTTCATCGGCACTATCGTCAACTTCACAGTGGCTACCTTGTATTCACTGTTACCGAAACACAAAATTAGAAATGTTCTCCTAAAGAAGAATTTTATGAACTGCATACTAAACAAAATGTCACCTAACCTAGTGTTACTTTGGTGACCAGGATGACCCAAACTCATACCAAATTTTTCTAAATATGTCTTGAATGTTTTTCTGTTTCACCGCAATATGTCACACAGGAACTTTGTTGACGTCCTTAAGGACTCAATACTTTGGGTGCAGGTGGTAGTTTGGGAGTCAATAAGTTGTGCATAGTTCACTATTAAATGTGTTTTATAATCCCGAGTTAAATAACCTAGTAGGAAATGTTTAAAAATGCGGCCACATTTCAGAAAAATCGCTGGCATTGCAAACAATTCCATTTTATCTTCTTTTTTTAAATAAATAATTCCTGTTAATTTTACGTTTTAACGTAGGTAGATTATCAACTGACGTGTATCAACGGGAAAGTTACTGTAAACGTGAATATTATAAAATATCGCTTGCCTGTTATCAGTGCGACAGATATAGCAGCAATTAATGTAATGGGACAGCGCTCGCACAATAATCCCTACAAAAAACGTGTACAGCAAATGTTTAGGCTGTGTTGAATACAAATTGGGCTAATTTGTTTGCGCCGAGCCGAACGGTGGTGTTCGACAGCTAACCAATCGGTCGGCGTTGTTTATCGGCCGCTCTCGTGAGCGCGAACATGTGAGCTTACATGTGAAACTCGCGCGACTCGTGCAGTTTCACGTGGTTACTTACGTATCCGCGAGACAGCGATTGTGCAGCGCGCCTAAAGGTCACTGACAGAAGTAATGAACAGAGAGAGATGACGCAAATTAAACCAGGATACGAAACAACGTTAGCGTAGACATGCGCTTCAACACGTGATCGTGCGCAAAACTCCGCTCATGCTACAACCGATCGTGTTTACATAAAATCCAAGGTTACATTGCTAACTTTTATCTCAAACACGTACATCTTCTATAATCTTCACGTATAAATATATAGTTATGATTCTTTAATCATCACCTTTGCAAGCGTCGATGTGTTTGTAAAACCTATGTATTACCGTTTATTTAAGGATATAATTTATTTACTACGTAGATTCATGTCTTTCCATGGTTCTACCCTGTCTGGACGAGTCAATTGCACGAAGAAACTTTTAATTCCTAGCTGAAGAACGAATGTGTATTTTGCAGATTCATTTGCCCGTGAAAGTCGGGCTTTCTCTTGCCATGGGACTCCGAAAGTAGTAAAGACATCCCCAAAACGAGTTACTGGTTCATCGCTAGTTGAGGTTAGCGATCTGGCTGTCATCTTACTGCATTCAAGCCTGCAGGATTTTCATTCAGTTTTTTCTTTCATAGGCTCTTTCGTTTTCTTCTCCGTTAAGGATTACATCTTTCTTGGCTGTCGCGATCGTTGAGTTACCAGATATCAAGTAACCACCTATTGTAACGTCTTAACTGTGGATACCGTACAGGTAATAAAGTCTGATTCACACAGTTGGTGATAGTGATAACGAAGAGATAAGTATATGAACACATAATTTGGAAGTCACAAGGAAACGGTACCGGCGGTAGTTGATGTCAGTAATGTTGGTGGTTGTGGTAATGACGATAATAATGACGGTGATGATAATGATATGACATATGACTGTTAATATACAATAATAACATAGCTGTTTGTTCACATTAATACCGTAATACGTGTAACAGCCTTTACATTATAGAAATTCTGTTCTTCGCTTACGAAGATGGAAACAAAAAATCTGTACCCATAAATGACAATAATGCCCGTTTCCTAGGGATAATGCTTTCAGAAAGAGGAATATCGAAAATGATTGCCCGTATTACAAAAATATTATGAAGTTGCATAAATATTGAGGGGATTGAAACGAAGAAAGTGTTTATGTATTCAGAAAGGTTAATTGTTTTACATACTTCAGTAAATATTTAAGTATAATGTATGGCTCTTCTGACGTTAAAACAGCAATCGACCCCCTGTCAAGTCAGTTTAATCTGGTGCTACAATAGCGATTGCAGTAACAGTCCGTTCTCCAGAGGTGCACCAGAATCTTATGCTGTAAACAATGCCCTTAATGTGTTCCCAAAAAAATATTAATTGAGTTGATGTGCTTCTGGGAGGATAAGGGATAGGTCAAACCGTCCAGCAACCGGCATTCAGCATGTCGCGTACAGGAAAGCTATAATATGCTATTGTAGCATCTTACATAAAATTATCCCGGGTCCCACTTTCTGTCTCCATGTCTTCAGTCTGAGGAAATAGGTAAAGTTCAAACGTGCATAGACTGCAATGTTGACTAATTGTTTGATCTACAAAGAAAGAAGGACCTATGCTTTAAAGTGACTCACACTGTAGCCTATATATTCACTTTTACACAATCACGAATGAACTATTAAATTACCTTTAGTTGTTCACTTCTCTGAAGCCTACAAGTGTGGTGGTTAACAACCCCCATTGACACGGGAACTAGTTTCATGTGTGAATATCACTCGGCCTAAAAAATTGCAGTAATCGATTGGTAAGCCCGAAGTATAAATATTAAATTCTTAAGCTGATCGTCCAGTTTTATTCTTGTCCAAGTTGATTTTACGATCTACAAACGTAAACACTTGATTTTAAATTACAGTATTTAGGATTTATAATACCATATTCCGACCATCACTTAGTTCTGAAAAAATCGTGAAACATCACAATCGAATTCGCTCGCCATTCACACCTGGTATTTCTGGTCAACTGTTTTACATTTCTCGTCTCATAAACTGGTCAAACTACCGACGAAACGCTTTATGGTCAATCGGGCCTTGACAAGGAAAAAGCGGAAGGATTACTGAACAGAAACAGTTGATTTAAATTCGATGTACCAAAAAACACAATGTGCTTTCGGTTGCATGGTCCACATCGATAGTACTCACCGTGATTATGATGGCGCTGACAGCTGTTTGTGCACGTCTCGTCATTTCTTACACGAAAGGAAAACGTATGCTTTCAGAGCTGTAACTAATACATTACATTCAACAATTGTGGACAGGAGAATTTTCAGAACACCGGTACTCGTTTTTATGCCAACATATATAAGAAAATTTATCTTTTTGAACGTACTAATGTTTTTCTTTTTAAATACTATTCATTAATCATTTATGAAACAGAACAGCACATCGGCATTCCGATGACTGTGTAATTTAAGGTAAATAACACGCGCGAGTTCATAAGAAACGATTACCTAAACTATTCACGGATTTGTTCAAGAAACAAATAGTCTACTTAACAATACATAAGGTCCCATCCACGAAGCGTTTTATGTGTAAAGTACCATGATTTGACATATTCGTACAGACTGCAGCAGACTAGTACTGCAGCCAAGTATAATTGTTTGCACATTTTACTGTTCAGTAGCGATCCAGTCGCTGAACCGTGCGGATGTATGGTCCGTTCTCTGTTATTGTTATTGTTGTTATTGTTATCATTATGATATAGTTTAACATAGTCATTTATAAAGTGTGTTATTATCGCTGGTGAGTAATGACTTACTTATCTTCAATATATTCGTTATCAAGAACACATTGAACAAACCGCAGACTATCTTCAGTGGCTACGCGTGCGTACGCTCGTTCCTGCGAGTAAGTGTGCTTGTGTTCTTGGAGACGCGAAGCCGCCTGTCGGCTCGCGTACTCCTTACATATTAAACATGGCAAATCCACAAAATACACAGGGCTACCCTGTTCAACAAACAAACATATTGCCAGCTGGAAATGGACCCGGTACAAGCGATATGTCTAATCAACTCAATCAAGTAGCAATGCAACCATCAAATCCGCCACATTTTTCAATGCCTAATACACAAATGTTCCGAATGTATACCAACCAAATAGGTCAGTCACTTCCAACAAGTAATCAAGCCCAGTTTATGGCAATAATAAATCAAACCATACCGACCAGCAATAGTTCTTATACACCATCGACCCAGCAACAAGCAAACTGTCAATCTACTGATGGCCTAAAATATCCATTCTCAAATATGCCGGCACCAGGCCTACCTAGAGCTGTTGCCCGGGTAGGCTGTGTTACTTTGCGTGGCATTTTTGCCTTGTGATTTCACCGCTATTTGTATAGTTATCAAAGTGATTTCTTCACCACATGAAGAAATTGTGTTTAGTTTGTTCCACAACTGTTTATTTGAGTGCAGTATTATTTAATTTGTGTGCTACAAGTATTCGTTAGTGCAGTGTAGTGCGCGGCCGTTTTTGTGTTCGTGTGCTGTGCGGCTTCTGGTGAGTACGTGTGTCAGTGCCTGTCAGTTAGTTTAATCAGTGCTGGTGAGTTCATTCTCCTTTAAACACCTTTGACGTCCATTTCGGGCTTCCGAAATGGCGTCAAATAACGCCGATGTACCTTTGCCGGAACCGTTAAGCTCTCTCCTGGGAGCTTGCGGTTCTGCTCCTCTCTCTTCACCTCTCCACCGTGATAATTGTGAAAGTGGCAGTGACAGTGATATTTCCGACGTGCATATGGGGAGTGCTGGGTCGGGAGATGAAGAGTTTTCGCTTGTGAATGGCAAACGCGCCAAACGCAAGCGAAAGCTGGCTGCCGCCAGTCAGTCTCCCGCCTCACCAAACCAGGTCGTTGATTCAGGTAACAGCGGCCGGCAGTCTGTCAATCTTGCTTCTTCTTCCACTAAGCCTGACCCATCTACCCTTAAGTTTCCTCCTATTATCATATCCGATAATAGGAATTATACCCAGCTTCTGGCTAACCTTCGTTCTGCCCTTCCTTCGACGTCCGTGGAAGCGAAATGCTCCGGCAAATCGCTGAAGCTGGGCGTCAAAACCATCGTCGACTTCCGCGCTGTTCAGCACTTTCTGTCAGCGCGGAATATATCCTTCCATACCTTCGCTCTCCCTGAGGAGCGTGAGGTAAAAATTGTTATCCAGGGTATTCCTTATTATACCCCCTCCGATGCTATCGTGCAGGAATTGACGTCTCTTGGCTATACGCCAACAGCTGTGTCAGTTTTGCACGCCGGCAAAGGGGACACCAAGCATCCCGTCAATACTTTCCTGGTAAAGTTGCTTAAGACTGGAAATTTCGAGGAGGTCTATGGCCTTCAAACACTCATTCAACTGCAGGTGACAGTCAGATCATTTGACCCGCGCCCAGGCCCTGCTCAGTGTTTCAACTGTCAGGGCTTCGGGCACTCTTCCCTATTCTGTCATGCGCCCCCACGTTGCGTGCGGTGCGGCGACACTCACCGTGGCTGTGATAAGCCTCGTGTGCCGGGTTTTGTCCCGTACTGCTGCAACTGCAAGGGCGCCCATCCGGCTAGTTACCGGGGCTGTATTAAATATATCGAAGCAGAAAGACAGCAGCGATCTGCGCGCTCTGGCGCGCAGCGTCGTGTAGCTGGCCAGGCCCCTAATCGGCGAGAGGTCTTCCCCCCTCTCTCCGGTACATCTGTCAAGGCCCCGGCAGCGACTCCTGTCACTCCCGCGGTCTCAGTCCCGCCTGCAGGCGTCGCTCCGGCGGCGCCTGTGACGGCTCCACTACCGGCGCCTGCCGGAGCGCCCGGCCCTTCCTATGAGCTGTCGCTGCTAAGACATCATCACAACCCACTTCCGCCCGCAAGGGTACCAATAAGCGCTCGCGTCGCCGGACTCCCGGCCGACGACATCCGCAGGCTCGACCTGCCCAAACTCAGCGGGACTCTCCCGCCACTGTCATCTCCCAACCTCCGCGTGAGCAGACCACAGTTCAGTCCGCTAACCCAGCGCCATCTGCAGTCCTGGCTGAAGTTCCTCAGGAACGTCCGCGCGGGTCCCGGGAATTTTCTCGGGCTCCAGCGGATCCCCTGACGACTTGGGGCACTCAACTTGTAGAAAGCATCAGGTCTGCTCCTGACACCTCGACTGTGCTAATGTTAGTATTCCAATCCCTCTCTGCTCTCTTCCCTCTCCTCCCCCTCAATGGCTAGATCCCTGCGGATCGTCGCTTGGAACGCCGATGGCGTTTCCTCTCGTCGATCTGAGCTGGCGGCTTTCGTCGTGGAGTACGACGCTGATGTCGTGCTTCTCTCCGAAACCCATCTAGCCCCCTACAATCGATTCTCACTTCCAGCTTACACTTGTTATCGTCAGGATCGTCCCCTACAGCCGCGCCATCCCCCGTCTGGGGGTACGGCGATTCTGGTCCACAGGCGGATATCCCATAGACCACTACCCCCCCTCACTACTCGACTCATCGAAGGTTGCGCGGTGGCGGTGGACGCAGGCGATTCGGAGTTGCGCATTGTTTCCGCGTATCTCCGGCCTGGCCTGAGCCCGCCGCCCCCGCCTGAGGAGTGGAACGCTCTCCTCGACCACCCAATCTCGACGATTGCAGCCGGCGACCTTAACGCCAAACATCCTTCTTGGAACAGTAGGGCTACCAACGCCTACGGCAACTCACTCCGCCGGTTCGTCCTAGACGACCCGGATACGCACGTCATCGGCCCTGATGATCCTACCCACTTCCACTATGCCGGTCACCGACCGGACGTTCTTGATGTAGTTGTAGTCAGGAACGTGGCCCATAACATCCAGGTCTCGTCAGTGTCAGACCTCTCGTCTGATCACAATCCCCTGCTAATAACTGTTCGAGATGTGTCGGCTTCACCCCGACTTCCCGCTGGTCCCGCTAGGAGGGTCAACTGGCGCTCCTATCACGACGAGCTATCTCGAAGGTTACCATCTGTCCCAGCGGACCCGATCGCCACTCGTGACGATCTGGATCTCCGTGCCACTCATCTTCAGGAGTTGGTCCAAGGTGTCATGGATCGACACACATACAACGTAGAGGTGAATCGCAAATCGGCCCTTCAACCGGAAGTTATCCACGCCATCTGGCTTCGGCGCAAGCTCCGCCGCAGATGGCAACGAACCCGAGATCCCGCCGTCAAACGACGGTTTCAGGCCCAGTCTCTTTACGTCCAGCAACTTTTGCGGGACGTAAACTCTGATCAGTGGGACTCATATCTTGAGTCCCTTGAAGTCGACCAAGCCTCCGTCTGGAGAGCGACGAGTCGCCTTACTCGCGAGAAGCGTACTCGCAACCCGTTAAATACCCCGAACGACATTGTTTCTTCATCGGAAGGCAAGGCTGAGGTCTTCGCCGACTGCATGGAGACTCAATTCACCGTTCATGGAGGCGTCTCGGACCCTGCCCACTCGGTAGTGGTTCGAGACTTCCTATCTGGATATTTTTCCCGCCCTCCACCTGACCCTCCCGCTCTCTTCGACAGGGACGAACTAGTTTCGTCTATCTGTCGACTGAACCGACGTCGCGCCCCTGGTCCTGATCGGATCGGGGCCGCAGCTTTGCAACATCTCCCGGCCTCGGGCATTGAATTGGTCCTGGATCTGTTCAACTCCAGTCTCCGGCTGCAATACTTCTCCCGCCTGTGGAAAAATGCCAACATCTGCATGATTCCCAAGCCCGGCAAGCCTAGAATGCTTGCAGGCAGCTATCGTCCCATATCGTTGTTGCCAGTACTCTCAAAGGTGTTTGAGCGTCTCCTATTCGCCCGCATCTGGCCGCTGCTGGATAATTTTATTCGGAGCGAACAGTTCGGGTTCCGTAGAGAGCACTCGACAACTCTACAACTCGTCCGAGTTGTCATAGCATTGTCCGACGCCGCCAACAAGAAAGAGTCTACGGGCGCTGTCCTGTTGGACGTGAGTAAGGCCTTCGACAAAGTCTGGCACGAAGGTCTTCTCTACAAACTCGCTCACTCCCCCATCCCACCGTCCATTGTGCATTTCTTGCGGTCATATCTCAGTGATCGTACCTTCAGGGTTAGCGTCGAAGGATCCTGTTCATCAGTTCGACCCGTCGCCGCTGGCGTTCCGCAGGGATCTGTCCTCGGCCCCGTTCTGTACCTAGTGTACACGAACGACCTGCCTGTTATTCCTGGAGTCACGTTATCTCCATTCGCTGACGACGCAATGTATTACTGCAGCTCCCTGTCCCCGCGAATAGCATGTTCAAAGCTGAAGCGTCAGTTGAATCTGCTTCCGGCCTGGCTACGGAAGTGGCGGGTGCTGATCAACGCGGAGAAATCCGAGGCGATCTGCTTCACCAGTAAGTCCACTTCCAGGTGCCAGCCCCTCTCCCTCGAAGGGAGGCCTATCGCCTGGCATAAGTCGGTGAAGTATTTGGGCGTTCGGCTAGACCAGCGCCTTAGCTTCAACGGCCACGTGACTGATACCCTCAACAAAGCTCGAGGCGTCCGAGCCAAAATATTTCCCATGCTCTCGTGCCGCAACCGCCTGGCTTTGCGCACTAAAGTCACCATCTATCTTTTGTTTCTCCTGTCAGTATTGACCTATGCTGCTCCCGCATGGTGGTCGCTTGTGTCGACCTCTAACAAGTGTAGGCTGGAAGCTTTCCAGGCCCGTACCCTCAGATCCTTGTCGGTGTCTCCATGGTTTGTGAGAAATAATGTTATTCGTGGAGGCCTTCAAGTTCCTACCCTTGCTGATTTTGTCCGGTCGCTTGCCGAAACTCTCTTTGCTTCTGCAGTGACCTCGTCCTTTCCTTATCTCCGATCTATCAGCACGTCTGAACCACCTCCCGCTATACGTGTCAAACGCCCTCGGGCGATCTTAGACGACCCCCCGTAATTCTGTATGCTGTAACTTAGGTTCCCAAGCAATACTATTTCCTTGTTACCTTCCTATTCAGTCAGATACCTTCCCCAAGTATGTTGGTTTGCAAACTGCTTGGCGCTGTTACTGATGCCACAGACACGGCGGATCCCTGCCTCGCGGGGAACGACCGGCGCTACAAGGCGCCTGCATGCCGGGCCGGGCGCGTGCGGCATCTGCCGTTCGCCCCGCGACCGGCGGCAGTGTTACCATGACCCGGAACCTATATAAATATAACACTGAAAAAATTTCCGCCGCCTTCTCAGTTAACTGGTTGGCGTGTCCCTCCCGAAAAAATTAGGAAACCTACTTTTGAAAGTCCAGCACTGTTTTCTTCTGACAGCCATCGGGCACGTCCCGGAAGCTGTAATAAGTCATGGGTGCAAAGACGCCCCACTATCGAATGCAAAAAAAATGCCGGCACCTAATGTCTGCATTCAACTCCCGAACCAAATGTCATCGCAAATATTAACGAACACTAATACCAATATGGCCCAAGCAATACCTCCATTCAGCTGTCCTACCAACATGACACAGAACCCCCAAGAGGACATAGATTAAGATTCATTAAGTGAAGACTTACCCTACTCTGAACCTAATGAAACTGAAACTGCAAATGAATCTTGCGTACATAACGTGCCTTGGCAGCAATTTAAACGCTCCTCTAAAAAAAGGAAACGATCTGCTACAGCAAATAAAAGCATTTACGAAACTCAAACAGCAAATAGATTCGATCCCTTGTCCAACATAGATACGTCTCTTAATCATGACGATTCTGCCAACTCAAATAAAGTTAATAAAAACAATCAACCGAAAACACCAAAGCCTCCGCCAATCTATATATACACGGTGTTACGAACTATAAACCAATGACAGACTTTCTGGCATCGGCTACAGAAGACGAAACATACCACAGCAAAGCTTTCTCAAACAACACAGTTAAAATTCACCCCCACACCGTTGACACTTACAGAAAATTAATTAGACTACTCTGTGAAAAAATATAGTCCATCACACCTACCAGCTGAAACATGAGAGAGCCTACCGTGTTGTCATAAGAGATCTTCACTATTCAGTGCCACTAGAAGAAATTAAAGACGAGCTAGCTAAATATGACCACAAAATTCGGAATATCATAAACGCGAGACACAGGAAATCCAAGGACCCACTGCCTCTATTTTTTGTAGACCTTGAGCCCCAAGATAACAATAAGGAAATATATAAATTGGAATATCTACAAAATACAAATTTAAAGTTGAACCTCCAAGAGTCAAAAACACAATAATCCAATGCACACGATGCCAGGAATATTGCCACTCCAAAACTTACTGCAGAAAATCATTTATCTGCGTAAAGTGTGGAAAATCTCATGATACTAAAACGTGCAAGAAACCTAGGGATACCCCTGCTACCTGTGCACAATGCGATGGCAGTCACCCAGCCAAATATAAATGGTGTTCTGTCTACCAAGACCTGATAAGATATAAACTTAGGGGCAATCCACAACTGCTAAGTAGTGCTACTCCACAGACATAATCTAATGTGACTCAGCATTCTCCATCCCCTCTACCACCACCGCGAAATACAACTTCTACATATCCTCAAATCACGGGGGGGGAAGTAGAAGGACACAAATGACTAGCAACAGCCACGCAAACCCCACTAACAGGGAAGTAATGGACCGACTGGCAATTTTCCTAAGCGAGTTCAAAACTATGTTCGTTCAACTCATTAATCAAAATAGCATTATCCTCAACATGTTATCTACAGTCATAAATAGAATACCTCAGCAATGACCACGGGACTAAGAATCTGTCTGGAATTCGAATGGGCTTTCCGGCCGCATACAAGAAATTATCCTCTTCCTGAATATCAATAAATTTGACGTCCTCCTAATTTCAGAAACCCACTCAACGGATCGAACAGTCTTCACAATACCTTATTATAACATATTCTATGCTAACCACCCTGACGGTTCAGCTCACGCAGGTTCAGCTGTTATCATACGAAACACTCTTCATCATTATGCAATGCAGCCACATGTCACTGCAAAAATCCAAAGTGCAATCATTAAAGCTCTTGCCCTTCCATGGCCCTTGACCTTAGCAGCTACATACAGCCCACCACACCATTCCATTTCAACAGACGAATATCTAGAATTTTTCGCCACTCTGGGACCACACTTTCCTGTAGCGGGGGACTGGAATGCAAAGCATACAGCCTGGGGCTCAAGGCTTATCACACCAAAGGGTCGAAATCTACTGGAAGCTATACACCATCTTCATCTCAGCTACTTATCAACAGGAGGACCTACGTATTGGCCCACAGACTTAAATAAAATTCCAGATCTTCTTGATTTTGCGATAACAAAAGGAATCTCGCACTTATATACCAAAATCGAACCAAATCTCGACTTAAACTCTGATCATAGCACCATTATAATTACATTAAGCACTAATGTAATCTGGAGGGAACCTCCACCTGTTTTATGCACTAAGCAGACTAACTGGGATTTATTTGAACACATTATCAATGAGAATATTAACTCTAACTTTCGCATTACGGATTTCAGAGACATTGAAGTAGCCGTTCAATACTTTACTAAACTACTACAGGATGCTGCATGGCAAGCTACACCAAAAAGAAGAAAAGTTTTACCCGATTATCATAATATACCTCTGCACATCAAACAACTTATTCAAGAAAAACGACAAGCTCGCGGTAAGTGGCAACGAACGAGAAACCCCCAGTATAAAACAATTCTC
Source organism: Magicicada septendecula (assembly GCA_034769895.1). Lineage (NCBI taxonomy): Eukaryota > Metazoa > Arthropoda > Insecta > Hemiptera > Cicadidae > Magicicada > Magicicada septendecula. The sequence goes on from CM068369.1 coordinate 147,989,267, forward strand.
AATAGGCTCACCCATAGAATTCGCGCAGCTATGCAAGAGGCCCGAAACGCATCGTTTGAACACTACGTAACATGTTTAACACCCCATGATCATTCAATATGGAAGGCGACAAAAAAAAATCAAACGACCGGTAATCCCAGTATCCCCCATTCGTAAACCTGACGGCAGATGGGCTCGAGCAAATGAAGATAAGGTGAATGTGTTCGCAGATCACCTTTCCCAGGTTTTCACCCCAACCTCATCAGCAATTGATGACTCAGAAATTCTAACTTACCTTGATGCTCCCTGGCAATTATCTCCTCCAATCAAAGCGTTTGCATTCTCTGAAGTTCTCAGGGAGATAAAACCTTCCAAGGCACATAAAGCCCCCGGTTACGATTTAATAGTTGGAGAAGTTCTGAAACATCTTTCCAAGAAAGCGTTATTACTATTTACAACTATTTACAACAGTATGCTCAGACTGTGCTACTTTCCAATCCAATGGAAATTTGCCCAAATTATCATGGTCGCAAAATCTGGCAAACCCCCTACTGACCCTACATCTTACAGGCCAATAAGCCTTCTTCCACTCTTGTCAAAAATATTTGAACGACTTCTCTTGACCAGACTAAAACAAATAGTGCCCTTTAGGTACCTGATCCCTGAACACCAATTTGGGTTCAGGGAAAAACATTCTACAGTGCAGCAATGCCACAGAATAGTGAACAAAATTGGGGATAGCCTGGAAAAGAAGCCGATGTGCGCAGCTGTCTTCCTGGATATTCAGCAGGGTTTTGATAAAGTCTGGCATGAGGACCTTCTGTACAAGCTGAAGAAACAACTTCCTGATCAACTATATTTACTGTTGAAATCATATGTGCAAGATAGACACTTCCAAATCAAAATCGAAAACACTGTGTCAGTAATCTCTCCTATAAAGTCGGGAGTGCCTCAGGGCAGCGTTCTGGGGCCATACTTATATCTTATATTTACTGCTGACCTACCTGTGACAGACTACACTACCACCGCCACCTTCGATGATGATACCGCTATCCTCGCAGTAGATTCCAACCCGGAACGAGCCTCTGAGAAACTGCAAAACCATCTTTACCTCCTGCAAGATTGGTTCCAGCGGTGGAAGATCCAAGTTAATTCTGCAAAATCCACTCAAATAACCTTCACCATGAAACGTAGCTCTTGTCCACAAGTTACCATAAACGATGCCCCCATACCTATAAAATCAGAAGTTAAATACCTGGGGCTGCATTTGGACGAAAAATTAACATGGAAAGCCCACATTCAGGCTAAGAAACAACAATTCAACTTAAACGCTAGGCAAATGTACTGGTTCATAGGTAGAAAATCTCAACTATCTCTCGCAAACAAAGTTATCATATATAAAGCTGTGCTCAGACCAATCTGGACTTACGGTATAGAATTGTGGGGCTGCTCTAAACCTTCCAACACAAAGATTCTGCAGACAGTTCAGTCAAAAATCTTGCGCTGCATAACGAATGCTCCCTGGTTCATCTCTAATTATACTCTTCACAAAGACCTCAACATTCCATACATTTCTGATGTCATCAAGATGCACGTCGCTAAGTACAGGAACCGCAACATAGGACACAGCAATAACCTGATCAACGAGCTCCTCAATCCATCACTGGATGTAAGAAGGCTGAAGAGACAGTGGCCAGATGACCTGACCCGGTGAACGTGGTAATCACTGCTGGACGGTTCCGACCTCAAGTGACGACTTATACATCACCTTTACTTATTACTCTGTGAAATGAGTAGATTGTAAAACTGCATTATATTAAATAAAAAAAAAATGTACTGTTCACAGTCGGTGTTGCTTAGGCTAGTCTTTCTTCATTGGTTTAGAGTGTGATCAGCACCACTCATTGAGTGATATTCAATGTAGCCTACTACTGAAAATGATCAATAAGAATTAATTAGTCAAAAGAAATACCGTTGAGTTCATCTCGTAAATGTAAACAGCAATGTCATTGAAATACCTAAACTCAGCGGTATTAAATGCGGTAAATAAGGAAACACAACTAACACTAAAGACCTTGGATCGTCTTAGCGGAAAACAATAAGAATGAACACTGCTAAATATAGCATGCATAAAATCTTAATAAACACTGATTTCTACGACGACTGTAATAATAAAAATGTTTTTTATAAACACTTCGTCTCACTTTCCCGCACTCACTACTGCAAGATTATCAGTTGTTTTTGAAAATGCTAAATTTGCCTAACGTTATGGTATCCTCCGTTGAGAATTTGTAGGCCTACATAAAATCCAAAATTTAAGTATGAAATGTGTTTCATTATTTATTTCAGCGTTCCAAGTAATAGTCGGCAGTCACAACCTGAGTTCTCGTAGTCACAAAGTTTGCAAAAACCTCGTTTTTTGTGTTTCTACGTAAACTAGAGCAAGATGTACATTAGTGTGGGGGCGGGAGAGCCCCTATGGGTTAATATGGTCTGAGTTAGGTAGCCTTCTACGACCGAGCAGAGCGCGTTCGTGAGCCGAGGTGAAGGCAGCTTACTAGGAGAAGGACAGCCGGAAACAATCTTCCTGGATCCCCAAGTTGGGGATTGGGCTGTGGGATAACAACCAATTCCTGACAACACATATTATTGCGGAATCTACAAGAGATTAATCCCAACGGACTTTGGGATCAACGGACTGGCAGGCAAAACATGGATATGTGATTGGCAACATGAAATGTACTGGCAACCCTCTATAGAACTGGAGCGTTGAGGTCATTCCTGAGTATTCCAAAATAATATTGACTTGATGTGCTACCCCTCGTAGGAAATTGGTTGGACAGGTAAATGTGTAATCGAAAAAATAACTTGAGACATTTGTTATAGTTTCAACAACAGAGAACATGTAGACGGAGTTGATTTGTGAACAAATGATGAAGGAAATAGCGGTTGGTTGGAGGCAATAAGTCGGTGACTGTGTTGAATACAGATAAGAAGAAAGTTCTTTAACTACTTGCTTATTAATTCACATCCTCAAACTGAGAAAATATCGGATGTGGAGAAAGAGAACTTTCATGACAACCATCGTGCTAACGGAATTATATAAAATAACCTTAGGAGATATGAATGAATAGATGGGGAAGGAGCTAGAATAACCTTAGGAGATATGAATGAATAGATGGGGAAGGAGCTAGAATTTCGTGAAAAGGTAGTGTTCGTAATAGCTGCAATGACAGTGGAAAGGTTTGGTTAATATCGCGGTTTCACTCAACACTTAGTGGCAAGCACATATTTTCATCATAAAGATATCCGTATGGACGTCGCCGAATGGAAAGATCCAGAACCAAATTGATCTTCTACTTCATTCACGCCATGGTTCTGATGTCATGGATTGCAGAAGCTATATGAGAGCGAATATATTCAGATCACTTTTTGGTGGTTACTATTCTGACAGCATGCATTTCTAACTCAGCATGCAAAAACCTGAGATTTAGAAGATACACTTTACAAATAATCCAAAATCCAGGAAAAATAGCATATGAAGGAAAGCTGAGTGCAGATTCATTAGGTTTAGATTAACAAATTGTACCACCAATGCAAATATTATTGGGAGTCAGTAAGAGACAGTAAGAGCTATTAAGAGGTCTGCAGAATATATGATGGATATAGAAAAAGGAAAGGAGGGATTCTTTTGATCGAGAGTGGGAGCACGCAACTAACGAAAAGAAAGTAGCATGGAAGAAAATGCAAACCAAGAGGATTTGAATTGCTTTGGAGAATATAAGAGTAGACGAAGCGAGGGAAAACGGATTTATAAATTAATAAAGAAAGAGTGGCTAAAACAAGACTCAGTTCAATAAAACCCTCAAGAATAGAGCTTGAATATAGGAAACTCCATAAACCTAGCAAGGACAGGCTACAAACTTAGAACTACTGTTTAAAAACAGTTAAGGAAGATCAAAAGAAGAAATATTACAAAGATGGCTAGAGCACTTTCATTCGCTGTTGAACCCGGGGCAGGAACTCTCACTCTCACTCCCGAAGCGGGTAAATTAAGGGCTAAGAGGTAAGGAGGAACAAGAGCAGGACCAACCAACGCAGCAGGAGGCGGAAGAGGCCATCAAACAACGGTTCAATAATAAGAACCTAGGAAGTGGCTATATTCCAGCGTAACTTATTAAGAATGGAGATGAGGCACGGGGGTGCTATACACAAACTACTACGGGGAATTTGGATCAGAAGGTTCTCCAGCAGTATTTTACTGAGTGGAATACGGGAATTATCTGTAGAGTACACAAGAAGGAAGATATGTTGGTATGCTGAAACTACCGAGGAAAGACACTCTTAATTACGACTTATAAAGTATTCGCCAAAATACTTTGCAACCGCATCCGGCCATATCCCGAAAAAAGAGTAGGTTACCAAATTGGTTTGAAAGGTGGGGGAGTCAACCACAAACCAAAAATCAATCATCATACAAATACTGGTAATTCCCTTTTTTCGCTACCAAACCAGTTAGTTAACCTTGTGGAGTTCCCAGTTGCGAAAGTGCAGTCAGAGTGAACGGTGTTCTTTCCGGTCTCCGACAGGTAGATGCGATGTTGTGTATGCTCTTCCACCTGGCACTGGAGAAAGTGATAAAGCTTTCACGTATCAGCACACCAGGAACCATTCTTGCCTATGCCGATAATACATAGACATTATTAGTAGATCAGAATGGGTGTTACATAGGCTTTTAGAGGACTAAAAAACGAAGCTGTTACCGTCGGATTGGTATCAAAATATGTACTGGTAACCCCAACCAGGAGACCAGCACTTCGTGGGCAGCAATTTACTAACTTCGATGAGAAGATGGTAGAGTATGTTAATGAATTCGCATACCTCGGATCTCTGGTCACTAGTAGACACCAACATTTCAGAAAAAAATAAAGCGACAATCATATCTGAAAATAGATGCTACTTTACCCTAATGTCCCAACTAAGATCGGAAGACATTTGCAGAGAAATGCAATGCAGTGCCGACTATATAAAAAACTAATAATGCCAGTGGAATTCTCACAACACTTCGGAATTAAACTTCGGCCAATTTTAGCAGTGTAGAAAAGGAAACCAGTTTCTCGCCAAAAAAATAGATAAGTAAACTACTTTTAGGCCGACTGGTACGCCCGTTTTTGACAAAGAGTGGTCGAAACGAGAGCGAGTGGAAATAATCATGTAGAAAATTACCAGAATACTGATTATTGAAATGTCGAATAGTGAAATATCAAGAATGTGTTGGAGCACTACAAAATTGTACACGTGATTTTGACCGCCTACACTTGGTTAAGTTTTTTCAGCACAAACAAATATGTAACGGTATTTAAATACTTTGCGAGCGTTTCGGTGGAATGTAGCCTATATAGAAATATTTACATAAAAAATATATATATAAGAGATTATTTTTGGTAATTAATGAACACAAAAATAGTTTTACCTCACCAGAAATACGACAAAAAGAAGAAAGATGAAATAAGGAAATGTATTATCGTTATACACGGTTTTGAAAAACGACGTTAAAATATTCGCAACAGTAAGAACAGGCAATTAGCTGTTTTTCTAAATCGAGCCGTGTATCATCTTCGCGTCACGATTCCGTTCTTTGAGAGAATTACGTCATTGGCAATCGCGTGTTTCAACGAGAAAGAACATTAGTACATTAGTTGAGTAAAACACAGCACAATGACGGATAATTACAATACAGGAATCAATAAGCGCACAAGAAGGAAAGAAACGGCGAAGAGAGTAGAAATAATAACAAGAGAATTTAACGCGCGAGGAATGCAAGCGTGTGTGCGCACGTGAGACCTGCTCCTTGACCTTAAGAAAACGTGTCACAACAGAATTCACGTGCTCCGCGGAGCTCGCTATGCGGTGAGAGGAGAGAACTCTGGCCGTGTGGCCTTCGACTTTAAGTAATACAATTTACCGCTTGTGTTTGGTTTTACGCGGCTAATTAAGTTTTCGGTTTACGAGTTTATTAGACCTGTCTTACCTTTGATAAAAATCTGTCTGATAAACGCTCAGCCGAGTTACGCATAAATGTCTTGTATTGCTTACTAAAGGAACATTGTGTCACACTTTTAAAAGCAATATAGGCGACTAGCGTGCGATAGGAATGGCGCTTCACTCTCAGCTTACTAAATGTTATTACTTGCCATTTATGGACGATGGAAGCGCATATCGAATTCTTATTGCGTTCTTAGTTTACTGACGCACATCGTTTCCACAGGTCTTCTGTGTACTAGTCACAACATACACAATTCCTCTTTCCTCCGTTGTTTACTGTTACTGCACCAGTTATTCGCGATTTAGTTAATGTATACTACGACACGTGTGTTGTATACTGCAGGAAACGAAACACCGAATTGAAGTGTCATGTAAACGGGTACTCTAAAGGTGCGGCAATGGTCAACAGAATGTAGGGATTATCTACAATTAAGAAGGTCGAGGTGCGCCGGCGGTCAGACCAAGGAGTAAAGTCGAGGTGCGCCGATTCAAAGTGTTTCAAGTTTTAATTTACTATTGAATAATAGTAGAGGGAAAATGGGGATCCTGACTCAAGTACCGTTATTCCCCCACCTCCACCGCTGGACCAGCAGCATCGACCAATCAAATTTCATGGCGCCTTTCGCGCGTCAATTTCAAATATATGCCGTCTTTCACGAGCCTAAATCACTTTCACTTTCTACTGGACCGCGAATTTCCGCGAATAAATTTTTTTATTTTTTTTTTTTATTTGATATTTTTATTTTTTTAATTAAATTGATTTGCATATCCGCGAATATATGCCGTCTTTCGCGAGCCTAAATCACTTTCACTTTCTACTGGACCGCGAATTTCCGCGAATAAATTTTTTTATTTTTTTTTTTATTTGATATTTTTATTTTTTTAATTAAATTGATTTGCATATCCGCGAATATATGCCGTCTTTCGCGAGCCTAAATCACTTTCACTTTCGACTGGACCGCGAATTTCCGCGAATACATTTTTTTATTTTTTTTTTTAAATTTGATATTTTTATTTTTTTAATTAAATTGATTTGCATATCCGCGAATATATACCGTCTTTCGCGAGCCTAAATCACTTTCACTTTCTACTGGACCGCGAATTTCCGCGAATAAATTTTTTTAATTTGATATTTTTATTTTTTTAATTAAATTGATTTGCATATCCGCGAATATATGCCGCCTTTCGCGAGCCAAGATCACTTTCACTTTCTATCAGCTGGACCCGCAGCATCCCAAATGGACCACCCGCATCCGCAAATATATTTTTTATTTTTAAATAAAGCTGATTTGCATATCAGAGGTGGGTGGTGGGTGGGAGGTTCCGACTTGATGCATTATAGTGTATATATTAAATATATGATCAGGGTTACCAACCTTGCATGAGTTCAAATTTGTTGTATGTTATAATGTATATTAAATCTATATGATCAGGTTTACCAACCTATGCAGGGGTTCAAACTTGATATGTGTATTATAGTGTATATTAAAATATATGATCAGGTTTACCAATCCTGTATTATTGTGTGTATAGAACAGATCTGCCAACATTTTTCTTCGGCGGGAAATTCAAACTATATGAGCAACGCATTCGCCAGAATCTGAGACTCGAGAGAGTATGTTTGTCGTGCATGCTTTATTTTTTATTTTTAATGAAGCTGATTTGTATATCAGGGGTGGGTGATGAGTCAATTCTCCCTTTGAATGTAAATAACTATCTCTCTCCCTCTCTCTCTCTCTCTCTCTCTCTCTCTCTCTCTTTATGTCATCGGTTTTACATAAGCATTGTGCTACTTATGGATTATTGTAATTAGCGATACTAAAATGTAATCACCAGGAAATATATTTATCGCCTACCTCATTGCGTTCTACTTCTAATTTGGTACATGACAGTCATTGACTGCGATTTAGAAATTAATATACTGCCAAGTCTGTGTGTGGTAAAGTGTTACGCATAAAATATGAAAAAATATATATATTTAAACTAGTATTTACAAAATATGTATAAATGGTACGCCTATCTATCAAGTGAAAATGGATATTGTCTACCAGAATCTGACACTCGAGAGAGTATGTTTGTCGTGCATGCTTTATTTATTTTTTTTTTTTAATGAAGCTGATTTACATATCAGGGGCGGGTGATGAGTCAATTCTCCCTTTGAATGTAAATAACTATCTCTCTCCCTCCCTCTCTCTCTCTTTATGTCATCGGTTTTACATAAGCGTCGTGCTACTTATGGATTATTGTAATTAGCGATACTAAAATGTAATCACCAGGAAATATATTTATCGCCTACCTCATTGCGTTCTACTTCTAATTTTGGTACATGACAGTCATTGACTGCGATTTTAGAAATTAATATACTGCCAAGTCTGTGTGTGGTAAAGTGTTACGCATAAAATATGAAAAAATATATAATGGGTGAGGCAAAACAAAACACATACAGCCGAGTTGCAGACGCGTATTTGCAGATTCACCGTGACTGTTACTAGCGGACGCCCGATTTCTTGGTATGCCGTCGCTCGCGTCATCCGTATTTAAAGTTCGCTACTTCCAGTACACATGGCCTCTGTAACAGATTTGGTCTCCAACAGGTGTGATTCGAACGGTAAGAGTTAAATATAGTTTACAGACGATTGTAATTTTAAAAATTCATTTTTGCATTAAATATATATATCGTAAACAATGAAATAATAATATTTCGTCATTGTAAGATTTTAATAAAACAATTATCAGTTTAAATTCTCTCTCTCTCTCTCTCTCTCTCTCTCTCTCTCTCTCTCTCTCTCTCTCTCTCTCTCTCTCTCTCTCTCTCTCTCTCTCACTCTCTCTCTCTCTCTCACACTTGTTGTGTATGTTTCTCTCTCTCTCTGTGGTCAGTACCGCGCGCATGTATATGAAATTAGAAAGTTTATATTTATTCGACAAATATTAACGCCCTCTCTCTCTCTCTCGCTCGCTCGCAGACGTCGGAAGCAATTCGAGGTCATTGACACGACTTTACACTGACACATTGCAGTCTCTCACTCTCTCTCTCTCTCTCTCTCTCTGGGTTAAGCTGGTGTTGTACGTTACTAAAATCATAGCAAATATTTTCATTCTAAGCATGTATTACTGTTTAGTAATAATTACAACCAACAAAGGATATATAAGTTTGTGTACATGGATTGTATATTGCAAGCACGGAATTATTATTTAAATCCGATATCTGTTTTTATTAAAATCATACAATGTCAAAAGAGGATAGTTGTCTGTTACGAACCAGTACTAACTCTCCTATATGGCCGTCGCTCGCATCATCCGTATTTAAAGTTCGCTACTTCCAGTACACATGGCCTCTGTAACAGATTTGGTCTCCAACAGGTGTGATTCGAACGGTAAGAGCAAGAACAATATGAACAAGGTCAAGGACATTATATGTCTAGTATCCCTCCTCAGACGCTGGTGTTACTTTGTGTCATAAAATCTCGTGGCACTTAAGATAAGAGACAATACGTTTGCAAAAAACGACAAAATTGAACTTCTGGAAACAAAATTGTACGGTTTGTAAGTAATATCGACAACACAGGTCAGCATTTTTCGGTCATTGACAGATAAAGGGATCGTCACATTAGGACTACTGGCTGCTAAATCCAGTAGTACAAGAACTTAGATATTTGTTGAATCAGTAGCAAAAATGTTAGATCTACTGTTTTCAGCGTACATAGACATTTGATAATATTCCATTTTGGTTGTATTCGTGAAGCCATAGTGTAATGGCTGTCCTTGGAAGTCATGTAACCCTTAGTGTTTGTGCGGGAATCGTAGTCGGATTTTAGTTTCTGTCATGTCTTTCGTCCGTTTGTGTGCAGGCTGTCTTTACAGTCATGAAAATCATTTCAAGAGGTAAGCCGCATTGTATTGTTCGCGTACCGTGAGCATATGCGGTGGTGATTGCTGTACAAGAATTCTACGGACTGATGTGTTACGAAATTAGCGTGGTAACCAAGTTCTATGACATAGAGCGCGGGTTTCTCCGTACAATTGTGTAACGTCGCGTAGCATTTTTGTGCGATGTTAAGCGACCTATAAAACGTAATGAACCTGTTGTGCCATGATGACGGAGTTGCATAGATGCGTGTGATAATAATAACAATAATAATATAAAGAGGTCGCGCGCTCAAACATTAGCTCGGTGCTCCAGATAAGACGAGAGTCAAGAACAGTTATGATCATCACCCGACCGGACCAGCGTGCGTGCATAGCGCAGCGTATGTGTTTGTTACAGTAACGGTAATTGCTTATTAAGTGGGGAAACGAATCAAATGCTGGTGTATTGTGCTATTGTGTATGCACGCACAAGAACGACCTACGACAATCCGCCTGCCCTACTGTGTCTGCAAGTCACAATGTTTATGGTTATTATAGTTCAGTTTCCGGCCAGAAGTAGTACTGTAGTGGTATTTTTGGTTTATTTTGTATCTTTGATTGGACAGATGGAAAATACGCATCGTTTACTCCCCCTATAACTATTCGACCCTGCTTAATACTCTAAATATTATTATTTCGCCTTTGACATGCTCCTTGTCAGTCTGTAATTTAGAGGTAGCGAATCTTTTTGCCATTCTTCTGCCGATGATAAAATGTTCTCTGTAGAGTTATTCGTCAAGTTGCTGGTGTAACAATAACATGGTGTAAGCTACCTCTCGTTTATCCATGAGAATGGGTGTTCGGTGTCATCTGCCGTGAGGGTAAATAGCGCCTTATTTTCGCTATTATTTACAACGGTACGGCTAAAATACTAGTAAGCGTAATCAAAAATTACTTCCTACCCTGCTAACAACATCAATGGATGCATTTTGAGTACGTGGCTATGAAAATGATCCGGACACAGGTTATGTCAGGTTGTAATAAGTTAGGCCTCTCCAGTTCTATAATTTTCTACAAAAAATTAGCTTTTGTTTCCGATTAAGTATCTCCATTTTAATTACTTTTAACACTACACTGAAAAGTTTGTAGTTGTGGGTAGAGGAAAAAATATCAGGAAAGGTATCCGTAGTATGTCATACGATAGTGAAGGAAAGATTTCATCGATATTTTGACATGTTCTCTCGCATATGTTATAGGTTACAGTGGATATGAGATTCGGTTAGAACATGTGCACACTAAATAGGTAATTGTAAGGAAAATAAGAAATTACTGTAATAGGTAAGTTGTTCAGTACTACAGGAGTAGAAAAATATTTTCATATTCATCATTGTCGTAAGGAACTCACACCCTGATGGAAGGACACAAGGTGCAGTACAAAAATCCTCCCAGAAGGTCCTTCCAGAGGGCGACTGACTGTACGCTATCATTAAAATTATACAAAACCACTGCTGTCCCGATTCAGATGTACGACAGTGAGGAATGTAAGCGAGACGTGTCTACAATTTGAAGCAGCTGAAGTGCTTTCTCTGAGAAGAGTCAAGGGTTCCACACAGTTGGACAGAACGACTGCATTCGGAACGAGGTAAACGTGCATAATCCGAACCAGCGAATAGACGATTACAGATTAAAATGGTGGGAACACGTCGACGGAATGGACGAAAACAGGCAAGCAGTCCAGCGGGCAAGTGTGACATTAGAAGTCGTGGAACGTGAGAACAAATTTATGTGACTTTACCGAGACGGAACAACCATTTATGTCTAAACCATGAAATGAAGAAGCAGAAGAAGAAACGACGTAGTTCGTTTTGTCGTTATTTGGTAGTTGTTGCCTAGCTATGCAATAAATTATTACCTTCAACTAAAGGAAATTCTGATTTTTATGTAGTCCTTCGACAACGCAGGCTTTACGTTGTGCCGAGCAACACTCCGCGTGCTTTTACGGAAAATGTAACATGCGCATGCAATAACGTCACTTAAGCTGCTAGTTGGACATGTTTATGACAGCAGTTTCATGGGATGATTTGAACGGTTTGTTTCATCGAAAACTGTCTGCAGGCGAACATATATTTCTGATGTACACGGTTATGTAAACAGAATAGAGAACATGAACTATCAGCCCAAGAAACCTACAATAAATATTATATTTAATCGCTTTTCGTTATAACCGATATGAAATGCCACAAAATGACTACAATTATTGCGTATAACGGAGGATTTATGTCAGCTTTAAATAACAGAAGATTTATCTGAATGGTCAGGCGGCACTAAACGTAATTTCGATTCGTTCCAACGTGCCGTTATTTACCGGTTTAAATACTATGTATTCCACAGCGTTGTGATTTATGCAGTAAAAGTGATAACGAAAACGAAACGTCGGTCGGAACGGTTAATTAGGCAGCATAATGGCAGGCGATTTGACACGTACGAACAAGTTCATGACAGCGGAGGCGATGATTATTGTACGTAAGAAGAAATGTAAATGAGCTGTGGAGTCATGACGGCTGTGTACATCAATTGCTTCACAACAATGCGGACTACACCGTTATCGTACAACAATGGCTTTATACAGTGATTATTGTTGTATTGATTTTTATTCAGCGATTGTCGAAGCCTTTCAGTTTTCTTTGTCTGTTTAATTTCAGTTGAAGCTAATTCGAAGCGATTGCCTGTTACATTTCGTCTTGTCGTCTTTACATTTCCTTAGTGTAACACATAGTTTTGTTTTGTGGCACGCGTATTATCTTCAGAAGAAGGTCCGTTAAATTTATTTTTTAAGACAAACCTTAATCCACGTAACCGGATTACATATGACCTATGATGTTGGAATCGTTGTTAATTAACACGTAGACCGATTTGTATTGGTTAATTTGTAGGCGTGTTGAATTTGTTTAATAAAGGACTTGTCGGAAAATTTCTTTTCCGACCACAACATTAATCCTTTGCGTCAATTATTTGGCCATTAAGTAGTTTTATCAGTAAGTAAAATTTCGTCATTTCTTGAAGTGTTGTTTATAAAAATTCCATATGCGGCAATTACAGTAATTTACAATGCAAAAACGATGTAAGTAATCTTCCAGTTATAATTTTAAATTCTTTTTTATACAAAATTATTAAGAAATTTTAAATAAAATATTTAGTATCTAAATTTAAACAATACATGTGTATGTATTTAAATAAAATATTTAGTATCTAAATTTAAACAATACATGTGTATCTAGTAACGTAGTAAAGTTATTGAAATAATAATATTGTGGTTTGGAAAATTGTTCACTGCTAGTCGGCAAAAAAAAAAAAAAAAAAAAAAATGAATTATTCAGTCGGTGAAGTAGTAGGCCTATGATTGCTGGGTAGCGCGTGTTTAAAGTATACCATTATTTTAATATTTCTGTATTTTCTTACTTCTGTTTTTCATTTTGACGTTTATTTGTTTTATTTACTTTATGTTATTACAATTTAGTTTATACGAGAATGTAAAAGCAACAAGCAAACCAGCACTCTTTTATGAAGCCATAGTTTAATTTATTTAATCATTTTTTTATTGATACGTGTATCAAGATTGTACGTGTTTTGTTTTTAATAAATTTATTTTTCTGCTTTTCTGCATCCTCCAATTTGCAACACGAGTTTATAGTAAGTGCTGACAGAAATGGAAATCGACAAGAAATATCTCGCAACATAAATTGAGCTCGGCGTTTGAGGCTGACGGTAGTTATCTGATTTATATGCATTTACATCCAGTGGTTGTAGTAACTTGAAAATAAATATGAGATTGTTGTGTAGCGGGCGTAAAGTAGGCCTACACCTGTCATTAAGCGGACCAGTGTGGCACGTGATTCTATCTTTAATCAGATTTGGAAAGAAATATTTTTATTGGCTATGTTGAGAGAATGCACTGTTTTTTTTGGGAAATTCTAATCAGGCAAACCGGAAGATAGTCCGAGGTGGGTGTGACAGCTTCATCAGTGTCTGCTACTAGCGATGCAGTTAACAAAATATAGCAGGTTGTGAAAGCAATAAATAATTCAATAGACATTTTATAAAAATTCATAGTAAACGGTTGAATTTTGATGATGCTGAAATTGAGTAATTTATATACATCAGTCATTACTTAATATGCAAACCATTTTACCGGATCTTGTGCGATTATGATAGTAGAATTTGTGGTTTCGTAGTCCTGCTGGTGGTCGCGGATCTAACCATTGCGCGCTGGGAGGAGGATACAAAGAATTACATATTGTTATTCTCCTTCTCTATTTATGTTTCCAATTGTAATGGAGTGTTATACTCAGCATAAAAAAAGTAATGCGCGCACTGAAGCCTATACTAACTGCTAACCGAATGAAATATTTACAGGTTAGGTTAAATAACATACACACGTGTAGTGTTTAGGTCATCAGTACATGACGCAACGGGAGTGATAGGTCCAATTAGGTTTGTTACATGTTGTGTGTTAGGTTAAAATGCAGTCCATTCACGTTCATGTTAGGTTAAATAACATACACACGTGTAGTGTTTAGGTCATCAGTACATGACGCAACGGGAGTGATAGGTCCAATTAGGTTTGTTACACGTTGTGTGTTAGGTTAAAATGCAGTCCATTCTCGTTCATGTTAGGTTAAGTAACATACACACGTGTAGTGTTTAGGTCATCAGTACATGACGCAACGGGAGTGATAGGTCCAATTAGGTTTGTTACATGTTGTGTGTTAGGTTAAAATGCAGTCCATTCACGTTCATGTTAGGTTAAAATGAAAACAAACACACACACAAACGTGTATGTTATTTAAATTATTATTTAAATAACATACACACGTGTTAGGCTACAGCCTAAAACGTGTGTGTGTGTGTTTGTTTTCATTTTAACCTAACATGAACGTGAATGGACTGCATTTTAACCTAACACACAACATGTAACAAACCTAATTGGACCTATCACTCCCGTTGCGTCATGTAGTGATGACCTAAACACTACACGTGTGTATGTTATTTAACCTAACATGAACGTGAATGGACTGCATTTTAACCTAACACACAACGTGTAACAAACCTAATTGGACCTATCACTCCCGTTGCGTCATGTACTGATGACCTAAACACTACACGTGTGTATGTTATTTAACCTAACATGAACGTGAATGGACTGCATTTTAACCTAACACACAACATGTAACAAACCTAATTGGACCTATCACTCCCGTTGCGTCATGTACTGATGACCTAAACACTACACGTGTGTATGTTATTTAACCTAACCTGTAAATATTTCATTCGGTTAGCAGTTAGTATAGGCTTCAGTGCGCGCATTACTTTTTTTATGCTGAGTATAACACTCCATTACAATTGGAAACATAAATAGAGAAGGAGAATAACAATATGTAATTCTTTGTATCCTCCTCCCAGCGCGCAATGGTTAGATCCGCGACCACCAGCAGGACTACGAAACCACAAATTCTACTATCATAATCGCACAAGATCCGGTAAAATGGTTTGCATATTAAGTAATGACTGATGTATATAAATTACTCAATTTCAGCATCATCAAAATTCAACCGTTTACTATGAATTTTTATAAAATGTCTATTGAATTATTTATTGCTTTCACAACCTGCTATATTTTGTTAACTGCATCGCTAGTAGCAGACACTGATGAAGCTGTCACACCCACCTCGGACTATCTTCCGGTTTGCCTGATTAGAATTTCCCAAAAAAAACAGTGCATTCTCTCAACATAGCCAATAAAAATATTTCTTTCCAAATCTGATTAAAGATAGAATCACGTGCCACACTGGTCCGCTTAATGACAGGTGTAGGCCTACTTTACGCCCGCTACACAACAATCTCATATTTATTTTCAAGTTACTACAACCACTGGATGTAAATGCATATAAATCAGATAACTACCGTCAGCCTCAAACGCCGAGCTCAATTTATGTTGCGAGATATTTCTTGTCGATTTCCATTTCTGTCAGCACTTACTATAAACTCGTGTTGCAAATTGGAGGATGCAGAAAAGCAGAAAAATAAATTTATTAAAAACAAAACACGTACAATCTTGATACACGTATCAATAAAAAATGATTAAATAAATTAAACTATGGCTTCATAAAAGAGTGCTGGTTTGCTTGTTGCTTTTACATTCTCGTATAAACTAAATTGTAATAACATAAAGTAAATAAAACAAATAAACGTCAAAATGAAAAACAGAAGTAAGAAAATACAGAAATATTAAAATAATGGTATACTTTAAACACGCGCTACCCAGCAATCATAGGCCTACTACTTCACCGACTGAATAATTCATTTTTTTTTTTTTTTTTTTTTTGCCGACTAGCAGTGAACAATTTTCCAAACCACAATATTATTATTTCAATAACTTTACTACGTTACTAGATACACATGTATTGTTTAAATTTAGATACTAAATATTTTATTTAAATACATACACATGTATTGTTTAAATTTAGATACTAAATATTTTATTTAAAATTTCTTAATAATTTTGTATAAAAAAGAATTTAAAATTATAACTGGAAGATTACTTACAACATCGTTTTTGCATTGTAAATTACTGTAATTGCCGCATATGGAATTTTTATAAACAACACTTCAAGAAATGACGAAATTTTACTTACTGATAAAACTACTTAATGGCCAAATAATTGACGCAAAGGATTAATGTTGTGGTCGGAAAAGAAATTTTCCGACAAGTCCTTTATTAAACAAATTCAACACGCCTACAAATTAACCAATACAAATCGGTCTACGTGTTAATTAACAACGATTCCAACATCATAGGTCATATGTAATCCGGTGACGTGGATTAAGGTTTGTCTTAAAAAATAAATTTAACGGACCTTCTTCTGAAGATAATACGCGTGCCACAAAACAAAACTATGTGTTACACTAAGGAAATGTAAAGACGACAAGACGAAATGTAACAGGCAATCGCTTCGAATTAGCTTCAACTGAAATTAAACAGACAAAGAAAACTGAAAGGCTTCGACAATCGCTGAATAAAAATCAATACAACAATAATCACTGTATAAAGCCATTGTTGTACGATAACGGTGTAGTCCGCATTGTTGTGAAGCAATTGATGTACACAGCCGTCATGACTCCACAGCTCATTTACATTTCTTCTTACGTACAATAATCATCGCCTCCGCTGTCATGAACTTGTTCGTACGTGTCAAATCGCCTGCCATTATGCTGCCTAATTAACCGTTCCGACCGACGTTTCGTTTTCGTTATCACTTTTACTGCATAAATCACAACGCTGTGGAATACATAGTATTTAAACCGGTAAATAACGGCACGTTGGAACGAATCGAAATTACGTTTAGTGCCGCCTGACCATTCAGATAAATCTTCTGTTATTTAAAGCTGACATAAATCCTCCGTTATACGCAATAATTGTAGTCATTTTGTGGCATTTCATATCGGTTATAACGAAAAGCGATTAAATATAATATTTATTGTAGGTTTCTTGGGCTGATAGTTCATGTTCTCTATTCTGTTTACATAACCGTGTACATCAGAAATATATGTTCGCCTGCAGACAGTTTTCGATGAAACAAACCGTTCAAATCATCCCATGAAACTGCTGTCATAAACATGTCCAACTAGCAGCTTAAGTGACGTTATTGCATGCGCATGTTACATTTTCCGTAAAAGCACGCGGAGTGTTGCTCGGCACAACGTAAAGCCTGCGTTGTCGAAGGACTACATAAAAATCAGAATTTCCTTTAGTTGAAGGTAATAATTTATTGCATAGCTAGGCAACAACTACCAAATAACGACAAAACGAACTACGTCGTTTCTTCTTCTGCTTCTTCATTTCATGGTTTAGACATAAATGGTTGTTCCGTCTCGGTAAAGTCACATAAATTTGTTCTCACGTTCCACGACTTCTAATGTCACACTTGCCCGCTGGACTGCTTGCCTGTTTTCGTCCATTCCGTCGACGTGTTCCCACCATTTTAATCTGTAATCGTCTATTCGCTGGTTCGGATTATGCACGTTTACCTCGTTCCGAATGCAGTCGTTCTGTCCAACTGTGTGGAACCCTTGACTCTTCTCAGAGAAAGCACTTCAGCTGCTTCAAATTGTAGACACGTCTCGCTTACATTCCTCACTGTCGTACATCTGAATCGGGACAGCAGTGGTTTTGTATAATTTTAATGATAGCGTACAGTCAGTCGCCCTCTGGAAGGACCTTCTGGGAGGATTTTTGTACTGCACCTTGTGTCCTTCCATCAGGGTGTGAGTTCCTTACGACAATGATGAATATGAAAATATTTTTCTACTCCTGTAGTACTGAACAACTTACCTATTACAGTAATTTCTTATTTTCCTTACAATTACCTATTTAGTGTGCACATGTTCTAACCGAATCTCATATCCACTGTAACCTATAACATATGCGAGAGAACATGTCAAAATATCGATGAAATCTTTCCTTCACTATCGTATGACATACTACGGATACCTTTCCTGATATTTTTTCCTCTACCCACAACTACAAACTTTTCAGTGTAGTGTTAAAAGTAATTAAAATGGAGATACTTAATCGGAAACAAAAGCTAATTTTTTGTAGAAAATTATAGAACTGGAGAGGCCTAACTTATTACAACCTGACATAACCTGTGTCCGGATCATTTTCATAGCCACGTACTCAAAATGCATCCATTGATGTTGTTAGCAGGGTAGGAAGTAATTTTTGATTACGCTTACTAGTATTTTAGCCGTACCGTTGTAAATAATAGCGAAAATAAGGCGCTATTTACCCTCACGGCAGATGACACCGAACACCCATTCTCATGGATAAACGAGAGGTAGCTTACACCATGTTATTGTTACACCAGCAACTTGACGAATAACTCTACAGAGAACATTTTATCATCGGCAGAAGAATGGCAAAAAGATTCGCTACCTCTAAATTACAGACTGACAAGGAGCATGTCAAAGGCGAAATAATAATATTTAGAGTATTAAGCAGGGTCGAATAGTTATAGGGGGAGTAAACGATGCGTATTTTCCATCTGTCCAATCAAAGATACAAAATAAACCAAAAATACCACTACAGTACTACTTCTGGCCGGAAACTGAACTATAATAACCATAAACATTGTGACTTGCAGACAAAGTAGGGCAGGCGGATTGTCGTAGGTCGTTCTTGTGCGCGCATACACAATAGCACAATACACCAGCAATTGATTCGTTTCCCCACTTAATAAGCAATTACCGTTACTGTAACAAACACATACGCTGCGCTATGCACGCACGCTGGTCCGGTCGGGTGATGATCATAACTGTTCTTGACTCTCGTCTTATCTGGAGCACCGAGCTAATGTTTGAGCACGCGACCTCTTTATATTATTATTGTTATTATTATCACACGCATCTATGCAACTCCGTCATCATGGCACAACAGGTTCATTACGTTTTATAGGTCGCTTAACATCGCACAAAAATGCTACGCGACGTTACACAATTGTACGGAGAAACCCGCGCTCTATGTCATAGAACTTGGTTACCACGCTAATTTCGTAACACATCAGTCCGTAGAATTCTTGTACAGCAATCACCACCGCATATGCTCACGGTACGCGAACAATACAATGCGGCTTACCTCTTGAAATGATTTTCATGACTGTAAAGACAACCTGCACACAAACGGACGAAAGACATGACAGAAGCTAAAATCCGACTACGATTCCCGCACAAACACTAAGGGTTACATGACTTCCAAGGACAGCCATTACACTATGGCTTCACGAATACAACCAAAATGGAATATTATCAAATGTCTATGTACGCTGAAAACAGTAGATCTAACATTTTTGCTACTGATTCAACAAATATCTAAGTTCTTGTACTACTGGATTTAGCAGCCAGTAGTCCTAATGTGACGATCCCTTTATCTGTCAATGACCGAAAAATGCTGACCTGTGTTGTCGATATTACTTACAAACCGTACAATTTTGTTTCCAGAAGTTCAATTTTGTCGTTTTTTGCAAACGTATTGTCTCTTATCTTAAGTGCCACGAGATTTTATGACACAAAGTAACACCAGCGTCTGAGGAGGGATACTAGACATATAATGTCCTTGACCTTGTTCATATTGTTCTTGCTCTTACCGTTCGAATCACACCTGTTGGAGACCAAATCTGTTACAGAGGCCATGTGTACTGGAAGTAGCGAACTTTACATACGGATGATGCGAGCGACGGCCATATAGGAGAGTTAGTACTGGTTCGTAACAGACAACTATCCTCTTTTGACATTGTATGATTTTAATAAAAACAGATATCGGATTTAAATATTAATTCCGTGCTTGCAATACACAATCCATGTACACAAACTTATATATCCTTTGTTGGTTGTAATTATTACTAAACAGTAATACATGCTTAGAATGAAAATATTTGCTATGATTTTAGTAACGTACAACACCAGCTTAACCCAGAGAGAGAGAGAGAGAGAGAGTGAGAGACTGCAATGTGTCAGTGTAAAGTCGTGTCAATGACCTCGAATTGCTTCCGACGTCTGCGAGCGAGCGAGAGAGAGAGAGAGGGCGTTAATATTTGTCGAATAAATATAAACTTTCTAATTTCATATACATGCGCGCGGTACTGACCACAGAGAGAGAGAGAAACATACACAACAAGTGTGAGAGAGAGAGAGAGAGAGAGAGTGAGAGAGAGAGAGAGAGAGAGAGAGAGAGAGAGAGAGAGAGAGAGAGAGAGAGAATTTAAACTGATAATTGTTTTATTAAAATCTTACAATGACGAAATATTATTATTTCATTGTTTACGATATATATATTTAATGCAAAAATGAATTTTTAAAATTACAATCGTCTGTAAACTATATTTAACTCTTACCGTTCGAATCACACCTGTTGGAGACCAAATCTGTTACAGAGGCCATGTGTACTGGAAGTAGCGAACTTTAAATACGGATGACGCGAGCGACGGCATACCAAGAAATCGGGCGTCCGCTAGTAACAGTCACGGTGAATCTGCAAATACGCGTCTGCAACTCGGCTGTATGTGTTTTGTTTTGCCTCACCCATTATATATTTTTTCATATTTTATGCGTAACACTTTACCACACACAGACTTGGCACTATATTAATTTCTAAATCGCAGTCAATGACTGTTATGTACCAAATTAGAAGTAGAACGCAATGAGGTAGGCGATAAATATATTTCCTGGTGATTACATTTTAGTATCGCTAATTACAATAATCCATAAGTAGCACGATGCTTATGTAAAACCGATGACATAAAGAGAGAGAGAGAGGGAGAGAGATAGTTATTTACATTCAAAGGGAGAATTGACTCATCACCCACCCCTGATATACAAATCAGCTTAATTAAAAATAAAAAATAAAGCATGCACGACAAACATACTCTCTCGAGTCTCAGATTCTGGCGAATGCGTTGCTCATATAGTTTGAATTTCCCGCCGAAGAAAAATGTTGGCAGATCTGTTCTATACACACAATAATACAGGATTGGTAAACCTGATCATATATTTTAATATACACTATAATACACATATCAAGTTTGAACCCCTGCATAGGTTGGTAAACCTGATCATATAGATTTAATATACATTATAACATACAACAAATTTGAACTCATGCAAGGTTGGTAACCCTGATCATATATTTAATATATACACTATAATGCATCAAGTCGGAACCTCCCACCCACCACCCACCTCTGATATGCAAATCAGCTTTATTTAAAAA
This sequence comes from Magicicada septendecula, assembly GCA_034769895.1. Classification (NCBI taxonomy): domain Eukaryota; kingdom Metazoa; phylum Arthropoda; class Insecta; order Hemiptera; family Cicadidae; genus Magicicada; species Magicicada septendecula. The sequence goes on from CM068369.1 coordinate 148,010,961, forward strand.
TAAAAAATATATTTGCGGATGCGGGTGGTCCATTTGGGATGCTGCGGGTCCAGCTGATAGAAAGTGAAAGTGATCTAGGCTCGCGAAAGGCGGCATATATTCGCGGATATGCAAATCAATTTAATTAAAAAAATAAAAATATCAAATTAAAAAAATTTATTCGCGGAAATTCGCGGTCCAGTAGAAAGTGAAATTGATTTAGGCTCGTGAAAGACGGCATATATTTGAAATTGACGCACGAAAGGCGCCATGAAATTTGATTGGTCGATGCTGCTGGTCCAGCGGTGGTGGTGGGGGAATAACGGTACTTGAGTCAGGATCCCCATTTTCCCTCTACTAATAATATTTAATAAATATCTGGGGTTTTAAACGAGAAGAAGTGTACAAAAATTTTTAATAAGAGAATACAATATTTTTACTTTTTACACGTTTACTAAAATTAGTAAATTTACCCTTAATATTTACTTTTACTGTGATCAAGCCTTTTAGCGCAATATAGTATTTATTATACTCTTTAGTCTTTTTTTATACATTCTTTTTTGAAAATAAATAAATATACTGGATGTAAATAAAATATGTACCCGTTTTTTCCTCTGGCACTGAAAATATTCCGAGAAGTATTCGAAGTATAAAAGCTTTCGCTGAATAAACTATCCGTTTATAAATTAAACCAACTATCGCTATAGAATTTCACAGGACAATATGACAAATATATTGAGCGACCTTTCAGGCTTGTCAATTTCTTCTTGCAGTCAGTGTTGAAAACAGTCTGTCAGTGAATGGACGACTTTATTTATTATATATTTACATTAAATATTTACATAAGAGAACTTTTGAATGTTGTACACTAGTTCGTTCTTTAAAACTTCTTATACTGATGAGATGCGCACTTTATAAAATGCATTCTTGAAATCTGCCTAGTAGAATATTGCATGTAGAGTCTTTCCAAGAATTGTAGTCTTTTTTTGAAGTGTTACAAACTCAAATATAAGTTTGTACTTGCACACTTTTCAAAGCAACTACGACTTCTGTTGGTTATCTGTTGTTACAGAAACTCTGGAAATATTTGCGGAATGCGCTGACGCGAACTGTGCAGGCGCTTCGTTTCCGGTCCTTTACCTGACCCCTTTGATCACCAGCGCACTGCGACCACTACCCTTCGAGAGTCCTACATAATCCCCTTAATAATTTCTTGACCATCGGTGCACCTCGACCTTAGCCAAACAAACATTGTCATACATTGAGACGTTTAGGAAGCCCATTAAGTCTCCTGCCCTCCTCGCCATGTAGACACCCCCTCGTCACGCATCGTGACATACGTTGCCATTTCTAATGCCACCCGTTCAGCGCGCGCGCACACACACACACGCGCTTTGTTTATTTGTTTTATGTTTGGTTTAAGACGGGAAGGCTGTCGGAAAAGAAATATGAATCACATTGGCGAATTGTAGCGTTTTGTAGGAAATGTCTATTGACTATACGGATTGACAAACGAACATGTTAAGTGCAATCATAATGATTTAATATCATATTATTACTGAATGTTATTTTATTTGAAGACAGCCGACATCATGACGGCTGTTTCGGTTCTTTTGTAATGTCACGTCGTTAAAGTTCCCAGCGGCTCACATTACAGAATCGCCATATACAGCTGTTGTCTGGCTGGTGATTGTCCGCTGATATTTCTCACTTGAATGGCACTTGTAACCGCCAATACTGTATTTCTCCTACCGGCGAGCGTCATTCTCAGCAATATTTTCTCATGCGTCCGTATGTCGTGCTTTTATACGATCATTTTACAAATAGAGTTATCTGATCTCTATACGCCGTACGGCCGCTTTGTTTAAGTACACACACAATTGCTGTCTATATAAGGCATTCTGATTGTCACTGGGGTGTGTGATCGTAACTTCTCACTGGTGTTTATTATCATTACATATGTTTGAATAATGGGGGGGGGAGGTCCATGAGATCTAAATGTAATGTTTGCTATCTTAATTTAAAACCCACACTTCATCCAATCTATCCCTTCTTCTATGCAATTCATTAAATCTATTTATCTCTCTCTTTCTATGTCTACTTTCATTTTCTACTCCCCGCTCTTTCTCTTTTTATCTATCTCCAATCCCTAGGTCCCAATTTTCATCTTCTCTTTTTACTACCTATCTACACCCTTCCTACTCTCTACCTCTTAATTTTTTATCGCCTATGTCCAGGTGTGCAGGCTTTTACATAAAAATAAATCCTATCGAATCGTCGATACGAATACGTCGAAGTGTCTGTAACTGGCAGAGTTTTCAACAGACTTTGTGTGTGACGTTTTAAATAACTACGATTGGCGTACTTCAACAGACAGTTAGACTATACCTCACAGGATTTGTTCTCTGGTTCATCACTCCCTCTCTCATTTTCCACCCACTCTCTTCCTTCCGCTTCTTCTAAGCATTTCTTTTACTCTCTCAGTTATTCTTGGTATGAATTTCTGATTATCTTAAACAGCCATTCATAAATGCATCATATGTAGGTTATGATTCTACTGGCTGTCTCATGGGTTGAATCATGGTTACTAAATATCTTTAGTCTGTGGGCATTTTTGTTGTCAACTCCTATGATTCAAAGAAGAACCCTATTTTTGTTTGTGTTAGAGTGGTCTTAAAACTCATAAGAAAATTCTTCAGTTTTCAAAATAATTTTTATTCTAAAATAAGATTTAAAGATAACTGTGCAATTTTTAAACATGACGGCATGATAAAGCATTATTCAACATTATTCAGAACTCTATACTGGTCTGAATCGTCATATCTGTATCCCCTAAGGATATAAATCTGTTGTACTACTTTAGCATACTTACCACTTCTATATATAATTGTTTAGTGAATAAATGTACATGCTTTTTTTCTGCGCGATTTCCGAGGATATGAAACACAGAGCTGCAGTTTAGGAAAATGAAAATAGATTCAAATGAACAGAAACGTATTTAACCAAAACAATAATTTCAGTTATACTGAACGATCCTTTGATATCTAAATATATTGCACTCTACAATCTAATTGTCGCTGTAGACGAAATATTGATCAAAATATAGTTTACTGTCATAATAAACGGGTCGTAAGTACAATACGTTTTTGTGGCGTTCTGGAATCCTCTCCCGATTATTATCAGAAACAGTTTTATTCATTTACCTTTTGTTCTACTATGCGGAAACAGCTACTCCGTCGTGCACTGAAGAGTCTGTGTTAATGTTAACAAGCTATCGATACGTCTTCATTTACGTTGCATACAAACAAACTTGCACTGCTGTTGTGTTAACCTTGAAGAACATGTAGTTGAACATCGCCACATTGATTCTGTTGAGCTGAATGTTTTTCTCTGTCCTTTGCGCAGATATATATTTGAGCAAGATTTTATTACCGATTACATCCGATTCAAGTGTCCGTGAAAATTCGCTTATGAAGCAAAGGACCCTATACTCTATACCCGTATTAGTCACATGGCCTTGATATCGAGTAGTCATGGTCCTAATGACCTGGTGGAATATCACTGCTTGTTCACTGCTAACTGTACCAACTTTTTTGGAAGAGAAATCAATATGCCTTGGTTTGGTAATACTGAAAAAGCAGTTCTACTAGAGTTTTGTAGTTTTCATGTATTTTTCTGCCTACAAATCCTCTTACCACTTGACAAATGATTTCCGAAATGTTAATTCCTTTTGATTAAGTTTATCTTTAAAATCAGGATCGTAAATCACTTTTCAAATTTGAGGCTTCACCTTTTAATCACGACTTTTATAAAAATTTGTCTCTTCTAATTTTGATGTGAATTGGAGGGAGAAGGATTTTCTTCAGTTCGACAAGAGGTGTACACTTGAAGTTACTAGCACCTGGCTCAAAGTTCTGCCTGGCCTGTCGTTTTTTACAAAACGCTGTTCTGTTGCTCACTTATCCCACAAAACATTAAAAATCAACGTTTTGGAACTCCACCTTAGATGCCTATTAATAAACATACGATCTTTAGACCCCACCAATTAGCCAAGTAAACTATTTATAACTAACTGAATTCAGAATAGTAACCGTATTATTATAGGCTACATTTCTTTCATAGAAACAGAATAAACAACTGGTAAGATGGCTTCTTGTTTCTGTTGTCGAACAGAACTGCTGTTAAGGTATATTCACACGAATTAATAAAATGGCACCATTCTGAAAGTTTCTCCTCGATTCCTAGTTCATTCATAAATCCATGAGCGTCACAACAGTCATTCTGTAAGACGCTGAGAAAGCTGCATTTATTTTTCTGAAAGTTTTAATGGTTGTTTCATCTGCCAACAGAAATCACTCTAGCAATCTAGAGCCCAGAACTTTTGTGCCAAATCATCCAGTTCACTTTAACGTATGAATTGGAGCAATGTGAAGGTCTGAGGACCACAAGTAGATCACAAGTATCCTCAGAAATATGTGCATTTTCATTGGTTTGTGTATCATCGTTGTCACTGGACTCTGGAATGTTCATGTCGTTGCAATGCAATGACAAAGTAGGTATCGGTAGGCCTTTTCCAAGAGAAGCCGGTTTAAAAGCAGACGATATATACGGATATTCAATTTTTTTTTTTTTAACAACCTTTTCTCTTTGTAAGACAGAAGAAGCAATCTTCAAAATTATTGAGCCTGTCGCCACACTATATGGCATTCAAATGGTACAGAGTCTCTGTTCATCCACTGACCAAGCCTTACATTACAACTTAACAGTACACATAAGGAACCCAAGTTTTGCCCTGATCCTAGACTTCACAACCAAAATAGAGAAAACTCTCTATTGTTACGAATAGAGAAAACTCTCTGAATTTACTGCTTTTGTTAAAGATCTGTCGTGTAACGTATATAAATCATCGGTAAACTAAGCAGAATTTGTTTGAAAAAATTAACAAGATGAACCCAAAAAATTGCTGTTTTGAATGTAAACTGCAAAAAACATCACAGCCACACTTAACAAAGACTGCCTATCTGTGTCGCCTGATTGGACAGATCTGTTTTCCCTATATATAGCTTCTCAAAATTTTCTCACTTCGGCATTAAAAATACCAACCTCCACAAATGTGTGCTTTATGCAAAGCGTAATATTTTAGAATAGTAGCCTATATTCAAAATGTTTGAGTAACGTAGGCCTATATATTCTTGTATATACTGTTTTCATATTCTTTTACAAGAATAATGTTAACATTTAATGAAAGATGTAATAACGTAACGTTAATACCAGAAAATGTACTCCCCTGAAGAGTTTGAATTGAATACTTCTGAAATCCTTTTCTCGCACTTCATAGTGAATTTTCTGTACTTACACATTATTATAATATACAACTATCGGTCTGTTAGGCCGTGATCGATTGCTTGAGTTTTGATTATTTCTAAACGTTTCGGCCACACCTCCAGAGGCCATATTCAGTAGAGTTGCGCTTATATACATGGCAAGCCGAACGGACCTCACATTAGAGGAATAAGAAATCTTCTAAATATCACTATAGTATTGACGACTCGGAACACTAACTTTTTTATAAGTAAAAACGTAAAGTTTTACCTTACAGCCTAAACCGGCTTTCACCTTTAGAAGGCTTCATCAGAGGCTGCCATACGTAGCGTTGTCCGTCTTGTTGTTGGCGACGGGATAGTTTTTCGAAAGATCGAAGCTGTGTGTCTGTGGTGAGATGTTTTCAAATAATGCGTGCGATTTGAATTGTGTCTGTTCGTTTAGGATGTCGTTTTTATTTGTTTTTGTGTGTTTGTATATTTCTAATTGTTCTAGAGTGTCTAGTTTTCGGCCTTTTGTGTGTACGTGTAGAATGTTCATGTTATTGTCGATGTTTTTATATGTGTGGTTTGCTTCAATGAGGTGGTTTGCAAAGGTAGATTCTGTAGTGGCGTGGAGTGCTTTTGTGTGTTCAATGTATCTCTGTTTGAAGCTACGTCCTGCCTGGCCTATGTAGAATTTATTGCAATTTGAGCAATTTAGCTTGTATACACCGGGTAGATCGAATTTGTTTTGTGCTTTGGGCATGCGTTTTGATAGTGTGCGTTCTGTTTTGTTAGTAGTTTTGTAAGCGATTCTGTATCCTGCTTTTTTGAATTTGTGGGCAATTTTTTCAGTTTGTTTGTTGATGTATGTTAGTGTTATGAATTTGTTGTTTTCTGTCTTTGTCTGTTGTTTGTTTTGTGTTTTGTGTAGGAGTTTACTGACTATTGTTCTGTCGTAACCGTTAGATTCTGCTAGATATCTTATCGTGTTTAATTCGTCTTTGTAGTCTATTTCATCTAAGGGGATGTTGTTAAGTCTATGTATCATGGTTCTAAAAGCAGCTAGTTTGTGTTGTATTGGGTGATTGGAGGTGTTGTGTATTAGTGTGTCAGTTGTATTTGGTTTTCTGTATACACTGAATTTGTGCCTGTGTTCTAGTTTTGTGATGGAGAGGTCTAAGAAGTTTATGGTATTGTTGTGTTCGTATTCGGCAGTGAAGGTTATGTTTTTATGTATTTTGTTTATGTGCGTTAGTAACTGTTCACATTGTTTTTTGTTTCCCCTGTATAGTATTAGAATGTCATCAACGTATCTGTGCCAGTATAGTATTTTATGTGAGTGTCTGTCATTGTTTGTGAGTATTTTTGTTTTTTCTAAGTGTTGGAGGAAGACTTCTGCTAGAATGCTGGATATGGGGGAGCCCATGGGTTATAAAAAACTTAGTGTTCCGAGTCGTCAATACTATAGTGATATTTAGTTAAGTAACGGACACGTCATGGACAACGGAATCCAAGAAATCTTCTGTTTAATTGGTTATGCCTCTACTGTAAGGTGCGTTCGGCTTGCCATCTATTTGAACGCGAATCTACTGAAGATGGCCTTCGGAGGTGTGGACGAAACGTTTAGAAATAATCAAAACTCAAGCAATTGACCACGGGTCGACAATCCGGTAGTTATTGATTTTAATAATGCTGACTTCGGCCGTGATAGGCTATGCCGGTTATTTACGTAAGTTTTTTCCAGTTGTTTAATTCACAGAATCAATTTACAATTAGACTCACCCATTTTTACTTTATATACATAGACTACAGTTGCTATGTTTGTCCATCCTTGCACCATTTGTAGAGAAAACAAAACAAGATTTATTTTGTTTGCTCAGGACATTCTTTGTGTGTAATAAGCTAGGCAGTGTTTCAGCACCTTATTATCGTGTTGTTTTTGTTAAGGCACATGACGCTAAAAATTCGCTCTACACACCCACTACTATGTGGCAAAATAAATATATATGATAGTAAAGTATTCAACTGATATAAAGGTTCGGTATATCCATTTCTAAATAAATGTTTTTCACTTCTCTCCAAAAGCTTAATCAACTTTCTTCAGAATATATATGTAAATATTTGTATCCTTGAGGAGTCCCATTCCCTGGCTATGTCTAAAATATTATTTCAATGTTTTCTCAAAGGCAGCTGCTGCTAAAGCCAATGACTCAATGTCTTTAATTTTTGTCTGTCAAGAAATTCCAATCGTTTGAACACGATTGAACAAGAAATTCAACCTTAACAATTCGCCACATTGGATTTTCAGCCTTCAGATTTCTTCATTGTTGAGAAAATAGCCACAACTCTCATCCCTGTTGCTTCTCTACTAGGTATAACCAGATAGCAAGTACCCCTACCTGCAGGGTTGCCAACTGTGACATTGTGGAACCGCTAAATTTTGGTGGCTGGGGGCAATTTATGATGAAAGGCAACGTATAAATCAAAATGTACATCCAAAAGCTGGTAAAATTAATTTACGACTTTAATAGGTAGATCTTTAACAATCTAGTAGAGTATACATATACATACTTTGCATTACTTCCTGATATTATGGGAGGCATTTTTTTTAAATTAAGAATTGTTAATCCACAACAATTTAGGCCTAAGTTCCAACATCCCACGAGGTCAGCTGTTCTTCATAGCTCATAGCTCTTCTGCCCGCTGTGTATCGAGTTTCATTGTTATAATATCATTAAGTTCGTTTTACAGCCAATTGTGGTAGAAAACTCAATAGAAAATCCGGCCGAATGTGAAGTGCAATTTGTAACAAGACTTACTGGATAGCATAACTACGGGATATAAGGTATGGATAACCATTTTTCCTGACACCTGACACTACAGGACATGTTTTGAATGGCACCATTCACTTTCTCCGGAACAAACCCCAAAAGTTCAAAGTGACTCCCTGAGCCGAGAAAGTCATGACAACGATATATTTGGTACCGAAGAGACATACTTCTGATTGATTATCTGCCTCATAGGGCAATACCATCAATGCTGAAAGGTATTGTGAAACCTTAAAAATTACAGAGAGGTATACAGACAAAAGGGACTACAGACACGGTACGGTTTCGGCGTAGTCTGCTGACAAATGGGGTGTGCCTGCTCCACGATGACACTTGTCCTCAAACTGCTGCAAACGTTTCATTAGGACATACTGGAACCTCTTCCATCTGACATACTGGCGTCCTCTGACACTAATCTTTTCACTAAATAGACGAAAGAAACGACCTACAGACTGGTAATATTGTCTACCAGACTATCACCGACTGGTTCCTGAGAAAATTCAGAGAGGGGATCGTCAAGGTTGTCTCTAAGTGCGTAAAAATACGTAAATACCCATTTTTTAGCAGACAGCGCGAATTAAGTTGAAGAAAGAAGCTGAACTTTACTTTTATTGTAAAAAAACAATGACTTGGAGTTACAACAAATTTTTATCAGTTCATTCAGAAATGATTCTTAGATAAAATGTGATCCTCGTTTACACAATAAACAATTCGCACTGCTGGTGACCACAACAGCAGTGCCTTCTCCCTCTTGTAAAAGGAAGCCATCTTCCTTTATTTATGAAAAGTAAACATAACTTACTTCAGAGTTTCTTTAAACAAATTATTGGCTTATAGATGTTATCATTATGTTATCTGCTATTGTAAAGGACCATATGTGGATTTAGACTTTTCTCAATAAAGGTTTCTTTCCTAGGCGGTGTTTCCAGTAAAGCTTCTTGCACTTCATTATTTTGAAGGAGGCCTACACCTTTTTTGACGTTGCTGGAACAAATTTGGTCTTACGTTGTAGACCAAAACTTGGTCTACTGAGATTGAGTTTCTCAGATGAACTATTCTTATTTACAGTCGACTGTTTTGTGCCCAAAAAAGTTGCAATCTAGTTAAAAAGTATTCAAGAGATTCTCCATACTTCGTGTATTACGTGACATCGTTTTAAATATCTATAATTTTGCCTCTTCTGTCTTAAGGCTGTCATTAAATTATTAGCTTAACAAAATAGATATTGTAGACAATAGTTTTTAACACATAACGGTTTTGTAAACTAAGCATAATATAATGTTTACGTATTATTATTATTTTTATTACGATTTAGTTACACTTTAGCAAACAGCTGACTGTTTATATAGGCCTAAATAACGCATTAGTTCATTTCAGAATTTCATTATAACTCAGGCATTCAAACAGTCACAACCGGTACTGTAATTTTATTAAATTACACAATTCATAGATACGGAGTAATAAATAAAACATTCCGTAATAAGATGCCATGTAAAGTAAAAATTTCTTATGAATATTTATAAAATACTCTTAAAAGTATAAGTTCTTATGACGTTATTTAAGTGTTCCATTTGTCTGTTTGTCCTTTGTTACCTCATTATACAGCATCATACGTCACGAGCAGCCTGTAAGAAACTGTTGTGAAGCCGGCAATAATAAATTACGAATTAAACATTTCAATTTAAAACAATAAGTTACTTTCAGGATTAAAATGCTTCAAATAAATTTTGCCCGTATTCTTTTTTCGTGTAAAAACACCATCATATTCTGATAAACCGACGCCTCTTTATCTAGATTCGAGCCAGTGTGTGTTGAAATAGCTCTTATAAATAACGTACTACACTCTTGTTTATTTCATGTTTCGCACGAGGTAACTAGATTTACGAACTGCCCGCAGATTGTAAACAATCTTCTTAAAAAGCATAACTCAAAAACACAAACGCTTAACGTTTTATCGCCTGACACAATATAATTAAAAGAAATAATTAAACCTGCCAGATAATAAAATTTCACGTTTGTAAATCATGGCGTGCGCAAATAAGATTTATAAAAGTGGTAAAAGGCTAGTTATCATTGGCTTATAAGTGTTTGTATTAAATTAAGGGATTCCGGTTTGTACACGCCCAGAATAAAATTATAAACCTTCTATGGAAACTGTTTGCGAACTTAAATAAACAAACAGAACACAACACGCTCACCTCTGCTCCTAATAATTATAAACTATTTTCTTGGCTGACGAGATCTGAAGCCACGTTTCCTGGTCACGACAGTATTCTGTAGTAAGGTGCATTGTTAGTCCCTTGAACAGTTTTTTTTTTATCCTACCTAGCTTCTGTAATAATGCAAAAGTAATAATGCCATGAATAAACGTGTTACTGTAAGACGCGTCGTGTCTGATGCAACACTGAGGTCTTATTATTCAAACAATATTTAACAGTCTGGTGTTTCAGTTTAAACTTTTACATATTTTCTAAGTTCTTAGCGAGTTTCTGTAGTGTACGAATTGTGCGGTAGTTAGTTATTCTATATTTCTAACTATTTTAAGATAAGTAAATAATAATCTATTTTTTCATACTTAATTAAAAATTGGATATACTTCACGTGTGTATATTAGATGTCTCATGTCGCGTTTCACTTGTCCTTTATTTATGTAAGTGTATAGACACTCACGAATGTGTTAAATGACTTAATATTTGTAACTGAATTACGTACCTTCACAATATTTCTTATACTTAATGTGTTAGAATAACACGCAGGTCTTAGAAAATAACAACTAATGTATAGTTCCCTTCTTAGGTTAACCGCATACATAATCCGTGGTATGAAATATGCAGCTCTATTTTTATAACCGTCTATTCAACGGAGATTCAGAAAGCGTTAAAAAATTACGAGAAGATTTAACATCTTTTTACTCTCTACACCGTCCATGGTGTAAGACATGTAAGACATGGTGTAAGACCGATTAAATGTTGGTGTGATGATGTTAGAAGAATGGCGGGTTTTAGGTTAGATGGAAGCTGCATTGAAAAAATAAATATGGCGAAGCATGGATGAACTGTATGATCAATATAAGGTTTAACGGGGCTTATGAAAGGACGCAGAAGCAGATGAAGAAGAAGAAGAAGAAGAAGAATATCAATAGTGTGGATATGCATGGATTCTGGTAATGAAGGCTAGGTGAAAAACAGGCCAACGGCATAAACTGTAGACCTCGGCTTTATGAGACTTAACTACATTAAATTCACTTAGCTCTTTTAAGTTATTATGATAGTACTTAGTTTTTGAGATAAATATGCTATTATAAAGTTCTGAAATATGAGTTGCAACTAATAAATATTTAAGCAAGGTATAAGCAGCTGAGACAAGGGTTTTACGACATGTGACAGGATGTCGTAATAACTATAAGATAAGCAGTGACATAAGAAGGCAAGACATAGGAATATTTTTTATAAAAAGTCGAATCCAGGATTATAGCACCAGCACGAGATGGAAGGTGCGTGCTGACAGGGATGTGGTCAGAGAGACTCCTCCGACACCTTTCATATTACGTGCCTAAAGCTAAAGGAGATTTGCGGAAACCTCGTAAGAGACAGTTTGATGATAGAGGCCGCAAAACTTGATGCTTCGCTTAAACTTTCGAAGAAGGCAGACGATAATTCTTGATACTACAAATATATTTTTGTTTTATTAAAACTATGGGTTCGATCTTTAAAATTTAAAAAGCTTTAAATTTGAAGTATTTGAAAGTACTCTTTGAAATAATAGAATATTTTTTAAGTCTTAAAAATATGAGAGTTATAAAATTATTGTTGATATAAAACTTAAAAAATATTTTTACTTTCAAGAAACTGAAATCATAAAGTTCGAATCCTAATAAACCGAATGTAAATTTGAAAATAATATGGAGGCTAACCACGTCTGATATGGTGTAGTCGTTACGGTTTATGTCAAAATGCTAATAGAATTATTTACTTATTTACTTGCGTATATAGTATACTGTTGTCGGGAGAATGGGAGGCAATCCTATGCTTAGGGATCGGCCAGAACTGTATCTATACAGTTACAGTTAACGTAATTGTTTTCACGATACTTAACAAACAGATTAATATTCAATTTTTAACGATTACTACTACTACTACTACTACTACTACTACTACTACTACTACTACTACTACTACTACTACTACTACTACTACTACTACTACTACTCACTACTACTATTATTATTATTATTATTCTAATTATCAAAATTATCATTGTTTCAGTTATTGCCGAAATTATTCCTATCGTTCGCTTCGATAGGGAGCGACAAGCTGTACATACAGTAGATGGAAAAGAGAAGTCGGCAATAAAACTGCAGTACAGGAGGAGAGAAGACACACGTCTTGGGAGCAGTAGCCTCGAGAAATGTGGGCAGCAAGAAGCTAATAAATTGATGGAGAGCATCAAGCAAGGGGAAGCAGGGTACTACCTTACTTAGTTTCTGGGTGGTCACGGATATTTCCGCGCCTATCTCCATAGTATGGGTAAGGCACCTACGGGCGTCCCTGTGTCTGTACTGCTCTGGTGAAAATGACAATGCGCAGTACACTTTTTCGTCTGGCGTAGGTGGGATCAAAGGCGGATAGAGTTGGAGGCAGCGTTAACACCGGAAGTCATATCTGGTGCTATGCTTAGGAGGGAAAACTCTTGGGATAGGATGTCACATTACATCGAGGCTATTCTACGAGTGAAGAAGGCCGATTTAGATCGCAGCGTAACTAGGCACATAAATGCAACATACATCAGAGGAAACCTGTAGAAGCGAAAGGCAAAGGCTAGCCTGAAGTAATGTGAGTGAACGGTTCGGGCTAGTGCTCCAGGAGAATGAGGAATAGCTTTCAGACGGTCAGGAATGGAATCTGTCACTATTGGCGGTTTGCCCCATTGCATAAATAATATTTTCATCTACTCCTCAGGAAAAATCACCACTATACCCTTACCCTGTAATTCTAGTAAAAACTACAGAAGTTGCGTCAAAAGATCGAAATTAAGTTGTTAAAACTTAGATGCTTTTATATTTCGTGATTCATGATCGAAAAACATTAAAGGCAAGTACCCCATGAAGAGAAAACGAATTTAGTCCACGTAGACACGAATTTATAGAATAATTCTCTAAGTTTGTCAGTTGTCCTTGGAGTTGCTAATGGATGTATAAAGGATCGACAATGGATGTATAATGGATATAGTAATCTCTATTCAAAGAATCTAACAGCTCGCGAAAAAATATCTTACGTGGCGTGTGGTCACCTAGGTAGGGATATTATAATAAATGTAAAGTTAACTTGATGAAAAAAGCAGATCTTGATATACAAATATTTTTATTGTTTTTTGTAATCAGCAGAGTCCTGTAGCGTTACTAATGTCATGTGGCAACATTTTAAAATTGACAAGAACATGCAGCTTTATTTTGCAACGTCTCTACGTAAATCAATTTGCATTTAAACTACCTTACAAGCTTACTAAGCATAAGAAAAAAATGAAAGGTAAGCCAGTTATGTGTGCTTCGATATTAAAGTTGCTCTCATTGAAAATAAATAAACTGTAAATAAATAAATTGCTTAAATGGGTTATGGTATTAATTTACTCCTTATTTCGTGTATTAACGAGATTTTCTTCTGTTCACATACGTGCTAATCTCTATAAAAGCCGGATATTAAAATTAATTTTTTTGTATAGGTAATTAACTGACACAGATTATTTATATAAAATTAAGAAAAAGTCGTGCTTACATTTGATTTTGACCACAATATTATCATATATAAAAACATGCATGTCAAAATGTTAATTAGTTTTAAAGCAGACAGTTTTATAATTTTCTAATTATTTCGTTACGAAACAAATGTTATGGTGTCTGAGTAGCCCAAATGACCTTGCTCGTTTCATAGAGCAACATTGTTAGTCATTGTGATGCCAGTTATTCAGCGTTTACAGGATAATTTCTAGAAGAATTTCAATTGCTAGCCTCTAATTTCTAGCCGCAAGAAAATAACAATGAGACGTAGAATAAATAGTATTTAGTCTTTAACCAGTACTTTTTATGAGCGTTTAGACATAATGAAATATGAAAGGTTGCCTACAAAAAATGTACTGAGTCTATGTTGATCGTAATGTCTCTGTTTACCTGTTTGCGCGCGCGCGCGCCCACACACACACTCTCTCTCTCTCTCTCTCTCTCTCTCTCTCTCTCTCTCTCTCTCTCTCTCTCTCTCTCTCTCTAATTTACTCATTTATGTACATTTTCATACCAACCTCATACTTGAATGTATGTTACATTGATCACATTACAATATCTTCCTGTTAGAAAAGAAAAGGTAGTCAATTTATGTAACTGATCTTTATATCTTACTATTTTTTAAATATAAGTCTAATAAAATATATCACACAGGACATAATTCACGTTGTGGTATTTTTGGCAACGAACAGTGGTAATATCCGTATAGTCGTTAAAACTGTAGTAATTTTTTATAACATTTACATTTACCGTTAAAGATCTGAGGCTCTTATGAGCTCTGTAAGTAATATTAAATCTTTACGTAAACAAGTTGCTGACCACCCCCAATTTGGAGGGGCCAGAAATTTGAAGTCAGAGTTCTCTTCTCCTATCCAAAGCTGCTTCATCACAGTATAGAAGTATCCATCCCCTAGCCTTTGGCAACCCAATCGCTTTCCACATAAGGCAGTGTGGGGCATTGCTTATTTTGAGGTGACACTTACTCACCATGTCACAGCATTGTCATAGGGATTATTGATTTTAACTGGAGTGACCACATCACCGGCCACCCTATCAAACCCTACTACTGCTGCCGGCTCGGTTCGGGACCGTTTATTCGTCACTGGTCATCATATCTGATGGAACTTCCGCTATCTATGTGTCTATGTTATTTTGTGCTGTTCCGGTATTCAAAAACATCTATGCTGATGACGTGGTTAGAACATGGAAGGCACAAGACGACAAGGAAGGTACATGGCGACATGGAAGTAATACGCCGCCTTTGTGACGACACTCGTTTGAATTCCGTACTCTATGCGGACGATAAAGCCCATTATTCAAGAGACAGAAGGTCAGATACAGTGAGAGGTATTTTTATTAGGTAATGTCTTGCAGAATATGGGTTACAAGGCTCTGCTTCTAAACCAAAGACCATGTAGTAAGTATCCTATTAGATCGAATATAACTGTCGACGATAAAACCTCAGAACATGTTTGTGTTTTTAACTATTTGGGATACAGTATCACATTTGACCAGCGCTGAGATTGGGATCAAAATTTGTCAAGGTTCAGAAGGGTTTGTAGTGTAATTCATAGTGCTCTGAGAACGGACACCTTCATGAAGTTTTATAAGTCCCTGGCTGTCCCGACATTCCTCTGTGGCTGTGAGACGTTCCTCGGGAAGAAGGAGCAAGGAAAATTCATGCGCAGAAATGAAATACCTGAGACGTGAGATTATATTATATGTCATATCATATTTTATAATATAAAACTAGGCCTACCCTCTCCTGGACAATAAACTGAATGAGGAAATAAAACACGAGTTACTTTTTACAGGAATCAAAACATGTAAACCGCGTTTCACTTAAAAGGTTACCACTAGCAGTCATAGCGTACCAGTCGATTGTAAGAAGAGACGTAGGCAGACCTAGGAGGAGATAGGTCCCGGAATAGGCTATTAGGTCCTATTCCTTGGAGTGAAAATAACGATGATGATTTTTATAATATAAATGTCTAAATTATAATTCATTGTTTTGAAGTATTACTTATTTTTCCATCTATTATTGCTATCTATGGATCTTATGACAATGTAACAGATATTTGAATTTGAATATTTTTAAATAGAAGCCTACAGCTAGTATCGTACAGGACATAATTCGCATAATATCGTGATATTTTTGGTAATGCATAGAGATAACCCCGTGTATTTTTAGGATAAAAATTTAGTAATTTTTTATAACATCCATATTTCCCGTCCAAGATCCGAGGCTCTTATGAGTCCTGTAGGCTAAGTAATATTAATCCTCTACATTACTGACCTCAAGGGTTACTGACCTGCTGTACAACCCCCAACCTGGAGGACCAATGCATGAGTTATTTCAAGTTGGTAAGATTTAAAAACCCTTACCCGATCACGTTATGTTAGATGTGTAACTGTAAACATAAATAAATATAAGTTGTACGCTGAAATACTGCGTTCAGAGTTATTCATTTCCATTAAATGGAATGATTAATAGTCAGCATAGTTTTACATGACGTACAGGGACTGCCAAAAGCAGTAGCACCTACCCGACTCTGTTATGAGTATCGGGCGTTCACACTGCATTTATGGAATTAGGTCTCCACTAAATGATGTAAAAACTACCTATTTATTATCACATAGTAAAGCGTAGTTCACCGACATTTATGCACCAGCGCATTGTGTACCATGTTTTATGCGAGTAACCTACTTGCAAACATTCTGCCCAGC